>CM038673.1:268871969-270071969 GCA_021605145.1 Aegilops bicornis
TCGGCGTCGCAACAAGAACAAGCGGCGTTAACGGCGATATCTGCGAAGATCTGACCGTCAATGCGGATTCAGATGCTCTAAACCGGTCAGCGGAAGAAGCCATTGAAAGAAATACCGGGGCCCATCCAACTTGGACCGCATACTTTCGATCGCTTGTGCCAAATACATGGCACCAGAAAAACCAGCCAATCACACCAACAGGGATTGTTGGGTGTTCAAACAAGCGAGCAAGTTAAGTGCGAACTCAATGACAAGGGGTTGCATAGCGACGGCGAGGAAGAGCCCGACGCCCGAGCAATAGAGGACGAAAGGTTTTCCCACACTAGTGCGGACGGTGAACATGATATGCAACCCACATACCCAAAAGGGAGCGGAAGCGTGCACTACGGGACGTATACGCGATGGAGCCAGTCGCCCCAAAGTTCAACCCATGGTCTTCCTGCCCGATCACCTTCGATCGAAGGGACCACCCCACTAGCATCCGTCACGGCGGCTTAGACATTGGTTCTTGACCCAATTATTGACGAATTTCACCTCACGAGTCTGATGGGCGGCGGTAGCAACTGAACCTGCTTTATCGAGTGCGATGCGTCATAAAATGGGCATAGACCCTCAAGGATTAAACCTACAAAGACGACCTTTAAAAGGCGTCATACCGGTGTAGAGGCCAATTATGCGAGGCTCGGTCACACTCGAAGTGGTCTTCGGATCTCCGGATAACTTGAAGCGAAGAGTTAATCTTGACATCGTCCAATTCATGGCGGCTATCATGCCTTTGCTCGGACGAACCGCATTGCAAAGTTCAATGCGGTGCCGCACTACGCATACCTCAAGCTCAAGATGCGGGCCCTCGAGGAGTAATCACGGTCAATGGAAACACGAACGCTTTCTCCGAACGGAGGAGCATACGGCGGCCCTCGCGGCGGAGGTGCAAAGCAGCCTCTCACGGCAATTCTCGAGTCCGGCCACTAAGCGTCCGGACACCGCCAAGCGCGCCCGGAGTAACCTGCAACAAGACCACCTGTCACGATTCAAGCACGAGTAGCAATCCTGCCCCAACCCCAGCCCTCGCGAAATTACGAAGGTAGTATTACGCGTACATAATTACGCTCTGGAGATACCATGGGCATATGGGGAGGGGAAAGACAACGGCACACCAAGAATGCGGCTCGACCGCACTAGGGGCTCCCGTTTGTGTCACTTCTTTTTTCTTTTTTCTTTTTCTTCCTTTTTTTACTTTCAGGACTCTGTCTTTGAGAAGTCATGTCCGGCACTTGAATCGCCGAACTCACGATGCAACAGCCAGGGAAGCGGAAAGCCACGACGAGTGTTCAGGTGGTCTCTATTACGAGCATTATACCTGTTTTACATATCATCCGGCTGACTTACCCACGGAGAAGGACATGTTAGATAGTCCCATCCCTTGCTTATCGCACTATTTGTATCATTCTGCTTCCATTGCAGTACCTTTTTGAATAAAACAATACACATCTTTTGCTTATTATTGCTCTACTTCCTTTTTATATACATGTGTTCATTTCATGACATGTTGCAACCCATTACAATTTAGTGCGGCCAATACACCAGGGGCTTAAGTACCCCCAAAATTATGGTGTGAGAAGTCGAACACTTTCACAAGTGCGGCACCCGAACTTATAGCATTATATGAATTGGCTCCAAATCATGTCTTGGGTCAATAGTTGGGTTTGCCGGTTCCGTGTTTTGGTACCTTACGTTCCGCTATATCGGCTAAGGTAGCACCGGAGAACCACTGCGATTGTGCCCCAATTATCTTGGGTCGAGCACCTCAATGGAGAAAGCTAAAACTGACCGTCATGATAGGGCGAGAGCGATCGCTGTTCGAGAGGTTTTTCGGGTCCCTAAAGACTTATGCCGCTTAGAGCGAGGAACCGGAATTATCCAGCCAAAGGCGTGGATAGCGCCCGAACTTCGGTCTTCGAATACTAGGGGCTTCGCGAAATTTAAAATTATAGAATTCTATGGCTAAGTGAGAGTGTTCAAGAATTATAAGTCCGGTTGCCTTGTTCGTTGTGTTGGCGCCTCCTAGATGGACCCAAGAATGGGAACAAGAGTGCTCAAGTTTATCCCGAACACCCCAAAGACTTTCGTGGCATGGGGGCTGAAGCCAACGACTTGCCATCTCTCAAATTTGATAAACGGCTGCACGGAAGGTAATATTTTAAATTAATAAGCATTGCTTAGCGCATATGAACAAGTTTTCAGCGTACAAGATAACAAATGCGAGTTTATTCAAAAATTACATCTTTGGAGCACTCATCCGCTATTCGGCGGGCACCCTTCAGGAGGCCCTCATAGTACATTTCGGTAGTGCGATGCTCATGTCCCTTCGGTGGCACGTCCGTCACAAGCCTCTCCGCATCCAGCTTGCCCCAGTGCACTTTAGCACGGGCAAGGGCCCGACGGACACCTTCAATACAGACGGAGCGCTTGATGACTTCAAGCCGCGGATAGGCATCCACAAGCCGCTGCACCAAGCCGAAGTAGCTCCCGGGCATGTCCTCCAATGGCCACAGCCGCGCTATAAGGCCTTTCATGGCCTGTTCGGCGACCTTATGGAGCTCGACCAGCTGTTTCAGCTGGTCGCTTCAGGCACCGGATGGTCGGCCTCAAAGATATCCGAGACGAACACCTTCTCCATGGAGCTCCCCTCCTAGGTGTGGTAGAATGCCGCAGCATCAGACGCACTACGGGGCAAATCTGCGAATGCTCCTGGAGAGCTCCGAATCCGGGTAAGTAACAGGTAATTGACTTTTACATTCTTGCTTCGCATAAAGATTGCCTTACCCGCCGCTATCTTCTTTAGTGCTTCAATTTCTTGGAGGGCTTTTTGGGCCTCGGCCCTAGCAGCTTTGGCACTCTCAAGAGCCGAGGCAAGCTCGGACTCTCGGGTCTTCGAGTCACGCTCCAAACCCTCGTGTTTTTTCACGAGAATCTGGAGCTCTTGCCGCACCTCCGCCAGCTGCGTCTCCCCTTTCTCTCGCTCGGTGCGTTCCGCAACCGCTTTGTTTTCGGCCACGGACCCCGCTTCCTTCAGGGTCGCCACCTCGTTCGTGGCCCCTGCAGTACCCAAGTTATTCCTGTTATTTTTTGCAACCAAAGCCTTTTCTATAAGGTATTTATTTAATAAGGTATTACTTACCTTCCTTGTCCTCGAGCTCCTTCTTGTCCGAGCTCGTTCTCGGACCGCTCGAGGTTCTGCTTCAATGCATTGACCTCCAGCGATCGGTCTTGGCGAGAGGTCGGCCAGCGCCATGCATTCCCATATTGACATACTTATGTTAGACTCCTGCGTATATCTTTTTAGATCCTTAGTCCGGCTTTTCTTTCCGAACACCGAACTAAGCATCGAGAACTCTTGTCTCTGTGATTTATATTTTTTACATATTCTAAAACTTACCTCAAAGCACATTAGAAGGCTGAGTACAGGCCAGTCGGCCCGCTCTTGGCGGACTGAACTATCGAGATCACCGCACTCATGATAGTGCGATGTTCCTCCTCGATGGAAGCGGCTGTTAAGCGCCTCAGAGCTATCCGGTGCCTCGGTTGGACGGAGGACACCGGCGTCTTATACGGCGAAGGATCCGCTTTCCCGACTAAGGAACCGCTGATGGTTCCGGCATGGAGTCCGGACGAGGTCGGGCTTAGAGCCGCAGGGGTCTTGCCCCTTGGCGCTGAGTCCGGGAGGTCGCCTTGTGGAACCTCTGCGCTACCTCCTCTTGACCAAGCCCCTTGGGGCCCCACCATGGCGTCGTCCGCGGCGTGAAAGCGAGGCGGTCGGAAGTGAAGTACTCTCCATTTCCGACGGTGCCCAGGGACCCGCCGATGAATTGATTTAACTCGCCCTCAAGTGGCTGCACGGTTGTTCAACATTAGAGAACGCTCTGCAATAATAAAAAACCATGGGTATCCGGACACTTACGATCTCGCCAGGGGCTTGGCCCTTGTAGGCCAGTCCTCCTCGTCGTCGTCGACATTGGTGGAGAAGTCCGGAGGAAGGGTTCTTCCCTTCTTGGACCCTCCGGCCTCCCCAGCTGGGGCGGCCTTCCTTTTCTTCTCCTCCCCCGCTGGGGGAGGAGCTTCTTCTTCTTCCTCCTCGTCTTCAGGAGAAGATTCCGCTTCGGAATCTGACAAAGACTGGCGTCGGGAGCTCCTTGAGTTCCCGTGGCCTCCTTCTTAGCCTTCTTCTCCGGCACCACGTCACGGCCGGAGCCAAAGAACCTTCCGTCAATCGGGCGTCCGCTGGGTCTTACGGCAAAGGAGCCGGGACGGTTAATCTGTCCGGACGTCTTCAACCGATCTGTCGAAGATTAGGGAGTTTTAGATCCCACGTAGAGTCAATCTATGAAAAAAGAGTCCCGTAAAGGGTAAAATAACTTACCTCGCCGGCTAGACGCTGCGAGCTGTATCCGCGATCTTTGGTAGCGGACGCTGGGGCTTCGGCGCCCTTGAACAGCACCTTCCAGGCGTCTTCGTACGTAGTGTCAAAGAGCCGGCTCAAGGTTTGGTGCTGTGCCGGATCAAACTCCCACAAGTTAAAGGCCCGTTGTTGGCATGGGAGGATCCGGTGGATGAGCATCACCTGGATTACGTCGACGAGCCTAAGATTCCTGGCCACCAGGTTTCGGACGCATGTTTGAAGTCCGGATGTCTCATCCGAATTCCCCCACGTCAGGCCCGTCTCTTTCCATGACGAGAGCCGTGTGGGGAAGCCAGATCTGAATTCAGGGGCCGACACCCATTTGGTGTTGTGGGGCTCGGTGATGTAGAACCACCCCGATTTCCACCCCTTTATTGTCTCCACGAAGGCGCCTTCGAGCCATGGGACTTTGGTCATCTTGCCAACCATGGCTCCTCCGCACTCCGCTTGACGGCCGCCCACTACCTTCGGCCGGACGTTGAAGATCTTCAGCCATAAGCGAAGTGCGGCGGGATGCGAAGGAAAGCCTCGCACCTGACGATAAACGCCGAGATGTTGAGGATGAAATTCGGGGCCAGTCGTGGAAGTCCAGGCCATAGTAGAACATGAGCCCCGGACAAGCGGGTGAAGAGGAAAACCTAGTCCGCGGAGGAAGTGGGGAGAAACACCACCCTCTCCACGGGGCCCAGGGGTCGGAATGAGCTGCCCCTCGTCGGGAAGCTCAGGCGCGATGTTGCGGACAAGTATCCGGCCTCCGCAGTCTTGCGGTGTGCCCCTCCGTGTGACGGAGGAGGCCATCCACCTGCCTCCCGCCTCGACATGATTGGAGAAAGGTTGAGGTGGGATGTGCGGACTTAGTATTTGGAGCTCGAGTCTTGTGAAATGGATAAGCAAAGGAGGAAGAAGGCGTGGGTGGAAAGGTGGATCCTTATCCCTTATATAGACGGACGAAGCTATGCGTCCCCCACCAGCCTGGTAAAACTCGCTTATTTCCCAAGCGCCGTAATCAATGGCGCGGATGGGTTACCCACATCCGTATTGATGAGAATCCCGAAATAATGGGGCACGATCTATGCTTTGATAAGACGTGCCAAGGAAACCGCCTCGCTAAACACGCTGAGGTGGGAACAGTGAAAAACGATTCGTATAAAGGCCTTGTCGGGGTGTGATGTCACGTCGCGGAATACGTCAGCAGATCTGTGCAAAAATTATTCTCTCTACGGTGTTATGTGGAACTTGTTTTGCAGAGCCGGACACTATCCTTGTGTTCAAAACCTTCTATGAAGTATTCGGAGGAGGAACCTGCCTCGCAATGCCGAAGACAATCAACGCGTCGGACTCATCGTCATTGAAGCCTGGTTCAAGGGCTACTGAGGGAGTCCCAGACTAGGGGGTGTTCGGATAGCCAGACTATCGTCACGGTTGGACTCCAAGACTATGAAGATACAAGATTGAAGACTTCGTCCCGTGTCCGGATGGGACTTTCCTTGGCGTGGAAGGCAAGCTTGGCGATACGGATATGTAGATCTCCTACCATTGTAACCGACTCTGTGTAACCCTAACCTATCCGGCGTCTATATAAACCGGAGGGTTTTAGTCCGTGGGGACGAACAACAATCATACCATAGGCTAGCTTCTAGGGTTTAGCCTCCTTGATCTCGTGGTAGATCTACTCTTGTACTAACCATATCATCAATATTAATCAAGCAGGAGTAGGGTCTTACCTCCATCAAGAGGGCCCGAACATGGGTAAAAACATCGTGTCCCTTGTCTCCTGTTACCATCCGCCTAGACGCACAGTTCGGGACCCCCTACCCGAGATCCGCCGGTTTTGACACCGACAGCGGACAAGGGACGCAAGAGAGTTTTATACAAGTTCGGCCCCTTACGATGAAGGTAAAAGCCTACGTCTAGTTGTGCTGGAATTGATGGTGTTTCGATGACCAGGGAGCAAATACGCTTTTCCTAAGTCTCGAGTTGTTGTATGTTGTCCTGAACCGCCGCTGGGTCATCCCCTTATATACATGGGTTGACGCCCGTCGGTTTACAGAGTCCCAAGGCCGGCTCATAAACGTGTCCGGCTCGGTCTCCGCTCTTTCTACCTTACAATGCAAGTTACATATCAATGCCGGTTTATATCTACAGGCCTTAAACCAGTTTCTGGGCTCCGGGCCTTTACACAATATCACCGTCTGTCTTCATGGGCTTCAAACATAAAGGACTACTGATGAAGTTAACCCGGCCTCTCCTGGCCGGTTTACGCCCAGTAGTAATATCCCCAACATTAGGCCCCAGATCGATTTGAACAGGTTCATGTCAATTCTTAGTAAAAACTTCGTCATCAACATCTTCTCATAATTTGGTAAACCGTCGTGACGTCATCTTCCCGGATCATGGTAAACCGTTGTGACATCATCTGTTATCAAAAAATGTGTATAACCCATCTTCATTAATGGTCCTCCGATAATCGAGGCGACAACTCCGCCTCATTTCCAAATTTCTCGCTCCTCGATTTTCATGCCTGAGACTTATCCTTTGCCTTTATAAATAGGGCCGAGGGGTCATTTTCACCTTTCCCCCTCGTGCCTCTTCGCGTCATCGTCTACCTCGCGCCGCTCTACCTCTGGAGCTCCGCCACCACCGTCGACCGCCGTCTCTGCTTTGACTCCGGCCGCTGCATCACCCTGAGCGTACCAGAGAACCGTGGTGCTTCTCCGCTCTCTCGTCAATACTGGTATGTTCTCTGTTCTTTCACCGTAGATCTGTTCTAGGGTTTCGGTGTTCGTCGGTGTTCTTCGGTGTTCGTCAGTGTCCATTGCTTGTATAATAGGGTTTTGATCCAGACCTTGATAGTTATCCTGTTCAATGATAACCGTAGCTCTTTTTTCCCATCTAATGCGCCTTGCTAAAATAGAAGATCCCATATGAACCTTCATCCACTGTTTCGGCACCACTCCTTAGATCTGAATATATTTTCCTTTTCTGATATGCGGCAGATCCAAAATTGTAACACCAACTTGTGAAATCAGTTTTCCTTCACTTATACATCTGCAGTCTTGACTCTTCAATGTTTAGACTAGGCGGTTTAACTTTTTAGAAAAATGACAACCCGGTATATACCATTAGTCCCCTTGTTGAACCGCCAATGTACTTCAACTTATAACCATCACTAGTGTACTATTTCACTGTTAAACTCCGGTTTGTAAATATCCGACTCCGGTTTAGCAATATACTAACATCTTTGTATCACTGTATAGCTGTCCAATGTAAATCTTAAACCGGAAATCATTATATTGTAGATCTTCATTGACATGGCCAAACAAGTGTATGAATGCAATTGGGTCCCTTCTCGAGTAACAGAGGAACAGTTAGCCAACCTTGTCAAAATGGGTGCTTTAACCCAAAAAGATATCATTCGCATGAGGGTCCCTGGCCCGGAATGTCCTCCTACACCCAAGGACGGAGATGTTGTTGTATTTGCTGATCACTTAGGCCGGGGTTTCAACCCTCCCGGTTCAAAAAAAATTCGGGACGTACTGGCCAGCTTTCCACTGCGCCCACAAGATATCAGTCCTAACTCGGTGACCAATATTTGCCACTTCCAAGTTTTTGTGAGGTTTATCTTCAAGAGGAACCCATAGTAGAACTATTCAGGGATTTCTTTCACCTAAACCGTCGCACCGAGTTCAAAGATGGACCCAACACAGAACTGGGTGGGATGGCGATTCAGAAAAGAAAAGAAGTCACCTTTCCTCATGCTAATCTCCACAGTCACCCCAAAGAATGGAACCAAACCTGGTTTTATTGCAAAGATACGTCTCCAGCTGACGAAAATCCCCTGCCGGGTTACCGTCCTGAGCGTCTGAGCAACACACATCCTCTTCCTCAGAGGCTGACTGGTAAAGAGAGAATCAAATATGCTCCTCAACTATCAAAGCTTAGGGCCTTTATGGCGAACGGTTTGACAGGAGTGGATTTTGCACGCTGCTGGATAAGCTGGAGCGTTTTGCCCTTAAGCTGGCGCCTCGGTTTGATGTGTGAGTATACTGGTAGTTTGAAGGATGCTCAATGGCACATTGATATTCAGCTTATAGAAGACGAAGTCACTGAAGCTGTTAAAAAGATGTTGAATGAAATGGAGTCTGTCTGTGCTAAAACCAGACTACTCCCTTTCTGCGCCATCAACAAACCACCAGCTGTTAGAATCTGCTTATCTGAAATTGCTTCTGTCCCAATATTCTCTGAAAATGTGATGATTTTTTGGCAGGGTGATGATCCGTTCTCGAACAAGAAACCTCCGCAAGACAAACCGGTGAAGCCAACCAGCCAAAAGACCAAAGCTGTGAAAAAACCTGCCAACCGGAAGAAAACCACTGCATCCTCCAATTCACTGGCTGCTGATGATGTGGGTAACCCGGATTTTGAGGTAGAACTTGACTCACTTGGTTCATTTTTCATACGCCTTATTGATGATGATTATTGCCGTATGACGCTGAAGTCGATCACGCCGATCTTTGTCAGAGGCAATCGTTCTTTCCTCCGATTCAAACCCTTTGCCTTCACTAAAAACCCGTCGAGCAAACCGGAAAGTTAAATTTTCTCATCCTCTTGCTTACTTGGATCCGAACTTTCTTGTGAAGACACAACATCACGAGTCTCGCCGCACAACCCGGCATAGCGGCCAGGTAGTTACTTCCGCCGGTTTACCGAACAGTCTGGTTCGGAAACGCCGATCGGAGTTCTCTAATTCCCTTGACATGTCATGCCCCAAAATGGGTTGTTTTCGTCAACCTCTTAATCCGTCTGATTCCAATTACCAGGGAACTTCTCATTCATCCTCTGGCGAGTCATCAGCCACCAAACTTCCACCCCTCAAAACGGTTATTGGGTAAGTTGTTCACTTGATTTATTCTTGACATGCATTTTATACGCTATACTGACCTTCATGTTTTACTTCATCAGCGCTAAGCCCAGACCAAGAAAGAAATCTCGCATGAACAAACCGACAGAGGAAGACCCAGCTGTTGAACCAGAAAAAACTCCAGACCATGAAGAGGCCAACCTTGATGATATGCTGAATGATCTACCGCCTCAAGACCATGACTTCGTTGCTGAGCAGGCAGAAGTTGATACCACATGCCATGCTGATCAGCCGACCAATTCTATCCGGACTGACAAACCGGCAAGCCCAGCAAAGAAAGAATCTTGACAAAACCGCGACCCCAAAGATGAGCTGCTGAGGAAAAGGATGATGATGTTCTGATTACTGGCGTTGGCCATACTGAACCAGACAATCATGTTGGTTTGTTAAAACATACCGCCAAAGAAGAATTCTCTGCGATTGGCAAAGGCAAATGGAATGCCGATTTGTCAACATACGCCGCTCTAAATGCTCAAGACCTCCATTCTGGCTATCTGAACCGTCGGTACACCAGACGCGACTATGAAGCCAGCCTGGTCAATATGATGAAGGAAAAATTTGAGGTAACTTCCTATATGCTTCTTCTTCTTGTATTGATTTGTAGCTTATCAGCTCCAATAGCCCCCAAGTGACGGTTTAAGATACCGATTTAAACGAGGACTTTAGTAAGTACTCAATGTGAGCCATAATGCACCTTATCTTCACTGAAGTAGCCCCCAAGGGCCGGTTTATCTTTATAAAGATGAACCAGGACTTTTTAAAAGAAACTCCCATGTCAGCATTTTTTTGAGCAAACATCCATTAGCCCCCAAGTGCCAAGTTGAATACTTGTATTATGCTTGGGACTTTTGTAGAAACTATATGATGAAGAGCAAATATGCATTAGCCTCCAAGTACCGAGTTGAATACTTGTATTATGCTTGATACTTCAAATATGTATTGTCGCCTGATTATCTAATTGTCTCTATGCAGGCTGAGTTGAGCAAGAAAGAAAGCCAAACCGCTGACCACCAGGAGAACCTTAAATCGCAACAAGCTGAAACCTCCAAGGCGAAGGAAGTTGGCCAGCTCTTTGGGCGCTATGGAGAAACTTAAAGAGAGCTTCAACAAAGAGCGGGCGGATTGGGAGATTGAGAAATCCGCTTTGGTGGAACGGGCTGAAAAAGCAGAAGCCGCTCTTAAACCGGTGGTTGATGAGCTGACCAACGTGAAGCGGCAGGTGCATGCCATGACCGTCGCTGTATTCGGTAAGCTCTTTGACTTAGGCTTTCCATATATCCATGCAAATATTTTGCCGGTTTACTAATCCTTGTGATGATGCAGGAACTCGTATTAGCCACTTGGGATTTGATGTTCAGAAGAAATTGATGGCGGCATATACTTTGATAGAGCAGCTGTATACCGGCACACATCGAATCATCTACACTGCTTCACATAATAACCTGCCTCCCACCTTGATCAAGGATATTTTACAAAGGTTGTTTATGCTTCCTGCCCGGGTTGACGAGCTAAAAAAGTCTGCTGCTAGAACGGGCGCTTTGGTCAAGACCTTGACCGGGCAAAAGCATGGGTTCCTGACTTTGATCCAGTTGAGGCAGCCCAAGGTTATCCCAGCTTGAAGGAAGACGGAACAGAATTTGGCGATGATGATCTTCGGATGATAAATCGGGAAGTGCGCCCATTGGCGTGTCAACTAGTTGAAGAAGCAGACCTGTCGTACTATCAAGCCAGCTATGATGACAAGAACAAACGGATTGCTGCACCAATTCCAGAAGCTCATCATCTTATCCCGCCAATCCGTAAGCACACTTATGCCCCTGACATTGAACCGTCTACGCTGATAAGTAATGAAGCTGTATTCCAAGCCTTAACTGGGATCGACTAGGCAACTGTTGATTTCCAGCCACTGGGTAGGGAAGAAGTTGAACCGGCGCAAGATGATCCGCAACCGTCAGGCCAAGCAGGTGACCAATGATGAACCGGAGGCCGGTTTAATCTTCTACATGCTGCGACATGTATTTTGAGAAAACAATGATCCTGTTGGGCACTGGAAAGCCTTGTAATAGGCTTAGTTAAAATATTTGTTCTGATATGCCTTCGCGCATATTTATCTGCAATTGATACTGGTTTGATTTGTCCTACATAAGATATGATCTACATATTCATTTGTCCAAGCTGTTTCTGCAGACAAGAAGCTTTAAAGCGCCCTGGCGGTTTACCGCCGGGCGTGTCATGATACCCATATATATATAACCGAAGATGGTAACTTAGGTTGTGACATATAACCAAAATGGAAATATATAATACCTACAACCTTTATGCATGATGTTGGCTGGCCAACCTTGTAGCAGGGCTTATAACCCAAATCTTTTAGGACAAAAACCACTCCTGTTGATATAAGGCCGGTTTATAATGTAAACCATTCCGGTTTATGCTAAACACCGGTTTACTCCATAACAAAATTTTAATTGAAAATCAGACTGGGCAAATAGTCTCCGGACTATGATTTGATCGTGTACCGTCAATTTGTAATTGGCAGTCGGACAGGGTTGTTTAACGCCGGTCTAAACAGCAACAAAAAATCTTTATCAAAAAAGAGAACATAACTCAAACACAGGCAAATAAAAACCATTGTAGGCGAGGCTTTGAGCCGATCAAGAGGTGTGACCATGGTTTAGACACGAGCAAGCCCCCAAGAGGTGTAGCTATGGTTCGAGTTCGACGAGGCCCCAAAATGATGCTATGGCATTACGCCGATCAAGAGGTGTAGCTATGGTTCGGGTTCGACCAAGCCCTCAAGTGATGCTGTGGCATTGTGCCGATCAAGAGGTGTAGCTATGGTTCGGATACGACCAAGCCCCCAAGTGATGCTGTGGCATTGCGCCGATCAAGAGGTGTAGCTATGGTTCGGATTCGACCAAGCCCCCAAGTGATGCTATGGCATTGCGCCTATCAAAATGTGTAGCTATGGTTCAGATACGACCAAGCCCCCACGTGATATAATATAAAGCCTTTGAGAAGCTAAACCAAGGGGTAAACCGGACGCCGCTTTAGAAACAGAAGCTCCATGTAACCACACATGATGTAAGAAAACAACAGATACTATACATAGTCATAATATGTACGTAAGCAGAGCCTATAGCTCAAGTATAGTAAGGCCGAAGATGAGAAATATTCCACGGTCGGTTGGTCTCCTCCTCCGATTTACGTGAGTCTTTGCGCTCTCGAACATCGATTAGGTAGTACGACCCGTTGTGTAGATTCTTGCTGACCACAAAAGGTCCTTCCCAAGGGGGGGATAATTTGTGCATATCCGTCTGATCCTGGATGAACCGAAGCACCAAATCTCCTTCTTGAAAGGTTCTGGTTCTAACCCGGCGGCTATGATAGCGACGCAGATCTTGCTGATAAATCACCAAACGGGCGGCCGCTATGTCATGTTCCTCAGCTAACAGGTCGAGAGCTTCTTGCCGGCCTTCTCGTTGTCAGCTTCAACATATGCCACTACACGAGGTGAGTCATGACGGATGTCACTAGGAAGAACTGCCTCTGCTCCATAAACCATGAAGAACGGTGTGTATCCTGTCGACCTGTTGGGCATGGTGTTGATGCTCCATAACACTGAAGGTAGCTCCTCAACCCAACAATCCGGCGTCTGCTGCAAGGGAACCATAAGCCGGGGTTTGATGCCTCTCAAAATTTCTTGATTGGCCCTCTCCGCTTGACCATTGGACTGTGGGTGAGCCACTGATGATACATCAAGCCGGATGTGCTCACGTTGACAGAACTCCTTCATGGCACCCTTTGACAGATTGGTGCCATTGTCAGTGATGATGCTATGTGGAAAGCCAAACCAGAAAATCACCTTTTTGATGAATTGAACCACCGTGGCCGCGTCACACTTGCTAACTGGTTCTGCCTCCACCCACTTTGTGAACTTGTCAACCGCCACCAAAAGGTGGGTCTTCTTGTATTTGGACCTCTTGAAAGGCCCAACCATATCCAGCTCCCAAGTCGCAAACGGCCAAGTGATTGGAATCATCCTCAATTCTTGAGCCAGCACATGAGCGCGTCTTGAGAACTTCTGGCAGCCATCACATCTTCTGACCAGATCCTCAGCATCAGCATGAGCGGTTAACCAATAGACACTGCGAAGAAACTCCTTAGCCACCAAAGATTTTGAACCGGCGTGGTGACCACAGTCTCCTTCATGGATCTCACGCAAAATTTCACAGCCTTCTTCAGGAGACACACAACGCTGAAACACCCCTGTCACACTGCAATGATGCAGCTCTCCATTGATAATAGTCATAGACTTGGACCACCAGATTATCTGCCTGGCCAATGTCTCATCCTCTGGTAACTCGCCCTGGTTCATATATGCGAGATAAGGAACCGTCCAATCCGGGATAACATGACGAGCCGCCACCAACTGAGCTTCCGGATCAGGAATAGCCAAATCCTCTTCACCAGGGAGCTTGACGGACGGATTATGTAGAACATCCAAGAAGGCATTAGGCGGAACCGGTTTACGTTGAGAACCCAGGTGGCTTAAAGCATCCGCCGCTTGGTTCTTCCGCCGGTCCACATGATCCACTTGATAACCTTTAAAGTGACCTGTAACAATGGCCACCTCACGACGATATGCTGCCATGAGTGGGTCCTTGGAATCCCAAGTGCCAGACACCTGTTGAGCCACCAGGTCCGAGTCACCGAAGCACTTAACTCGGCTTAGGTTCATCTCCTTAGCCATCCGAAGACCATGGAGTAAAGCTTCATACTCAGCTGCATTGTTAGTGCAAGGGAACATTAAATGGAAACATAACAAAACTTATCACCTCGTGGGGAAGATAATACGACTCCAGCCCCCAAGCCCTCCAATTGCCTGGACCCATCAAAGTGAATAGTCCAATAAGTGTGATCCAACTTCTCTTCAGGCGCTTGTAGTTCTGTCCAGTCGTTGATGAAATCCACAAGTGCTTGAGATTTGACCGCCGTTCGGGGTATATACTTCAACCCGTGAGGCCCGAGCTCCATGGCCCACTTGGCAATCCGGCCAGTTGCTTCCCTGTTCTGGATTATATCTCCCAAAGGAGCAGAGTTGACCACTGTGATGGGATGACCTTGGAAATACTACTTGAGCTTCCGGCTTGCCATTAAAAACCTATATACCAGCTTCTGCCAGTGTGGGTACCTCTGCTTGGACTCAATAAGTACCTCAATGATATAATAAACCAGACGCTGAACCGGATACTCCTTTCCTGCCTCCTTGCACTCCACCACAATAGCCACACTGACAACCTGAGCATTAGCTGCCACATATAGCAACAATGGCTCCTTGTCAACCGGGGCAGCAAGAACCGGCGGGTTAGCTAGCTGTCACTTTAAATCCTCAAACGCTTCATTCGCGGCATCACTCCAGACGAAGTTATCCGTTTTCTTCAGCATCTGATACAAAGGAATGACCTTCTCGCCAAGGCGGCTGATAAACCGGCTCAACGCGGCAATCCGGCCTGCCAAGCGTTGAACGTCATTGATACACTTAGGTTTAGCCAAGAAGGTGATGGCCTTGATCTTTTCCGGATTAGCCTCAATGCCCCTGTTAGACACCAGAAAGCCAAAGAGCTTGCCTGCCAGTACACCAAATACGCACTTAGCCGGATTAAGCATCATCTTGTAAACCCGCAGGTTATCAAAGGTTTCCTTTAAGTCATCAATCAACATCTCCTTCTTCCTTGACTTGACCACAATATCATCCACATAGGCATGAACATTACGACCGATTTGTGTATGAAGACAATTCTGCACACACCGTTGATAAGTCGCCTGGGCAATCTTGAGCCCAAAAGGCATGGACACATAGCAGAAGGCTCCAAAGGGGGTTATGAAGGCCGTCTTCTCATGGTCCTTCACTGCCATCTTGATATGATGATAACCGGAATATGCATCCAAAAAGCTCAAACGCTCGCAACCCGCTGTAGCATCAATAATTTGATCAATACGGGGAAGGGAAAAAGGATCTGCTGGACAAGCTTTGTTGAGATCTGTGTAATCCACACACATCCGCCAAGTGCCGTTCTTCTTAAGGACCAGCACCGGATTAGCCAACCACTCAGGATGGAAGACTTCAACGATAAAACCGGCCACCAGGAGTCTGGCCACTTCTTCTCCAATAGCTTTGCGTCTTTCTTCATTGAACCGGCGAAGAAACTGCTTGACCGGTTTATACTTAGGATCGACATTAAGAGTGTGCTCAGCGAGTTCTCTCGGTACACCTGGCATGTCAGAAGGCTTCCATGCAAAGATGTCTCAATTCTCACGGATGAACTCGATGAGCGCGCTTTCCTATTTCGGATCCAAGTTAGCACTGATGCTGAACTGCTTGGACGAATCGCCAGGTACGAAGTCAACAAGCTTAGTCTCATCAGCCGATTTAAACTTCAGTGCCGGATCATACTCTGTAGTTGGCTTCTTCAATGAAGTCATATCTGCCGGATCAACGTTATCTTTGTAAAACAACTCTTCTGTGGCACAAACCGACTCAGCGTAAGCCACATCACCTTCTTCACACTCCAGAGCAATCTTGCGGCTCCCATGGACGGTTATAGTTCCCTTGTGACCCGGCATCTTGAGCTGAAGATAGACATAGCAAGGTCGTGCCATAAACTTAGCATAAGCCGGCCGTCCAAACAGGGCGTGATACGGACTTCTGATTTTCACCACTTCAAAGGTCAAAGTTTCTGATCTCGAGTCATGCTCGTCCCCAAAAGCCACCTCCAGAGCTATCTTACCAATAGGATACGCCGATTTACAAGGTACCACACCATGGAACACCGTATTGGACGGTTTAAGATTTTTATCTGTTAACCCCATGCGACGGAAAGTTTCATAATACAGGATATTGATACTGCTCCCTCCGTCCATGAGTACCTTTGTGAACTTATAACCTCCTACCTGAGGTGCCACCACCAATGCCAAATGACCCGGATTGTCAACCCGGGGTGGATGATCTTCTCTGCTCCACACAATCGGCTGCTCAGACCCGCGTAGGTAACGGGGCACTGCCGGTTCAACGGAGCTTACTGCCCTCTTATGAAGCTTTTGGTCACTCTTGTCCAAGCTAGTGGTGAAGACATGGTATTGCCCACTATTCAACTGCTTCGGATTGCTCTGGTAACCCGACTGCTGCTGCTGCTGCTGATTGCCCAGATTATTGTAGCCACCTTGGTTGCCCTGATTACCTTGATTGTTATGTCCGCCCTGAGTACCATGGAAGCCTGAACCGGAATTTCCTCCACCATAACCCGGCCCATGAGACCCAAGGCCTGAGCCGCCACCCGATCTGTGATCATACCGGAAAGCATTAGAATTTTTGAACTTTTGCATGATGTAGCAGTCCTTCCAAAGGTGTGTGGCGGGCATCTCCTTCGTCCCATGTTTCGGGCAGGGCTGGTTCAATAGGTAAGACAGGCGGTCCGGGTTAGGGCTAGGTGCTCCACCGCGCTGGGGCGGTTTACCCTTGCACCGTTGGCCCTTGTCCTGTGCGCTGGTATTGGCCACAAAGTCCATGCTGTGATCCGCTTTACGTTTGCCGCCGTTTCCAAGAACCGCCGGGTTGTGGTGCTGCCCCTTGGCGTTGCCGCTCCTCTTTCTCTTCCCTGTCTTATCATCATCAAACTCGGGATCCTTGGTACTATCTGAGTTAGCATACTTTACTAAAGCGGCCATGAGGGTTCCCATGTCATTGCAATGGCATTTCAGCCGTCCCAACTTCAACTTCAGAGGCTTAAACCGGCAATTGCCTTCCAAAGTTAGAACTGTGGTGTCAGCGTTGATGCGGTCCGACGAATGCAAAATTTCCGAGACCCAGCGCACCCAACGGGTTGTTGATTCTCCTTCCTCCTGTACACAGGCAGCTAAGTCCACAATCGACATGGGCTGCTTGCATGTATCCTTAAAATTCTGGATGAACCGGGCTCTCAACTCGGCCCATGATCTGATAGAGTTAGCCGGTAGACTCTTTAACCAAGTACGAGCCGTCCCTTCTAGCATCATGGTGAAGTACTTCGCACAAGCTGCATCATCCACATCTAGCATCTCCATGGCCATCTCATAGCTTTCAACCCGTGTCTCTGGAGATAAATCGGTGGTGTAATTTGGCACCTTGCACGGGCCCTTGAAATCCTTGGGCAGGCGTACGTTGCGTAACGCTGGGACGAGACACGACACCCCCAAAGAGCTAGAGGTAACTCCTGGCTCTATCGACGTGGTTGAATGAACCGGAGTAAGCTGACGGGCTTCATGCTGCGCTGCTAACTCGGCCTCCCTGCGTGCACGAGCCCGGTCCACCACCTCCTGAGCATCACCAGCACCCCCTGCCGGGTTGTGGCCACGGGGCGGTTCGCGGTTCCGCGCATTGCTTGACACGGCCGGTTCATCCATACGCCTGCTGTAACTCCGGCTTGGACGGGGGGTGGAATGAATCCGATCACGACTGTATGAATAAGCCTCCTATTGCACCAAGGCTGTCCGAAGAAGCTCTTTAACCCGACGCGTCTCGACCGCCGCCGAAGAATCGCCTTCAATTGGGATAGCCTCCAGCGTGAAGCGGCAGCAACAAGATTGTCCATCGGAGTAGAGTAATAACTGGGTGGTGTTGGGATAGGCTGCGTCACAATGTTGTTCTGACTAGGCGGATCCATCAAACGGGGCTGAACCGGTGCCCCCGCTCTAGGTGCCTCCGCCCGGTTTGCTACCGGCGGGTTACTGGTCCCCGCACCTGGGGTGTTAATGAGGTTCCTAGCATCATAAACCGGAGGCAGGCGAGACCGGTGCCTTCTCTTTAGGACTTCGTGCGATGCATTTTGATCCAGCATAAGACGGTATGCCTGCGCGTCCAAAGCGGCCCGCTCCATGGCCATCCTGGTATCCTCAGCTGCCAAATCGGCCTTGGCCTGAGTAATCTAATTCTTTACTTTCATGATTTCCGCATTGTCCGCATCCTGATCCGCCGATTTAGCCTCCGCCATCAGTGTTGCCAACGCATCAAATATATCAGATAAAACCTGAGCCGGCGGACGCAGACAGGCCTCCTCGCCTCGGCCGTCGCCGCTACTGATCCGGAGATCATTGCTGTTGCGGTCGAAGAGTGGAGCGCCAGTTGTGTACCGGCCATGCAGATTCCAACCCGGTTTGGCAGATCAGAGGGGTCCAGAATACTGTCGCCATCGGAACAGCCTCCAATCCGGCCATCTTGTAGCTGATATAACGACTCGGTCTCTCCGGTCGATGACTCGTCGCCGGAATAAACGACGGTCTCACCACCAGATTCCGATCTGTCCTCGTATTCCCCTCCATGGATGACTCCCACGAAGGCACGCTTCATGGCAGGCTTGACCCGGGCAGATCTCGCATGCTGAGCCGTTTCGACGAGGTCGGTGCAGATGTCCGGCTCAGGGCCCGGCTCGCCGATCTTGCCAATGAAAACGTGTATGCCACCAAAGGGGACCCGGTACCCGTACTCGATTGAGCCGGCCTCGGGGCCCCACCCTGCATCGTCGATGTAGAGTTTGCCGCAATGACATTTGGTCATCCGGCCCACAGCGTAACCCTTGAGTCCTTCGAAGCTGCCCTCCAAGAACTTGAAACCATCGTGCGATAGCCCCACGGTGGGCGCCAACTGTCGTGGCTTTGTCACGGCAGATGTCCTCATGAAAGGACTTAGTCGCGGAGCCATCGCTACGGGTTTGCTTAAAGGGGTTAAAGCGGACAAGGGATGCAAGAGAGTTTTATACTAGTTCAGCCCCTTACGATGAAGGTAAAATCCTACGTCTAGTTGTGCTGGAATTGATGGGGTTTCGATGACCAGGGAGCGAATACGCTTTGCCAGAGTCTCAAGTTGTTGTCTATTGTCCTGAACCGCCGCTGGGTCGTCCCCTTATATACATGGGTTGACACCCGTCGGTTTAAAGAGTCCCGACGCCGGCTCATAAACGTGTTTGGCTCGGTCTGCGCTCTTTCTACCTTACAATGCAAGTTACATATCAATGTCGGTTTATAGCTACAGGCCTTAAACCGGTTTCTGGGCTCCGGGCCTTTAAACAATATCATCGTCTGTCTTCATGGGCTTCAAACATAATGGACTACTGATGAAGTTAACCCGGCCTCTCCTGGCCGGTTTATGACCAGTAGTAATATCCACAACACTTAATCCACTCGTCCTTCCCCTCCCTTGGATCCCTCTCTCTCTCACCACCGAGCGGGGCTCGTCGCCACCGATGCCGTTCACCGTAACCACCGTGCCCCTCTGGCCCTCTCATCTTGCCCCAGAGATCCGCCTCGCCGCCTGCTACATCCTCAACGAGCCAAGCGACCCGGGAATCTCTGCATCAACGCCATCTCCATCTTCTTCATCGTTGGCCACTGAAGCTCACCGGCGTGGATTCGTGAGCTCCAGACCCTCCCCGGTCTTACCGTCGACTCTGCTGGATTCGCCGTGAGCCCCTGCCCTTTTCCCGTCTCTCCCCGCGCTCGTTCGCATCCTCCAACCACCGTGGCCATCGGAACTGATTGCTCCTCGCCGCTGGCCATGTCGCTACCGCGGCTACAGCCGTGCAAGCACGCGTCCCAGCTTACCACTGAGCTCACTGCACCCCCACGAGTCCAACGCGCCCACCCACGGCTCCTGCCATGCCCTGCACCATCAATTCGTTCGACGCCCGAACGCCGTCCACTGCACTTGCCATCACCACCTTCGTTCTGGGCCATCTCCGGTGAAGCTGAGAGCACCACTCGACGCGCGCGAGCTCCAGCTACTCGTTGATGGGCTCCGCCGTTGTTTTGGTCACCGAAGGGAGATTTCCGAGCCTCGCTGCCATGTCTGGCCTCGCCGGCGTCGAGTCGCCGGCAGGTTTGACCCGACTTGACCAGGGTTTGACCCCCCTCGGTCATTAACATGTGGGCCCCAGCCCTACTAACTTTGGGTTAAGTTTATATCTAAACTTAATTAACCCACTGACTCACTGACTAGTGGCCCCAGGCCCCATTAACAGTTTAGATAGGATTAACTCAACGCTAATTAACCATGTTACTTAGTGTTGACACTGACCAGTGGGTCCCACTATTCAGGTTTGACCTGGACCGCCTTGTTGACCTGCTGATGCAATGCTGACGCAATGCTGACACAGTAACTCATTTTCTGGATTTATTCTTATTCAGGAAATTTCAGAAAATAGTGCTAGCTTCAAAAATTCATAGAAATTAATTTGTGAATCAAAACATGATAAAGCACTATTTAAATTCATAAGATGAGTTTGGGGTTGAATCTTTGGTTCAAAATGGCTCAAACCCATCTGGTTGTAGTTGCATTAGCCCAACACACTCATTTTGCCATGTCATTATCATGCATCATAATTGTTGCATTGTATTGATTGTGTTCTTCCTTGTTTGGCGGTATTTGCCCCCTCTCAGCGGACGTAGTCTCGATGATGAGTTGATGAGTTCGATGACACCGATGAAGAATTATACTATCTTCAGAAGTGCCAGGCAAGAAAACCCCCCTTGTTCATTCCAATACAATCCCACTCTCTCGCTCCTGCTCTCTTTTACTACATTAGGATAACAACGATTCAACTGTTACATGCTGCGGTAGTTGAACCCCTTTCCTCTGCACGACCTGTCATTGCCATAGTAAATAGATGAAACCCACTAGCATGAGTAGGAATTGTTTGAGCCCTGATGTGCCTACTCATTCATGCTTGGTGTCATGCCTGCTACTGCTTAGAGTTGAGTCAGTCCTGATTCATCGGGGATGAATTGGAGGTGTGTGAACATGTTCTACTGTTGAGAGCTAAGTGTGTGAACACGATTTTGTAAAGGTAGAGGTGAGAGGCCATGTAGGAGTACATGGTGGGTGGTCTCATTGAAACCGTCCTCAGGAACTAAGTTATGTGTTTGTGATCCATGAATAGCTACTACCACGCGTTGGGATCGTAACCAATGGACCCTCTCGACTTATTAATCGCCTTGATCTCTGTCCAGGAGTTGCAACTAGTTTCTGGTGTTTGTAGGATATGTGTTGGAGGCCGTTCGTAGCGCTGACCCTACTGGTGGGCTATGATGCGGTAGATACACTTTGGCCCGGTGTACCGGGTGCCCGTTTGGTGTCCCGGGAACCCTGCACACAACGTTTAGGGCTGTGAGCGAAACCCCGACCGGATCTCCTCGCGGATGGAACCCGAATAGGCGATAAACCTGGACTAGAGACTTTTGTGGTTAGTCAGGTCGTGGCCGACTTCCTCACCAGGCTTCCGCTTGAAGGTTGCCGAGATACACGACGTGTACATGGTGGTAAGTGGCGAGAGCGTGTGTGAAGAAGTACACCCCTGCAGGGTTATAAATGATTTATTTGAATAGCCGTGTCCGCGGTAAAGGACTTTTGGGTTGCTTGTACAGTTCATAGACAAGTGAAAGTGGATACTCTAAAATGCGCAAGATAAGCGTGAGTGCTATGGATGGCATTCTCATAGGGAGACGGGAGCGGATCCATAGTAGTGTATTGATATGGTGAATATGTGGACTCGTGTGCACCACCTCAAAAGAGTTATTTGCAGTCGTAGTTTAGGATAGCCACCGAGTCAAACTCCACCATCCCTTTGTTGATACTGATGCATATGTAGTTAGTTCTGATGTAAGTCTTGCTGGGTACATTTGTACTCACATTTGCTGAAGTTATGTTTTTGCAGAGAGACTTCAGTCTCGCTAGTAGTTCTGCATGGACTTTGAAGTTTAGCTTGTAACCTCAGCTATGAGCTTGTACCTTGGGAGGGTCTTGTAGTTAGTCAGGCTTCTCAGCCTTTTTCATTTGTAGTTGTCTGTACTCAGACAAGTTAAGCTTCCGCTTGTGCTTATTGCTTGTATGACTTGAATGCTGGATCGTTAGACCCGTGTTTGTAATACTTGGCTCCTTGGAGCCTAATGAATAAATACTTTGAGTTGTAGAGTCTTGTTGTGATGCCATGTTGTATTTGCACGTATCGAGCATATTGTGTGTATGATTTGAAATGCTTGGTATGTGTGGGATCCGACAACCTAGTTGTCTATCCTTGGTAGCCTCTCTTATGGGGAAATGTGGTCTAGTGCTTCCACTGAGCCATGGTAGTCTGCTACAGCCCGGTTTACCGGAGTCCTGTTAGCCCAGTTGCTACTGCTCCGGAACACTTAGACTGGCCGGCATGTGTCCTTCTTCGATCCTGTGTCTGTCCCTTCGGGGAAATGTCACGCGGTGTCTTTCGGAGTCCTGTTAGCCTGCTACAGCCCGGATTCCCGGAGTCCTGCTAGCCCAGTTGCTACAGCCCGAATTCACTCGCTGATGACCGACGCGTTCGTTGTTGGGTCATGTATGCCTGTCCCTGTAAGTTATTGCCACTTTGGGTTCACGACTAGTCATGTCGGTCCGGGTTCTCTGTCATACGGATGCTAGCAACACTATCATATACGTGAGCCAAAAGGCACAAACGGTCCCGGGCCAGGTAAGGTGGCACCCGTGGGAATACCGTGCGTGAGGCCGCAAAGTGATATGATGTGTTACATGCTAGATCGGTGTGACTTAGGATCGGGGTCCTGACATTGCCTTGGGGTAGTAGTGACTACGTGCATATGGGGTTGTGAGTTATCCAACCTTCTAACAGTTTCTACGGTTGCCATGGGCCTTCTTTTATAGATCAAGGGGTAACCACAGTTGGAAAGTAGTCATTACGCACTGATAAGATAGCAAATAGTGCTATCATACCTAACTCTGTGGGCCGACTGGGCACACTAAATGCACCGCTTAACGTCACATCGTTGGTTGCCCGGCAAGGCTTGCCGGCCTATCTTGGCAGCACTGCCTGTTCTCTTGACACGTCGCAGGACAGGTGTCATCTTTGGATTTCTCCTATAGGAAATGGCTGCCATGCGGCGAATGGCTGCCACTTAATCACTTTGCGGCTTGACACCGCACTGATAGACGACGTGGGTCATGGTGAAGTGGTTGGAAAGGTGGTTATGCCTCCATGAGCCCCAGCAGGCCCTGCTGGGGTGCCTTGGTTGTCTGCTTCTGGGTGTGGCCTCGCCCCTGTCCGGGCTCGCCTTCCCGGCAAGGTAGGATTTCCTCTTGATGATATCCTGCTTCCTTTGTTCATCCTTGGTCCCTCTGATCTACATGTTGGTCCTTCGAACCTCTTGGGTTCTTGTACTCTGACTTGGGATGGTGCTTCAATCTTTTTCTCGAGCCTATGCACAGTCTAGGAAACAGACCCAGGGTTTGTTGCACCGACAGATCCTCCGCTAGCCTCCGCATAATATCGACCCTAACATGCCTACTTTCAGACAATGTACACATTGGAAACGTGCACATCGTGTGGCAGGATGGTCAATATCACAACACAGACAACAAAATAATCTACAACAACATATATACAATTCATGCAATGGAAGCAAATAAATTTTAAACAGATAAAGAATGTAAAATGCCTTAAGAAGGCTTAAACAAGAAGCAAATGCGTCCATTCCCTACCCAGACCACTATCAGTAGGATAACCAGCGAACGTCATCCATCAACAAACCTGCTTCCTGAATTGATGTCGGCAGGATAAAGACCATCCAGGGAAAAGAGTAAATTAAGCAAGGTGAGTACACAATCGTACTCGTAAGACTCATGACTCATGAGGATTTAAAACTATTGTATGCAACAGGTTTCAAAGAAAGAGGTAAAGTGGTTTAGCGGCGTAAGCACCTAAGCATTCTATAGAGGCATGCTACAACTTCCGTCTATTAGTGATAAAGTGAAAGAGCACATAAAATTAAAGGAGAACATGCATCATCCACTATATTCACCCACAAGGCACTCACACAGTTGGAAGGTTTTAATTATGAAGATTAAAGTTGTTCTATGAAGTGATCTCAACCATAAAGTCACCCATAACCGTGGACACGACTATCCGAAAATATTTACCCTGCACGGGTGCACCAATATGCCCTTTATAGGCTCCACACGCACGCTCCTCAAAGCAACCTACTGGCCCATTATAGGCATGAACCGGAAGATTTGAAATAACACGACGCTCTCCTAGCTACATTGAAGTCTAGAAAGCCACCCTCAGAGTTGACACTTGAAACGAAGTCCGGTTGAGGCTCTGACAGGACTCATCCCTGTGTGGGCTACCGTCCAGGAGCGACACCTCTAACTGAGATCACCACCTTTTGCCCCCCAATGCTTGTGAACCACCAAGGCTTGCAACCTCTAACTAAGGTCAACCACCTAGTGGATCCGAATGGAAGAGAAAAATATAGTATTGGCGTTCTAGCTACTGGAAAGTCTGATGTTTCGGGTACCGGTCGAAGGGGGCCCCATAAACCACTGCCACATCTGGTTAGTGCGCTCGAATTGGGTAAAGACAATAATAACTCGATCCTAGGTCCGCTCAGGTGGAACAAAACACCGAATCACACACTATGCATGGCCTTCCAGCATTACCATCTTACCTAATACCATAGTTCACATATAGGATAACTATCATCTGCAGACATTCCAACATGATCATTGAACCCAACATAAGCATGACATAAGAAATTAATATGGCAACGATTACAACCTAAGCATGCATACTACAACAACATGCGAGCAGGCAACATGGTATGCTAGGTAACAAGATATCAAGCCATATTTGGAGCTCAATAGGCTATGCATGTGATAGGTATCGTAACACAATTACAACATCAAATTCTAGCGCAAAGATACAAGAGAGATAACATGGTATCAACATGAACAAGGAGGGGGTTGTGAGCCTTGCCTCGAACCCCTCTTGGTACATCACAATCTTGCTCGTATCTCACATCATCTCCGAGTCCTATCCGCGAAGAAACAAAGTAACACTGGAAAGAATAATAGATGTAATCTTACTACTAAGAGGAAGATCCATCATGTTCATAATAATCCAATGCAATTTACTAGCCAGTTAAGTGAAGTTGGACAAGCAATTGATAAACTTCACATTTAGAAATGCTTCCATCTTGTTGATGTACACATCAAGTTTAAATGTTTTTTAGCATCGCATAAACATTTCATAGGTGGTGATGAATTAAACTATCATATCTAGTCAATTTTAAATGGTGTAACAAACATATATAAGGAATTTCACAAAATATCCCATGCAAAAGAAAGATCATAGACAGGCCAAAAATAGAGCGAGGCTAGATATACTACACCCAGGTGCTAAATATCAACGGTAAGCTTATTGGCTAGAGCCCAACTACCGAAGGCGGCTATACCTAAATATCAACGGTACACTTATTGGCTAGAGCTCAACTACCGAAGGCGGCTATACTGCACACTTGAGCGATGAATAACTGGCATCACACATGAGCCAAGATTAGCAGAGAGAGGAGGAGGGAAGCTCACCTGGCCAAATCTGTCTGCTAGTGTAGGACGGTCTAGGCTGCATTAGCTGCTTGAAAAAGCATTTAATCAATCTGAGGGGGGGGGGGATAAAGTCACCATAATAGAGGAAAGCATGCAAACTAAGTAACTAAACAAGTAAACAAGATGCATGAACAAACAAGTACTCTTAGGTACAACTAAATTGAAGATAAATCATAATGTAATAGAAACAAAAGAATGATAAAGTCTTTAGTGAATGTCTCCATAGAGAGGAGGAAGAAATGTCTTCATAACACGCCAGTATAAAAAGTAAAGGGTGAAGAAATGGAACTAGATGCTTGGGCAAGACTATGTTTTACGAGTTCAAGTTGCTGGCTATAGAGGCAGAGATCAAAAGACCAAGTCTTCACCTTGTTCTCCTTGAGCTAAGACCACTTAGACCTCTCCAAATCACCCATGGTAGATCTTAAAGGGAGACCTCCGAACCTTCACAAACGCGTTCTTCAGCAATCCACAATAACTCTTGGATGCTCTGACCAGACGACTAATCGTCTGTAAGATCACTGCCTTCGAGAGTTACAAGCCTTCGGTTCACTCAGAAAGATTATTTAGTGCTGCTCAATCACTTTGTCTTAGGGTACTTAGGGGTTTTCCTCATAAGGATTCACTCAAATGCTGCAGGAGGATGGGTTGCTCTAACGACACTTGTTGCAAAATAACTCAGAGCAGCCAACCAACTTCTGGTGTGTGTAGGGGTGGGGGGTTATTTATAGTTGGGGTCGCAACTTTAGGTCCTTATATGACCGTTGGATGGGGCAGGGCCCGCCAACTAGCTATTGCCAGCTCAGTAACAGTCAAACATTTGAACTCTCAAATTACTCATGGTAGGAGAACCGAATTATTGGCTGAACGTCTCCAACGTATCTATAATTTTTCATTGTTTGATCCTATTATAGTATCAATCTTGTGTGTTTTATATGCAATTATATATCATTTTTTGGGACTATCCTATTAACCTAGTGCCAGTTGCATTTTTTGCTTGTTTTTGGCTTTTCAGAAAACCAATATCAAAGAGAGTCCAAATGGAGAAAAACTTTGCATTGATTTTTTCTGGACTAGAAGGGACCCTAGAAGGTTCATAAGAAGACCCGAAGATCCTATTATAGCTCGGGAGGCGTGCCCCAGGGCGGTAGGAGCCCCCCGGCTTGTGGACCGCTCATGGCACCTCTTAACCCTATTCCAACTCTATAAATTCCCAAATATTCCCAATACATCAGAGAGCCACCTAAAATACTTTTTCCGCTGCAAGTTTCTGTTCTTGTGCAATCCCATCTGGAGGCCTTTTCTGGCACACTGCCAGAGGGGGAATAGATCACGGAGGGCTTCTACATTAACCTTGCTGCCCTCTCGATGATGTGTGAGTAGTTGACCACAAACCTGTGGGTCTATAGCTAGTATCTAGATGGCTTCTTCTCTCTCTCTCTTTGATCTTCAATACAATGTTCTCCTCAATGTTCTTGGAGATCTATTCGATGAAATCTTCTTTTGCGCTATGTTTGTTGGGATCCGATGAATTGTGGGTTTATGATAAGATTATTCATGAGAAATATCTGAGTCTTTTCTGAATTCTTATATGCATGATTGTTATAGCTTTGTATTTCTCTCTGATCTATCTGTTTGGTTTGGCAAACTAGATTGATTTATCTTGCAACGGGAGAGGTGCTTTGTAATGGGTGTCTTGCGGTGATATATATCCCAATGACAGAAAGGGACAAGAAATGTATTTGTATTTGTAACATCCCAAAATTCTAAATTTTGGAATGTTATAATAAATAAATAGTTTTGATTGATTGATTGTTTGTTGTGTGATTGATGGAGTGAAATTGAGTGGAATTTGAAACTTTTTTTGAAAGTTGAATGAGAGGGAATGAAATGACTTTCCCCGATTTTCACTTTGCCTTTTGATATCCATGAATTCAAATTCAATTCAAACACAAAACCCTAGAGAGAAGATGATATGACTTCTTCCATTTAAATAAATGAAAAGGGTGTTGAAAATATTTGAATTTCATTTGGAAAATATTTCCAATTCTGAAACTTTATACAACTCAATGATTTTCAAGAGCGAAGATAAAATGACTTCTTCAAAACATATGAAATATGAGTTGGGAGTTTCAAAGAATTAAATTCAAAGTTCTTTTGAATTTATTTTTCAATTTGGAGTTATTGGAGTTTTATTCAAATTATTTTTTCAAAAATAAAATATATGGAAAATAGGGTAACATGATTCCCTACCTCGTAAAAATGGAGAGAAATCAGTTTGAATTAATTTTGGTATTTTTAAAATGATTTTCAGTGGATTTCATTAGGGCAGAAGCACTCTTTGTTTTATCTGATTTTGTGTGGAATTTTATTTGGCATTATAAAAATGACCATCTTGTAGGAAATCTTTTTCTGCAAATTTTGATATATTATATGCCTATATAATATTTTTATTTATTGGGTTTTATTATTTTTTTTTGTCTATGTTTAAAAACAAAACAATTGTTAAAAAAATACTGCAGGGCCTTGGGCCAACGGCCCAAGCCGCCAAGCCAGCCGGCCGAGGCCAAGGCCATCGCACGACGCACTTTCAAAGGGAGCCAGGGAGCCGCCAAGGTTTCCTATTCTTTTATAAATCCTAGTAGGATTTGATCCCGTTACGTTATTCCATTTTTTTACTCCTAGGATTCCTAATCCTAGTCTATTTCTTGTCCCCTACCCCAAGCAAAACCCTCCCCTCCCCAATATAAATACTCAAGCACCCCCCCCTCCAACACATCAAACCAACACCTCTCCTCCCCTCTCCTCTCCGCAGCAGCAACAGCCCCACCCCCGCGCCGCCGCCGCCCTACACCCGCGCCGCCGCCGCCGGTTGCCACCGCCGCCGCCAAGTGCCGCCGCCACGCCTAACGCCGCCGAATCGAGCCTCGCCACCCACCGGCCTATTCTTCCCTGCCACGCACGTTCTTCTCTGTAAGCGAGCGCTCCTCCTCTTTGTTTTTTTTCTTTAGATCGAATCGTTGTGTTCGATTAGATCGGTTTAGTAAGTTAGTTTTTTTTTCATTCGATCGGTTTTTAGTTTATGGTTTTGTTTCGGTTTAGATTTAAATCGGTTCGTCGGTCTTCTGTTAAAAACGTACGCGCACATTTTCTGCTAGTCTTCGGCCTAGCGTAGTATAACTACTAATCGCCCATCGCTAGCCCGGTAGCAATAGGCCACGTTGTTTGTTTTTCTTATTTTCGTTTCTGTTTTTTTTAACAGAAAAGTTTCAATCTTAGATAATCTATATCTTTTAGGGTTTGAATCCGAATTGAGTGATTTTTTTCTGTAGTTTTAGAAAAATCCCATCTATCCAGAGAAACCAACGAAAAATACTTTTGAAATTTTTAAATTTCGATTTCAAACAGATTTTTTACAAACACTAGATTGCTAATAACTTCTATTCTAAAATAGCTTTTTGATTGATTCCTTTTGCTACTGTTTTGTTATTGTTTTATCTATCCAGTAGCATATAGTGATTTATTTTTAGTTTATTTTAAATTAGAGTTTTAGTCAAAACAATACTGTTTTAGTTTTACTTTTGTTTTAACCTTTTCCTTATAGTTTTAATTGTTTTTAAATTATTTATTTTTGTCTCTTGTGACAAATTTAGTTCTGTTTCTGTTATTTAACTGTAGACAATTTTATTCCTATTCTAAAAATTTATTTTGTTAGTTTCGTATGAAAACTTGTTTAGGTCATAGTTAGTGTTTTATAAAAGCTTTTTATTTGTTTCTTTCTGCAAATAAAATTTTATGAAAAATACTTTTTGTTAACTTAGTTGTTTCACATTTTATTTTCTATTAACTTTTTGCTTTAGTGTTTTAATTGTTGTTAAGTTTTTACTTAGGACAACACTATTTTGTGTTATGTCTTAGAGTTTTCTTTAGTAGTTTTGTTGTGTAGTTTTCCTTTGTTTTTATTTGGTGTCCCTTGATTTGCATTTTTATTTGTTGGTTTTATTATGAGTGTTAGAATTGTTTGCTAGGATGTTTGCTTATATGAATGCTATGACTATATAGATTTTCAACAGAGTGACGAATAGTTCTACCAAGTCATTTTTCGAGAGTGTTGTTATCTTCATCAACTTACCAGGCAAGTTCACTTTGACCATGTTTTTCGTACCTATGTGTTTTATTGCATCTAGTGTCATCTTCGCAACAATCCCTCCAGTAGTGACATTGAATCCTTGTAGTTGAGTAGTATGCATGAGGTAGGAACCCATCACCTTGTTACCAACCCCGGGACGTTATTTATTTTAATGCTACGCTATAGTAGACGGGGTTGGTATGAGTGCTCGGGAGTGCTGTGAGAATGGAGGATCTACGTCAATGACGACAACTCCATGATGGAATCTGCAAGGACTGCATCTTCAAGGCCTCAAGACTTCAAGACTCGAGACAAGAATTCAAATACACACTACTGGGTGAAGGATGGTTGACGGGCACCCTGGAGAAACCAGTGGTTGGCCGGGATGCATGGAGAAGCACCATGACATCTTGCGGAAAGCTTCACCCAGACTCAAAGAGACGGAAGAATACTTCATGCCCGGAAGCTTACCTGTGCAACCGCAGGTCACTATGGGCTCTGGCTTGGTTGACCTTAGTTGTGACTCTGGCTGGGACGGTGCTAGTAGATGTAGAACTACGGTAGGATTGGATGAGCACCGGACAGTGGTCAGAGGAACTCTTCGGAAGACCATGTTTCGGTCATCTTGTTCTCAAACACCCTGAATTGCGAGAATGTAAAAAGAGGGATCGAATCTTGCGGGTAAAGTGTACAAACCTCTGCAGAGGGTTTAATACCTATTCGATAAGCCGTGTCCCCGGTTACAGACAACTTGAGCATCTGGACCTGGATCTATCTCGGAACTCTCAACACCGGATTGATAACTTAATTGTGGGCAACTTATGATGATTTTGGGCTATGAGACATTGGTTGGCGGAACCATGTCATGATAGAAAACTCCATAGTACAAACTTCATTTATTCCTTTGATGTAGGGAAAATAAATCAGCTTTTACGCAAACAAAACTTAGACACAGAGCCACAAAGCCATATTGCATATAGTATAGTTTTATCATCTGTTTTCTCATGTTGTGATCTTCCCGGTACATTCAATGTAATCGACCTACACGGCTGCAACGTATCATGTTGCAGATATTTACTCCGACGAGTAAAATGCAGTGCAGGGTTACGGTCTACACTCAACCTGCCGATGGCGTTGATGGGACTCCACACCCGACTATTTGTTTCCGCTGTGAATTATGAGGTATATATCAGTTTTACGTTAATTATACATGTGATTGCACTTTGATATATACATTGATGTACTGTGTGTGCCAGCATACTAATCCAGGGATGGCACAGCAACACAGAGGCTTGACCGTCTGAGGTCGGGTCGCTACAGTATTGTTGCAATTAAGGGGAAAACGAAGAGGTTTATTCATATTGGTTGGATTTACTTTGTCTACATCATGTCATCTTACTTAAGGCGTTACTCCATTTTTCATAAACTTAATACCCTAGATGCATGCTGGATAGCGGTGAATGGGTGGAGTAATAGTAATAGATGCTAAGATGCAGGTGTGACGACCCCGATTCAATCATACACTAATAATACACACAAATATGTACGATCAAGATCAAGGACTCATGGGAAGATATCACAACACAACTCTAGACATAGATTAAAGTCATACAAGCTTCTTATTACAATCTAGGGGCCTCGAGGGATCGAATACATAAGCTCGATCATAGACGAGTCAGCAGAAGCAACAATACCTGAGTACATACATAAGTTAAACAAGGTGCCATAAGATGGCTAGTGCAAACTAGGATACAGATAGAAGAGGCGCATGCCTCTTGCCTGGGATCCTCCTAACTACTCCTCGTCATTGGTGGGATGCATGTAGTAGTACGCACCCTCGGTGTAGTAGGAGTCACCGAATGTGGCATCAGGCTCTGGGGCTCCAGCATCTGGTTGCGACATTCGAAAAGAATGGAGAAGGGGGAAAAGAGGGAGCAGAGCAACCGTGAGTACTCATCCAAAGTACTCGCAAGCAAGCATCTACACTACATATGCATCGGTATCAATGAAATGGGTAGTATCTGTGGACTAAACTACAGAATGCCAGAATAAGAGGGGGATAGCTAGTCCTATCGAAGACTATGCTTCTGGCAGCCTCCATCTTGAGGCATATATAAGAGAGTAGCAAGTACAACATCAAGTAACATCATATAGCATCATCCTACCCAGCGATCCTCTCCTCATCACCCTGTGAGAGAATGATCACCGGGTTGTATCTGGCACTTGAAAAGGTGTGTTTTATTAAGTATCCTGTTCTAGTTGTCATGAGGTTAGAATACAACTCCAATTCGTCCTGTTACCATGGACATGAATATTCGAATAGATAAACTTCCCTGCAGGGGTGCGCCACATTGCCCAACACACTTGATCCCTCTTGCCGGGCTTACTTTCCTGGGTCATGTTCGTCCTCGAAAGATCAACACGTCGCAGCCCTACCTAGACTCAATAGAGAGGTTAGCACACCAGTCTAAATCCTAAGTGCACAGGGGGCTTGGTCCCATTGCCCTCTGCACTCATGCATGCTGCGTGGGCGGCTGATGAGCAGACCTGTCAGCCTCCATTACAAAGGAGGGTGTTTTACGCGGTCCAACTCGGTGCGTGTCGCTCAGTCGCTGACGTTTGGAAAGCTTCGGCTGATAATACGATGCTGAGTGCCCACAACTGTCCCCGCGTAGTTGGTTAGTGCGTATAGGCCAAAAGACAAACTCAGATCAAATATCCAAATCTCATTAACAAGCTCAACTTTGCGAAAAATATGGAGGAGGGGGAGCGAGTGCACGAGGAGGAACAATATGGAGGTTCAGCTTTCTGAATTCATCAACAAGCGAAGGCTGAACTTTGCGAACCTGGAGGTGGTTGCAATATGACTTGCGGCTCAAGGCATCAGCCATTCCATTAGCCTTTCCTGGTGTATAGGAAGTATCCAACTCAAAATCTGCCATGGTCTCCATCCATCTTTGTTGACGAAGGTTCGGGTCTGGTTGGGTAAACATATACTTTAGACTTCGATGGTCGGTGAAGATCTTGCAACGATTACCGAGAAGGTAATGTCGCCACTGTTCAAGTGCATAAATGACAATAGCAAGCTCGAGGTTATGAACTGGGTAGTTCTCTTCGTGAGGGCGCAACTGACGAGATGCATAAGCAACCACTGTACGCTCTTGCATTAGGACACAGCCAAATCCTTGGCGTGAAGCATCACATTATATGACGAAGTCGTTCTTAGTATCAGGAGGAGGAAGCACTAGAGCGGAAGTCAGCTTTTCTTTGAGTGCTTGGAAACTTTCATGACACTTTTCTGTCCATTGAACCTTCACGCCCTTGTGAAGTAGACTAGTCAGGGGCTTGGCGATCTTGGATAAGTTCTCGACGAATCGACGACAATAGCTGGCGAGTCCGAGAAAACTTCTGACTTGCTTGACATTCTTCGGAGGAGTCCAATCAAGAATAGCCTGAACTCGCTCGGGTTTGACGGCAATACCATCCTTGGAGATGACATGCCCAAGATAGGTCACTTAAGGTAGCTAGAATTGACGCTTGGAATAGTTAGCATATAGTTGATGCTCTCGAAGCTTCTCAAGAACAAGTTGAAGATGTTCAACATGTTCTTCTTTATTCTTGGAATATACTAACATGTTATCTAGATATACCATGATGAACTTGTCGAGTTATTCCACGAATATATAGTTCATTAGAAGCGAGAAAGTCGTTGGAGCATTGATCAAGCCGAAAGACATGACGTTGTACTTGTATGAACCATAGAAAGTCACGAATGTGGCCTTTTGGGATATCCTCTTCACGAACACAGATCTGGTGGTAACCAAACCTCAAGTCGAGTTTAGAGAACACTGTTGAACCAGCCAGTTGATCATACAGATCATTGATCCGAGGAAGGGGATATTGGTTTCGAGTAGTAGCTTGGTTGATAGGACGGTAATCTTGGACCAGTCAGTTCATTCCATCCTTCTTCTTGACAAAGAGAGAAGGTGCTCCCCAAGCAGAGGAACTTGGATGAATGAAACCACTGCGAAGAGATTTGTCGATTTCCACCTTAAGCTAAAGGAGTTCATGTGGCGGCATCTTGTCGGGTCGTTTTCAATAGGAGCGGTGCCTGGTTTCAAGTCAATGACGAATTCGATAGCTCTAGCAGGGGGAATCCCTGGAAGTTCTTCAGGAAAGACGTCTTGGAATTCGCGAATAACTGGAATCTTTTCAATGCCCTCGAGTGGTGCAGCGTTCAACGCATTCAATAGATATAGCCTTGTCTCGGCATCTTGAACTAGATAGGCGTGGTAGAATACTATTTCATCTGAAGGATTTAGGAGATGGACGGTTTTAGTGGCGCAAGCGATAGAAGCGGTATGCGCTTTCAGCTAATCCAATCCCAGAATGAGGTCAATGCTACAAGACCCTAGTACGATGGGAGAGACATAGAATTCCAGTCCTTCGATTTCAATGGGGACGTTGTTGCAAACCAAGGAGGTTCTACATTGGCCCGCAGGGGTGTGCACTAAAAGCGAAACGTTCATGTCCTCACATTTAATGTCATGCTTGTATGCAAAATCTTCTGATATGAATGAATGTGATGCTCCTAAATCAAATAAAATGGATGCTGGTACTAAATTTGCGTGGAGTGTACCCATCACAGTAGCATGCTGGTCTTGTGCTTCATTGAGATCAACGTGGTTGGCATGAACACGACCATAAGGTATGGCATTGTTGTTGCAGGGCTGATTGTTTCCACGGCCAGCTACATGAAGTGCCAGTTGATTCAAGTTCTAATAACAGTTCCTGGCAAGGTGACCTAGTTGACCACACTTGTAGCATAGCCCATCATTGGGAGTGGGAGTAGGAGCTCGGGGTGGTGTAGCTGGAAGTCTTGGCTGCCTGGGTGGTGGAGGAGGTTGTCGGTGTCAAAACCGGCGGATCTCGGGTAGGGGGTCCCGAACTGTGCATCTAGGATCGATGGTAACAGGAGACGGGGGACGCGATGTTTACCCAGGTTCGGGCCCTCTCTATGGAGGTATTACCCTACTTCCTGCTTGATTGATCTTGATGAATATGAGTATTACAAGAGTTGATCTACCAAGAGATCGTAATGGCTAAACCCTAGAAGTCTAGCCTATATGACTATGGTAATGTGTATCCTTTCCGGACTAACCCCTCCGGTTTATATAGACACCGGGGGGATCTAGGGTTTACATAGAGTCGGTTACATAAGAAGGAATCTTCGGTCGCCAAGCTTGCCTTCCACGCCAAGTAGAGTCCAATCCGGACACGGGTACAGTCTTCGGCCTTGATGTCTTCACAGCCCATCAGTCCGGCCCATGGACAACCGGCCGGACGCCCGAGGACCCCTTAGTACAGGACTCCCTCAGTAGTCCCTGAACCTAGCTTCAATGACGAGGAGTCCGGCGCGCAGATTGTCTCCGGCATTGCAAGGCGGGTTCCCCTTTCCGAACTCCAAGATAGTCGCCGGACGCGATAACAGTATCCGGACCTGCCACATACACACCATACATAACCACAGAGAGAATATATATTTTCACACGAGTTCTATCCGCTGACAGCTTTTTTAATAACATGACATCACGTCTGTTGGATCATAATTTCGAACCGTTTCTCATCTGCCGCTCCATGTTTTGAGACGCGGTTGCCACTGGCACATCTTGTCAAAGCAGAGATCGTGTCCCCTTATTGCGGGATTCTTATCAATGCGGGCATGGGTAACCCAACCGCGCCGTTTATACGGCCCTTGGGGATAGGCGAATCTTAAGGCGAGTGAGGAGGCGTTTAATATTTGCTGCCTTTATAAGGGGATAAGGATTCCCCCTTCCTCTCTCATGCCCTCTCTCCGTCTCCGCCTTTCCAATCTCGAGCTCCAGCGCCCAAGTTCTCATCTCCTTTCCACTCAAGCAACCATGTCCGGATCTAGAGGTCAAGGCAAGTGGATGATCTCCTCCGTCAAGGAGGATGACATTACTGAGCTCCGGGCGGCCGGATATTTGGCGAAGGAGAGAACCCATCGTCTGCCGACCGAGGGACAAGTCATCCCCACGCCGGAGCTCACAGAGAGGGTAGTATTCATCCCCCATTTCTTCCGCGAGCTGATGTATTATTATGGGATAGATTTCCATGATTTGTCCCCTAATTCCTTCCTCAACATCTCGGCGTTTATCATCGTTTGTGAGGCCTTCCTCCACATCCAACCCCACTACGGGCTGTGGCTCAAAGTCTTCAACGTGAAGCCGAAGGTGGTAGATGGCCAGCACGCGGAGTGCGGGGGAGCCATGGTGAGCAAGCTATCCAACGTCTCCTGGCCCAAAGGCACTTTTGTGGATACAGTAAAGGAGTGGCAGAAGTAGTGGTTCTACATCACAGAACCTCGCGGCACCACCTGGGCCGCAGCTGCCGAACTCCGCTCCGGTGCTCCCATGTGACTCACCTCCTGGGTCGAGAAGAGTGTGGACTGGTGTTCACCTGACGAGCTGATAGCGCTGCAGACGCGCGTTCAAAGCATGATGACCAAGAATGTCAAGCTCGTTGACGTAATCCAGGTGATGCTAGTTCGCCGGATTCTTCCGTGCCGGTGCCGAAGCCGCCCTCTGTGGGAGTTCAATTCGAAGAAGCACCAGACCTTGATAAGGCTCTTCGAGACTACTCACGAACGTGCCTGGAAGTTGCTCTTTAAGGGCAACGAGAAGCCACCGGCCACGGACTCAGACCGTGGTCATGACTGTAAACACCCCGCCAGCGAGGCATGTTATTTCTGACGTATCCCCAACTTAATTGTTTTGAAGATGATGTCTGAATTCATCATTGCTTTTACAGGACTGGATGGAGAGGGCGAAGCGGATCCAGTGCGCGGCTCCGCTGCCTGAAGAACTGGTCATCCCGCGTCTAGCGAAGATGCTGGTGATGGCGCCATATAAGGCGTCGAAGAAGAAGGCCAAGGGGGCCAATAGTGGCCCCTGTCGCAAGGGCACTTCGGACGTGATGTCCAAAGACGACGAAGCCCATTCCTCTGTCCCTGAGGACAATTACAGGGAAGAGGAGGAGGAGGAAAACAACCCTCCCCCCGAGAAGAAGAAAAAGAGGGCGGCTTCGGTGCATCTAAAGGCGGAAACGCCCAAGAGGGGGAAGGGCTGGAACAACGCCCCCGCACTAAGCCCCAGGCCGCACCATAAGTGACATGGCTCGCTCATGCGCACATCCGGCCCTTTCTCTTTATTATCTTGACATGGTTAACTGCACTATCGCAGTCCGGCCCGCGACCTTATCCAGCGATCCTCATCTAAAGGTTCGTTGGCTCCGTCGGAGATGGCAAGCATGTCGCCACCGCCTGCTTATTCCCCCGGGGCCAGGGATGACACCCAAGTGTTGTCCCGGAGGATCGCTCCGAACCAGGGAGGAGCCCAGGATGCTGCCCGGGAGGCTCCACAAGGCAAGACCTCCAATGCCGGACACACGGGGGAGCCAATCCCCATGGAGACCCTCAGCCGAATACGATTCCGGAGACCCATATGGCTCCGGAGACGGGCGAGCAGCTCCCTTTGAAGGAGGGGGGGTGCCGCTTCCACCGGTGGCCCTTGTCCATCCAGGGACGCCGGATAACCTGATGGAGGCGCTACGAGGCGCCTCCATTATGGACGAGCATCGTGTCCTTATGGGTGCGGTGATCAAGAAGGTTCAGTCTGCCAAGAGTGGACTGAACGTAGCCTGCAACAACCTGTTGACAGGTTTTGAGGTAAGTGACATAGAAAGAGAAAAAAAAAACCAATGTAGTCAGTAGCCCCTGAGACACTGTCCGGTGTTTGGCAAGAAGAACCGGACAAAAGATCAATCCTTAGTTATAGGAGACTAACTAAATATGTATCGATAAGCAGGCGTCACTGCTGGCCGCAACCTCGCATGCTGCCGAGGTCTCTGAACTGAAGCAGAGTCTGGAACGGACCGAGAACGAGCTCAGCGAGGTTAAAATTTGGCTCCAGGAGAAGCAAGGTGAGTGACGACTTGCTATGTGTTCAGAAAAGAATAAGCGTTGTATATTGACCGCGGTGTCATGATATGTGCAAGAGCCGAGACCGAGGTCGAGGCCCTGAGGAAGGCCCTAGGCGAGGCTGAGGAGAAGGCTGTCTAGCAGCAAGCCGCCCATAAGAAGCTCAAGGCCCGGGTCAAAGAAATCCAGCAGGAGCTCCAGGATGCGGTGAAAAAATGTGAGACCTTGGAACATGATGCGTCGGCTCAAGGGGCCAAACTCACCAAGGCTCGTCAGAGCACGGAGACTGCACGGAATGAGGCCCAGGCCACCCTCCAGGAGATCCAGGAGGCCAAGAAGATCACGATGGGTAAGGCATTTAAGATGCAAAGCAGGTATGCGGAGAAGCAATACCTTTTACTAACCCGGGTTCGGAGTTCCATAGGGGCTTTTGCTAATTTACCACGCAGTGTGTCGGACGCCGTGGAGTTCTATCGAGCCGAAGGAGGGGGTTCTACGGAGAAGCTATTCTGGTCGCAATATGCGGTGTCAGGACCTCCCGTGTCCTTCACCAATCAGTTGAAACAGCTGGTGGAGCTACATAGGGTGGACGAATTAGCCATGAAGGATTTGATAATCCGGCTATGGACAGTCGCAGCTATGCCTGGCAGCTACTTCGGACTCATGAGGCAGATGGTGAACGCCTGTCTTCGGCTGGACGTCGTCAAGCGCTCTGCATGTATTGAAGGTGACCGTATGGCCTTCGCTCGTTGCAATATGTGGTGGGTGAAGATGAACACCGTTGAAGTTGCCAACAGGCCGCCGGAGGGCAAGGAGCACCGCACACCCGAGCGATATTTTGCGGATGTCATAGAAGGGTCTCGACTTGCAGCGGCTCAATGTTCGCAGGACATTGTATTTGAATAAATGTATTCATGTTGCCTTTGCCTTGTATTATGAAAACAAAGCCTGTTTTTGTAATGTAATTTTATTATGCTTTTAATTGTTTCCTCATGTGTGGCCGTGTTGCATGTAATCTGGGGGTTGGCCAGTCGTCGGCTTCTGCCCTCACGTAGGTAGTACGGAGGTGTTCGGGATGGAATCTAAACAATCTTGATCCAATTATATGGTCCTTGAAGGAGTTGTTTCGCACAACGAACGAGGCAATCAGACTGTACGGCTTAAATGCCCTCACTTAGCCGTAGGAGTTTTATAATAAAGCATGGGCGCAGCCCCTGGTTTAGGCCAGAGTGATGTCAGCATTTGATCGGGAAGTGCCGATCTCTCGCATAACGCGAAAAAAACTCCAACGATTTGTAACCCTCGAACAGCTGACCGGCTCTCGCCCTATCATGACAGTCAGTTTTCGGCTTTCTCTACTTAGGTGCTCATCTGGTCAAGGCCGGGGCATGATCACAGTAGTTCTCCCTTTACTACCCTAGCGGATTCAGTGGAACGTAGGGTAGCAAGCACAGGAGCCGGGCAACCCAACTATTGACCAAAGACATGATTCGGAGCCAATGCATATAATGCTAAATTCGGGGGTGCTGAACTTATCTATATGTTTTCGGACTTTGCTGCCGTATTATGGGACGATGGGGAGCCCCCGGATGCGGTCGATAAGCAAATCGAAATAAAAATGAAGTAAGAAAACGAAAACCCCAGAAACTGGGTCGCAAACCATTTTCATTATAACTGTATGGATACGTCAAAGCGTATCCTGTACAAAAAGTGCGATAAGCGTCCGGGCTATTTAACATGCCGGAATTAAGAGGGCGCAGCGTGCGGGTACTGAGAAATAAGTAGAAATACCATCAAGAAGAACGTGTAGAGGTTACCCTACGCACTTATGCTGCTTGCCTTCTTTGTATGTCCATCCTTCAAAAGGACTGGTTATCAGGCACACTGGAAAAAGAACCTGAAACAAAAGGAAAAAAGGGGGAAAGTATGTGTGAGTCCGGGGTCGGTCAAGCCGTACTGTGGACCGCATGTTGTGCCTCCGTCGATGCCCATGGGATTTTAAGTGCGTAATTATGTGCGCGTGGTACGAGTGCCACTACTTGATCAGGGCTGGGACGGATGCGGAATTGCTAGTCAAGCTCTTGACGGGCCGAGTTGTCCTGTGGCAGCGTAGTCTGGACCTTCTTGACGGTGTCCGAGGGCTCGGCAGCCGGATTGTGGGTCTGCTTGAAAAGGTCGTTCTGTACTTCTGCTGCTAGGGAGGCGGTGTGCTCTTCTCTATGGAGGGAGCGTTCCGTATTTCCATTAACTGTTATGACGCGACGTGGACCGGGCATCTTGAGCTTGAGGTAAGCATAGTGTGGGACCGCGTTGAACCTAGTGAACGCGGTTCGTCCGAGCAGTGCGTGGTAGCCACTGCGGAAGGGGACGATATCGAAGATTAACTCTTCGCTTTGGAAGTTGTCCGGAGAACCGAAGACCAGCTCTAGCGTGATTGAGCCCGTGCAGCGGGCCTCAACGCCTGGTATGACTCCTTTAAAGGTAGTCTTTGTGGGCTTGATTCGTGAGGGATTAATGCCCATCTTCCGTACTATATCCTGATAGAGCAGGTTGATGCTGCTACCACCGTCCATTAGGACTCGTGTTAGGTGAAATTCGTTGATGATTGGGTCGAGGACCAGTGCGGCTGAACCGCCATGGAAGATACTAGTTGGATGATCTCGACGATCAAAGGTGGTCAGAAATGACGACCACAGATTGAATTTTGGGGCGACTGGCTCTACCGCGTAAACATCCCTGAGTGCCCGCTTGCGTTCCTTTCTGCGGATGTGCGTAGCGTATATCATGTTGACCGTTTTGACTTGATGGGGAAATTTCTTCTGCCACCCAGTGTTCGGCTGCTGGGGCTCTTCGTCCTCGTCCTCACTGTGATCCCTTTTATTTGTTTTCGGCATTTAACTTGCTAGGCTTTTTGAAGACCCAACAATCTCTGTTGGTGTGATTGGCTTGTTTGTCAGGGGTGCCGTGTATCTGGCACGGACGGTCTAGTATGCGGTCCAGGCTGGAATGTCCCTCATTGTTCCTTTTGTAGGGCTTATTCCGTTGGCAGGACTTGGAGCCGCTGAATTCGGCGTTCACTGTGGTGTCGTCGGTGTTATCGCCATTGCTTCGGCATTTGTGTCTATTGCGTCAGAGCTTGCCGGTACTGTTCTTGGCCTCAGAGGGGCCTGCCTCGTTGGCTGTGTTTTTGCTTCGGGCCAGCCAACTGTCCTCACCCACGCAAAAGTGGGTCATGAGTGATGTGAGGGCTGCCATGGATTTCGGCTTTTCTTGGCCGAGGTGGCGGGCGAGCCATTCGTCATGGATGCTGTGTTTGAAGGCTGCTAGGGCTTCGGCGTCCGGACAGTCAACGATCTGGTTCTTTTTGGTTAGGAACCTAGTCCAGAATTTTCTGGCTGATTCTCCAGATTGTTGAACTATGTGGCTTAAGTCATCGGCATCGGGTGGCCGGACGTATGTACCTTGGAAGTTGTCAAGGAAGGCTTCTTGCAAGTCCTCCCAGCTGCCGATGGAGTTCTCAGGCAGACTATTTAGCCAGTGTCGAGCTGGTCCTTTGAGCTTTAATGGGAGGTATTTGATAGAGTGGAGGTCATCTCCTCGGGCCATGTGGATGTGGAGAATAAAATCTTCGATCGACACTGCGGGATCGATAGTTCCATCGTATGATTCAATATTGACAAGCTTGAACCCCTCGGGGAATTCATGATCCAGCACCTCGTCTGTGAAGCAGAGAGGGTGTGCGGCGCCTCTATAGCGCGCCGCGTCATGGCGCACCTCCGACAAAGTCCGTCTGTGGTTATCGGCCCGGGTGGTATTAAGTTTGTCACGTCCGAATAGATAGCTGTCATCCCGAGTAGGGAAGCGTCCTCGCGATCCGTAGATTGATCTGGTGTGTCCTGCTCTACTGTCCAATTCCTGCCGAAGGTCATATGTATGGTCCCGAGCTGGTCTATCCCTGTGTTTGTGAGGCAGTGGGGCGGGCTGTTGTTCGGCCTGAGTTGCCGTTTTATCCCGACCGCGAGGTGGTCGGTCCGCCGCACTATCCCGAACGCGTGGTGGTCGGTCTGCATTGCGTGAGGGAGGTATGGGATCTGGTGCCTCCTCATCGAACTGAGTAGCAGTCTGTGTTTTGGGTAACTCTTGGCTGGGCGCTTGAGGCCGTATTCTTCGGCTGCCAGGACATCGGTCCATCTATCGATGAGTAGGTCTTGATCTGCTTGGAGTTGTTGCTGCTTTTTCTTTAGGCTTCTTGAAGTAGCTATGAGTTTGCGCTTGAAGCGCTCCTACTCGAGGGGTGCCTCAGGCATGATGAAGTCCTCATTTCCAAGGCTCTCATCATCCTCGGAGAGTGGACGATAACTATCATCATCCGGGTCATTGGTCGTGGCCTATTTATCAGGGTTAACTTGCTCGTTGTCTTGCTCCTCCTGTTCGGATGGAGCTCCAACAGGGTCTTCATGATTTTCGGCGTCGCCCGGAGTACTATTTTCTCTGGTGCCAGTGTTGCCATCTTTTGAGCGACGAGGCTTAGAGCGGCGTTTAGGGCGCCGACGCTTGGACTGTGTCTCAGAGGGTCTATTCGCATCTGGCTCTTCTTTGTCGTCGCCAGATCCTTTAGGTGTATCAACCATGTAGACGTCGTACGAAGAGGTGGCCTTCCAACGTCCAGTGAATGGCGTGTCTTGGCCTTGCTCCTTGTCGATATCGTCGTCCATACCGTCGATGTCTTCGGAGCCATAATCGAGCTCTTCGGTTAAGTCCTCGACGGTAGCTATGAAGTGGGTGGCGGGTGGGAAGCAAAATTCCCCATCATCAGCCTCTAACTCGAACCAAACATAGTTCGGCTACGAGTCCTTCTCCAAGGACAAATTCTTTAAAGAGTTCAGCACAGCGCCCAAACATGAGTGCTGGAAAATGTCTGCGACGCTGAATTCGAAGATCGATAACCGATCTAGCTCGGTGTCCGCAGGCATACACGGTCCGGAACTTATAGCCGGAGACGAGTCCGATGTTCCGCTGACGCAAATATTGCAGGGTATCGAGTCCGTGTGCGGCTCCAACGCCGCGGACTCTATGGCTTTGCGTGTCACGATTTGCTCTGGTTCTATGGCCGTTTCAGCAACAGGAACCATCTCTTGGATGTAATCCGATGACAGATTTAAGTCATGTTCATCGGAGCGAGGGGGAGTGATCACCGTGGTCTCAAATCCATTGAAGATCAAGTCTCCACGAATATCCGCGACGTAGTTCAAGCTTCCAAATCTAACCTGATGGCCAGGGGCGTAGCTATCGACCTGCTCCTGATGACCAAGCGAGTTGGCCCATAGTATGAAGTCACCAAACACAAAAATCTGTCTGGGAAGGAAGGTTCCTCCTTGGACAGTGTCATTATCGACGATTGAAGGGGCCATCGAACCTTTTGTCGACGGCACAGTGTAACTCTCAATGAAAGCACCAACATCGGTGTCAAAACCGGTGGATCTCGGGTAGGGGTCCCGAACTGTGCGTCTAGGATCAATGGTAACAGGAGACGGGGGACACGATGTTTACCCAGGTTCAGTCCCTCTCTATGGAGGTAATACCCTACTTCCTGCTTGATTGATCTTAATGAATATGAGTATTACAAGAGTTGATCTACCACGAGATTGTCATGGCTAAACCCTAGAAGTCTAGCCTATATGACTACGGTAATGTGTATTCTTTCTGGACTAACCCCTCCGGTTTATATAGACACCGGGGGGATCTAGGGTTTACATAGAGTCGGTTACATAAGAAGGAATCTTCGGTCGCCAAGCTTGCCTTCCACGCCAAGTAGAGTCCAATCCGGACAAGGGTACAGTCTTCGGTCTTCATGTCTTCATAGCCCATCAGTCCGGCCCATAAATAACCGGCCTGACGCCCGAGGACCCCTTAGTCCAGGACTCCCTCAGAGGTAGACGAGGTGGATCATAGGTTAGTCTTGGAGCAGGTGCAAGTGGACGGTACATGCTGTAGGGGATCCAGATCCTTTGCTTCTGCGAGGGCGGGCCTGAAGATGAGCCCGTGTCACAGTTGCGCTTGTGAGAGCCTTGGTGTTCCTCCAGACCAGTTTCGACCTGGATGGCTTTGTTCACCAACGTGGCGCAGTTAGCAAAGTCATGAACAAGAAGTGCGAGCTTGATGTCAGCTTGAAGGCCATTGCAGAACTTCTCCTGTCTATGAGCATCAGTTGCAATGTCCTCTTCAGCATAGTGGACAAATTCCAGAAACTCCCACTGATAAGCATCTACAGTCTGGTTGCCTTGGGTGAGTTTGCGGAACTCGCGCTTCTTCCTATCCATAATTCCCTGAGGAATGAAGCGGGCACGGAAAGTAGCTCGAAAATCCGCCCAAGTGATGATCGTTCCAGAAGGTAGTGAACGCGTGTGGATGCCCCACAATTGTACAGCGGGACCCCTCAGATAGTATGCCGCGAAGGTGATATAGCTGGCAGGGGCTACATCACCAGACTCTAGCTCGAAGGTGGTGTCATAGAACCAGTCATCAACATTAAGTGGCTGAGTTGAGCTACGGTAGATGGTTGGGTTGAGACGTGCAAAGTCTTGAAGTGTCAATGGGGCTGGCTGTTGGTTCCAGTTGGGACGAGGAAACTGAGCCATCATTCCTTCCATGAACTCGCGATCCAGCTCGAACTGTTGGATCATACTAGCCATGTACTCAGGCGGTGGTGGGGTGTTGCCACCACGACCACAACCAGTGGGTCTAACCATCCTGCTAATATATAACAGGTGTAGTTCAGCATTGAGAAATTTTCAAAGACAAGAATCATTCACGATGAAACATGCATTATGAAAGAAACACGATATACTACATAGTAGTCGACATATTTCACAAAAGCGGTCATACATAGAGTTCACCAGATGGACTAGTGACATAGTAGGCGGCACTCAGGCTTGTGATGAATGCATCTAATACTAATAAGCAAGACTACATCAGTCCCAGAAGGTACTATGGAGGTACGTGTAGCCTGGCACCTGGTAGTGACGCATCAGGAAATCCTCCACGTCAGTATCCTACTGTCCGTGGATACTTTGGTGCTGAACCCGACGCTCAGGTGGCAAAAGAGGACCATGTGCGGGAGTCTAGACTCCAACCTCTGGGCAACCGACACCAAGGGGCATCACGGTCTTGTATGGGTTGATCACAGAACGCGACAACTCCCTAGATCGGACAAAGGAGTGCAACTGTGTCAGCACATGGTAAAGGTGCACACGGGTGGTGTACAGCTCGTGGCGAAGAGCTCGGTTAGCTCGACCTAGACCATCAGCATGCGGGTTAAAGTTCTCGTGGTGGAAGGGCTCACGAGTGATGGTGGAGTCGACAACATTGTAGTATCCCTCCTCACCATCTCTGGATGCAATAACAATCTGCTAAAAGGGGAAGGGTCCAATGCCCGATACTCCCCACGAAGACGTGTCAGAGCAGTATAAGCAACATCATGGACTGCCATATCCATGGTCACCCGAACACCATGAGCGGTGTGTAGCACAGTAGAGGAGTTATTATCACAAGAGTAGAGGTGGACGATGGCACGATACTGCTCCTGGTTAAAGTCCTGGTACTGCTGTCGGTGTCAAAACCAGCGGATCTCGGGTAGGGGGTCCCGAACTGTGCGTCTAAGGTCGATGGTAATAGGAGACAGGGGACACAATGTTTACCCAGGTTCGGGCCCTCTCTATGGAGGTAATACCCTACTTCCTGCTTGATTGATCTTGATGAATATGAGTATTACAAGAGTTGATCTACCACAAGATCGTAATGGCTAAACCCTAGAAGTCTAGGCTGTATGACTACGATAATGAATCTGCCCCTTCCGGACTAAGTCCTCCGGTTTATATAGACACCGGGAGGATCTAGGGTTAGACAAGGTCGGTTACAAAGAAGGGAATCTACATATTTTGGTCGCCAAGCTTGCCTTCCACGCCAAGGTGAGTCCCCATCCGGACACGGGTGCAGTCTTTGGTCTTCGCATCTTCATAGCCCATCAGTCCGACCCATGGATAACAGGCCGAACGCCCGAGGACCCCTTAGTCCAGGACTCCCTCAGTAGCCCCTGAACCTGGTATGAGTAGGTTACATGCATTATACAGCCAGCGAAAAAATTTAATTGGACATAACATGGATTCATACTCCCTCCTTCCATCTATATAGGACCTAATGCATTTTTTAAGACCGCCTTTGACTATTGAGAAGATTAATAGTACATGACACGCACAATGTGAAAATTATATCATTGAAAGCTGCTTTCACACACGAATTTAACGGTGTGCTTTGTGTAAGTTGCATGTCATATATTATTTCTCTAGTATTTGGTCAAAATTAGCCTCGAAAAACGCATTAGGCCCGATAGAGATGGAAGGTGGGAGTAGCTTTGAATAGCATTTGTATTGTAAAACGGGACAAGACTCTCTCTTTGTGTGGTGTGAATAGTTTTATTTTTTTTCGTTGAGGGAAGTGTGAATTGATTTGGTACTTACAAGTACAATATTATATGTTAGGCTTGTCCCTAAAATTCAACCCGCGCCTTGTTATATCCCGAAAATTCAGATATCGTGCTCCCAAAACTGGCGCCTTCACAACCCACGCCTTGCTATCCCGAAATTACATCGCGCGTGTCGTGGAAGTGCCACGGCAGATGTCCTTATGGAAGGAAGCTGTGGAGCCATTGCGATGAGGGTAGCTTAAAGGGGTTAAATGGGACAAAGGACACGAGGAGTTTATACTAGTTCGGCCCCTTGCGGTGAAGGTAAAGGCCTAATCAAGTTTGAGGTGGTATTGCTAGGGTTTCGATGACCAGGGAGCAAATACGCTTGCCTAGCTCTCGAGTTGTTGTTTCTTGCCCTTAACTCGCCGCCGGGTCGTCCCTTTATATACTCAGGTTGACGCCCAGTGGCTTACAGAGTCCCGGCCGGCTCATAAACGTGTCCGGCCCGGTGACTTAACTACAATTGCCTTATCATACAAGTTATATACACATGGTGGTTTACACCTACGGGCCTTAAGCCGCCTTTGGGCCTTGGGCCCTTCATAAGTTATCCTTATGAACCGCCATCTTCAATTCCTTCCTGGGCTTTGTCTTTATGAGTCGCCATGAATATAACCCGGCCCCTCTTGGGCAGGTTAACTCAATAACTATATCCCCAATAGCGCGCGAAAACTCCCTCCAGCTGCCAGATCCCGACACGCGAATTCCCCCTTCTAACCCTAAGCCGAAAGGGCCGCTAGTTCAAATCGGTGGGGGTACTTCTGTAACACACCCTACATTTTGAACAAGCGCATCCCTAAGTCAGGGTTCCCCCTCCCATCGCCTCCTTTCCGCCATTCGAAATCCCAGGGCGCTATAACCTCTCTGCTCCTGCCGCAAAACCCCACCCTCCTCCGTACGCCACCTCACCGCTGCCCAGACGGAGCCTCTTGCTCGACGATGTCGTCCACCACAACAGCTCGACGTCCCTCGTCCACCTCCGCGGATGAGGGTCCATCATCGACCCTCGCCTCTGCTTGTCAATGGCCGCTGCATCAACCTGTTTGGACCAGATATCACTCACGCGCTTCCGCCGCTTAACAACCTTGATAAGTTCTTCCGCTTCCCCCTCCATAGATCTCATTAGGGTTTACACGAATCCATGGAAGCTCATCGCCGTTCTTTTATAACACAGATATTCAACTCAAACTTGATACCTTTCTTGTGCGGCAATAGCCATAGTTCCTTTTTCATCATCAGAGCATCTCCCTTTGCATAGAAAATCCAGTCTAGATCTTGTGAACTGCTCAAGTTCCCATATTTAGGTCTGAATATATTTTTATTTCCTGACGCGCATTAGATCCAAAATTGTAACATCGATCTGTGAAACATGTTTTTCATCACTTAGCAATTTCCACCCGTAGATATGTTCCTTCAATCAGTTGTATGGACGGCTTAATTTAGAAATAATAGCCCGCCAGGTATCATTAGTCCCCTTTTAAGCCACCAATATCTTTTCAGTAAGCTTGTAATATCATGCTCCGGCTTAATACCTAATTGCACTTCATTATTGTTTGTCCTTGAATCATAAGCCGACTTAACCATGTGATCTTAAACCGGCGTAATCTTTTTTCTAGAAATGGCTAAGACATATACTTCCTGTAATTGGGTCAAATCCCGGATTACTGAGGCAGATTTGAACAATCATGTCGTCACTGGCGGCTTAGCCAAAAAAGGAGGATATCGATTGGAGAGCTCCTGGCGATGAAGTCCCTCCTAAACCCAAGGATGGAGAAGTAATTGTTTTTACTGATCACTTGGGTCGGGGGTTCAGCCCTCCCGGCTCAAAATTTTTCCATGATGTGTTTCATTTCCTCCAACTGCACCCGCAAGACATCAGACCCAACTCCGTGTCTAATACATGCAATTTTCAAGTATACTGTGAAGCCTATCTTCAAGAAGAACCCACCGTTGATCTATTCAGGGAATTTTATTACTTAAACCACCAAACTGAATTTGTTGATGGGCCATGCCAAGAACTTGGTGGAGTCATTATTCAAAAGAGGAAAGATGTCAGTTTTCCTCACGCCAAGTTGCATAGCCACCACAAAGATTGGAACTGAACTTGGTTCTATGCTCGAGAAACATCCCTGGCTGGTGAAAATCCTCTGCCGAGTTACAACAAACAACGGCTTAACACCAATCACTTCCCCAGCGTCTTGATGCAAAGGAACGGGCCAAGTATGAACCTGCCTTCTCAAAACTCCAAGCTTTTATGGCCAACGACCTAACTGGCGTCGATTTCTACCGATGGTGGCTGTCTTGGGGTATCCTGCCATTAAGCTGCCGCCCCGGCTTAATGTGTGAATATACTGGTGATGTTAAAGATCCTCAGCGCCATTGTGATATTCAGCTAACTGAAGCAGTAGTTACTGAAGCGACTAAAAAACTATGGAATGAGCCTGTAAAAGAGTGTAGCAAAACTGGACTTAGTCCTTTCTGTACCATCAACAAGCCACCAGTCGTAAGAATTGCTCAACTTCTACTTAATCCTCCTTCTCAATATTTTCTTATGATCTTTCCAATCTTTAACAGGCTGACGACCCGTTTTGGAAGAGGAAACCGCAGGATAAGTCGGCCAAGGCACCTCGTGTCAAAAATAAGGCCAACAAAAAACCTTCAAAAAGGAAAACCGCCGAGTCTGCCGAGCTAAATATTGACGACGATGATGATAATCATGAGTCAGAGGTAGAACTTGATTACCTTGGCTCTTTTTTCGTACATCTCATTGACAATGATTATTATCAGGACGACACAGAGGCTAGCCATGCAGGTGACGCGGAGGTAATTATTCTTTCCTCCGGCTCAGAACCTCTGCCAACACAGAAAACTCGTCAAGCAAGCCGGGAAGTAAGATTTTCTCACCCTCTAGCTCACTTGGATCCTAACTTTTTTTTGAAGAAACAGCAACATGAAGCTCGCCGAACGACCCGACATTGCGGCAACGTGATCACGTCCTCCGGGTTATGAAACACTCCACTTCACAAATGCCGTCCCGAGGTCTTACATATTTCTGACATACTTTACCCCAAAGCGGGTTATTTTCGACAACCTCTTAACCCGTCTGATTCAAACTATCAGGGTACTTCTCATTCCTCTTCGGGCGAGTCAACAAGAACACAAATTCCAGCTTTCAAGACTGTACCTGGGTAAGACTATTTTTAACTATTCCATATTCTGTGCTTGGTCATCATCTTAATCTTATTTCCTTGTTTTCCAGGGGCCAAGCTAAACCCAGCAAAAAGGCGAAGCTGAATAAGCCGGCCAATAACCCAAATCCATCTGAGCTAGAAAAGCAGCAATCAGAGCCTTCTCATCCAATTACTGATAACCCTACTGATGATCTACCACCAGAAGACCATCATGTTGACATTGATCCGATGACTGTTAACCCAACTGATATCAATCCGCCAAGCTCTAACAGAGCCACCAGTCCTGTTAAGCCGGCACAAAAGGATAATGATGTTACTATTACTGGTCATGGCTTCATAATCCCGGGTCGTCCTACCGCCTTATCCAGACACAGCACCAAAGAAGAAACTTCTGCTGAGGATAAAGGCAAATGGAACATCGACTTAGAATGCTATACGCAGCTCAATGCCCAGGACCTCCATTCTGGCTATTTGAACCGGTTATACACCAGTCGTGATTTTGAAGCCGGCTTAGTGAATATGATGAAGGATCGCTATGAGGTAAATACTGTTACTTCCCTTCATATAAACATATCTACATTAACCGCCAAGTTAATTGGACATGATAGAATAGAACATGCTTTAAACTTCAATAGTTGCATAGATGAAAACCAGTAGCCCCCAAGGGCCGGTTTATATCTTGGAGATGAACCAGGACTTATGATAATAGTATTGCAATTCTGCATATGTAGCCCCCAAGGGCAGGTTTAATAGATATGTTTAAGCCGGGTCTTTTGAGTAGTAGAAGTAAACATTGCATCTGTAGCCCCCAAGGACCGGCTTAAGAATGTATGTTAAGTCGACACTTATCATCTTGGAAGGAATAATACTATTCATAGTCTTCATAAGCCGGATCATCACCATTTGTCCCCCAATAATACTGTCATGGGGCCAATAAATATATTCATTTCTTGAGAAGAGCAATATGCATTAGCCCCCAAGTGCCAAGGATAAGACTTGTGTTGTGCTTGGGACTTCGTAGTATTTGAAGAAGCAACAGACATTAGTCCCCAAGTGCCAAGTATAATACTTGTTATTATGCTTGGGACTTCGTATAAATTTAGTGCCTTCTCACAAATTGTTTATCTCTTGCAGGCTGATCTTAGCAGTAAAGAATCCCAAGTCGCCGACCTTTGGGAAAATATCAAATCTCAACAAGCAGAGACCTCCAAAGCCAAGGGTGAACTGATCCATGCACTAGCAGCAATGGAAAAATTGAAGGAAATCTTTAAGGCTAAAGAAGCAGGTTGGGATACAGATAGGTCAGCCCTGCTGAAAAGAGCTGAGGACGCTGAGGCTACGCTTAAGCCGGTAACTAAGGAGTTATCCGGTTTAAAGCAGCAGATTAAACTTATGTCTGCAGCCATCTTTGGTAAGAACAGACTCCCCTTGCACTTGTAAGAATCATATTAGAAGCTTCTTTCAGTTTACCCATAACGTCATTTATGCAGGTTCTCGGAATGCGAAGTTGGCTCAGATATGCGCGTCCGGCTTAAAGCTGTCTACACTCTTGTAGAGCAGCTATATACTGGTGCCCAATGAACCATTGCTTCTATGATGCACAAGAAGACCCCTTCAACACTCATCCAAGATACTTTGAAGCAATTATCAGTGCTGCCTAAGAGAATTGACGACTTGAAACGGGGAGCTGCCAGAGCTGGTGCTTTGACTGCGCTAAGCCGGGCAAAAGCATGGCAGGCCGATCTTGACCCGGAGGATATGGCTAATGGCTGCCCCAGTGTTAAATAAGATGGATCAGATTTCAGTGCTGATGACCTCGCAGAGACAGTGAGAGCTATACGTCCATTAGCAAGCAAACTGGCTGATGAAACCAGCTTATCTACATACCAGGCAGCTTGTGATGCCGATAACAAGAAAATTGCTGCGCCAGTTCATCAGCCAACAGATCTTATTCCTCTAATTCATAAGCACACCTTTGCCCCTGACATTGACCCATAAAATCTTATTGACGATGAAGCTGTGTTTAGGGCATTGACCGGTATCGACTGGGCTACGCCTAACTTCCAGCTGATGAATAAGCAAGGAGGTGAAGATGAGGAAGAGGTGCCAGAAGATCCCGAGCCTTCAACCCACCAGAATCATAAGCCGGTGTACTTATCAGAAGAATTTGCTGTATTGATAATTTTGATGACTGCTTAATCTGGTTGGGCCATCAGATGCCTTGTAATAGGCTAGCTTAAACTCTTAACCTGCTATGCCATCGCGCATATTTTGCTTTGCATGACACTGTTGATCTGTCAATTGAAGGTCTGCCACTTCTGCTTATAATATCAGCAATTTGAATATGTTATTGTATACAAACAAATCACAAGTGCCCTGACGGTTTGCCGCAGGACGGGTCATAATGCCCAATGTAATCACTGAAAACTAAAATAGTTTATAACCAGGGATGGCCTTTAATTATAACCATATATAATTTAAAATATATCATACATGTGATATTTGATCACACTGCCGGTTTATCAAGCCAGTGTAGTTTGGGTGATAACCCAAAATTTGAGCACTGGTAATTATCATATATTGCTGGCTTATGAACAAAGCCAGGCCGGGTTAATAAACATCGGATATTATCTTATCTCATACTGGCGACTTATAGTCGAAAGCCAGGCCGGGTTAATAAACACCGGGTAGTCTCATGTATAAACCATAAGCCATCACAACCCTCAACGGTTTTTTAACCATGTATTACTATGTCATATGAGAAAAAAATCTCAAAAAAAATGTTCAAATCAAACAAAAAAATATCAAGGCTTTCATAGGCCGCCAGGCCTAAAACTCAAGTGCTTTCACGGGCCGCACATCCACTGAGTTAAACCTTCAAACAAACTGAGGGAGTCCCGGATTAGGGGGTGTCCGAATAGCCGAACTATCACCGTTGGCCGGACTCCTGGACTATGAAGATACAAGATTGAAGACTTCGTCCCGTGTCCGGATGGGACTTTCCTTGGCGTGGAAGGCAAGCTTGGCGATACGGATATGTAGATCTCCTACCATTGTAACCGACTCTGTGTAACACTAACCTATCCGGTCTCTATATAAACCGGAGGGTTTTGGTCCATAGAACGAACAACAATCATACCATAGGCTAGCTTCTAGGGTTTAGCCTCCTTGATCTCGTGGTAGATCTACTCTTGTACTACCCATATCATCAATATTAATCAAGCAGGAGTAGGGTATTACCTCCATCGAGAGGGCCCGAACCTGGGTAAAAACATCGTGTCCCTTGTCTCCTGTTACCATCCGCCTAGACGCACGCTTCGGGCCGCTTACCCGAGATCCGCCGGTTTTGACACCGACATTGGTGCTTTCATTGAGAGTTCCTGTGCCGTCGCCGTCGGAAGGATGCCTCATCCCGCCTTTTTAAAGACAATACTATCGCCAAAGGATCCTTGGCCACCGCCGAACTCTTGACTAGGTGGTTTTCTTATGACCGCCGATTCAGCCGCTACCGATGATGACTTCTCGAGTCATCGAAACCAATCTTCACGTTAATTCGGAACTTGCCGGACAGTTAGATCCGATCGAGCTCTCCTCCGTAAACGAGCTCTTGGATCGCATCGCCGCTCGAGTAAATCACAGACTATGACCAGATCGGGCCTAAAACCGATCTGAGAGAGATCAACTCTCCCCAAGCTACCCATCATGTTGCTGCGATAGAGGAGCAATGCGGCGATTCTTCTTCTATCTTAAGGACTAGCTACGTCCGGATTCCTGATCCCTCCATGCCGGATTCCCGCAGAGGGATGGATGTCGATCAAGCCCTGAACTTAAAGTCAGGCGGCGGGTTGGACTCATTGGATAGCATTCAAAAATCAAAACTTCCGAATTCAGAAACTTCTCGGCCCCTGAGTCTTAAATTGGACAGGGTTCCAGATCTAGTTCCACCCGCCCACCCAAACATTAGCGATCTATCCCGAATTCGGCAAGAGCCAAATGAAACATTACATCATTACTGGGCCAGATTCCTCCTGGTTATGGACAGGATAAAGGACTGCCGAGAGGAGGACGCAATCTCACTTTTTTGCAATAATTGCACGGACAAAGGAATCCTAAACGCCATAAGTTGTCGCGAAATTACACGCTTGGATGACTTGGTGACCATAGTACAAAAGTACTGTGCGATGGAGAGTGCTTGGAAAACCGAAAGTCAATTTTGGGATAATCCGGCCCCGAATACATCCCTAGTCCAGAATAAAAGGGTGCATCATCACCAAGCACCTGGATTAAATATCAAAAAACAAAAACCCCCTAAAGGGTACGAAACCGTACTGGAGGGTTGGCTAAACGGAACCTGCAAAATTCATAGCACAGAGGGCGCCACTCCAACTCATAGCCTTCAAGCATGTTGGATACTACGACAGGTGGCCAAAAGTGGCGAAGAGCTTCTAGCTTCAGAATCCCAGCCCGGCAATACCAGTACGGTGTTAACAGTCTTAGAGAATTTCGCATCAAATAACATGCGGAAACGAACACTCCGCAACCTTGCCGAAGTCTACCAAGTAGACACAATACATCCATGGAGTGACACGGCTATTACCTTTAATGCCAGTGACAAACCCAAATTCCGAACAACCAGAGCACCAGCCGCATTGGTTCTCAGTCCAATCGTGGACGGCTTTCGCCTTACAAAGGTACTCATGGATGGCGGCAGTGGACTGAACCTCATCTACGAGGAAACCCTCCGAAAAATGAAAATAGACTGGAACCGCATTGAGCGAAGCAAAGACAACCTTTAGAGGAATAATCCCTAGCTCGGAAGCATGCTGCACATGAAAAATCACACCGACGTAGTGTTCGCTCGCCGGGCAATTACTGGTCCGAGGAGGTCACATTTCAAGTGGCCCTGCTCAGCAGCCGGATATCATGCTTTATTAGGGCGAGAGGCATTCACAATTTTTCAAGCTATACCCCATTATAGGTACATGAAGCTTAAAATGCCCGGACCTAACGGAATCATCACTCTCGCTAGTGATCCGAACATAGCAGTCTGCGCCGAAAACAAGACAGCCAAGCACTAGCCCTCGAGGCACTATCCAAAGCCTTAGCGTCCGAGGAACTCATCGCGATGCGCTCCACGGTGAATGTGGACGATGTGATACTTGATAAAAGATCCAAGTCCACCTCTTTAAACCAGTGGATGAAACAGTCAAATTCCAAGTCCACCCAATGGACCCCGCAAAGACGGCCTCCATTGGGGCACAATTAAACCCCGATGTAGACGCCAGACTACGAGAATTTCTACGAGAAAATCGGGACATTTTTGCCTCGCACCTTCAGACATGCCAGAATCCCATGTCGGCCGGCCGAAAGCACAGCCTAAATATCCTAACAGGATTCAAGCTACCAAACAGGCTCTTCGGGCGCTTTTCCGAACCCAAGAGACAGGCCATGGGAGAAGAGCTAGCCAAACTTGGGAAGCCGGATTCATCGAGATATAAAACATCCGGACTGGCTAGCAAATCTGGTGATGGTACCAAAGAAGGACAAATCCTGGCGCCTATGTGTTGATTTCAAAGACCTTAATAAGGCTTGCCCAAAGGATCCCTTCCCCCTCCCTCGAATTGATCAAATTATCGACGCCACAGCAGGACACGACTCATTGTGCTTCCTCGACGCGTACTCGGCTACCACCAAATCAAGATGGCGGAGCTGCACCAAGCTGCAACAGCATTCATCACTCTGCACGCCCATTCTCGCTTCAACACAATGCCCTTCGGGCTCAAAAACGCGTCGGCGCAACATATCAGCGCATGATTCGTATACATGTCCGGCAAACCAGATCGGCAAAACAGTGGAAGCATATGTAGATGACGTGGTCGCCAAATCCAAGCATGTCGAAACTGTAGTAGACGCATTTGAGGCTCACATTCGACAATCTTCAAAATATGACATCAAGCTCAATCCGGAAAATGCGTCTTCGGTGTTCCATCGGAAAGCTCTGGGCTTCATTGTGTCCGTAGAGGAATTGAAGCAAACCCAGCCAAGATCCGAGCTCTGTCACAATTGGATATTCCAAAAGACCTCAAACAAATAAAAATGTATCGATGCGTAGCGGCTCTAAGCCGCTTTATTTCCCGTTTGGGAGAAAAGGCGTTACCCCTTTACCGCCTCCTCCGGCGCACCGAACACTTCGAGTGGACGGATGCCGCCATGGCCGGACTCGAAGAAATAAAAGCCATATTGGCAACAAATCCGGTCCTGGCCGCGCCCAACATGGGCGAACCAATGCTATTATATATCGCCGCAACACATCAAGTTGTCACCGCGGTGCTCGTCGTAGAACGAGAAACGGACGGACACCGGTTCCCTCTTCAAAGACCGGTTTATTACGTGTCCACTGTCCTAACTCCATGCAAGTCCCGGTACCCACATTATCAAAAGATAGCATACGCGGTGTTCATGGCATCCCGGATGCTGCGAGACTACATTAAAGAGTGTTCGATAACGGTAGCCTCCGAAGTACCTCTTAACGACATTATAAACGACCGCGACGCGACGGGCCGGATTGCTAAATGGGCCATAGAGCTCCTTCCATTCGACATAAACTATAAGCCACGACGAGCTATTAAGTCGCAGGTTTTTGCCGACTTCGTGGCCGAATGTACCGAAGACGAACTCCCTAAAGAGTACGGCGCATACTCCAATTGGATCATGCACTTTGACGGCTCCAAAATGTTGGCGGCCTGGGTCAAGGCGTCGTCCGACGTCCCCAACAGGGGACACAGTCCAATACGCCCTTCAAATAATGTATACGGACTCCAACAACGCAGCCAAATACGAGGCCCTTACGCACGGCCTCCGGATGGCGATCTCCATGGGCATTAAACGCCTAGAGGTGCGCGATTGAACCTCGCGATATCTCAAATAAACGGAGATTTTGATGCCAAAGATCCGAAAATGGCAGCATACCGCAATGCGGTCCTAAAATGTCAAAGACGGTTTGAGGGCTCGAATTTCATCATATAGCCCGGATAACAACCAGCGGGCGGACATATTGGCACGCATCGGTGCCAAACGCGATGCCGTCCCGCCCAACATCTTCCTGGAATGGCTGTTCAAGCCATCCATACTATGGGAAGGGGAGTCCGGATATAACAATCCGGACCCAACCGCACTGCCTGACGCCGAACACTCTGACACAATCGGAGGCTCTGCCACCGAGATAACACCCTCCGCCCACGAAATAATGGCGGTTATCACCCCATGGACGGAGCCATTCCTAGCCTACCTAACTAGGCAGGAACTCCCCGAAGACCAAAATGAGCCTCGCTGCATAGTACGGCGATCTTAAGCCTATAAAGTCCACGAGGGAGAGCTTTATAAGAAAAGCACAACAGGAGTCCTTCAAAGGTGTATCTCCAAAGAGGAAGGGCGAAACCTCCTGGCTGAAATTCATGCCGGACTGGGTGGGCACCACGCCGCAGCCCAGGCCCTTGTAGGCAAGGCCTTCCGTATAGGATTTTATTGGCCGACGGCCCGGGCAGATGCGCAGGATTTAGTCCAACGATGCGTTGGTTGCCAGCTTTTTGCTAACCAAAGCCACATGCCACCCACCGCCCTCAAAACTATACCCATCACCTAGCCGTTCACGGTTTGGGAGCTTGACATGGTTGGACCCCTTAAGGGAGGAACCCACAAGCAAAAATACCTATTGGTCATGGTGGATAAATTCACGAAATGGATAGAGGCCAAGCCTGTTAAAACGACCGAATCCGGACCGGTGATAGACTTCATATCAGGGGTAGTGCACCGTTATGGCGTCCCCACAAAGATTATCACTGATAACGGCACCAACTTCACGGCCGATGAGGTCAAATTATGTTGCAAAAACATGGGCATCAAGCTCGATTACGCCTTAGTCTATCACCCTCAAACCAATGGTCAAGTCGAACGAGCAAACGGTCTAATCATGAGCGGCATTAAACCGGCACTAGTGCGGTCCTCAAGGAATCTAACACGCATTGGGTTGAGGAGCTCGACCAGACTACGGGGCTGCGGACCACGCTGAATCGTACTACCGGATTAACACCATTTTTTATGGTATACGGCACAGAGGCAGTCTTGCCCTGCGACATAATTCATGACTCACCTCGCGTGCGCATGTATGAAGAAAGAGAAGCTGAGCTCGATCGGCAGGTCAGTTTGGACGCATTGGAGGAGGAGCGCGACGTGCCAAAAGCTCGTTCCACATTTTATCAACAGCAGGCTCGAAGATATCAAAGCAGGGAAGTACGGGCCAAAGCTTACAACGTTGGTGAACTAGTTCTACGCCTGCCGGACAAGAAAAAGGACAAACTCAAGCCCAAATGGAAAGGTCCCTTCATCATCGACCAGGTCCCGACCGTGGCGGAGCATACCCGTCTTAAACGCATCGGATAACCGACTCGAGCCGAACCCATGGAACGCAGCCCGGCTACGAAGATTCTACGCCTAAGCACCGGACTCCAAGTTCGTCTCCTTCCTCCGTCCACATTTTCTATTTTTGCTGTCTTTTATTTCTCTCCTTCCTCCCCTTTCTTTTTTAAAGCCTTTGGAGGCTCGTTCGCGCTTTGTTCGCACATATTTGACGCGCTGTCCGCGCTCATTATACTGGGGCTTCCTTTAATGTAACCTTATTTATACGGGCTTCATGCCCAACACATGTGTCAAACTTCCGCATGTACCTTTTATTCACCATTATATGCATCGATATGACTTAAGTTTTGGCCAAGCTGGGTTGCCTGGCTTCTGTGCTTACCCCTACGTTCCCGATTGTTCGGCTAGGTGGTAAAGGGAGCACCTCTGTGATTGTTACTGCCGGGTCAGCCGGATGTGTACCTCAAACTAGGTGAAGCCGAAAGCTAGAGTTCTTAAGGGAATATTCGGTCGGTGAACTGAAAGATGATTTTTAACTATTTATCCATCTGCCCCCAGATGATTTTCAGCTTTCATAGCAGTTTTGACATGCACTTTAGGGCATGCATCCCAGCGAAAGGAACCCTTAATGGAACTATTCTCCCTGGAAGATGTTTCTTACTATCCATGTAATATAACATAACTAGTTGGGCACTTGTGTGATACAACAACAATGACCCCTATGCCTTGTCTCCATGCGTGCCCCGGTTCTTATATAACCGCGAGGGTATTTGGACACACTCCAGACTGTTGGGTCCCGAGGTCGAAGCAAAAAGGTCCGCTATGACAAACGATCTACAATCCGGCTAGAAGACATTTTTCATGTCATATTTAATTACATAGTCAACTCAAATCATTATATTCCTCCTCAATGCCATCTAATAGGCTATCTAATTTACAATCTTGCTGGGAATACTTGGCGGCCAATTCTACTTGGTCGTACACTAAGCTTATAGGGATCTCCTTACCATCAGGCCCCACAGGTCCGACCTCGGCCATGTGGTTTGGGTCAGCCTTCATGTACCGCATCTTCACCATGGCCCAGCCTCCTCGGCGCTCGACGGCAGCCGATATCTTCCATAGTCGGAAGCGCGCCGTGCTCCTTGAAGCCGCCCGCCAGCTCTCCAATGCCTTGAGGCGGGGAGATAGATGGCCACGAGGCCTGGCCGACGCCTTTCATCACCTGCCGAACTTCGTTCGATGCAGGTGACGCAGTTCGGGAAGAAGATCACCAAGAACTGGGCATCTCCTCTTCAGACGACCTGTGAGCAAACCTACATACATGTTTATGTTAGTCGCCTTCCTCGCCAACTCTTTCAAAGTTCGCTCAAGCACTTACTGAAAATGCCGCGACGAAGCCGTCGATTCTCCTTTACGGAGTCAGACAACTGGGCACGAACATCCTTTAGTTCCTCACCCAGTTGGGTGTTGGCATCTCGGAGGTTACTTTTCTCCTGCCGCACCCTCATAAGCACGCTCTCGCCGGCCTTTTAGCTGGCGTAAGAGCTGTTGCTTGTCCGGATCTAGTCCGGCCCCATCTGCAATATTTTTGTCAGATTTACACACCCGCCGCACTTCATAAACTATTTATCTTTTGAAGCATATGTTACCAGAGGGGGTCTCTGTGGCTCCCCATGTAGCGGCTAGTGCGGCCTCAAGTTGGGCCTTGCATTCTTCAAGCTCCTGGGACATGCGGGTATTCTTTTCTGTAAGATCCTCCATAACAAATGATCCTTAAATCAGTTATTCTAACTATTTTAACTCTCGGGGGCTACTGGCATATATAACTGTCAAATTTTCTCACCCGTATGTCCTTTACATACTGCTCCGTGGCTCTGGCTAGACCATCTTGAGTGGCACGGAGGTGCGCATCTCCCGAATTGAAGGCATTCAAGGCCTCTTGGGAGAAACATGCGTCACGAAGAACTGTCCGGCGACGCCTTTGTGATTCATGGCGCTCTCCACCTCGGAGTTGGTGGCGGACAATTTGTCGGCATCCTCTCGCCGGAGGAGCGTCCGACGACGCCTCGTGTCGCCTCCGCTTCGGACCCGACTTTGAAGTCCGGCCATGAGGTTCGATTGACAACCTCTCCAGACTCGATCCGTGGCGCTCTTTTTCCTAGAAAGAGCACCAGCGTTAGTACGCCTTCCAGGAATCAATCCTGGGAATATGGTGACACGCCATACCGTTGCGGCGGAGTTTCGATCCGGACGACACTTCCTTTTAGCCTGCGGGGCCGCACTGCCCCTTTTTGGCTAGCCGCCGCGGGCTCGACTTCCTGCCTCGAAGGTACCCCCTGCGAAACACCATTGGTATACGCTGATCAAAAAATAAGCACGGATGGGTCATTATCAGAGTATTGGGACCTCGGTCTCCGTTACCTGTGAGGCTGGGAGTATTCCGGGGTAATCGGCCGTAATGGCAACCAAAGCATTGTCGATGCTAAGTTGGTGGAACACCCCGTCGATCAACTCCACCTTTATATCCGGATCCTCTTTGGAGGCCGGATCAAGGGACCGTTCCGGATCCTCGGGTTGTGGGGGCGGGCTGTGTATCTTCTCCACAGTCCGGCGCAGTTCCTGCACAGAAACCATGAAATGAGATATTTAATCAGGGGGACGGATCGGACAGGCCACAAAGATGTTTGCTTACACAACTTCGAGGATTATTCAAAGAAAACTCGCTCAGTGGGTTGACGCGGAGAAAATCCTCCTCCTCCCCTTTATACATGGCAGACAAGGTCTTCACCAGTTCGGTGACCGATCCCGGCCCTTTGCGGCGATGGCGGGTGGCATCGTCCTCCCCGTTGTACTCCCACATGGGGTGGCCCCTATATTTAAGCGGTTGCACTCCCCTCATAATGCAGATTGCCATGACTCCAATCATGGTGAATACGGCATGAGCCAGTAATCTTATTCGGCTCATCAAGTAAAGGACATCCCGATCATTTTCCCTCTGGGGGCTCCGCGGGCGCAAGCTTAGGCGCTTCTTCAGAGGAGCGTTGGTAAACTCCGGAAGGCCGATCCGAACAGGATCCGACAGCGGGACGTCCTCCATGTAAAACCATTCCGAAGGCCAGTCTTCGGACGCCTTCTTCGGGGCTCTGGATAGATATCCGGTCCAAGCGATGCGCCATAGTTCGGCTCCGCCCACTTGATATATTGACCCCTCATGAGAACGGGTACTAGGCAGAACAATCTCTTCCACACCGCAAAATGAGCCTCAATACCCAAGAACAGTTTGCAAAGGGCCACGAAGCCCGCGATGTGCAGAATGGAGGCAGGCGTAAGGTGGTGCAACCGAGGTCAGAGAACTCCAAGAGCCCTCAAGAAGCGGATGGATTGGAAATCTGAGTCCTCTTACTAGATAAGAGACGAAGCATACCCGCTCTCCTTTAGAGGGATTGGGGCACTCTCCGCTTGCTTTCCGCCCTTGTAGGTGGCAAGTCCGCTCGAACGGAACCATGAAGGCCGGGGAAGAAATCCCTTGGTTTGGAGTATAACTAGCTCGCTATGCGGGACTGAGCATCTCTCCCAATTTCTAGGCTGAGGGCTGGGAGCGCGAGAGGAGGAGCCGCGTCGACTGTCCATGATGGAATGGGCTTTGGTCAGAGGCGCTCTGATGAAAGCTCGCGAAGGAAGGATGGTGTGACTCAAATCTAGATCCTCGCCCCTTTTGTAGGCGGCTTATTTGCGCAGCTAGGGGGGTAAGTGTAAAAATACCCTGGCTTTTCGTATTCATTCAAACACGTGGAAGATGGCCATTATTGGGCATAGAAGCCAAGGAGCACAGCATTTATCAGAAGCTGGACACTATTCGACGAGTGTATGGAATTTGGAGAAGAACCCGCCGCAAAGGTCAAGACAATCAACGCTACGGACTCATCGTCATTGAAGCCTAGTTCGGGGCTACCGAGGGAGTCCTGGATTAGGGGTGTTCGGATAGCCGAACTATCACCGTTGGCGGACTCCTGGACTATGAAGATACAAGATTGAAGACTTCGTCCCGTGTCCGGATGGGACTTTCCTTGGCGTGGAAGGCAAGCTTGGCGATACGGATATGTAGATCTCCTACCATTGTAACCGACTCTGTGTAACCCTAACCTATCCGGTGTCTATATAAACCGGAGGGTTTTAGTCCATAGAATGAACAACAATCATACCATAGGCTAGCTTCTAGGGTTTAGCCTCCTTGATCTCGTGGTAGATCTACTCTTGTACTACCCATATCATCAATATTAATCAAGCAGGAGTAGGTTATTACCTCCATCAAGAGGGCCCAAACCTGGGTAAAAACATCGTGTCCCTTGTCTCCTGTTACCATCCGCCTAGACGCATAGTTCGGGACCCCCTACTCGAGATCCGCCGGTTTTGACACCGACACAAACCTTATAAGCCGGACCTGACACAACCAATCATCGTTTTAACTTTGACAAGTTCAGGGTCTGTATAAGATTGACTTGTCAAAAGTACGGCGGGTCGTTCCAGAATTACCTGGGTGGAGTGGCAGACTTAGAAAGGCCGGATAACCCGGGTTTTAGGTGAATACACCTGGCTTCCAAGCCTGGCTTTTAATCCTATTACAAGGGTTATAAAAACTCTTGTTCTTTAGAACAAAGAGTCCCCAAGCAATATTTTTGAGCTGTGCTCAATGGGCACCTATGATTGAGTTGTGCTTTTGCAACAGACTCTCTTTGGTCCCTTTAACCTGGGTAGCAAGCTCCCAAGTTTTGTTTTTCATATATCGCTTATAAGCCGGATCAAAGGGTAATCATAACTTTGCTTTATAAAGCAGAAGCCCCCAAGTGACCAAAAACTCGTTATTTAAAGAGAAAACGACAGATGCCCTACTTTAACGGGGATGTCGGCTTTATTATATTGATCATAATATATACATTGTCAAAATATGTACATCAGAAGAGCCAGCGGCTCAGGTGTAGTAAGGCTGAAGATGAGCAATATTCCACGACCGGTGGGTCTCCTCCTCTGACTTACGTGAGTCTTTTTGCTCTCGAACATCGATAAGGTAATAGGACCCATTGTTGAGATTCTTACTGATCACAAAAGGCCCTTCCCAAGGTAGGGATAACTTGTGCATATCCGTTTGATCCTGGATAAGCCGGAGCACCAGATCGCCTTCTTGGAAAATTCTGGTTTTAACCCGGCGGCTATGGTAATGGCGCAGCTCCTGCTGGTAAATCGCCAAATGAGCCGCCGCAATGTCACGCTCCTCATCTAACAGGTCAAGTGCTTCCTGACGTGCTTTTTCATTGTCAGCTTCAACATAAGCCGCCACACGAGGTGAGTCGCGACGGATGTCATTAGGGAGAACCGCCTCTGCTCCGTAAACCATGAAGAAAGGCGTGTAACCCATAGATCTGTTGGGGGTGGTATAATGCTCCATAACACGGAAGGTAACTCCACCCAACAACCCGGCGTCCTCTGTAAGGGAACCATAAGCCGGGGCTTGATGCCTCTCAGGATATCTTGATTAGTCCTCTCGGCTTGACCATTGGACCGGGGGTGAGCCACTAATGATACATCAAGCCGGATATGCTCACATTGACAAAATTCTTTCATAACACCCTTGCAGAGATTAGTGCCATTATCTGTTATAATGTTATGTGGAAAGCCAAAACGGAAGATCACCTTCTTCATGAATTGAACCGTCGTTGCTGCATCACACTTACTGACTGGCTCTGCCTCAACCCACTTTGTAAATTTGTCAACCGCCACCAAGAGGTGTGTTTTCTTATCCTTGGACCTTTTGAAAGGTCCAACCATATCCAGCCCCCAGACTGCAAACGGCCAAGTTATTGGAATCATCCTCAATTCTTGAGCCGACACATAGGCTCGTCGTGAAAATTTCTAACATCTGTCGCATGTACTTACCAAATCCTGAGCATCAGCATGAGCCGTGAGCCAATAAAATCCATGACAAAAAGCCTTAGCCACAAGAGACTTAGAGCTACCATGATGGCCACAATCTCCTTCATGAATCTCGCGCAGAATCTCACAACCTTATTCAGGTGAAACACAACGTTGAAACGCCCCTGTGACACTGCGATGATGTACCTCTCCATTGACAATAGTCATTGACTTAGACCGTAGCTTATTTGCCTTGCCAAAGTTTCATCCTCAGGTAACTCGCCCGGGGTAATATAAGCCAAATATGGACCTGTCCAGTCAGGAATTACATGAAGAACTGCCACCAATTGTGCTTCCGGGTCAGGAATAGCCAAATACTCCTCTGCAGGTAATTTGACCGACGGGTTATGCAAGACGTCAAGAAAGACATTAGGTGGCACCGGTTACGTTGAGAACCCAACCGGTTTAAGCTGTCAGGACCCTGATCCTAAGTCACACCGATCTAGCATCTAACACATCATATCACTTTGTGGCCTCACGCACGGTATTCCCACAGGTGCCACCTTACCTGGCCGGGGAACGTTTGAGCCTTTTGGCTCACGTATATGATAGTGTCGCTAGCATCCATATGACAGAGAACCCGGGCCGACATGACTAGTCGTAAACCCAAAGTGGCACTAACTTACAGGGACAAGCATACATGACCCAAAGAACGAACGTGTCGGTCATCACGAAAGTGAATCCTGGCTGTAGCAATTTGGGCTAACAGGACTCCGGAAGAATCCGGGCTATAGCAGGCTAACAGACTCCGGTAGACACTGCGTCACATTTCCCGAAGGGATGAGACATATAGGAACGAAGAAGGACACATGCCGGCCAGCCTAAGTGTTCCGGAGCAGTAGCAAGCTAACATGGCTCAGTGGAAGCACTTGGAGACATTTCCCGGTAAGAAAGGCTACCAAGGATAAACAACTAGGTTGTTGGATCTCACACATACCAAGCATTTCAATAACATACACACAATATGCTCAATATGTGCAAATACAACATGGCGTCACAACAAAACTGTACGACTCAAAGTATTTATTTAATAGGCTCCGAGGAGCGAGATATTACAAACATGGGTCTCATGACCCAACATTCAGAGCATACAAGCCAAAAGCACATAAGGAAGCTTAACATGACTGAGTACAGACAACTACAAATGAAAAGGGTTGAGAAGCCTGACTATCTACAAGACCCTCCAGAGGGCACAAGATCGTAGCTGAGGTAACAAGCTAAACGTCGAAGTCCACGCGGAACTACTAGCGAGACTGAAGTATCTCTACAAAACATAAATTAAGCAAACGTGAGTAAAAATGTACCCAGCACGACTTACATCAAAACTATCTACATATGCATCAGTATCAACAAAAGGATGGTGGGGTTTAACTGCATCAAGCCAACTTTGACTCAGTGGCTAACCTGAACTACGACTTCAAGCAACTCTTTTGAGGTGGCGCACACGAGTCCACATATTCACCATATCAATACACCACTATGGATCCGCTCCCGTCTCCCTAGGAGAACGCCATCCATAGCACTCACGCTTATCTTGTGCATTTTAGAGTATCCACTTTCACTTGTCTATGAACTCTGCAGGCAACCCAGAGGTCATTTACCGCGGACGCGGCTATTTGAGTAGATCATGTTAACCCTGCAGGGGTGTACTTCTTCACACACACTCTCACCACTTATCGCCGTTTACACGACATGTACTCGGAAACCTTCAAGCGGAAGCCTGGCGAGGGTGTCGGCCACGACCAAACTAACCACACAAGTCTCTAGTCAAGGATTATCGCCTATTCAGGTTCCATCCGCAGGGAGTCTGACCGAGGTTTCCACATACGGCCCCGAACGATGTGTACAGGGTTCCCGGGTCACCAAACGAGCAACTCGGTACACCGGGCCACGTGCCTACCGCATCACAGCCCACCCCTCAGGTCAGCGCTGTGCACGGCCTCCAGAATACTACAAACACCAGACACTACTTGCAACTCCCAGATAGAGGACAGGGGCGGTTAATAAGTCGAGAGGGTCCATTGGTTTCGGGCCCAACGCGTGGTAGTAGCTGTTCATGGATCACAAACACGTAATCCTGGGGCCTTAGGACGGTTTCAATGAGACAAGCCACCATGTAGTCCTACATGGCCTCTCACCGCTACCTTTACTAAATCGTGTTCACACATTTAGCTCACACACAGTAGGACATGTTCATCACCATTCCAGTTCATCCTCGATGAATCAGACCTGACTCAACTCTAAGCAGTAGCAGGCATGACAAACAAGCATGAATGATTAGGCACATCAGGGTTCAAACAACTCCTACTCATGCTAGTGGGTTTCATCTATTTACTGTGGCAATGACAGGTCATGCAGAGGAAAGGGCTTCAACTATCGCAGCATGTAACAGATGAATCGTTGTTGTCCTAATGCAGTAAAAGCGAGCAGGAGCGAGACAATGGGATTGTATCGGAATGAACAAGGGGTTTTTGCTTGCCTAGCACTTCTGAAGATAGTATAGCTCTTCATCGGTGTCATCGAACTCATCATCGAAACACGTCTATCGAGAGGGAGACCAACCACCGGCAACAGAGAAGGAACACAACCAATGCAATGCAACAATATAATGCATGAATATGACATGGCAATATGCTGTGATTTTGACTAATGCAACTAGTAACAATTTGAGTGAAGCTGATTTGAACACAAGATTCAAATTCAAATTCCATGTAAGGCATTTCAAATGCCATTTATTCAAATTGTCATATACAGTGGCTTTAAGTTGTTCAAACATGCATGAGAATGCCATAAACATATTCTTCATATTTTTCTGATAATTTTTCATATATAATTTATTTCATTCTGAGCCACAGTTGAATTTCTATGATTTTTAGAAGTTTATGACATTTTCAGAAAATAAATAAATCATTTAGATTTATTTAAATTCTAGAAAGATTTACTGCGTCAACATTGCGCAAGGCTGATGTCAATAGGTCAACTGGGCCGGCCAGTTCAAACCTGACCTACTGGACCCATTGGTCAGTGACTCAGGATTGGTCTGGGTGGATGACAGGTGGGACTGGTCAACGCTGACTTGGCCAAGGTCAAAGCTGACACGTGGGCTCCATGGGTTAGCACTAATCTAAACAGGAAATTTGACTAACCTAAACAGGCACAGGGACCCACTTGGCAGTGGCTCTTGGGGGTGATTAGCAAGGTGTTTAGGCCCTAATGGCCGGTTACGCTGGCGGTTCGCCACCGATGACCTCTGGCCACGACGGAAGAACACCGGGAGGCCACGGGAGCGGCGGAGGAAGGCACCAGGAGGTAACCCATGCGCCCGTGCATCCAACGGAGGCAGAAGCAGTTCGCCGGGTGCTTGAGTCAACGATAGCGAGCACTGGGGCGGTGGCCGGAGATCAGGCGTCGGCGAAATCGACACTGCAGCGCACGATAGGAGCAACAGGGGTACTAGGCAGCACCTACGGGGCAGCAGGAGCACGCCCGAGCAACTGGTCTGAGCGGAGGGGCTCGAGAGCATGGTGCTCGCCGGCCATGGCGGACGACGGCGTCGGGTGACGGTGGGGCGGTGGCTGGCGCGCAAATTAGAGCACAGGGAGTGAAGGGGAAGACGGAGGAGCTCACTGGGACTCCAATGGAGGACTCGACGGGCTCGGGGAGGGGCTGGTGACGGCAGGAGGTCGCCGGCGATCTCGGTGGCCGTGGGTTGAAGACGACGATGTTGGCGGTGTTCCAGGGCACCCGGCGTTGCGTGACTCGGTGTAGAGGATGAGGTCGACGAGGCGGCGCTTCTGGGCACGGATGGAGGGCGATGAGGTGGCTCTGGCCGTGGCAGCAGCGAGCGGCGGCGGCGGTGGCGCTCGGCCGGTGAGAGAGAGAGAGAGCCAGGGGAGGGGAGAGGTTGCAGATGAGAGAGAGAGAGAGAGAGAGAGAGAGAGGTCAGGGGGTCTCTGGGCGTCTCCATACGCGAGGGAAAGGCAGGAGGTGGCAAGCAGGAGCTGGCCAGGGGTGAGCGCGCGCTTGACAACGAGCTGCTCCTACTGGCAGGAGGAAGACGACAGCGAGTGGAGGTGGGCTGGGCCAGCACAGGAGTTGGGCTGGCTCTAGCTACAGGTAAGGCCAGGTAAGTTTTCTCTCATTTTTATTATTTTCTGTTTTTTGTTTTTCTGTTCTAGTTAAAATGATACTAAACCATTTCATAAAATCCTGGAAATAATTATGGGTGCTTTTTGAACTATTCAAGTGACCCTTAAATATTTCCAACATTTTTGGAGCATCTAAACTATATATATTTATCAATTAAATAGCTCTAATTCAAATATGTTTGAATTAATTCAAAGTCCAAATATGTCCTGCAAAATGTGAACACTTTTTGGTAGATGCTTCCACCTTGATCCAGAAATGATGAACATTTTTAAAGGGCATTTTGGAATCATTGAAAAATATTTTACTTGTACCTATTTGAATTCCTTTTGATGCTAGGGTTTATGTCAATCCCCATTTCAAGTTTAAATGCAATTTAAACATGATGCAACACATGACTAGCTAGCCCAGAGCATACCAGAAATAGGGATGTGACATAAGGCATCAGCCGCTTCATTTTTTCTCCGATCAACATGCTCAACTTGATAACCCTTGAAGTGACCAGCAATAATATCCTCCTGTTGTCAATAAGCCACCATGAGTGGATCCTTAGAATCCCAAGTACCAGAGACTTGTTGAGCCACCAAATCTGAGTCACCAAAGCAACTTACCCTGCTTAAGTTCATCTCCTTAACCATCCAAAGACCATGGAGTAAGGCCTCATATTCAGCTGCATTGTTAGTGCAAGGGAACATCAAACGGAAAACATAACAAAATTTATCACCTCAAGGGGAAGCTAGCACAACTCCAGCCCTCGAGCCCTCCAATTGCCTGGACCCATCAAAGTGAATAGTCCAATACGTGTTGTTTGGCTTTTCCTCAGGCATCTGCAGCTCTGTCCAGTCTTTGATGAAATCCAACACTGCTTGAGACTTGACGGCCGTGCGAGGCATATATTTCAAACCATGAGGTCCAAGTTCAATGTTCCACTTGGCTATCCGACCAGTGGCTTCTCTGTTCTGAATAATATCCCCTAAAGGAGCAGAACTAACCACAATGATGGGATGACCCAAAAAATATTGATTATGCTTTTTACTGGCCATGAACACCCCATATACAAGTTTCTGCCAGTGCGGATATCTCTGCTTGGACTCAATAAGCACCTCGCTGATGTAGTAAACTGGCCTTTGAACCGGATATTCCTTGCCTGTCTCCTTCCCTTCCACCAAAATAGCCACGCTGACAGTCCGAGCATTGGCAGCCACATATAACAACAATGGTTCTTTATCAACAAGAGCAGCAAGAACAGGCGGCTCAGCCAACTGCTTCTTCAAGTCCTCAAACGCTGCATTAGCAGTATCACTCCAAACAAAATTGTCTGTCTTTTTCATCATCTGATGCAGAGGGATAGCCTTCTCTCCCACCCGGTTTATGAACCGGCTTAGCGCCGCAATACGACCCACCAACGTTGAACATCATTGACAGACGCCGGTTTAGCCAGAGAAGTAATGGCTTTGATCTTCTCCGGATTAGCTTCAATGCCTCTATTAGACACCAGAAAGCCAAAGAGCTTGCCTGCCGGCACACCAAAGACACACTTGGCCGGGTTAAGCATCATCTTATAAACCCGGAGATTATCAAAGGTTTCCTTCAAATCGTCTATCTACATCTCTTTCTTTCTGGATTTCAACACAATATCATCCACATAAGCATGAACATTGCGCCCAATCTGATTATGAAGACAATTCTGCACACGTCGCTGGTAAGTCGCCTGGGCACTCTTGAGCCCAAAAGGCATAGACACATAGCAGAAGGCTCCAAAGGGAGTTATAAAAGCTATCTTCTCCTGGTCCTTAACTGCCATCTTGATCTGATGATAACCAAAATAAGCATCCAAAAAACTCAAACGCTCACAAACCGCCGTAGCATCAATAATCTGATCAATACGGGGGAGAGCAAAAGGATCAGCCGGACAAGCCTTGTTTGAATCCGTGTAGTCCACACACATACGCCAAAGTGTCGTTCTTCTTAAGTACCAGCATCGGGTGAGCCAACCACTCAGGATGAAACACCTCAATAATAAACCCGGCCGCCAAGAGCTGGGCTACCTCTTCACCAATGGCCTTACGCCTCTTTGTTGAAGCGACGAAGAAACTGGTTGACCGGTTTAAACTTGGGATCAATATTAAGAGTGTGCTCAGCGAGTTCCCTCGGTACACCTGGCATGTCAGAAAGTTTCCATGCAAAGATGTCCCGGTTCTCACGGATGAACTCGATGAGCGCGCTTTCCTATTTCGGATCCAGATTAGCACTGATGCTGAACTGCTTGGATGAATCGCCAGGAACGAAATCAACCATCTTGGTATCATCTGCTGACTTAAACTTCAAGACCGGGTCATGCTCCGTAGTTGGCTTTTGCAAAGATGTCATGTCTGCCGGGTCAACATTATCTTTGTAAAATTTCAACTCCTCTATGGCACCGACTGACTCAGCATAGGCTGCATCACCTTCTTCGCACTCGAAAGCTATCTTTCGGCTCCCATGCACTATGATGGTCCCCTTGTGACTCGGTATCTTGAGCTGCAGATAAGCATAACAAGTCCTTGCCATGAACTTAGCATAAGCCGGCCGTCCAAATAGAGGATGATAAGGGCTCTTGATTTTTACTACTTCAAAGGTCAATGTCTCCGACCTAGAGTCATGATCATCTCCAAAGGCAACTTCCAAAGATATCTTACCAACCAGGTATGCCGATTTACCAGGCACCATGCCATGGAAAACAGTGTTCGACGGTTTAAGATTTTTATCTGTCAACCCATGCGACGGAAAGTCTTGTAATAAAGGATATTGATGCTGCTCCCTCTGTCCATGAGTACCTTGGTGAACTTATACCCTCTAACCTGAGGTGCAACCACCAACGCTAGGTGACCTGGATTATCAACCCGAGGCGGGTGATCTTCCCGACTCCACACAATGGGTTGCTCAGACCAGCGCAAGTAACGGGGAACTGCCGGTTCAACAGCGTTCATCGCCCTCTTATGAAGCTTCTGACCCCGTTTGCATAAACTTGTGGTGATGACGTGGTACTGCCCACTATTCAACTGCTTTGGGTTACTCTGATACCCAGATTGCTGCTGCTGGTTCCCCTGACCCGACTATTGATGGTAGCCACCCTGATTGCCTTGATTGCCTTGATTACCTTGTAATCCAGAGCTACAACTGCCACCGCCATAACCCGGTCCATGAGAGCCGGATCCTGAGCCACCACCCGACCCATGATTGTCTTGAAAAAGATTGGAACTTTTGTACTCCTTCATAATGAAGCAATCCTTCCGGAGGTGATCCGATGGTCTTTCTCGCGTCCCATGCCTTGGGGCAGGGCTGATTTAGCATCTGCTTAAGATTAAAGCCCGATCCTCCGGTCCGTGGGGGCGGTTTACCCTTACGACGCTGGCCGTTATTCTGTGCATTGGTCTTAGCCCCAAAGTCCAAACTATTATCAGCTTTGTGCTTACCGTTGCCTCACTGATTTGCCGGGTTATGCTGCTGCCCTCTAGTGTTGTTGTTCTTCTTTCGCTTTCCCGGCTTCTCATCATCAGACTCGGGGTCCTTGGTACCATCGAAGTCAGCATACTTAACCAGAGCCGCCACGAGTGTCCCCATGTCGTCGCAGTGGCGTTTGAGCCGTCCTAATTTCTGTTTGAGGGGCGTGAAACGACAATTGCTTTCCAACATTAAGACTGCTGAATCGGCTTTGATGCGATCCGACGAGTGCAGGATTGTCGAGACCCGGCGCACCCAATGAGTTGTCGACTCACCTTCTTCTTGGACACAGGAGGCTAAATCCATAATTGACATGGGCTGCTTGCACGTATCTTCAGAATTCTGGATAAACCGGGCCTTTAACTCGGCCCGTGACCCAATGGAGTTGGCGGGGAGCCCCTTCAACAAAGTGTCGGCCGTTCCATCCAACATCAGGGGGAAATATTTAGCACACGCAACATCGCTATGTCACGTCCCTAGCCTTGCTATGCACTAGGACTAGCTTGGATGTTGCATCATGTCTAATTTATTTGAAAGTTGAAATGGGGATTGCTCAAACCCTAGCACCAAACCAAATCAACTAGGTTCAAATAAACATATTCTCAATGAACCCAAAACGCCCTTCATAAATGTTCACCATCTTTGGTCCTGGCTAAACCCTCTGCCAAAAATGATTTCATATTTTTGGAGGCTATTCTGGATTTTTGAATTAAATCATTACTTATTTGCATTTGGGCATTTAAATACTATAAAATATTTAAATGCTCAAATAATCCCAAACTGAAATGTTTACTGTAGGATATATTTCCAACAGTGGTCATGAGCAGTTGCATGATTTTTGGGATTGATTTAGTATTTTTAATAAAGCCACAAAGCTGCAGAAAAAATAGAAAACAGGAATTAAAAGAGAAAGAGAGAGAAAGAGCTCACTGGACTTACTCAGGCGGCCCACTGTGAGCCAGCCCAAGAGCCCAGCCCAAAGAGCCCACTTACCCCTCGCTGTCGTCTTCCTCTGCCAAGAGGGCAGAGGCGAGCCTGACGCTACTGGAGGCCTCCACCTCCTGCTTCATACTGGCGCCTCATGAGTCCAGCTGCTGTCGCCTCGAGACGCCTCAAGCCCCTCTCGCCTCTCCCTCACTCGCTGCACTCTCTCCCTCCTCTGCATCTCCTCACAAGAGCCACCGAACGGAGCCTGCCGCCGCCACCGCTGCGCCCCACCGCTGCTTCCTTGCACTGGCGTGGATCTGAGCTCCGCCCGACCCCAAGCCCCTCACGTCGACCCACTCAAGCCCGGATGCCCCAAGACGATGTCGCGGCTTCTTCCCGACCACGGCCGCCAATGCCTCCGTCGATTCGGCCACTCCGGCCACCGAGCCCACTAACCATCCTCGCAGCTCGCGGTGAGCCGTTGACCCGATTCCCCCTTGCCCCGTCGTCCCTCGCGTGCTCTAGCCCCGATCCCCAACCATGACCGAAGCATCTCGCCGCCGGCCATGGCGTAGCCGTGGCCACAGCCGCGCAAGCTCGCAACGGAGCTCGTCAGCGTGCTCAGCGAACCCCCAGGAGCACGTAGCACCCTCCGGTTTCTCTTCTAGTGCATTGTAGCATCGCCACCGCGAGCACCCGAGCTCCGGCCGCCGCCGATTTGGTCGCCGCCGTCGATCCCGACCACCGCCGCTCCTATCACCGCCACCAATGGTGCGCCACTCCTGTGAACCCATAGGTGCAACTTCGCGCATCGAATGGTGCCTCAGAGCATTCGAGCCGCCCGCCCGTCTCTGCTGTCGCCGGGCGGCTGACCGTTGACCGGCGAGGTTTGACCCGGGTTGACTTGCCCTGACTCTATGACAGGTGGGGCCCGGCCCTGTTAATTAGTTAGGATTAGTACTAATTGTTTTTAGCCAATCTAATTACACTGACACGCAGGGCCCACAGGTTAGTTTGACCTGGACCGCCCTGTTGACTTGCTGACGTCACACCGACGTCATGCTGACGCAGTTAATGATTTTCTGGAATTTAAATAATTCAGGAAATTCCAGAAATTAGTATAAACTTCTAAAAATCATAGTAATTCAACCGTAACTCCAAATGAGATAAATTATATATGAAAAATGATCAGAAAAATCCAATCTATCCATCTGTACCATTTTCATGCATGTTATAACAACTTATAGCTGCTGTTTAGGACAAATAAAATGAATGGAATTTAAATAACCATATGTGGAGTTTGAATTTGAACCTTGGGTTCAAACCAACTTCATTTAACCTTGATGCTAGTTGCATTAGCCCAAACAACAGCATATTGCCATGTCACATTCATGCATCATATTGTTGCATTGCATTGATTGTGTTCTTCCTTGTTAGTCGGTGATTGTCCCCTCTCAGTAAACGACGTTCGACGATGAGATCGATGACACCGATGAAGAACTATATTATCTTCAGAAGTGCCAGGCAAGCAAAACCCCCTTGTTCATTCCGATACAATCCCACTGTCTCGCTCCTGCTCTCTTTATCGCATTAGGACAACAACGATTCAACTGTTACATGTTGCAGTAGTTGAACCCCTTTCCTCTGCATGACCTGTCATTGCCACAGTAAATAGATGAAACACACTAGCATGAGTAGGAGTTGTTTGAGCCCTGATGTGCCTACTCATTCATGCTTGTTTGTCATGCCTGCTATTGCTTAGAGTTGTGTCAGGTCTGGTTCATCGGGAATGAATTGGAAAGTGGTGAACATGTCCTACTATGTGTGAGCTAAGTGTGTGAACACGATTTGGTAAAGGTAGCGGTGAGAGGCCATGTAGGAGTACATGGTGGGTTGTCTCATTGTAGCCGCCCTCGTGAACTGAGTTCTGTGTTTGTGATCCATGAACAGTTACTACCACACATTGGGTTCCGGTAACTCGACCCTCTCGACTTATTTATCAACTTGACCTCTGTCCAGGAGTTGCAACTAGTTTCTGGTGTTTGCAGGTAGTGTTAGTAGTCTACCAAGTGGCACCCGTGCATGTGGGCTTGGGACAGACTAGGCCTGATGTACGGTGTACCAAGTGGCACCCGGTTGGTGGGCTTGGGAACCCTGCTCACATCGTTTGGTGCCGTGAGCGACACCCCGGCCGGATCTCCTTGCGGATGGAACCCGAATAGGCGATAAACCTGGACGAGAGACTTGTTTGGTTAGTCAGGTCGTGGCCGACTCCCTCGCCCGACTTCCGCTTGAAGGTTGCCGAGGTACATGACGTGTCTGCAGGCGATAAGTGGCGAGAGCGTGTGTGAAGAAGTACACCCCTGCAGGGTTATCATTATCTATTCGAATAGCCGGATTCCTTGGATATGGAAACTTGGACCCCTTGCATAGTTTATAGACAAGTGAAAGTGGATACTCTAAAATGCGCAAGATAAGCGTGAGTGCTATGGATGGCGTTCTCGTAGGGAGACGGGAGCGGATCCATAGTGGTGTATTGATATGGTGAATATGTGGACTCGTGTGCGCCACCTCAAAAGAGTTACTTGCGGTCGTAGTTCAGGATAGCCACCGAGTCAAAGCTGGCTTGCTGTAGTTAAACTCCACCACCCCCTTTTGATAATGATGCATATGTAGTTAGATCTGATGTAAGTCTTGCTGAGTACATTTGTACTCACGTTTGCTTATTTTATGTTTTGCACAGAGACGTCAGTCTTGCTAGTAGTTCCGCGTGGCCTTCGACGTTTAGCTTGTTACCTCAGCTACGATCTTGTGCCCTCGGCAGGATGTGGTAGATAGTCAGGCTTCCCAGCCTTTTTCATTTGTAGATGTCTGTACTCAGACATGTTAAGCTTCCGCTTGTGCTTTGACTTGTATGCTCTGAGTGTTGGGTCATGAGACCCATGTTTGTAATATCTCGCTCCTCGGAGCCTAATGAATAAATATTTGAGTCGAGAGTTATGTTGTGATGCCATGTTGTATTTACACATATTGAGCATATTGTGTGTATGTTTGAAATGCTTGGTATGTGTGGGATCCGACAATCTAGTTGTTTATCCTTGGCAGCCTCTCATATGGGGAAATGTAGTCTAGTGCTTCCCGAGCGATAGTAGTCCGCTACTGACCGGTTCACCGAGTCCTGCTAGCCCAAAGACTACTGCTTTGGACACTTGACTTCGCCGACATGTGTTTCACTTTGTTCCGATGTCATCGCCCTTCGGGAAATGTCACGCGGTGATATTCGGATTCCTGCCTAGCTCACCCTACCGGGTTACCGGAGTCACCGCTAGCCCAAAGGTTACAGCCCGGATTCATGCGTTGATGACCGACATGTTCGATGTGATTCATGTATGCCTGTCCCCATGGGTTAGCGCCGCTTTGGGTTCACGACTAGCCATGTCGGCCCGGGTTCTTCGTCATATGGATGCTAGCGACACTATCATATACGTGAGCCAAAAGGCGCAAACGGTCTCGGGCCATGGTAAGGCGACACCCGTGGGAATACCGTGCGTGAGGCCGAAAAGTGATATGAGATGTTACCGGCTAGATCGATGTGACTTGGAATCGGGGTCCTGACACGCTAACATCTAGCAATTCCATGGCCATCTCATAACTTTCGACCCATGCTTCAGGAGGTTAGTCGGCTGTATAGTTAGGCACCTTGCGAGGACCCTTGAAATCCTTGGGCAGACGCTCATTGCGCAAAGCCGGTACCAAACACGGCACGCCCAAATTCCTAAAGGTTACACCTGGCTCCACCAAAGTCATCTGACGAACTGAAGAAAGTTGACGGGCCGCATACTAAGCCGCTAGCTCGGCCTCCCGACACGTCCTGCCTTGATCCACTACGTTCTGTGCATCTGCTCCATCACCCGTCGGGTTATGTCCACGTGGCAGATTGTGGTGTCGCCCACTGCTTGACATAGCCGGCTCATCGATATGCCTGTTGTAATTCCGGCTCGGGTGAGGGGTGGAATGAATCATGTCACGACTGTAAGAATAAGCCTATTGCTGAACCAATGTTGTCTGAAGGAGCTCTCTAGCCCTTCGTGTTTCAATCGCCGTCGAAGACTCACCTTTAACCGGGAGAGTTGCCAATCGTGACACCGCAGCGATCATGTTATCCAAAAGGCTAGAGTAATGACCCGGTGGTGTCGGCACGTGTTGTGGCAGGATATTGTTCTAACGAGGCGTGTCCGTCGTGCGCGGCTGAACCGGCGTACCCGTCCCAGGCGCTTTAACCCGGTTTACCACTGGCGGTTACTGGTTCCTGCTCCTGGCGTGTTAAAGAGATTTCTTGCCTCATAAACCGGGGGCAGACGAGTTTGATGCCTCCTCCTCATGACTTCGTTTGAAGCGTTCTGATCTAGCATGAGACGGTAAGATTCCGACTGAATCCGATGCGCCGTAGCATCCAACGTAACCCACTCTGCGGCCATCCTGGCGGCTTCAGCCACCAGTCTTCCTTAGCTTTAACTATCCGATCTCGCAATTTTGCGACTTCCGCATTATGCTGGTCTCGGTTATCCGGGTTAACTTCCGTCGTGAGCAGTGTCGCCAAGGTGTTTAGTAAATCAGACAAGACTTGAGCCGGCGGGCGGGCAGGGCCTCCTGCCCCGGCCGCCGTCACCGCTGCTGATCCAGAAAGCAATGCCGCTGCAATCAAAGAATGTTGTATTGGCTGTGTACCGCTTATGAAGATTGCAACCCGGTTCGGCGGCTCGCAGGGGTCGAAATACTGTCACCATCGAAACAGCCTCAAAGCCGGCCGTCTTGCAGTTGATACAATGACTCGATCTCACCGGTGGACGACTCACCATCAGAGTAAACAACCGTCTCACCACCAGATGCCGATCTATCCTCAGATTCCGCTCCATGGATGAATCCCACGAAGGCATGGTTCATGGCGGGCTGAACTTGGGCGGGTCTTGCACGCTGAGCCGTCTTGATGATGTTGGTGCAGATGTCCGGCTCAGGGCCCGGTTCGCCGATCTTGCCGATGAAGACGTGAATTCCGCCGAAGGGGACCCGGTACCCGTACTCAATTGAGCCGGCCTCAGGGCCCCAGCCTGTGTCATCGATGTAGAGCTTGCCGCGCTGACTCCTGGTCATCCGGCCCATGGCGTATCCCTTGATCCCTTCGAAGTTGCCCTTTAAAAACTCGAAACCACCGTGCGCTGGCCCCACGGTGGGCGCCAACTATCAAGGTAGTGTCACGACAGATGTCCTTATGGAAGGACTTAGTTGTGGAGCCATTGCGACGAGGTTAGCTTAAAGGGGTTAAACGGACAAAGGACACAAGGAGTTTATGCTGGTTCGGCCGCTTGTAGTGAAGGTAAAGGCCTAATCCAGTTTGAGGTGGTATTGCTAGGGTTTCGATCACCAGGGAGCAAATACGCTTGCCTGGCTCTCGAGTTGTTGTTTCTTGCCCCTTAACTCGCCGATGGTCGTCCCTTTATATACTAAGGTTGACGCCCGGTGGCTTAGAGAGTCCCGGCCGGCTCATAAACGTGTCCGGCCCGGTGACTTAACTACAATTGCCTTATCATACAAGTTATATACATATGGCGGTTTACACCTACGGGCCTTAAGCCGCCTTTGGGCCTTGGGCCCTTCATAAGATATCCTCATGAACCGCTGAGGGAGTCCCGGATTAGGGGGTGTCCGGATAGCCGAACTCTCACCGTTGGCCAGGCTCCTGGACTATGAAGATACAAGATTGAAGACTTCGTCCCGTGTCCGGATGGGACTTTCCTTGGCGTGGAAGGCAAGCTTGGCGATACGGATATGTAGATCTCCTACCATTGTAACCGACTCTGTGTAACCGTAACCTATCCGGTGTCTATATAAACCGGAGGGTTTTAGTCCATAGGACGAACAACAATCATACCATAGGCTAGCTTCTAGGGTTTAGCCTCCTTGATCTCGTGGTAGATCTACTCTTGTACTACCCATATCATCAATATTAATCAAGCAGGAGTAGGGTATTACCTCCATCGAGAGGGCCCGAACCTGGGTAAAAACATCGTGTCCCTTGTCTCCTGTTACCATCCGCCTAGACGCAAGTTCGGGACCCCTACCGAGATCCGTCGGTTTTGACACCGACATTGGTGCTTTCATTGAGAGTTCCTCTGTCGCCGCCATCGGTAGGATGCCTCATCTAAATCTTTAAAGATGATGCTATCGCCAAAGGAGCCTTGGCCGCTGGCGACTCTTGACTAGGTGGTTTTCTTATAACCGCCATCCACATTACAAGACCGACGATGACCTCTCGAGTCATCAAAACCAATCTCCATGTCGATTGAACTTGCCGAGCAGTTAGATCCGATCGAGCTCTCCTCCATAAACGAGCTCTTGGATCGCATCGCCATACAGGATTCGCCACAGACTACGACCGGATCGGGCCTAAAACCGATCGAGAGAGATCAACTCTCCCCAGGCTACCCATCATGTTGCTGTGGTAGAGGAGCAATGCGGCGATTCTTCTTCTATCTTAAGGACTAGCTACGTCCGGATTCCCGATCCCTCCATGCCGGATTCCCGCGGAGGGACGGATGTCCATCAAGCCCTGAACTTAAAGTCAGGCGGCGGGTCGGACTCATTGGATAACACTCAAAAATCCAAACTTCCGAAGTTCGAAACTTCGCCCTCGAGTCCTAAATTGGACGGGGTTCCCGATCTAGTTCCACCCGCCCACCCAAGCATTAGCGATCTCGCCGAATTCGCAAGAGCCCAATAAACAAAGACATCATAATCGGGCGATTCCTCCCGGTTATGAACAGGATAAAGGACTCACGAGAGGAGGACGCAATCCCAATTTTCTGCAATAATTGCACGGACAAGGGAATCGTAAACACCATAAGTCGTCACGAAATTACACGCTTTGCTGACTTGGTGACCATAGTACAAAAGTACTGTGCGATGGAGAGCGCCTGGAAAACCGAAAGTAAATTTTGGGATAAGCCGGCCCCGAATACATCCCTAGTCCGAAATAAAAGGGTGCATCATTATCAAGCACCTGGGTTAAATACCAAAAACCAAAACCCCTAAACGCAGTGCGGAACCGTCTTTGGAGGGTTGGCTTAACGGACCCTGCAAAATTCATAGCACAGAGGGCGCCACTCCAACTCATAGCCTTCGAGCATGTTGGATACTACGGAAGGTGACCAAAAGTGGCGAGGAGCTTCTAGCTTCAGAATCCCAGCCCAGCAACACCAGTACGGTGTTAACAGTCTTCGAGACTTTCACATAAAATAACATGCGAAAATGAACACTCCGCAACCTTGCCGAAGTCTACCAAGTAGCAACAATAAATCCATGGAGTGACACGGCTATTACCTTTAATGCCAGTGATTTAACCTAAATTCGAACAGCCCGAGCACCAGCCGCATTGGTCCTCGGTCCGATAGTGGAAGGCTTTCGCCTTACTAAGGTACTCATGGACGGCGACAATGGACTAAACCTCATCTATGAGGAAACCCTCCGAAAAATGGAAATAGATGGAACCGCATTGAGCGAAGCAGCACAACCTTTAGAGGAATAATCCCTAGCCGGAAGCATGCTGCAGGAAAAATCACACCGGACGTAGTGTTCGGCTCACGGACAATTACAGTCCGAGGAGGTCACATTTCAAGTGGCCCTGCTCAACAAATGGGATATCATGCTTTATTAGGACGAGAGGCATTCACAATTTTTCAAGCTATACCCCATTATGGGTACATGAAGCTTAAAATGCCCGGACCTAACGGAAACATCACTCTCGCCATGATCCGAACATAGCACTCGGCGCCCGAAAACAAGACAGCCGCACTAGCCCTCGAGGCACTATCCAAGCCCTAGCGGCCGAGGAACTCACGCGATGCGCTCCATGGGGAACCGGGACGATGTGATACTTGATAGAAGATCCAAGTCCACTGCTTTTACACCAGCGGATGAACTAGTCAAATTCCAAGTCCACCCAATGGACCCTGCAAAGACGGCCTCCATTGGGGCACAATTAAACCGTGATGTAGACGCCGCACTACGAGAATTTCTACAAGAAAACTGGGACATCTTTGCACGCACCCTTCAGATATGCCAGAATCCCATCGTCACCGGCCGAGCACAGCCTAAATATCCTAAAAGGATTCAAGCCGGTCAAACAGGCTCTTGGCGCTTTTCCGAACCCAAGAGACAGGCCATGGGAGAGGAGCTAGCCAAACTTTTGGAAGCCGGATTCATCGGAGATATAAAACATCCGGACTGGCTAGCAAACCTGGTGATGGTACCAAAGAAGGACAAATCGGGCGCCTATGTGTTGATTTTAAAGACCTTAATAAGGCTTGCCCAAAGGATCCCTTCCCCTCCCTCGAATTGATCAAATTATTGACGCTACAGCAGGACACGACTCATTGTGCTTCCTCGACGCGTACTCCGGCTACCACCAAATCAAGATGGCGGAGCCAGACCAAGCTGCAACATCATTCATCATTTCATACGGCCCGTTCTGCTTCAATACAATGCCCTTTGGGCTCAAAAATGCCGGCGCAACATATCAGCGCATGATTCAGACATGTCTGGCAAACCAGATCGGCAAAACAGTGGAAGCATATGTAGATGACGTGGTCGTCAAAACCAAGCACGTCGAAACTCTAGTAGACGACTTGAGGCTCACATTCAACAATCTTCGAAAATATGACATCAAGCTCAATCCGGAAAAATGCGTCCTCGGCGTTCCAGCCGGAAAGCTCCTGGGCTTCGTTGTGTCCGGTAGAGGAATTGAAGCAAACCCAGCCAAGATACGAGCTCTGTCACAATTGGATATTCCAAAAGACCTCAAACAAATACAAAAATTGACGGGATGCGCAGCGGCTCTAAGCCGCTTTATTTCCCATTTGGGGGAAAGGCGTTACCCCTTTACCGCCTCCTCCGCCGCACCGAACACTTCGAGTGGATCGGATGCATAGAACGGCCGGACTTCGAAGAAATAAAGGCCATTTTGGCAACAAATCCGGTCTGGCCGCCCAACATGGGCGAACCAATGCTATCGCGAAACACATCAAGTTGTCGGTAGCGGTGCTCGTTGTCGAACGAGAAACGGACGGACACCGGTTCCCTCTTCAAAAACCGGTTTATTATGTGTCCACTGTCCTAACTCCATGCAAGTCCCGGTACCCACACTATCAAAAGATAGCATACGCGGTGTTCATGGCATCCCAGAAGCTGCGACACTACTTTCAAGAGTGTTCGATAACGGTAGCCTCCGAAGTACCTCTTAACGACATTATAAACAATCGCGACGCGATGGACCGGATTGCTAAATGGGCCATAGAGCTCCTTCCATTCGACATAACTTATAAGCCATGACAAGCTATTAAGTCGCAGGTTTTGGCCGACTTCGTGGCTGAATGGACTGAAGCTGAACTCCCTAAAGAGTACGGTGCATACTCCAATTGGATCATGCACTTTGACGAATCCAAAATGTTGGCCGGCCTGGGGGCTGGCGTCGTCCTGACGTCCCCAACCGGGGACACAGTCCAATACGTCCTTCAGATATTGTATACGGACTCCAACAATGCAGCCGAATACGAGGCCCTTCTGCACGGCCTCCGGATGGCAGTCTCCATGGGAATTCAATGCCTAGAGGTGCGCGGGGATTCGAACCTCGCAATATCTCAAATAAACGGAGACTTTGATGCCAAAGATCCGAAAATGGCAGCATACCGCAAGGCGGTCCTAAAAATGTCAAGACGGGTTCAAGGGCTCGAATTTCATCATATAGCCCAGATAACAACCAGCGGCGGATATATTGGTACGCATCGGTGCAAAACGATCTTGTCCCACCCAATATCTTCGAACGGCTGTTCAAGCCATCCGTACTATGGGAAGGGGAGTCCGACAATATCAATCCGGACCCAACCGCACTGCCTGACGCCGAACACTCTGACACAACCGGAGGCTCTGCCCCCGAGATAACACCCACTGCTCACGAAATAATGGCGGTTATCGCCTCGTGGACGGAACCATTCCAAGCCTACCTAACTAGGCAGGAACTCCCCGAAGACCAAAATGAGGCTCGCTGCATAGTACGGCGCTCTAAAGCCTATAAAGTCCATGAGGGAGAGCTTTATAAGAAAAGCACTACCGAGTCCTTCAAAGGTGTATCTCCGAAGAGGAAGGGCGAAACTTCTTGGCTGAAATTCATGCCGGACTGGGTGGGCACCACGCGCAGCCCGGCCCTTGTAGGCAAGGCCTTCCGACAGGATTTTATTGGCCGACGGCCCGGGCAGATGCGCAGGACTTAGTCCAACGATGCGTCGGTTGCCGCCTTTTGCTAACCAAAGCCACATGCCACCCACCGCCTTAAAACTATACCCATCACCGGCTGTTCGCGTTACGGGGCTTGACATGGTTGGACCCCTCAAGGGAGGAACCCACAAGCAAAAATACCTATTGGTCATGGTGGATAAATTCACCAAATGGATAGAGGCCAAGCCTGTTAAAACGGCCGAATCCGGACCGGTGATAGACTTTGTATCAGGGGTAGTTCACCGTTACGGTGTTCCCCACAGTATCATCACTGATAACGGCACCAACCTCACGGTCGATGAGGTCAAATTATGGTGCAAAAACATGGGCATCAAGCTCGATTACGCCTCAGTCTATCACCCTCAAACCAACGGCCAAGTCGAAAGAGCAAATGGTCTAATCATGAGCGGCATTAAACCCAGACTAGTGCGGTCCCTCAAGGAATCTAACACGCCTTTGGGTTGAGGAGCTCGACTCCGTACTACGGGGTTGCGGACCACGCCGAATCGTACTACGGATTCACACCATTCTTTATGGTGTACGGCGCAGAGGCAGTCTTGCCTGCGACATAATACATGACTCACCTCGCGTGCGCATGTATGAAGAAAGAGAAGCCGAGCTCGATCGGCAGGACAGTTTGGACGCATTGGAGGAGGAGCGCGACGTGGCAAAAGCTCGTTCCGCATTCTATCAACAGCAGGCTCAAAGATATCAAAGCAGGGAAGTACGGGCCAAGGCTTATAACGTTGGCGAACTAGTTTTACGCCTGCCGGACAAGAAAAAGGACAAACTAAAGCCCAAATGGGAAGGTCCCTTCATCATCGAACAGGTCCTGACCGGCGGAGCATACCGTCTGCGAAACACATCAGATAACCGACTCGAGCCGAACCCATGGAACGCAAATTGCCTACTTTAAGATTCTACGCCTAATTGCCGGACTCCAAGTTCGTCTCCTTCCTCCGTCCACATTTGCTATTTTTGCTGTCTTTTATTTCTCTCCTTCCTCCTCCTTATTCTTGAAGCCTCTAGAGGCTCGTTTGCGCCTTTTTCGCACATACTTGACGCGCTGTCCGCGCTCATTATACCTGGGGGCTTCTTTAACAGAAGCTTATTTATACGGGCTTCGTGCCCAACACATGCGTTAAAATTCCGCATGTACCTTTTGTTCACCATTATATGCATCGATATGACTTAAGTTTTGGCCAAGCAGGGTTGCCTGGCTCCTGTGCTTACCCCTATGTTCCCGATTGTCCGACTAGGTGGTAAAGGAAGCACCTCTGCGATTGTTACTGCCGGGTCAGCCGGATGTGTCCCTAAGACTGGGTGAAGCCGAAAGCTAGCGTTCTTAAGGGAATATTCTATCGGTGAACTGAAAGATGATTTTTTTTAATTATTTACCCATCTGCCCCCAGATGATTTTCTGCTTTCATAGCAGCTTTGACATGCACTTTAGGGCATGCATCCCAGCGAAAGGAACCCTTAACGGAACTATTCCCCTGGAAGATGTTTCTTACTACCCATGTAATATAACATAACTAGTTGGGCACTTATGCGACATACAGCAACAATGACCCCACGCCTATATCTCCATGCATACCCCGGTTCTTATATAACCACGAAGGTATTCGGACACACTCCGGTCTATTGGGTCCTGAGGTCGAAGCGAGAAGGTCCGCTATGACAAACGATCTACAATCCGGCTAGAAGACATTTTTCTTCATGTCATATTTTTACATAGTCAACTCGACTCATTGTATTCCTCCTCAATGCCATCTAATAGGCTATCTAATTTACAATCTTCTTTGGGAATACTTGGCGGCCAATTCTACTTGGCCGTACACTAAACTTCTGAGGATCTCCATCCCATCGTGCCCCACAGTCCGACCTCGGCCATGTGGTTTGGGTCGACAACCGTGTACTGCGTCTTTACCATGGCCCAGGCCTCCTGGCGCCTTTGACGGCAGGCCGATATCTTCTATAGTCGGAAGCGCCGCCGTGCTCCTTGAAGCCGCTCTGCCAGCTCCCCAATGCCTTCGGGCAGGGAGATAGATGGCCACAAGGCCTGGCCGATGCCTTTCATCACCTGCCGGACTCGTTTGTGCAGCTGACGCAATTCGGGAAGAAGATCACCCGAAGAACTGGGCATCTCCTCCTCAGGACGACCTGTGAGCAAACCTACATACATGTTTATGTTAGTCTCCTTCCTCGCCGAACTCTTTCAAAGTTCGCTCAAGCACTCTTGAAAATGCCGCGACGAAGCCGCCGATTCTCCTTTACGGAGTCAGACAACTGGGCATGAACATCTTTTAGTTCCTCACCCAGCTTGGTGTTGGCATCCTGGAGGTTATTTTTCTCCTGCCGCACCCTCGTAAGCATGCTCTCGCCAGCCTTTAGCTGGCGCAAGAGCTGTTGCTTGTCTGGATCCAGTCCGGCGCCATCTGCAATGTCTTTGTCAGATTTACACACCCGCCGCACTTCATAAACTATTTATCTTTTGAAGCGTATATTATCAGAGGGGGTCTCTGTGGCTCCCCCTGTAGCGGCTAGTGCGGGCCTCAAGTTGGGCCTTGCACTCTTCAAGCTCCTGGGACAGTTGGGTACTCTTTTCTGTAAGATCCTGCATAACAAAAGATCCTTAAATTAGTTATTCTAACGGTTTTAAGTCTCGGGGGCTACTGGCATATATAACTGTCAAATTTCCTTACCCGTATGTCCTTTACATACTGCTTTGTGGCTCTGGCTAGACCATCTTGAGCGGCACAGAGGTGCGCATCTCCCGAATTGAAGGCATTCAAGGCCTCTTGGGAGAAACATGCATCACGAAGAACTGTCCGGCAGCGCCTGTGATTCAAGGCGCTCTCCACCTCGAAGTTGGTGGCGGACATTCTGTCGGCATCCTCTGGCGGAGGAGCATCTAACGTACGCCTCGTATTCGCCTCCGCTTCTAGACCCGGCTTTGGAGCCTGAGCGCCGGAGGTTTGATTGGCAACCTCTCCGGACTCAGTCCGGCGAGCGCTCTTTTTCCTGAAAAGAGCGTCAGCGTTAGTACGCCTTCTAGGAATCGATCCTAGGAACATGGTGACAGGCCATACCGTTGCGGCGGAGTTTCGATCCGAACCGCACTTCTTTTTAGCCTGCGGGGTCGTACTGCCCCTTGTTGGCCAGCCGCCGCGGGCTCGGCTTCCTGCCTCGAAGGTACCCCCTGCGAACCACCATTGGTATACGGTGATCAAGAAATAAGCACGGATGGGTCATTATCAGAAAATTGGGACCTTGGTCTCGATTACTGTGAAATTTGGAAGTATTCCGGGGTAATCGGCCGTGATGGCAACCAAAGCATTGTCGATGCTAAGTTGGTGGAATACCCCGTCGATCAACTCCACCTTTATATCCGGATCCTCTTCGGAGGCCGGATCGAGGGACCATTCCGGATCCTCAGGTTGTGGGGGTGGGCTGTGTATCTTCTCCACAGTCCGGCGCAGTTCCTGCGCAAAAACCATGAAATGAGATGTTTAACCACGGGAACATGGATCGAACAGATCACAAAGATGTTTGCTTACCCAGCTTCGAGGATTATTTGAAGAAAACTCCTTCAGTGGATTGACGCGGAGGAAATCCTCCTCCCCTTTATACATGGCAGACAAGATCTTCACCAGTTCGGTGACCGATCCCGGCCCTTTGCGGCCATGGCGGGTGGCATCGTCCTCCCCGTTGAAGTCCCACATGGGGTGGCCCCTATATTGGAGTGGCTGCACTCCCCTCATAATGCAGATTGTCATGACTCCAATCATGGTCAATCCGGCATGAGCCAGTAACCTTATTCGGCTCATCAAGTAAAGGACATCCCAGTCATTTTCTCTCCAGGGGCTCCGAGGGCGCCAGCTTAGGCGCTTCTTCAGAGGAGCATTGCTGAACTCCGGAAGGCCGATCCAAACAGGATCCGGCAGTGGGACGTCCTCCATGTAAAACCATTCCGAAGGCTAGTCCTCGGACGCCTTCTTTGGGGTTCCAGATAGGTATCCGGTCCCGGCGATGCGCCATAGCTCGGCTCCGCCCACTTGATATATTGACCCTCATGAGAACGGGGTACTAGGCAGAATATTCTTTTCCATAGCCCGAAATGAGCCTCGACGCGCAAGAACAGTTCGCAAAGGGCCACGAAGCCCGTGATGTGCAAGATGGAGGCAGGAGTAAGATGGTGCAATTGGAGGCCGTAGAACTCCAAGAGCCCCCGGAGAAACAGATGGATTGGAAATCCGAGTCCTCTTACTAGATAAGAGATGAAGCATACCCGCTCTCCGTTAGAGGGATCGGGGATCCTCTCCGCTTGCTTTCCGCCCTTGTAGGTGGCAACTCCGGCTCGAACCGGAACCATGAAGGCCGGGGGAAGAAATCCCTTGGCTTGGAGTATAACTAGCTCGCTATGCGGGACTGAGCATCTCACCCAATTTCCGGGCTGAGGGCTGGGAGCACGAGAGGAGGAGCCGCGTCGACTGTCCATGATGGAATGGGCTTTGGTCAGAGGCGCTCCGATGAAAGCTCGCAAAGGGGGGATGGTGTGACTCAGATCTAGATCCTTGCCCCTTTTATAGGCGGCTCATTTGCGCTGCTAGGGGGGTAATTGTAAAAATACCCTGGCTTTTCACATTCATTCAAACACATGGAAGAGGGCCATTATTGGGCGTCGAAGCCAAGGAGTGCAGCATTTATCAGAAGCCGAACACTATTCGACAAGTATATGGAATTTGGAGAAGTACCCGCCTCGCAATGCCGAAGACAATCGACGCGCCGAACTCATCATCATTGAAGCCTGGTTCGGGGGCTACTGAGGGAGTCCCGGATTAGGGAGTGTCCGGATAGCCGAACTCTCACCGTTGGTCGGGCTCCTGGACTATGAAGATACAAGATTGAAGACTTTGTCCCATGTCCGGATGGGACTTTCCATGGCATGGAAGGCAAGCTTGGTGATACGGATATGTAGATCTCCTACCATTGTAACAGACTCTGTGTAACCCTAACCTATCCGGTGTCTATATAAACCGGAGGGTTTTAGTCCATAGGACGAACAACAATCATACCATAGGCTAGCTTCTAGGGTTTAGCCTCCTTGATCTCGTGGTAGATCTACTCTTGTACTACCCATATCATCAATATTAATCAAGCAGGAGTAGGGTATTACCTCCATCGAGAGGGCCCGAACCTGGGTAAAAACATCGTGTCCCTTATCTCCTGTTACCATCCGCCTATACGCACAGTTCGGGACCCCCTACCCGAGATCCGCCGGTTTTGACACCGACAACCGCCATCTTCAATTCCTTCCTGGGCTTTGTCTTTATGAGTCACCATGAATATAACCCAGCCCCTCTTGGGCGGGTTAACTCAATAACTATATACCCAATAGCGCGCGAAAACTCCCTCCAGCTGCCAAATCCCGACACGCGAAATCCCCTATCTAACCCTGAGCCGAAAGGGCTGCTAGTTCAAATCGATGGGGGTAATTTTGTAACACACCCTACATTTCGGACAAGAGCGTCCCTAAGTCATGGTTCCCCCCTCCCATCACCTCCTTTCCGCCATTCGAAATCCCAGGCCGCCATAACCTCTCCGCTCCTGCCACGAAACCCCACCCTCCTCCGTCTGCAACCTCACTGCTGCCCAGCCAGAGCCTCTTTCTCGACGACGTCGTTCACCACAACAGCTCGACGTCCCTCGTCCACCTCCCTGGATGAGGGTCTGTCGTCCATGTCGTTGTCCTGCCGGTTCAGCCGGCCCGTCCTCCTCCTCCAAGGAGCTACTCCGACGATCGCCTCATATATCGTGACTGCTCCATCCCCACAGCGCCGCCTTAACCTGCTCCACCGGAACCGCATCATCCTCACCGACTCCTTAGACGAAGCCGAGGCCTACTCGGCGCCACCAAAGAGGTTGTACACTCATCGCATCGCACCTTCTCCTTAACTCGACCTCCCGGCACCGATGGTGCTCCATCCCGCACCCCCATGGAGCGGCTACCTTGAAGCCGGCGCCGCGGGCGACATCTCCACAGAGGCTCTCCCCCAGTGCGAGGCCCCTTCGGCGGTGGCGTCCATACCAGCCGGATCTGCTGCTACTGCTCCGGCTCTTGCTGGCTCGCTCGTGCTGCTGCTGCTCCGGCTCTCGCTCACTTGCTCACGCGGCTAATGCTGCTCCAACTCTCGCTTGCGCAGCTGCTTCTACTCCGGCTCTCGCTCGCTCGCACTATTGCTGCTGCTGCTGCTACTCCTCTGGCTCTCGCTTGCTTACTCACGTTGTTGTTGCTGCCCTCCCCCTCGCTCGTGCTGCCGCTCTACTCGATTTAGCTACACTTCAGTCGACTGAATCTAATTTTGGGTCAGTCGATTTTAAGGGGGTTGGGGGGCTCGCCGGAGTTAAGGAAGACCCACCCACAGCGGGGAGGGGGCTCGCCGGAGAGGTGCCCCACTATCTATCTTAGGGTTCAGGGTGGGGGTGGTGGGGGCGCGGTGATGGGGTGGTGGTGTGTGGATCGCCGGAGAAAAAGCTCGGCGCAGGGGGGGCTAGAGGGCTGGCCGAGGCGGCGGCGGACTGGTGGTGGGGAGTTGTTTCGGGGCGGCGGCGGACCGGCGGTGGGGAGTTGTTTCGGGGCGGCGAGGCGACGCGGGGGCCAGCGGTTCGGTAGGTGGTGGCTGGCGGCTCAGGGGGGTGCAGGTTGAAGATGAACTGTAGGCCCTCCCTAAACTACATGTCAAGTGCCTCTCTGCTACCATTGCATTCAGTTTCGATAGTAACATTCAGATTCCAAAGTAAATTTCAGTTTCGACAGTTAAGTTCAGCGTCAACACTTTTTACCTCACCTGTTGTAGTCAGGTGGTTTTCGGTGATGTAAATTTTACATCTATTTTACGTCATCTATTGGGGATGCTATTAGAATCCCACTTGAGATTAACGATGTACATCTTGTCTTTGCTTGACCTTGACATCTTCTGACTCACTGGAGCTGCTCCGACGACAGAATGATCCATCATAATAGGGTAGTGCCTTGGACGCTGTCTACATATTCCTAATATCTTCCTCCACACCTCCGACAGCCACCTCTGCCTCAACTTCTTCAGTGACCAACCCAATGATGCTGAGGTCGACACGGCTACGGCAAAGAGGTTGTACGCTTGTTGCATCACTTATTACTCTATATTCATGTCGATCCATTAGGGCTATTTTGGTTCAACGGAAAAACATAGCAATAGGAAATTTTCCTATGGCAATTATTCATGTATTTTGTTGAAAGGAATGGAGCAAAACATCCACTTGGACCTACTTTTCAAAATCCTATGCATGAAAACAAGACCAAGTGCATTAGTGGCAGAATAACATTCTAACTGTACACGCTTTCATATGGTTTCACTTTATTTGGGCCATGTTTCTTTGCATTCCTCTACTCTTCCAATTCCTGTGAACCAAACACCCAAGTTGACAGAAATCATGTGTTTACAAATGCTCTGTTTACAATGTGCATTCCTATCCTATTCCGGTGTTTTTCCTATCCCTGCGTTTTTAGAATCATGCAAGCCAAATGATCCCTTATAGAATTACTTCAGTTACAGGTAGGTGTCGAAGGAAACTTTGTGTGGTTTTTCCTACTCCTGCTGCGACGTCGTCCACCTCACCTGAGCTGCTCCATCGATAGAAGCATCCACCAAACCAGTCATCACGACTCCTGACCGTCTTTTGCCGCCTCAGAACTCCTTCCCTGCCACGGCACCCAAAGCAACAGCATCACCATCATCGACTCTACAGATGAACCCGAGGAGTACACGGGTCCATCGCACTCTTTTGTTTCTGCTTATGTTATGCATTGCTTAAAATTACCTGCTACTTTATCGTCATGTTCACCTCTTAGACTCCAAGTCAGGTCTAAATTAATGTTCAAACTGGAGTTCTAAATTAGTTTTGGGCCACATATCGGGGCATCAATGAATAGTATCTCTGTCTAATATCTGGTTCACCTAGGGTATGCCTATGTAGTTCATCTTGGGTGGGAAACAAATAGTAAAGAAATAATCATCTATCTTTTTACTAAATTAAAGCAATAATCAGCCTGCTATCATTATTTTTGAATCCATCCAGTAGTTGTTAACATCAATCTAGATTTCTGCATGCTCTCCTTACATAATTTCACCATATTTGTTTCATATGCATGTCAGATATTGTACACAGTCATGCTGAACATGTAGAGAAAAATAGAAGAGTTTCACGCGGAAATACAATGTCATGGAGACATTGGTCCATGGTGGGTTCAATGGCAAACCCTCCCCCCCTCTCCAGATTGTAATCCTGAGTAAGATATATGTTCTGAGGCGGATTAAGACGCAGCTGACCACTCCTATTTACCCCCCAAGGTGTTTGTTGTACCCTGGTATGATGATGTTAGTCATATCATGCATATGTTGCCTTGGAGCGCGTACTTTTGACATCATATATGTCATCTGCTTAGTTTAGACATGTTCTGTAATGCCACCTGTATAGTTTCTATATCATATATGAGAATTATGCAGTCTCATGTCTTTTAGACAGCCATAATATATGTGAAATGTGCAATGCCATCCTGTTTAACCAGGCATCATATATTTGAATGATATCTTGCCCATCCTTTTCTTCATTATATTTCCATTTGTCGACAATGTTTGTACATTAAACTACTGTTCCTGTGAATCAGCCATTTGGGTGGGAGAGGGAAAAATATGGAGTGAAAACAAGGCCTTCAGAGCAGACAGTGCTACATGTCGAAGCAGATCTCTTGTTGGGTCCCGATAGCTCCTCAGAGATGGATTCAGAGATAGATAACCAGTCCTATTCCCCCACCAAGGTGTATGCTCTAACTTGGCTTGCAGTTATCTTGCTCATATCATGCATACGGTGTCTTGCATTGCATAGTTTAGACATCATATATACAATATTCAACACCATGTTCTTAGTTCAGACATCATATCGAATGCCCTCTGTTTAGCATATAAATCACATATGTGAATTAAATCATGCAATCATGATTACTTAGATAACATGTATGTGAATTATGTCATGCGATCCTGTTTAGTTATTCATCATATCTTTCAATTGTGTTATGCTATGCTATCCAGTTTAGATAGACATCGCATATGTGAAATTATGTCATGCTATCCGTTTTAGTTAATCAATGTACATGTCAACTATTTCATGCCCTCTTTTTTCCACACTATCTATAGCATCTGTCTCTCATACAATGTATGTACATTCTACTATGTTTCCTGTTTATCAGCTATTTGAATTGGAGCGGGTGATGCCAGTATCTAGCGGAGTAAAAACACGGTCTTCAAATAAAACAGTGCTACCTCTTGGTGGAGATAACACCTCGGTTGCACAGGCACGAGAACCAGCCCTACCACACATAACCCAGACTCTCGCAGATTGTACCCCTACTGCGATGGACAGAGAACCAGCTTCACCCAATCTAACCCCAACCACAGTAGATAGTAACCCAGTTCCTGTTGACACAGCACCGTCTCCACCACAAAGTTCCCAAACAAGAGCAGTTAGTAAGGCAGCTCCAGTGCCCAAAGGGCCAGTACTACCATGGCGAACCCCAACTCCACCAGTTAGTACGCCTATTCCTGTGAAGGAAGCACAACCCCCCAGTAGTAGTTTAGCATCTATCGCATTTGATGTTGTTAAATCCTATGTGCGCATCTTCCCATCTTGGAAATATTATACTAAAGATGAAGGAAAATGCCAGTTGCAGGTGTTTGTCCAGGAGTTATGTGTAAGTAATGTTATTCATGGCAATTAATTTGCTTTGTCCCATACATTCTACCTCCATGAAGGTTATAATACAACAAATTTTCCCATTTTTCTCTATAGAGAAGGACCGATTTGGAAACTCAGGATGAGGTAACCTGTGCAAATACCTCTGCTATCTTCAAGAATGCTTGGTGGCAGTATCGGAATTACCTGAAGAAAACGTACTTCACTGGCAAAGAAACTCATCAAATTCCCTTATGTTCTCCTAAGACACATTTACTGGACGATGACTGGGAATGCCTCGTTCTGTACTGGTCCCAAACCAAGAATGTGGTAAGGTCTATGATCTCATTTTCTATTTTTAAGTACTATATTCTTGCGTCTTACTGTACTCTCTTCATGTAGAACAAGTGCTTAAACCTGAAGAACAACTGTTCTAATGTAAGATTACATTGCTATCGTGCATCTGCTTTGATCTTGTATCACTATATTTACTCACACAAACTTATTTTTAAATTGAAGGATCCAATCGAAACTCCAATGGCACAACAGGTATGTTCACACATGTTTCTTTAACAGGGTTGTTCTTATCAATAGCTCTATTGATTTCAATTTCAATTGTGTATACAGTTGACTTCTCATATCATGCACATTACTAGCATCACAACAGAGCCAATAGTGTTGTTGTACATGTAGACCTGTGGTACCAATCTGAAATCTTGTTGTTCCGTGTAGTTTCCCACGCTTTGTATTCTTTCACTGCTGCTTTGTCTTGAACTGATATGATTTGAACCGTGTCTCTATTTTGATTTGGCAAGACAATGCAGTGACCATAGGAGATAGATATATGTTTGTTTGATGCTTTTATTATGTACTAGTACTTGGAAATAGAAGACTTGGTAGTTTAATCCAGTCCACCTTACTAATGAACTGGTTCACCGAAATGAGTTTCATATACTAGTACATGCTAAACATGTTATGTGTCTCTTGTTTCTTCTTTTAGAATGCTGACAGAATATTGGGGAAGAGTGCCTTATTAAGCCATGGTAAAGGAAGTAATGCAGATAAGGTTCAGGATAGTGAGACATCCTTGTTGGTCTCCAACAAAGCTGATAAAACAACTAAGGAAGTGATGCGGAGCATCCCACGTTCATCCCCATGTACACTCCCACTACTCTCCAAGCCCCAAGTGGACATATGACGAGACCTCGAACAAACGCCATTGGACACAAGGTGAACTCGCTCCTCTCCGAATCGTCACTTTCCACATGTGAGACATGGCTACTACCTCAAACGTGTGTGCTATGCATGTCCAGGAACCAAGAGGAAGGCAATGGAACAGCTACGAGCATTGGACAGGACGGCGCGGACACCAAGTACAAGGACCAAGAGAAGAAGCTGCCCGAAGCTACAAGCGGTCGGACGTCCGACCAGGACCGGACTTCCGACGACTCCCAGGCTCCGGACGACCGACCAAGGTCGGACGTCCGACGACCATCAGCCACCGGACGACCGACAACGTCCGGAAATCCGACAAATCCACACCCGACCCAAATCGCCGGAAGTCCGACAAGTACCGGACGACCGGACCCTGGCGAGCCACCGGACGTCCGGTACCCATCGGACGATGCGCTGCCACGTGTTGGGCCGCAGCCCATGTACCCCTTCACTTACCCCTTCGTGGCCCTAGACTATATATACTCCTCCACCTCCTTATAGTTAGGGTTAGCGTTGATTTACCTCATTTGTGAGATAGAGCTTCACTCATCCATATCGGATCTACTCCACGAGAGAGACCGCGGCCCCTCTTCGGAGAAGATCCACCTTGGATTCAAGACCTCCTTTGCGGAGAAGACAATCATCAAGACCTCTTCACGGAGAAGAACGGCTACCGTTTGTACCGTCCTTTGTTGACTTTGGATCATGTATCTCCCTTTATGTTCATCGATCTAGCACATGTGTGATTGATCTTGTTGGTTTGAGTGATTCTCTTGTGTTTTCCCCGTGATTTCCCTCGTGCTCTTCCGCTCGTTCGTCGTGTTCCTTGTAGGGATCCGCTCCAAACGTGAAAGATCGGCCCCATAGGGTTCCGCCCTACATCATCTTGGTATCATGAGCCACGTTGATCACGTTTTTGGAACCCCTACCCCTCTTTTTCTAGCTTGATTTTGTTGATTTCGTCCTAAATCCGAAAATCCCCACCAAAAATAGCCCCCCATTTTTTTTTGATTTGTTGGTTTGATGATGTTTTGTTGATTTTGATCCATGGATTTGCTTGGTTTCGAGTGGATCTAGCCCCCCAAGTTTCCCCATCTTTCATCCATGAAATCTCGTCAATTTTGACCCCGAAATCTCCATTTTTCCGCTCAAAATCGCACCCCCGAAATCGCATCTCGCGTTGACCCCGACCCACCGGACGACTGACGTTTGACGGACGTCCGGAGCCCCAGGAACGACCAGACGTCCGACCTTTCCGTACGACCGGAACCCCTAACCCGAACCAAATTTATGGATTTCCGACTTTCCTGGACGTCCGACGCCCCGGACATCCGACCTTTACGGACGTCCGTAACCTGTAGATACTGACTTCGGCTGATTCTTGTTTCGGCCATAACTAATTCATCCGGACTCTGATTTTGACGTTCTTTAGCTCGTTTTGAAGCTCTTGACATCCCCCTTCCCCAAAAGATACCACCAACACCATTTGACTTCATCAAATTTTCCAAAATTTGGCAAGTTTGCCTAGGCCCTCCACCAAATCATCCGCATAGCCACCACCGACTTCTGCAACCTAACCCATTTTGCTTGCCATAGCATTAGTGGTTGCTTGAGTAGTGATTCGAGTTTCCTAAGGTGTTTCGGCTACTTAGGGACAATTGCTTCTTCATCAACCACCACCACCACTTCCGCATAGGCTTACCCACCATACACCACCTCGCCAACTTAACCCAATCTTGTTTGAGTTATAGCTTGTGTCTCCTAAGGTGTTTCGGCTACTTAGGGACGACAAATTCCAACTCCGACACCGTGTATAGTCCACCACCTTACACCCCACTTCCGCATTGCTTACTCCAAAACCACCATTGCATTTACGCAATCCCATTAAGCTTCCGCAACCACCACCGCTTTGCGCTACCACCATTTGACATTTGTCATTTGAGATTTTGAGTTCGCGGTTTTTCCGTTTCCTAAGGTGTTTCGGCTACTTAGGGACGAGTCTCCATCATCTTGGTTTCTACATCAAGAACACCGCCACTCATCATCGCCAAGGACGGTAACCTCGACGACACCATTGTACATTCCCCTTGCAATTGCATTGATAACCCCTAGCCCATTTTGCTACACTTGCCTATCGAGACTAGCCATTTGAGTATTGCCCGGCAACGTTACTTGTGCACATTAGTGATCCACCCTTCCCATAGCATACATACCATATCATCGTGGTGCATATATTGGTATCATATCTTGTGTCACAAGTTTGTTCCCTCATATACACAATTGCTATCTTGGTTTGTGCATTGTGCAAAAGTGGCCATAGAAAAAAAAGAAAAATAGAGAAGAGAATAAGCTTTTAAGCAAACGAGAAAGAACAAAGAAGCTTGTAAGGAAGTGACATAGCATCATACCACATTGCATATAAGATTGTCATATCCGATCATCTTGGATCATCTTGAGAAACACCGGGAACCATACATACATAGCATACTTGGGATACAAAGTTTATCCATTTTGCATCTTATAGGTTGTGCACAAGTGTCGTATCCGCCTATTGAGCAATCGTGCTAGAGTCTCTCTTGAGTTGTGCAACACGAGCATTTTGGTGGATTCCACATTTTGAGCTCATTCCTTGGTTGCACGGCCCCATTTATCTATCCGTGTGTGTGTTTCCGTGTACCTTTCATTGCTATTGGTCTACTTGTTTTGCTTGCAAATTTGTGAATCTCTTTCAACATTATTGAATCTTGCTAACATTTTGCATCAAATTTTTGTGCCACTATCCTCACCGAGCCCCACCATAAGCCTTACTTGTGTAGGTGTGAGAAACCGACAAGAATTGGTACCAATTGTGCTATTTCCTTGTTACACATTTGAGTGATCATTGATCCATCTTCAACATCGGTCAAGGTACATTTGGTCTAGTTCTTCTCTTTCTCCCACTCATATTTGCTCGAGTTTTGTGATGGATAGGCAAGGCATTTCCTCTCCGGTCCTCGACAACAACGACGGCGTGAACAACTACATCACCAAAGCGTCTATCTTCGATCTACAACGACAAGTGCAAGGCGCACAATCAAGATTGCGAGAGCGCATCGAGAACATCTCCATCGACATTCGTCATTCCGAAGCAAGGTGATAGAGGCAAAGGTGTCCCGATGTTTCGATGAGATGGTGGCTATCGTTTCTGTGGGAGTCGACCTTGACGATCCGACTACGTACGTGCGAGACGTCGCGCCTTAGCAATCGCTAAACCAACTTCCGAGGGTTATTGACCATGCCGGAGCACGATCAACCTTACCACGAGGGCCTGTTTCCTGCGAGCAAACGAAGAACAAGCAAGAAACTAAGATTGCAATCTGGATATTGCGAATATAAGAGGAAAGCTTTATTAATGAAGGTGGGGTTCTGTGACGCCTTTGTCTGGTCGTTGAACACAAACGAAGTACGCGAAGTTGCAACTATGGCGAACTTTTAATCTAAACAAAACTCAAAGTCTAAACGACGCCCTAAGGGCTGTATATATGGAGGAAGAGGAGGGAATTTCGTGGCCCTTGAGGGAGGGGTCCGAAACCAACCCTAACTCTTGTTTCCCCACACATACGGACTCTAAAAACAGCCTATACTTAAGTATTTCGAAATTACATGGGCCTGGCCCAATAATAAGGTGACGCAGCACCTAGAATAGCCTATGGACGAATATTATGAAGTGGCATCTTGTATATTTCGTCCAAGGCCTCATGAACTCATTAGGGTGGCTTCAAAGTCCCGGAATCATCACTTGTAACTCCGTTCTTGTTCCCCTTGCGCATGCCAACATCTCCATGCTTGAACTTGCTCCAAGGTTCATCTTTCTTGTCCATGGTAGGCCCTTCATTTGTAAGCAAAACAAATGTATCCAATTTAGGCAGCATCATATTCTCATGAACATTGGAATCGTTACCAAGAAACGAAAGTACACGATAATTCAATTGGCGTTATGCGAGCTCTAGTAATTGGTCCGGTATGTATAGCGGCGGGGCTGTGGGTGTAACAATGGTATTGATGTCCTCATCATCCTCCCTTCTTGAAATGAAGTCGTCCTCGACGGAAGCTCATCTTCCTCACCCAAATAAGGCTTCAAATCTGTAATGTTAAAAGTGGGACTAACCCCAAAATCTGCAGGCAGCTCAAGTTTATATGCATTATCATTTATTTTCTCTAACACCTTAAATGGACCATCAGCACGTGGCATTAGCTTTGATTTGCTCAAATTAGGAAACCTATCCTTACGCAAATGTAACCAAACAAGATCTCCAGGTGCAAAGACAACATGTTTTCTACCCTTATCTCCAAAGCAAGTTTATATTTAGCATTCATACGCTCAATGTTTTCCTTAGTTATCTCATGCATTTTTAAAATCAATTCATACGTTCTTTAGCATCAAAATTAACCTTCTCTGAAGATGGAAGAGGCAACAAATCAATAGGTGCACGAGGTAGGAAGCCAACACAATTTCAAAAGGGCACATCTTAGTAGTAGAATGCAATGAACGATTATAAGCAAATTCAATATGAGGCAAGCATTCTTTCCACATTTTCTTATTATTCTTCAAAACAGCCCTAAGCACAGTTGACAATGTTCTATTGACTACTTCAGTTTGTCCATCAGTTTGGGGGTGACAAGTAGTACTAAAAAGCAGTTTAGTCCCCAACTTAGCCCATAAACATCTCCAAAAGTGGCTAAGAAATTTAGTATCACGATATGAAACAATAGTATTTGGCACACCATGCAAGCGAATAATTTCACGAAAGAACAAATCAGCAACATTAACAGCATCATCGCTTTTATGACATGGTATAAAGTGTGCCATTTTCGAGAATCTATCCACAACAACAAATATGTTATCCCTCCCCTTCTTTGTTCGAGGTAAACCTAAAACAAAGTCCATAGATATATCCTCCCAAGGAACACTAGGCACAGGCAAAGGCATATATAAACCATGAGGATTGAGTCGTGACTTAGCTTTTTGACATGTAGTGCAATGAGCAACAAAAGCGCTCAACATCCCGTCTCATCTTTGGCCAAAAGAAATGTGTAGCAAGTATATCCTCCGTCTTCTTGATGCCAAAGTGTCCCATTAATCCTCCTCCATGCGCCTCCTGCAACAACAAAAGACGAACAGAGCTAGCAGGAATGCATAGCTTGTTAGCACGGAACACAAAACCATCATTAATAACGAACTTGTTCCATGTTCTTCCTTCTTTACAATTCTGCATTACATCTTTAAAATCAGCATCATGCACATATTGATCTTTGATGGTCTCCAAACCAAATATTTTGAAGTCAAGTTGTGAAAGCGTAGTATAGCGACGAGACAATGCATCAACAATAACATTTTATTTACCCTTCTTGTGTTTAATGACATAAGGGAAAGTCTCAATGAATTCAACCCATTTAGCATGTCTACGATTCAGTTTAGCTTGACTTTTAATATGTTTCAAAGATTCATGATCATAATGTATAACAAATTCTTTGGGCCATAAATAATGTTGCCATGTCTCTAAAGTCCGAACAAGAGCATATAATTCTTTGTCATAAGTAGAATAGTTCAGACTAGGCCCACTCAATTTTTCGAGAAAAGTATGCAACAGGTTTGCCATCTTGTAATAACACACCTCCTAATCCAATTCCACTAGCATCACATTCAAGCTCAAAAGTCTTATTAAAGTCGGAAGTTGGAGTAAAGGAGCATGTGTCAACTTATCTTTCAATACCGTGAAGGCTTCTTCATGCGGTACCCCAAACAAAAGGCACATCCTTCTTTGTAAGCTCATTGAGAGGTGCAGCAATGGTGCTAAAGTCTCTCACAAAACGCCTATAGAAACCAGCGAGTCCAAGAAAACTCCTCACTTGTGTGACCGTTTTGGGCTGCGGCCAACTCTCAATAGCTTCAATCTTGGCTTTATCAACTTCAATTCCTGTGGAGTAACAACATAGCCAAGAAAAGATACTCGGTCGGTGCAAAAGGTGCACTTCCCAAGGTTACCAAACAAACGTGCATCACGTAGAGCATTAAAAGCAGCACGTAAATGTTCCAAATGTTCTTCCAAAGATTTGCTATAAATCAGTATATCATCAAAATAGACTACCACAAATCGTCCAATGAAAGCACGTAAAACTTCGTTCATTAGTCTCATGAAAGTACTAGGTGCATTAGTTAACCCAAAAGGCATGACTAACCACTCATATAAACCAAACTTAGTTTTAAATGCTGTTTTCCATTCATCTCCCAATTTCATACGAATTTGATGGTATCCACTATCAACTTTGGAGAATATTGTAGAGCCACTCAATTCATCAAGCATATCATCTAGCCTAGGAATAGGATGACGATAATGAATAGTAATATTATTAATGCCTCTACAATCAACACACATACGCGACGTACCATCCTTTTTAGGCACTAGTATAATAGGAACAGACAAGGACTAAGAGATTCGTGTATATAACCTTTGTCGAGCAGCTCCTGTACTTGACGCATAATCTCCTTCGTCTCCTCCGGATTGGTACGGTATGGTGCACGGTTGGGTAGCGATGCACCGAATTAAGTCAATTTGATGCTCAATCCCTCGAATAGGTGGTAATCCGGTGGCACGCCTTGTGGGAAGACGTCGGTGAACTCTGCAAAATGTTAGTGACAGCAGGGGGCAAAGAGGAAGGCACGTCCTCGAATGAAAATAATGCCTCTTTGCACACAAAAGCATAGCAAACAGATTTGCTAGAATCTAGCTCATCAATATCAGATTTGGTGGCAAGTAAACATGCACTTTTCAGTTTAATTTCAGAAGCAACATTAGATGGTTTATTATTAGGCTTCATTTGTTGCTCAAATTCTTTTGCCACAATCTGATTTTCACTCTTATTTTCTCCTGTTTTGCTTTATTAGCTCTATTAATATCATCTTTCAAAATGGAATCAGGAGTCATAGGAAGCAAAGTAATATTTTTATCCTTGTGAACAAGAGTATACGGATTGTTTCTACCATGGTGTATAGAATTTTTATCAAATTGCCATGGTCTACCAAGTAATAAGGAACATGCTTGCATATGTACCACATCACAATCAACATAATCAACATATGTAGAGATACTAAAATACACACGAACAGTACGTGTTACCTTAACCTTGCCATTTGTTGTTGAACCATTGTATGTAGTAAGGATGTGGATGTGGCCTTGTGGTGAGAGAAAGCTTCTCCACCATATCCATGCTAGCCAAGTTGTTGCAGCTCCCTCCATCTATGATGACGCGAATAGAACGCGTTCCTTCACAACTCCCTTTGTATGGAACAAGTTATGCCTCTGATTTTGCTCAGCTTGTGTAACCTGCACACTCAAAACACGTTGAGCAACTAAACATTCATACCTGTCAGCATCTTCGGCAGCCATGTATTGCGTCTCATGATCAGAATCATCTCCACCGTGTTCTTCATGTGTAATAAGAGCCAAAGTCTCTTCATCATAGTCACTAGCGGACTCATACCCACCATCCTCAGTAGCAATCATCACACGCTGAGATTGGCATTCTCTCAAGAAAATTTCCTCTTCCCTTACAACGACGACAAATAATATCACTTGTGTGCCTGTTGACGCCATGGAAGAAGAAGAGCTACGTAGGCCCAGCAGGTGTGCTCTTGGCAGATAGTGGTGGTTGTGCCTGCTTTCTTGTATCTTGGTTGGAGGTGGCAGCCGACGGAGGTGCCGGTGTAGTAGAACGTGTGGAAGTAGATGATGCACGTGGTGTCCATGATGAAGGTCGGCCTGCAGAAAAGTTAGTCCGCGCCAACGCCTGTCGATCCTGCACTTCACGTTCAGCTTTACAAGCAAGATGGAATAATCGAGTGATATTAGTATAATCCTTGTAGTCTAGAATGGTCTGAATATCTCTATTTAATCCACCCGTAAAACGTGCAAGCATAGCTTCATTCTCCTCAACAATACCACATCTAATCAAGCCAGTTTGTAATTCACGATAATATTCTTCTACCGAATTTTTCCTTGTCTTAAGCGCTGCAATTTTTGAAGTAATTCACGTTGATAATATGGTGGAACCCAACGAGTATGCATAGCAGTTTTCAAAGCAGCCCAAGTAGCTGGAACAGGATATAATCTACAATGTTCAGACCACCAAACACATGCAAAGCTAGTGAAAGCACAAGCAATGAGGGAACACGTCTCTCCTCGTGATATTGTAAACATGTAAATCGTTGTTCAGTTTCTAACTCCCAAGTAAGATATATATCGTGAACATATCTACCCTCAAATGGTGGAATATTCAACTTCCGGTGTAGGGAGATGGTCATGATCTCGCACTGAGGGGAGCCCTAACATTGCCATTATTTGCATGTGGACGACCTGGTGGTTGTGGTGCTTTGGTGGTTGCACGTAGTTCTGATGTTGATCAACCTCATCCTCGTAATCTCCCACATAATCATCCTCCCCACATCGCCAGCAGGAGCCACGAAGTATCAACAGCAGCACCAAAGCAGCTTGGCCAGCTGAAGAGGGACACGGAAGCTTCGGCGGAGGGCTGTTTCGCGATGTGGAGGTAGTCGTTGTTGTTGTTGTAGAGGTGTGTTAGGTGCAGCCGATGGTGGTGGTGGTAGACGCGCGAGCAATTCATTAAACTTGTTATCGAGCTTTGTTTCGAACGCCTTCTCAATGTCATCTATCTTCTCCATGGCCTCTTCAAATCTATTTAGCACATCTTCCACCTGCCCACTCATCATTTGTTGAAACTTATCATGTAGCGCTTTGTTTGTCATGTTCTCCCAGTCAGTCTCGTCGGCTTGTGATCCTGCCATGGTTAGCAGCAATAGAAACACACAATAATATGATTCGACAGACTACTAGGAAGTGGTGGTGGTGGTGTGGTGGACAGTCACAAATCCGTCAAGCAAATCTCAAATGCTTACTAGTTCTTACCCAAAGAAGCGGTGATCGGCAACCGATGTAGTCAAAACTCTCAAAGCTTGGATAGAGCGATTACTGTGGAGAGTCAAACGCACGATGTAGATGTATGTGGAGCTGGGAAGGCTTATAATATGGTAGCAAAAAGGGTCAGCAATAATTAATTCAGAGATGCAAAGTTGAATAAACGCTCAACGACGGTACTGTGCTAGTCCTAGGCTAGACCGTGCTAGAGACGCGAGCCTAGAACACTAACAAAATCACGGCGCTGCACGGAAACAACGGAAAAGCACACTCTAGAATTTTTTTCGCTCTTTTTTTTGCGTTTTTTGCGCTGCTCTTTTTTTTTGTGAAAAATCACTATAATGGCGAGTGTCTCAAAACTCTTCCCAGGTCAAACTGACAGGATGGGCACGAAATTTTTTTCGACCAATTTTTTTTCATTGCCGGACCCAAAAACTGGAAACGGGTCAAAAAACTTTCTATAACTTGTTGTCTCAATACGCTTAGAAACACCTAAAAGTAGGATAGCCGTAAAATTTTTCGACAAGTGCGTTTCGGAAAATTTTGGGCCTAAACGGAGGGTGGTTTCCAGACCTACTCCGGCAAGGAAACACGAATCGGAAACTAGATGGATCGCGAAAACAAACCTAATATGAGAAGAACTCGGATTGGTGGTGGATATATGGTGGTGGTGGTGGTGGTATATGGTAGCGGTGGTGGTATATGGATACAGATTGGTGGTGGTATATGGATACGGATTGGTGGTGGTATATGGATATGGATTCAGAGCGGTGGCGGAGAAGCAATGGTGGTAGATGGCAAGGCGATGATGATGGTGCGGCGGCGGCGTGAAAACTTATGACCAGAACTCGAAACTCTAAAAGACTAGACTCTAAGACCAGCAACTTGACACGACGATGCAACCGCAAATTCAACAAAGCAAAAACCCTAAAAAGATTATGCAAAGGCTCAGATTGGTTTGGATATGATGAACTAACCCTAATTTTTTTTGTGGCTTTTTCGTGGACTTTAGGTATGAAGAACAGACTCGATATAATCTACGAAAAACTGTAAAATCTCACCGAGCAACCTGAAAATCTGATACCACTTGATAGAGGCAAAGGTGTCCCGATGTTTCGATGAGATGGTGGCTATCGTTTCTGTGGGAGTCGACCTGGACGATCCGACTACGTACGTGCGAGACGTCGCGCCTTAGCAATCGCTAAACCAACTTCCGAGGGTTATTGACCACGCCGGAGCACGATCAACTCCGACCACGAGGGCCTGTTTCCTGCGAGCAAGCGAAGAACAAGCAAGAAACTAAGATTGCAATCTGGATATTGCGAATATAAGAGGAAAGCTTTATTAATGAAGGTGGGGTTACGTGACGCCTTTGTCCGGTCATTGAACACAAACGGCACGCGAAGTTGCAGCTATGGCGAACTTTTAATCTAAACAAAACCCAAAGTCTAAACGACGCCTAAGGGCTGTATATATGGAGGAAGAGGAGAATTTCGTGGCCCTTGAGGGAGGGGTCCAAACCAACCCTAACTCTTGTTTCCCCACACATACGGACTCTAAAAACAGCCTATACTTAAGTATTTCGAAATTACATGGGCCTGGCCCAATAATAAGGTGACGCAGCACCTAGAATAGCCTATGGACGAATATTATGAAGTGGCATCTTGTATATTTCGTCCAAGGCCTCATGAACTCATTAGGGTGGCTTCAAATCCTGGAATCATCACTTGTAACTCCGTTCTTGTTCCCCTTGCGCATGCCAACATCTCCATGCTTGAACTTGCTCCAAGGTTCATCTTTCTTGTCCATGGTAGGCCCATCATTTGTAAGCAAAACAAATGTATCCAATTTAGGCAGCATCATATTCTCATGAACATTGGAATCGTTACCAAGAAACGAAAGTACGTGATAATTCAATTGGCGTGCGCGAGCTCTAGTAATTGGTCCAGTATGTATAGCAGCAGGGGCTGTGGGTGTAACAATGGTATTGATGTCCTCATCACAAGGAGAAGGGACTACATCGACAAGAATCTTTCCGCACATAAAGAGGAGCAAGATGCAAGGATGGAGGAGATTCGAGCCTTGATCAAGTCTTCTTCCCCTTCATCGCCACAAGTCTTCGGAGCGCCCAAGCGATGCAAGCGCAAGTCGTCCACGTCCACATCTCCATGGCGACCACCATCACGTTCGTGATCCACATCGTCATGAAGGGCAAGTCACCTCCAAGCAACATGTGCACGACGAGGACAAACGACATCTAATACGAGCTCAAGTGCGACATCGACACCATCAACATGAAGATGCTCAACAAGCGCAAATGCACAAGTCCCAACAAGCCCTACCTCACGCCAAGTCCAAGCTTCAAGAGCACAAAAGAAGACCGCGAGACGACCACCACCAAGACGGTGCTACGACTACAACAACCACTTCGGCATCTTCGCCAAGTGCTATGAAGGCATCTTCGCCTTTGGACGTACGGCATCTTCGCCTACTTCCCACGAGTACGCCTACAACGACTTCATCAAGTCCAAGGCGACTACCTACGAGCGAGGGTGACACTTCCATCTTCGGAAGCCCCTCAAGGAACATGGCCGAGCATGGGAAACTCCCTTCGGTCATGGAGACGAGCTACGAGGTGCCACATCATATGGGGCTCCAACAACAAGACGGCGACAAGAAGGTCGAGCAAGGGCCATCCCATTCGACCACGGCGATAGGAATTGAGCATGGAGACATTTGATCTCTCCGACACCCACATATCATGAGATGACCCAATTGCCATGTGAGGAGAGCCACCAACCCATGAGTGAGATGAGTGACTCCACCATACGTGACATTGAGAGCATTTCCTATGAGAGGATGAGTGTGACCACCACTAGCCCCACACATGAGAGCATGCCACACATCCTATGTGAGGTTGAGCGCAATATGAGTGACTCCACCAAACATATGAGTGAGAGCATCATATTGGGAGTGAGTGAGCCACAACACTTAGAGAGTGAGGTAGTTGACACGGCACGTGAGGCCACTATGATTTCTAACGACTTAACCTCTACTCCTAGTGTGTTTTCTTCTTTGGTGCTAGGTCTCCTACATGACGACATGCCTATCCTCGACGAGTCCATCCCTCCAAAGGGAAAACCGATGGCCATGGTGGACGATGATGCACCCCCCACATGGTTCCATCAAGATGAAGATGACAACAAGACGATTTTCAATGCCTCACCTACAACACATGAGCGACACTCCAACGGTAACATAGGTGATGGTGCTTCTCTTTTCCCACTAGTGGACTCTCTTGACATCGATTGCTCCCATGATGTTGACACACCTATTACCATGCTTCATGCTAGTGAAACTTCTTCATGCCTTGCCTTACCTATTTATGATGAATATGATGATGATCATGTTGAGTTGCCTAGTTGTGATGCTATGCTTCATAGGATATCATGTGAAAATTCTTTTGGTCACATCATGTTTGACAACCCATTGAACTTGTCATATGCTATGAGTGAGATCTCCCATATAGCCTCATTTCAATCTCAACATAGTAACTATGCATGCCCCATTAAAATAAATCCCATTTGCACTTATGTCATAGATGACGAGATGATGGTCATTGGCTTTTGTTTTTCATGTGATGATATTGCCATACTTCCTTTACATGATTTGCGCAATTCATCTACTATGTCATGCCATGATTAGATTGTTCCAAATATGCATTGTTTTGGATGTTGTCAATATTCTCCATGTGATGTTTCCATTAATGCTCATGAGGAGACCCCCATAGTTTCCTCATATATATTAGGAGATTTTGATACATTCCATACTTTGCATGATTCCCATAATTGCTTGCACCATATGCTTCCCATGAATAACAATGCTCTACATATTTCTCATGATGCATTACACAATTTGAGTCTCCATTATACTATACATAATAACAAACCTATCATGATGGATGACATGTTTCTATATCACGCATCTCATTTATTTGAGTATTGGATATTTAGTGCTAACCGACACATGCACGTGCGCATCATGATGGATGATGTGTACATATACCATGCACACACAATTTTTCCTTTGTCTTTGTTTTGTGTAGGTACTCATGTATACTCGTCAACTTCTCAATCCCAAGAGTTGACGAAACGAGCTCTTGAGAGCAACGATGATTTGGGATCCCGTGGACTATCCTTACCACCGTTACCTTCACGCAAGGACTACGCGCATCTCTTTTACTTGGCTCTCACACGACTATGGGCTATTTACCACTTGTCACCTTATGCCCATACTATCGCGTTCACTTTGCATGTTATGCCTCTTTACATGATTTTGCCATGCAATTGTGACCCTTGCTTGCATCTACCCATGATTCACCATTATGCTACTCCTATGTGTATTTGCATGCTTGGTGGAGATCCTAGTAGCTATTTCCATGATTTCTTTGTGTCCCATGCTATTGATGCTTGTTGTGTTGGGAGAGTCATGATGACCCATTGCTATTTACATATGGCTCCTCACCAATACATTCATGTTATTGTCCTCATACCTTGCTTTCATGTTTGTGCTATGTCATGTGATTTACTCATGCCCACTATTTGCACACATGACATGCTTGCCATGATTCCTTCTAGTACGTTGCATTTTCGCACTACTAGCTTGCTTGACATGATCGCTATGATTGCTTGCTATGTTGCATCACCCATGTTCCACTATCACTTGCTTTCTTGGGTTGATGACATATATGTTCATGCCTCTCACATGATATATCTTGTTCATTGTCGATTGCCTCCAATTGTTGCATCTATGCTTATTGCTCTTGGAGACTTTGACACTTTACTTGTGATGCATGCTTGTTTGATTGATCCTATTGTATTTGGTTGGTCTCGCATCATATGCCTGCATACTATGAAATGCTCCCTTGTACTTTCTTATGATGAGCATGATCCATACACTTGTTGGGTATCTTACCACACGAATGATAGGTTTTGCCTTTCCGCTAACCTCATTTGTTTTTCCGAGTGTTTGCCATGTTCTTTCATTTTGAAGGTTTCACAAGGCATTACCATCATGAGACATATTGGTTATGTGAAGGCATACACAATGTGCGACACCAACATTTTCGACATTCTTATAAAGGTGAACTCCTTCTCTTTGAGCCATCCTCAAATACGCATATTGGATGGGTCACTCTTTCATTGTTGCTTCCTTCTTATTGTGTACATGTTACATATATTGGATGGAGGAGCGACATTGGAGATTGGCTCTATGGACCTTCACATTGAGGAGCGCTCGCACTTATTGGATGCACCTTCGGAACTCCACTCATGCCACGACATCGAGCATTGGTATACCACCACCTCCATATTTGTTGTTTGTGCTCATACATGTCATGCTCGATGGACATATCATACTCACCACAAGTTTGCACCCTATGCATGGATTGACACCGATTATGCTTGTCTTGTTACACCTATTTCCATGTCATCCATGATATATGAGCTTGTGCATTTCCTTAGCAAATTTGTTGTGATCTTTCTTGGTGGCATATTCATACATAATGAGCACATTGCTTACCATCAATTGCATGATAACATAATCATATTGAGCATCCATAGAAATATTCATGCTATTGATAAACCATCCCTCTATGACATCATTTTGCACAATGGTAGAATTTGTCGCTTTGTGCACCATGCTAATTATCCCATGAATGCTTTGCATCTCATTCTAGATCATCTAGATAAGCTTCATGCGTTTTGTCACGACCAATCTTGCCGCACGGACTCATTCTTACATGATGGACACTTTGTGTGTGCTAACCATTGTATTTCCGAGTGTTGCTTGTGGTTGCTCTTTTTGCATATCTATCACTCCGGCGACACCTTGTACTACTTGGATTGCGCCATGTCTTCAACTTCGTCCAACTACAAGTCCGTCTACGACAACCGTATCCACTGTGATGAGGATCATGATCCGAGGTCGGATCTTTCCCAAGGGGGGGAGATGATGCGAAGCATCCCACGTTCATCCCCATGTACACTCCCACTACTCTCCAAGCCCCAAGTGGACATATGACGAGACCTTGAACAAACGCCATTGGACACAAGGTTAACTCACTCCTCTCCGAATCGTCACTTTCCACATGTGAGACATGGCTACTACCTCAAACGTGTGTGCTATGCATGTCCAGGAACCAAGAGGAAGGCAATGGAACAGCTACGAGCATTGGACAAGACGGCGAGGACACCAAGTACAAGGACCAAGAGAAGAAGCTGCCTGGTTACAGCTGGCCGGACGTCCGACCAGGACCGGACGTCCGACGACTCCCAGGCTCCGGACGACCGACTAAGGCTGGACGTCTGACGACCATCAGCCACCGGACGACCGACAACGTCCGGAAATCCGACAAATCCACACCCGAGCGAAATCGCTGGACGTTCGACAAGTACCGGACGACCGGACCCTCGCGAGCCACCGGACGTCCGGTACCCGTCGGACGACCGGCGCCTGTGCGCTGCCATGTGTTGGGCCGCATCCCATGTACCCCTTCACTTACCCCTTCGTGGCCCTAGACTATATATACTCTTCCACCTCCTTCTAGTTAGGGTTAGCGTTGATTTAGCTCATTTGTGAGATAGAGCTTCGCTCATCCATATCGGATCTACTCCACGAGAGAGACCGCGGCCCCTCTTCAGAGAAGATCCACCTTGGATTCAAGACCTCCTTTGCGGAGAAGACCATCATCAAGACCTCCTCACGGAGAAGAACGGCTACCGTTTGTATCGTCCTTTGTTGACTTTGGATCATGTATCTCCCTTTATGTTCATCGATCTAGCACATGTGTGATTGATCTTGTTGGTTTGAGTGATTCTCTTGTGTTTTCCCCGTGATTTCCCTCATGCTCTTCCGCTCGTTCTTCGTGTTCCTTGTAGGGATCTGCTCCAAACGTGAAAGATCGGCCCCATAGGGTTCCGCCCTACATCAGGAAGACTATCTTGAAGACAGTGAGACAACCCCAAAGTCCTGTCATGGTTTAATGTTCGAGTTACTGGCCACTACCGCTTGCACAAGCTATTAAAACTCACTATCTGAATCAGTTCAGTTTCTTGAGTCTCAACTACAAGCTGAAAGACATCGATCAGTTGTGCTGCGACAAGAAGCAGAAGGACTGCGAAAGTCGCTGGAGCATTCAGATGCATACTTTCTGGTGCAACAACAAGCATTGGAGGATTTTAGCGCCAAATAGGACAAAGCTAATAAGCTTGCTAAGCTTATTGCCAACATGGTGGATACCGAGGATAAGTTTCTTGAGCTCTTATGAAGTTGTTTCAATTATGCTCTTGTTTTGCTGCTGCGTTTATTTGCACTGGTGGACAATATTGACGGCCAGTGTATGTAATATGCTGCTTTGTTCCCTTTATTTGCACTGATGGCGAACTTTGATGCCCAGTGGATGTAATATGTGTAATAGCTGTAATAGGCTAGCGTTAGGTGCTTGCTTATTTATTTACTTATTTTCTTGTTTAGTTGTTTGCTTTTAGTCACTGCAGTTCTTTTTTCGCGTTTTTCTAGTGGCCACAATAACATTTTTTTGGTAACTAGGCCACAATAATCATGTCAACACGGACTGTTGTAACCATGGGACTTCTACGGGCCGGAGGATCCATGGGCCTTCTACGGGCTGTAGGATCCATTGGTCTTCTACGGGCCGTAGGATCCATGGGCCTTCTACGTGGCGTATAAACATTTCTCCAAACATGGGCCATACTATTCGTGGACGATAACAGGTGTTAATAGGCTATACTTGATAACGCTATGAAAACAGCCCAACGGGTTAACGGGCCACAAATGGGCCGATTGTAACCACGGGCTGAATTTGGCCCACAAACAGAACATGCCAGTAACGGACCGTAACTAACCGAAATCAAGAAATGAGCCCAAGAATAAATGGGCCCTTAGAAGGCCGAAATTTAACACGGGCTCGAAACGGCCGACGGAATAATGGGCCGTTAATGGGTATAAAGAGATACACTATTCATTATGGGCCAGTTTCATCTCGGGCCTTTATTGGGCCCAGAGTTACGAAGGGCCTCATATGGGCCGAAAGACATCATGGGCCATACATGGGCTGGAAAGTTACAATGGGCTGGAATCATATTGGAAGGCACCGATGAAGCTACTGGGGTTAATCCCATAGGCCGTAACGGGCCGGGAGTTAGCAGGCCGTAAATGGGCGATATACGAACATGTCGTTAACATGCTTTCCGTGGGCCGGCCCGTTACCTTTTGACCAAGTTAAACGGGATGGCCTTTTCACCAGAATGGGCCTCTGTTGGGCCGTGCCACGTGTCGACGTATGATAGGCGCCTCTTGTCCAATGAGTGGATGACATCTTTCCCAACGATGAGCCAACACGTGTTTCCTCTGGCAAATGAGAATTTTACACGTGGAAAATCCCCATTGGTTTGGGCTGTTAACGGGTTTTTGGATCCAAAACCGGACCCGATAGCTTAACGGCGACCTATTACGGTGGATGCCACGTGTCGGTCACCCTTGACGAAAGCACTTCTATGACGCGCGACTTATCGTCATGGAAGTGAACACTTCAGTGATGATAATTTTGGTAATGTCATGGAACACTTCTACGACAACACATGTATGACTATCTTGATTCTGTCATAAAATCATCATGGATGGACATGCATGACACAAAACGTGACCTACTATGACAAACACATATCATCACGGAAGTGTATTTTATTTAGTGACATGAGAGGCTTCCGAGACTTTGCTGCTGGCTCCACGCCATAGACCTCACACACCCTCCGTCTAAGTTGGCGGTGAGAGGAGTGCAGAGATGCACCTCCATCAATGCACAGGGCGTCAGTGGCCTTCTGGAATTCCTGCTCGCTGGTTTCCTCTTCATCCCCTCCATCACTGCCATCATCGAAATCTTCCTTCTCTCTGCCCCTGGTGGGTTTTCCTTGGTTCCGAATAACCTTGCCGAGGCGATTTACTTCACTGCCTCGGCCCTTCCCGCTAGCGCCATTCTGACCTTTTTCCTTATCACGCTTCTCATAATCAGTCCTCTGCTTCTTGACGAGCTGCTCAACCTGATGGCAATCCTAGAGATCGTGGACCTTGGTCCGATGAATCTTGCAATATGAACCATCACCTTTCCCAGCTTTCTCAGCAGCCGCTGATGAAGTCATGTACCTGGGGTAGGGTCATAGACCTGCCCAAAGGTTCCCTCCACAAGGAGACTCACGAGAGAAGCGGCCTTCCAGTCGACCTGGTAGGTTTCCACTCGACAGATTCAAAGACACTCGACCATGAAGATCCACTTGACCACCAGGAGTCCAAGAGCCACTCGGTGTCCAAACGGTCTGTAGTTAAATAGTCTTTATGATCATAATGATACTTTATGGAAGGCGTTACCAGTAACACCTAGCCTTAACGTACCTTAAACCCACTGCTACATGGGCTGGCTGGGGTCCTGGCGCACTCTATATAAGCCACCCCCTCCACAGGTAGAAGGGTTCGCACCCCTGTAACACATACGCATATAATCCGATCCGACCGCCTCGGGCTCCAGGGCGTGGGCACTGTTACTTCCTCAGAAGGGCTGAACTTCGTAAATCCCTTGCGTATACAACGACTCCATAGCTAGGATCTCGCCTCTCCATACCTACCCCCATTCTCTTTGCCGGACTTAGAACCACGACGGTTGGCGCCCACCTTGGGGCAGGTGTGTTCTAGCGATTTGTTGGAGAAGTTGGGATTCTTTCGATCTCCTACATCATGGTTTGGTGGAGTTACGGTCGACGGCCACGAGATCCGTCTCGGTGCGCTCACGTTCGTCGCCGGCGACTCCGCTTCGCTTGAGGAGGCTCTACTCGGCGTGGGCGCGCTCCCCGTCCGTGAGCGACGCACTTTCGCGCGTGTGTCATGGCGTCCTCCTGCGGCAACCGTCGACCCGGTATAGGTCGGCTCTGTCGTCCTCGCTCCCGATCTCCGGGGCGCAAGCGTTCCGGTCGGTCGAGGCTTCAGCGGTGGGTGAGGCATCACGGTGGCCCGCGATCAGCCACCCCCAAGTCGCGGCGATCGAGCCCGACGAATCTCTCTACGGCCTGTTCGACTGGCTCCACAGAGACTGCGTCCGAATGCGATAGCAGTGACACGACGGCAGAGGTTCTGATGGTCGATGGACCACGCAGTCCCCCCGGATTCACCCGCACCAACGGAGGTAACGGTGGAGGCGATCCGGAGCAAGCCCATGAAGAGTACCTGCCCGAGCCCCTCACTTCGCTTCAGAGGGAGGAGCTTCGCTGTCGGATCATGGATGCGCTTCACACTCCTATCATTGGAGAAACCCCGAGGCTCGTGCCTTGGAGGATGCCCGCCAGCCAACTTTGGCTGGCCTTGACCGAGAACCTTGGCGAGTACTCGACAAGCATGCGACCAAGGGTTCCAGAATCGGTCGGCGTCGGCTCTTCCAGCCACCAACTCAGGTATATCGAACTCGATTCAGAATTTAGCAGCTGCCGCCCGTATAGCGAAGTCAATTCAGCCTTCCCAATCGGAGGCGGAAGAGGTTTGCTACAAATCAGTAGATCTGCTCCGGCGGCAGGAGACCAAAACTCAGATCGTATCACGATCGCGGAACAGGATTCACGGCCGATCCGTCGGCTAATTCGATCGATCGGCCCATAGTCCGAGATCGCCCCCGAGGCGTGAGGAACGTGGGGGCCGGCGTGATGATCAGTACAAGAGCCATGAGCCGTATGAGCACCGATTCGATCGCAATGATCGACGTCGAGTGCCCACTCCTCCCCCAAGGGGTGGATCATACGCTCCTCGGCAGCAGGACGACAGACGCAAGCACAGTGTTGGGCGAAGAGTTCCAGTCAACCCCAGGGAACCAGGCTTTGATGCGAGATCTATTATCGTTCAAGGTTCGGTCGACAGGAACAGAGCTCACCGAGACGGCCATGTTAGAGATGTTCCCTCCAGCAGCAGAGTTCATGTCTCAGGACCAGAGTGTTTCAGCAGAGCCATCAGAGCCGCGGTGATTCCTCCCAACTTTAGGTTGGCGACTAGAGTCAGTAAATTCACTGTTGAACCCAAGCCTGACACTTGGCTTGAAGATTACCTAGTGGCTGTTCAGATCGGCGGAGGCAACGATGAGGTAGCCATGAAGCATTGGCCTCTTATGTTGGAGGGTTCAGCCAAAGCGTGGTTGAATCAATTAGCACCCAGCAGTATTTACACTTGGGAAGATCTTGCCCGAGTGTTTGTCAGGACATTTGAAGGGACTTGCAAACGACCAGCAGGGTTGACGGAGTTGCAGTCGTGTGTGCAAAAGTCGAGTGAAACTTTGAGAGATTATATCCAGAGGTGGATCGCTTTGCACCACACAGTTGAGAATGTATCTGATCACCAGGCAGTTTGTGCCTTCAAAGAAGGTGTCAAGAACAGAGAGTTGAGTTTGAAATCCGGTCGAACCGGAGATATGACCCTGAGTCGGATGATGGAGATTCCCACCAAGTATGCAAATGGTGAAGAAGAGGATCGGCTCCGAAGTGGTAAATACAAATCGGCCGCCAATGAGGCCGGCGGAGGAAATTCGGAAGCGAAAGCGCAAAGCCGAGCCCGGCTGCTCCCGGGAGAGGCCTTGGCTGTGACCCCAGAAAGTTCAAGGAAACCCAAGGGTCCTTGGAGTCCCAAGAAGGTGAAAGACCAGGATGGAAATGGCGTGTTGGATTTGCCATGTCATATTCACACGAAGAAAGACGAAGAGGGTAAACTCATTTACCGAAACATACCACTCGGCGATGTCGGCTCTTGATTCAGCGGTTTCAAGGAAACAACCCAAAGATAAGGATAAGGAGACGGACAAAGTTTAGGACAAAGATGGCGGTGATGATGGATATCCCGTGTCAATTCCACCACGATGATTTTCTTCGACGTCGAAAGCAAAAGTCGATTGAAGGTTATCAATCGGAAGTGAACTTGTCGCCCAAATGACGCCCAATTATCTGAAATGGTCCCGGACCGCCATCACATTTGACCGGTCGATCACCCGACGCACATTGCCACCCACGGGAGGCAAGCATTGGTGGTCGACCGGTCGTCGAGGGCACTCGGTGACCAAAGTTTTGATGGATGGTGGTAGTGGCTTGAACATATTGTACACAGAGGCGTTGAAAGGGATGGGCATTCCGATGTCGGACTCGATGCGATAACATGAGCTTCCACGGAGTCATTCACGGAAAGAAGGCTGAGTCACTCGGCCAAATTACTCTTGGTGTAGTTTTTGGTGATTGAAGCATTTCCGGAAAGAAAAGTTGACCTTTGAGGTCGTGGATTTCGAGCGCTTATCACGCTTATGCAGGAAGGCCAGCATATGCACGTTTCATGGCCCGACCATGTTACGTGTATCTTAAGCGAAGATGCCTGGTCCCAAGGGCGTGATCAGCTTTACGGGCAATCGGAAGAAGGTGAAGAGTGCTTCGAGAAGGCTCTAAGATTGCCGATGCTCGGTTGGCGATGGTAGAGCTACAAGAGTATCGAAAACTGCATATCCGGTGATTTGTTGCGAGCTAAGAAGCACTGCTTTCTGGTCGACATTTCGATCGGGGAGATGAAACAGGTTCACATTCACCCGACTGATCCCAATGCTGCTCCGACCAACATCTCAACAACACTCGACTCAAAATAGGAAGAAGCACTCATCCAGTTCCTTCGTGAGAACTGGGACATCTTTGCATGGAAGCCTGCTGACATGCCGGGTGTTCCCAGGGAGCTGGCTGAGCATCGCCTACGAGTCGACCCAAAATTCAAACCGGTTAAAGAATATCTTCGGCGGTCCGCCGTCCAGAAGAGAAAGGCCATTGGCGAAGAAGTGGCTCGGCTTTTAGCGGCAGAGTTCATCCGAGATCTACCACTCCGAGTGGCTCGCCAATGTCGTCATGGTCCCCAAGAAGGACAAGTCGTTGCGCATGTGCATCGATTTCAAGCATATCAATTGGGCCTGCCCGAAAGATCATTTCCCTCTTCCTCGCATTGACCAAATAGTCGATTCAACTGCGGGATGTGAGAGGTTGTCTTTTTTAGACGCCTATTCCGGGTACCATCAGATCCGTCTGTATGGACCCGATGAGATTAAAACAACGTTCATCACTCCATTCGGGTGCTACATTATGTCACCATGCCATTGGTCCGAAGAATGCCGGAGCCACATTCATGAGGATGATTGAAGTGTTTGCTCACTCAAATCGGTCGGAATGTGGAAGCGCATATGGATGATATAGTGGTCAAGTCACGAAAGGGTTCCGACCTGTTGGTGACCTTGCTGAAACATTTGCCAATCTCGGGAGGTATGATATCAAGCTTAACCCATCAAAGTGCACATTTGGAGTTCTGGTGGAAAGTTACTCGGTTTTCTCGTTTACGGCGAGGAATCGATGCTAACCGAAAAGGTTGGTACTATACTCCGAATGAAGCGCCTGCAATGCGTGTGCCACGATGTCGAAGCTTCTTGGATGCTTGGCCGCTTTAAGTCAATTCATCTCTCGCCTCGGTGAAAAGGCATTGCCTCTTTACCGTGATGAAGAAGTCGAGACAAGTTCGAGTGGACTCGAAGCTGATGCAGCGTTTGCGAGCTAAAAACTCTGCTCTCCACCCACCGGTGCTTGCTGCTCCTATCGACAAAGAGCCTTTGTTGCTTTACATTGCAGCCCTTTGGACAAGTCGTCGATACCGTACTTACGGTCCGAGCGGAAGAAGAAGGAAAAGCCTTCAAAGTTCAACGCCCGATTTATTATCTTTCTGAAGTGCTGACCCCATCAAAGCAAAGATCCCTCACTATCAGAAGCTTGTTTATGGGATCTATATGACCACGAAGAAGGTTGCTCATTATTTCTCTGATCATTCCATTACAGTCGTCAGCGATGCCCCATTGTCGGAAATTCTTCATAACAGAGATGCAACTGGTCGAGTGGCAAAATGGGCGATTGAACTTCTTCCCCTTGATATCAAATTCGAGGCAAAGAAAGCCATCAAGTCCCAAGCAATAGCAGACTTCCTCGCCGAGTGGACTGAATAGCAGCTTCCGACTCAAGTTCACTCGAACCTTTGGACTATGTTTTTCGACGGTTCCAAGATGCTTTGAACGGTTCAAAGTGCGGGGTCGTATTGGTTTCCCCGAGGAGATAAGCTCAAATATGTTCTCCAGATTCACTTTGATTCTTCCAACAACGAAGCAGAATATGAAGCACTCCTGTATGGGTTGCGCATGGCCATTTCACTCGGCGTCCATCGACTTATGGTCTACGGCGACTCGGATCTGGTTGTTAATCAAGTGATGAACGAGTGGGATGTCAGAAGCCCAGCTATGACAGGTTATTGTAATGCACGGTGAGAAAATTTGGAGAAGAAATTCGAGGGGTTAGAGCTTCATCATATACCCGGTGAAAAAATCAAGTTGCGGATGATTTGGCGAAGATAGGGTCCAAGAGGGAAGCCATTCCGGTAATGTATTTTTGGAGCACATTCATGCACCATCGGTGCAGGAGGATCCTTTCACGAAGAAGCCCGCAGCAAAAGAGTGCCAATGATCCGGTGAAGTTGAGGTCCCAGCCGTGGTCGACCTGATTATGGAAGTTGTGGTCGTCACTCCCGACTGGACAGTGTCGTACATCGCATATATCCTAAGGAAAGAGCTCCTAGAGAATGAAGAAGAGGCTCGACAGATCGTCCGTCGATCCAAGGCCTTTACAGTGATCAAGGGACAGTTGTTCAGAGAAAGCGTGAATGGAGTCGGCCAGAAGTGTATCACGCAAGAAGAAGGTCAGATAATTCTTGAGCATATCCACTCGGGGACCTGTGGCCATCATGCGTCCTCTCGGACCATCGTGGCTAAAGCATACCGAGCGGGATTTTACTGTCCGAAAGCAAATGAAATGGCAAAGAAGATAGTTGACAAATGTGAAGGGTGTCAGTTCTATTCCAACATGTCACACAAGCCCGCCTCAGCTTTGAAGACCATTCCACTCGTCTGGCCCTTCGCTATTTGGGGATTAGACATGATTGGACCACTGAGAACTAGCAGAAGCGGCTTCACTCATTTGTTAGTAGCAGTCGACAAGTTCACCAAGTGGATCGAAGCCAAGCCCATCAAGAACCTCGATGCATGCACTGCTATCAGTTTCATCAGAGAGTTGATATTCAGATATGGAGTTCCGCATAGCATCATCACCGACAATGGGTTAAACTTCGATAATGACAAGTTCAAAGCCTTCTGCGCCTCTTAAGGCACGCGGGTCGACTATGCTTCAGTTGCTCATCCTCAGTCGAATGGACAAGCGAGCGTGCAAGCGGCCTCATTCTCAAAGGGCTGAAACCACGGTGATGCGTGATCTCAAGCACGCAGCAGAGCTTGGGTCGACGAACTTCCATAAGTTCTCTGGGGATTGAGGACCACTCCTAATCGGTCGACTGGGAGAACTCCATTCTTCCTGGTCTATGGAGCTGAAGCAGTTCTGCCAAGTGACCTGCTTCACAATGCGCCTCGGGTCGAACTATACTCAGAAGAAGAAGCAGAACAAGCCCGGCAAGATGCAGTCGACCTCTTGGAAGTGGAGAGAGAGATGGCCCTGATCCGCTCGACTATCTATCAGCAAGACTTGCGTCGATTCCATGCCAGAAATGTGAAGAGTCGAGCCTTCCAAGAGGGAGATTTGGTCCTCCGAGTGGATCAACAAAAACCACACAAGCTCGCTCCCACTTGGGAAGGTCCCTTCATCGTCACAAAGAGTTCTCCACAATGGAGCATATCATCTCTACAACGTTGATCGCCAGATCGACGAGCCTCGATCTTGGAATGCGGAGCTGCTCCGCCCATTTTATTCTTAAATACTCACTCGGTTGAGATGTAATAAAAGTACTTTTGTAGTTTGTTTATCTAAGAAAAGAATGTTATAATTTTCCCAGTGATTGTTATTACTTTTTGTTGAAATTTCCCCCAGTGGGTGGCTTAGCTGCAAATCAAGTTCGCCTAAGTTTGTAAAAAAAATCCTTTCCGAGTGGCGAGCCAGTCTCTCACTCGGGGGTTTAGCTGCGAATCCGCTTCGCCTAAGTATTCAAAATCCTACCGAGTGGTGAGCCAGCCTCCCACTCGGGGGCTTAGCTGCAGTCCAAGTACTCACCTAAGTATTCAAAAATTGTACCGAGTGGTGAGCCAGCCTCCCACTCGGGGGCTTAGCTGCAGTCCAAGTACTCGCCTAAGTATTCAAAATCCTACCGAGTGGTGAGCCAGCCTCCCACTCGGGGGCTTAGCTGCAGTCCAAGTACTCGCCCAAGTATTCAAAATCCTACCGAGTGGTGAGCCAGCCTCCCACTCAGGGGCTTAGCTGCAGTCCAAGTACTCGCCTAAGTATTTAAATCCTACCGGGTGGAGAGTTAGCCTCTCACTCGGGGGCTTAGCAACAGCCCAAGGATTCACCTTAACATTCAAAATAATGAACTCTTCGCAAGGACGACGAGGTATAGGTCGACTGCTACCTTCTCCTTCAAAGCCACACCATAAAAATCCTACCAAGTGGAGAGCAAACCTCCCACTCGGAGGCTTAGCTGCAGCCCAGTGCTCGCCTAATTAATAAAAATCCTACCGATTGGAGAGCAAACCTCCCACTCGGAGGCTTAGCTGCAGCCCAGTGCTCGCCTAAGTAATAGAAATCCTACCGAGTGGAGAGCAAACCTCCCACTCGGAGGCTTAGCTGCAGCCCAGTGCTCGCCTAAGTAATAGAAATCCTACTGAGTGGAGAGCAAACCTCCCACTCGGGGGCTTAGCTGCAGCCCAGCGCTCGCCTAAGTAATAAAAATCCTACCGAGTGGAGAGCAAACCTCCCACTCGGGGGCTTAGCCGCAGCCCAGTGCTCGCCTAAGTAAGGAATCCATCCCAATCCGCAAGGACGACGAGGTGCAGGTCGGTTGCTACCTTCTCCTTCAGAGCTTCGCCACAAGTACAACGTGCGATCCATCCCAATCCGCAAGGACGACGAGGTGCAGGTCGACTGCTACCTTCTCCTTCGGAGCTTCGCCACAAGTACAACGTGCGGTCCATCCCAATCCGCAAGGACGACGAGGTGCAGGTCGGTTGCTACCTTCTCCTTCAGAGCTTCGCCACAAGTACAACGTGCGGTTCAACCCAACCCGCAAGAACGACGAGGTCAGTCACGGTCTGTGCTCCATCTATACCTGCAGGATAGATGAAGTACAAGTCGACTGGAGTTTCAACGAAATATCTTTCGAATGAGGAACAAAGTTCTCTCGAAGGCAAATAAAGCATGTTCAAGGATAAATCAAGTTCGGATAAACGTCCTACGGATCCAAAGGTGCTCAGGCATTAAGCCTGTTAAAGTTTGTCGGTTACAAAACCACTTTCGGCATTCCGAGGCAAATTTAAGGTGGGACTTAGAAGTTTTTTACTCCTCCGGCGGAGGACTGGAAGGTGCAACAAACTGGTCGAGATCGATTCCATCGGCAATACGGGTAGCAGCAGCGATGAAAGTCTCCATGAAAGATCTGAAGTCGTATTTCCGGGTGTTGGCAACTTTGTGGGACGCCAGCTTGTCCTCTTGCGGTTCCTTGCAGTGGACACGAACCAGAGACAGAGCAACATCAGCACCACACCTGGCAAAAGACTTTTTCCATTCTTGCACTCGACTTGGAATCTCATTCAGTCGAGTCATTAAGGATTCAAGGTCATTTTGAAGTGTCTGATCTGGCCAGAGAGTTGAGTCGATCCGCGACACCGCAACTTTCAGTCGAGCAAGATAATCCACCACGCTAGCAACGCGAGACTCCAGTCGGAGCACATTCATAGCAGCTTCGTCCTTCACAGGAGAGTTGATGGGGTCCAAGCTGGTTTCCACTCAACTGGTTTCTTCTTCGAAGTTTTGACAGAATTCTGAAAACACAGCTCAGACTCAAAATAACACTCATGCGATGAGCCGGTGATAACAAGACAGGCGGGTAAGAGAGATTACCTTCAAGCATGAGAAACAGCTTCTTGGCGAGCCCTCCAAGATAAATCTCCAGGTCATTTCGCTTCCCCACCAGTTGGCCAGCCTTGTCAGACAGAGCAATCTTGTCATTCTTCAGTCGACTAACTTCCTTGTTGGCCGCGTCAAGAGCGGCTTTCAGCTTGGCATTCTCGTCTTCAAGTTTGTCGACTGAGGCAAGTTTCTCTTTAGCGAGCTTTGTTTTCTCCAAAGCCATATACGTGCCTCTGCAAGGTCAAGGTCCTTCTTCTTGAGTCTCTTCCGGTTTATCTGCAAAGCAACAATGAGAACAGAGTTGAGAATGAACAAGAAAAACAAAGACAAATCGTCAAAGTTCTCACCAGCCATACCTTTTGCTTCATCCTTCGCATACGCAAATTCTCCTGAGCAAGCTTCAAGTCGAGGTTGAGCTGGATCTGTTTGTTCTCTAACTCAGTATAGCGAGCCACAAGCTCGCAAGACTTCTACAAATAGTCAATCAACGAAAGACATCAAAGACAGATCCCTTCCGAGTGATTAAGGAAAAATAGTAGCATTTCTAAGACTACAGTCGAATCAAAACATTCGACAGTAGTCTCGGGGACTACACCCAGTGGGTGCACTCAGCGTGCCCCCACTGGTTTTACCAATTTGGTTCGACCAATCGACCAAAAGAGGCAAAAAAGGTTATGATTCTAAAACCATGGCTAATTGTCGTGATCGACGCGATAAAAAAACAGTTCTTCAGACTATAGTCGATCGCACGCATGATCCACCATAGTCTCGGGGACTAGACCAGATGGGTGCACTCAGCGTGCCCCCACCGCTTTTTTACGGTTCCATTCGACTTGGTCCGACCAGGTCGAGTGAAGAAGTTCACAAGATAAAGACTATAGTCGATTGCACGCGATCCACAATAGTCTCGGGGACTACACCGGTGGGTGCACTCAGCGTGCCCCACAAAAACTCAATCGACACACCCACCCGGTGGGTGTAAAGATATGGAAATCTTTAGAAAGAAGCAGTTTCGGTAACATATCCTATGAGCAAGCAGCGATCGACTTACTTGGACATTGCTCGAGAGCTGAACTAGCATCATAGGCCACTGGCTGGCCTCTCGGACCGCCTTCACTTGCTCCATCATGATCCCTGCTGGCGTATAGCCTCCTTAGCAGCACTCACTTGGTCTTCCGGACGTGGTGTATAGCAAAGAGAGATGGTGGATCAGCGATCGACCGAAGTGGGTCGGGCACTTGTCGTGATGCTGACAAAAGACACGAAGCCCGAGTGGGGTTGCCTCCTCGAAACCAGCGTCTCGGTATCGTCACGACCGAGCAGCCTTGCCAACAGGCACCCTCTTGTTCTTCCTCTTCCTCAACGGCGCTTCCTCGCCATCGTCGGGAGATCAATGACATGAGGCGGAACTACAAGAAAGATTCAAAAGTAAACATGGAAATCCAATCGACTAAAAGCGAAACTACAGAGATCATACCAAGGTTGGAGGTGGCAGGCATCTTCCATTTCACGATCTTCGTGCTTACCGAGGTCTCGGAGGTAGCAGATCTTGTAGATTTCAAGAATCGGCTGATCAGTCATCAAGTCGACCAAAGGTTCACTCATGTTGAATAAGGAAATACAAGATTCTGTTGGTTACCCGGAGATGGTGGGGATGACCATCCGCATCTTGGGCAGGGCCTTCGCCGGCTTTGACGACGTTGCTCGAGGTTGCTTCGGCGGTTTCTCAGTCGGCGCAGGGGAAGTTATCCTAGGTCGCTTCGTCGACTGCCAAGTGGGCGCAACAACTTTACTACGCCCGACCGCCGGGTCATGCGTCAACTTGGACCTTCCCTCCGAGCGGGGAGGATTGACGTCTTCCTCCTCTTCCTCATCCTCCTCCTCTTCATCAGAGTTGTCATCCCCCTCATCCTCCTCGCCGTTGGACTCCCATTCCTCCTGGCTTTCACCTCCGCTTCCTTCTTCTTCTTCGACTGGTTCCTGCGCCCCGTTGGGCATCGAGTACATCTCAGTGGTGACCTAGAAGACAACAAAACAAGGCGAAAGTCAGTCGACGAATTGGCATCTAAACAGAATGAATGCAACCGAATCACAGTCGGAGATAAGTGGTTGTACCTTGTCTACTTCGTAAGTCTGGTCGAGTGGTGGAATCCTCCTAGCTCCGCGAGGGTTATCTTTATTTCCTGTGATGGCAGTCATCCACTTCTCCAGCATGGCGTCATCGACCTCCTCTGGATGGACCCGAGTGGTATCATCCGTACCAGAGTACATCCACATCGGATGACCTCGGTATTGGAGTGGCTGAATACGCCGTCGGAGGAAAACCTCCAGGAGATCCATGTCGGTCACCCCGTCGCGAATGAGCTGGACTACGCGTTCCATCAACAATTTTACTTGGGCCTTCTCCTCTGGTAGCACCTTCAGGGAAGATGGCTTGTTCACTCGACTCATGGAGAAAGGAGGGAGTCCGATCGCCTTGGCGTCGGCTGGTCTTGGCGGTAGAACCAGGTCGACTGCCACCCTCTAACCGAGTCGGGGAGAGTCATAGCCGGAAAAGCGCTCTTCCCCCTCATCTGGACCCCGAGTCCCCCACACATCTGGATTACTTGGGTTCTCTCGTCATTCGGGTTCGTTTTCTTAACCGTCTGAGAGCGACAAGTGAATATGTGCTTGAAGAGGCCCCAGTGCGGCTGACAGCCCAAGAAGTTTTCACATAACGAAATGAAAGCAGCAAGGTAGACAGTGGAGTTGGGAGTGAAATGATGGAGTTGCGCTCCAAAAAAGTTCAGAAACCCCCGGAAAAAAGGATTGGCGGCAGAGAAAATCCCCGATCTACGTGAGTGGCTAGGAGAACGCACTCACCCTCTTCAGGCTGCGGTTGCCACTTCGTTCCCGAAAGCCTCACCGACCCATGGGGGATCAGTCCTTCATTGGCCAGATCGGTGAGGTCCTTCTCGGTGATGGTCGAGCGGATCCAGTCTCCCTGGACCCAACCTTGCGGCAGTTTGAACCGCGAAGAAGATCCGCCCCGACTGGGCGCTCTCCCCTTAGCCTTCGCCGCCGCCTTCTTCACCCGTTCCAAGGCTGCGGTCTTCTCCTTCACAATGGTCACCGGCGAAGCAAGTACTGAGCTGCGGCGCCGAACAGGCTAAGAGCGCATCGAGAAGATTTGGAGGCGGAGGGAGGGCAAGATTGAGGTCGCACTATTCAAAATACACGTCTGATGCTTTATATGGGGTCGCTTCCGAGTGGCTGACCGGTAGGCCCAGGCAATCCCGTCAAATCCATAGCATAGCGCCGCGCGATACGTGGCGAAAAAGGCGGCGCGAAGATCGAGGCGTTATCGTCTTATCCCATCCGAAAGTGCCGCAGTTTTCTCCGCGCGCTTCCCAAAATTCAGATCATGAAATCCGCTAAGGCGGAGCAACTTTGTCGATAACAGATTTCCTCCGATCCGTCGCTCGGAAATCCTCAAGTTCACAGAGTTCACTGGACAAATGTGAAGAATGGATCAATGCCATCACTAAAAGGTCGTTGATCCAGAGTAAAACACACTCGCAACACGAAGAACAGGTCGGAAAGATTATCAACTCCTTCCTCACTCAAACCTCGATCCATTCGGAGGCTAATGATGAAGTCATGTACCTGGGGTAGGGTCATAGACCTGCCCAAAGGTACCCTCCACAAGGAGACTTCATGAGAAGCGGCCTCCCGGTCGACCTGGTAGGTTTCCACTCGATGATTCAAAGACACTCGACCATGAAGATCCACTCGACCACCAGGAGTCCAAGAGCCACTCGGTGTCCAAGCGATGCGTAGTTAAATAGTCTTTATGATCATAATGATACTTTATGTAAGGCGTTACCGAACGCTTTGGCCTTAACGCATACCTTAGACCCTCACTTTCGTGGGCTGGCTGGGGTCCTGGCCCACTCTATATAAGCCACCCCCCTCCATAGGTAGAAGGGTTCGCACCCCTGTAACACATACGCATATAATCCAGTCGACCGCCTCCGGGCTCCGAGACGTAGGGTTGTTACTTCCTCTGAGAAGGTCCTGAACTCGTAAATCCCTTGCGTATACAATGACTCCATAGCTAGGATCTTGCCTATCCATACCTACCCCCCATTCTACTGTCAGACTTAGAACCACGATAGCCGCAGCCTCCCGGCGTGCCAGATTCCTCAATGGTCAATACTACTTTATCCTTGCACTTCTTGTTCTTGTTCTTCTGACTTGTGGCCTCGTTTTCATCTTCTGAGTCGACATTGACGCCATCCTCTTCACCAAGGATTTTCCTCCCCTCCTCCACCCAAGCACACTTGTCCACCAAGGTGTAAAGTTTCTTCACAGTCTTGGGCAACCGGACATTCATCTTGGATCGTATCCGACGGTTGCGTACGTTGGACTGGAACGCAGCTATCACAGCTGCCGGGTGGATATCTGGAATATTCCGGTGCACTCGGCTGAACCTCTGCGTGTACTTCCGCAGAGTCTCTCCTTCCTTCTGCGAGAGAAGCTACAAATTGCTAGGCTGCCCTGGTTCTTGGTGGCCGCTGATACGCCTCCATCGTATCTACTTTTCCAAACTCTTTTGCCCTTGTTTTGAACTCTAATTTGCATGATTTGATTGGAACTAACCCGCACTGACGCTGTTTTCAGCAGAATTTCCATGTCGTTATTTTTGTGCAGAAATAAAAGTTCTCGGAATGACCTGAAAATTCACGGAGATCGGTTTTGGAATAAATAAAAAATATTGGCAAAAGAATAAACCGAAGGGGGCCCACACCCTGGCCACAAGGGTGGGGGCGCACCCACCCCCCTTGGGCGCACCATCTGTCCTTGTGGCCCCCCTAGACCTCCACTAACCTCAACTCCAACTCCATATATTCACGCCAGGGGAAAAACGGAGAGAAGGATTCATCGCGTTTTACGATATGATGCAGCCACGAAACCCCGTTCTTCCTCGGGAGGGCAGATCTGGAGTCCATTTTGGGCTCCGCAGAGGGGAAATCGTCGCCATCATCATCAATCAACCATCCTCCATCACCAATTTCATGATGCTCACCGCCGTGCATGAGTAATCTTATCGTAGGCTTGCTGGACCATGATGGGTTGGATGAGATTTATCATGTAATCGAGTTTGTTTTGTTAGGGTTTGATCCCTATTATCCACTATGTTCTAAGATTGATGTTGCTTTGACTTTGCTATGCCTAATACTTGTCACTAGGGCCCGAGTGCCATGATTTCAGATCTCAACCTATTATGTTTTCATGAATATATTTGTGTTCTTGATCCTATCTTGCAAGTTATAGTAACCTACTATGTGTTATGGTCCGGCAACCCCGGAGTGACAATAGTCGTGACACTTCCCGGTGATGACCGTAGTTTTAGGAGTTCATGTATTCAGTAAGTGCTAATGCTTTGGTCCGGTACTCTACTAAAAGGAGTCCTTAATATCCCTTAGTTTCCAATAGGACCCCGCTGCCACGGGAGGGTAGGACAAAAGATGTCATGCAAGATCTTTTCAATAAGCATGCATGACTATATTCGGAATACATGCCTACATTATATTGATGGATTGGAGCTAGTTCTGTGTCACCCTATGTTATAACCATTGCATGATGAATGCCATCCGATATAATTATCCATCATTGATCCATTGCCTACGAGATTTTCACATATCGATCTTTGCTTAGTTACTTTTCCGTTGCCACTGTTACGATTGCTACAAAACTGCTACTCGTACTTTTTTCCACAGTTACCATTACTTCATACTACTTTGCTACTAAATACTTTGCTGCAGATATTAAGCCTTTCAGGTGTGGTTGAATTGACAAATCAGTTGCTAATACTTGAAAATATTCTTTGGCTCCCCTTGTGTCGAATCGATAAATTTGGATTGAATACTCTACCCTCGAAAACTGTTGTGATCCCCTATACTTGTGGGTTATCAAGACCTATTTCTCGTGCCGTTGACGGGGAGCATAACTCTATTCTCTGAATCACTTGGGATTTATATCTGTTGATCACTATGAGGAATCTGAAAGATCAAAGAACTAAGATATTTCCCTCAACTACGAGGGGAGGTAAGGAACTGCCATCTAGCTCTGCACTTGATTCTCCTTTTGTTTTAAGTAAACTTGCGACACTTACACCTTCTATTGATTCCGATATGTCGCATGTTATTGATGATGCCAATTCTGTTATGTATAATGCTTATGATGAAACTACTTCTCTGCTTGATGATATTGTGCCACTAGGTGAATTTCTTGATGAACAACTTGCTATAGGGTTAGAGAGAATGAAATTACTGAAACTTATGATATTTTTGAAACTGAAGACTATGATTATCCCCCTAGATATGAATTGCCTGTTGTACCTGAGGGTTATGTTATGGATGAAGAAACTGCTAGGGACTTTTTTGCTTGCAATGATAGAGAAGATCTTAAGAAACTGTTAGCTAAGCTGAAAGAAAAATCCTTGAATGCTAGAATGAAATATGATCCCAATTTTGCTACTTCACCTATCGTTGTTACTCATAAGGATTATGAATTATCTGTCGATCCTGAGTTAATTACTTTGGTTGAATTTGATCCTTTCTATGGTTATGAATCTAAAACTGTTGTGGCACATCTTACTAAATTGAACGATGTAGCCACCCTATTTGCTCATGAGGAAAAAATTCGCTATTACTATATTCTTAAATTGTTTCCTTTCTCATTGAAGGGTGATGCTAAGTTATGGTTTAATTCTCTTGCTCATGGTTGTGTGCATAGTCCCGAGTACATGATTTACTACTTCTCTCAAAAATATTTCCCTGCTCATAAGAAACAAGCTGCCTTAAGGGAAATATTTAACTTTGTGCAGTTTGAAGATGAGAGTCTCCCGGAAGCTTGGGGGAGGCTTCTCCAATTACTTAATGCTTTGCATGATCATCCTCTCAAGAAAAATGAAATACTTGATATATTTTATAATGGACTAACCGATGCTTCCAGAGACCACCTGGATAGTTGTATTGGTTGTGTTTTCAGGGAAAGAACTGTTGAGCAAGCTGAATTGCTATTGAATAATATATTGAGTAATGATAATGATTGGACACTTCTTGAACCAACTCCTAAGCCAACTCCGAAGAAAAGGGGTATTCTATTTCTCAGTCCTGAAGATATGCAAGAGGCAAATAAATCTATGAAAGAAGAAAGTATTAAAGCTGAAGATGTTAAGAATTTACCGCCTATTGAAGAAATACATGGTCTTGATAACCCAACACAGGTAGTAGAGATAAACTCTTTCCATATATTTGATGAAGGTGATATTCCTCATAATAAGTGTGCTAGTCAATGTTTGGATGAGTTTGATTATTTTATTGTTAAACAAGAAAATTTCAATGCTTATGTTAGTAGACAATTGAAACGTAATGCTTACATGCTTGACCACTTGGGTGACTATGTGAGTAGAACTATTAATGATATTAAGCTTATTAGTAAACATGCTTCCTTGGTTACAACTCAAGTAGAACAAGTGCTTAAGGCACAAGATGATTTGCTTAATGAGTTGAATAATCAGAATAATGATAATGCTCTTAGGGTTATGACTAGAGGTGGTAAAATGACCCAGGAACCTTTGTATCCTGTGGGCCATCCTAAGAGAGTTGAGCACGATTCTCAGTGAATTAATACTGATGGACCTCCTTCAAATAAAAATAAAAAGAAAACTGATAGGACTTTGCATGCTAGTGAACCTGCTATAGACATACCTGAGAATCCCAATGATATTTCTATTTCAGATGCTGAGACACAATCTGATGATGAACATGAACCTAGTGATAATGTTGATAATGATGTTCATGTTGATGCTCAACCTAGTAATGATAATGATGTAGAGATTGAACCTATTGTTGATCTTGATGAACTACAATCAAAGAATCAACGTTATGATAGGATAGACTTCGTTGCTAGGAAACATGGTAGAGAAAGAGAACCATGGGTTGAGAAACCCATGCCCTTTCCTCCTAAACCATCCAAGAAAAAGGATGATGAGGATTTGTAGCGGTTTGTTGAAATGATTAGACCTATCTTTTTGCGTATGCGTTTGACTAATATGATTAAAATGCCTCCTTATGCTAAGTATATGAAAGATATTGTTACAAATAAAAAAAGATACCTAAAGATGAAATTCCACCATGCTTGTTGATTATACTTTTAAGGGTGGAATACCAAAGAACCTTGGAGATCCAGGAGTACCCACTATACCATGCTCCATTAAAAGAAACTATGTTAAAACTGCTTTATGTGATCTTGGAGCCGGTGTTAGTGTTATGCCTTTCTCTTTATATCATAGACTTGAATTGAATAAGTTGACACCTACTGAAATTTATTTGCAAATGGATGATAAATCAACTGCTATACCCATAGGTATTTGTGAGGATGTGCCCGTTGTGGTTGCAAACGTTACTATCTTAACGGACTTTGTTATTGTTGATATTCCCGAGGACGATAGTATGTCGATTATCCTTGGTAGACCCTTTCTGAATACTGCAGGGGCTGCTATTGATTGCAACAAAGGCAATGTCACTTTTCATGTTAATGGTAATGAGCATACGGTACACTTTCCAAAGAAACAACCTAAAGTTCATTGTATCAATTATATTGGAAAATTTTCAACTATTACTATTGGAGGTTTTGAATTTCCTCTTCCTACTTTCAAAAATAAATATGATATTCTTATTGTTCGGGACGTGCATATCCCCGTTGAGGTAACCTACTGTTATTCCAAAATTCTCCAGTTTCATGTCACTCAAAAGAAGTTTGTTAATAAGACTTGATCAACCTTGTTAATGGATTCCTTTTGATGAGCATGGGATGGATGAACTTAGAAAATACTACCTTCTGTACCCACTTTTTAGTTTCTGTTATTTAGAATAAATAAAGTAAGAACTTTATTTTCTTTCTGTTTTCTGAATTATCTGTGCGATAAAAAATGTCCCAAAAATAAAAGTTCTCCTATTGCCCTGAAAATTTCGTATGATTTTTTATAGAATATTTGAGAATTTCTGGCACTGATAATACATCAAGGGGACCCACCACCTGTCCACAAGGGTGGAGGGGGCGCCCTACCCCCTAGGCGCCCCCTGACCATGTGGGCCCCACGTGGCCCCCTCCACTTATTCCAGCATGCATCCACTTCGTCTTCCTCCAGAAAAATCACTCCATAGCTCAAACTCGTGTTCTTGCTCATTTTGATGCCATTTTTTATCTCCTTGCTCAAAGCTCCATTCACAAAACTGTTTTGGGGGATTGTTCTTCAGTATGTGACTCCTCCAATGGTCCAATTAGTGTTCTTTCTAGTGCTTTATTTATTGCAAAAATTTTCTGCGGTGGTGACCTTGTTCTTGAGCTTGCAAGTTAAATTTATATGGTCCAAAGTAGTTTTCATGCATGATATAGCATCGAGGCAATTGTAGGAGTAGTTTCTATCAATTTTGTTGAGTTTGGTTCACTTTTATTTTGAGTCACTAAAAATTTCAAAAAAATTCAAAGGAAGAAAATGATGAGGAGATTGTTGAGAGGTTTCTCGAGCCGCGGTTCGAAGGAAAAAGAAAATGAGGAGAAAGAGAAGCCCAAGTATAATCTTCCTTGCGCCGAGGAGATTCGGCCGTGTGAATGGCCATGTGATGCATTCTTGTAGGCGGCCGGAATTTATGATGATTTCTGTTATTTGGCTGAGAATGCAGGCATCATCGACATCCTCCTCGACCAGTGTGATTAGTATCTCCTACTCACAAACACTTTCATGCAAAATTTTCATTTTCATTCTAGAAGATCACCACCCATGGTAGAATTTTACTTATATGATGAGTGCAAGGAAATGACGCTTTATAACTTTTGTGAGGTTTGTAAATTACCTTATGAGGGTAGCATCAAGGAACCACGTCCTAGTGATGTGGAAGATTTTATTAATGAGGTTACTGTAGGGGAAAGGAGAAGGGTGTCGGAAGCGAGAGTGGGTAGTTTACATTTTTTCTATTTTGTGCTACTACTCATTATTTGCTGGGAGATGTTTAATTGGTCGCGGGGAGAGTGGAAGCCTTAGTGCTCCTGACCTTTCCATTTTGCGACATCCTTTACTTCGTGAGAAAACTTTCAGTTTAGGCGCTATGGTTGCTAGACGATTGAAACCGCACAAAGGGTCCTATTTTCTGAGGTATCTTTTCCTCCCGCCTTGCTAGACGCTTCGAGATACCCATTAGGCATTATGAGAAAGAGGAGAAACTGCTACCCACTATATACTTACATTATGAAACCATGGTAGCGCATAAGTTTATTCGCCATGATGAGGAAAAGAGACTCATTGATAACTTAAAATTTAGCGAGGATACTTGTCAGATTATTACCTTGCCTGCACCTACTTTGTTCGATATTCATTCACGCAGGTACTTCATTTTACCTGCGGACATTCATGCATACTGGGGGGGACACGTTCCCCAGCTCCTGAGCCGGAGCCATCACCTGACCCATATCAGGAGTCTATTTCTCAGTGGGATCCACAGGAGCTCGCTAACCAGTGGAACCCCCAGGATCCTCCTCAGTACACCGGAGAGGGCTACTTTGATCCATGGGCATAGACCAACTTAGGCCAAAAGCATAAGCTTGGGGGGGGGGTACGTATTTCTCACCGACATTATATTCATGTTCACACACTCATTCTAGTTGTCGGTGTTCATACTTCTTCATTGTATTATCTACGTTAGTTTACTTCTTTTTCTCGCTTTCTTCTTGTGTGTTTGAAAAACCTTGAGAAAAACAAAAAAATTAGTCGTAGTTAGTCTACTTTCTATGGATGCTTAGTTGTAGTATTAAAATAAAACCCAAAAAGATTTCTCGTTCTTACTTTGCTTGTTGGGAGCTTTCCCGTGTAAATAGTTTTTCTCCTTCTTGTTTTACCTTCTTCAGAAAAACAAAAACTACAAAAACATTTCATTGTGTTTCTTTGAAATTCTTTTCTTTGGGGGTCGAGAGGAGAAGACCACGATGAAAATGTTGAGTGGCTCTCATATGCATTATTGTTGATCTAACAAAGAGCCCATACTACCTTGTCTTCTCCTTTGAATAAATGTTTGCAGATTCCAGCTTAGTCCAATGCACATGCACTATTATTATTATCCACACCGTTCGGTCGTGCAAGTGAAAGGCAATACTGATGATATATGATGAAATGATTGAGATGAGGAAAAGCTGGCATGAACTCGACCTATCCTGTTTTTGTGAATATGATTAGTTCATCGTTCCTGATTCTGCCTATTATGAATGGAACATGTTTGCAATGACACTTAGAGATTATAGTTACTCATGCCATGCTTAATTAGCTAGGAGTTTTTAATTATGTACCTTGCATGCCAACATGAAAATTAAAATGGCTGGGATGTAGTATGATAGGATGGTATCCTCCTTTGAATGATTCGAGTGGCTTGACTTGGCACATGTTCACGCATGCAGTTGAAACAAAATCAACATAGCCTCCATAATATTATGTTCATGGTGATTTATATCCTACTCATTCTTGCATTCAATGTTGGTTAATCTCAATGCATGTTTATGACCATTGTCGCTCTCTAGTTGGTCACTCCCCAGTCTTTTTCTAGCCATCACTTGTACTAAGCAGGAATACTGCTTGTGCATCCACTTCCATAAACCCCAAAGTTGTCCCATATGAGTCCACCAGACCTACCTATATGCGGTATTTACATGTCGTTCCAAGTAAATTTGCATGTGCCAAACTCTCAACCTTCAAACGATAATATGTTTTGTATGCTCGAATCGCTCATGTACCAACTAGGGCTATCAACATCTTCCATGCTAGGTGGGTTATTCTCACAATGAGTGGACTCCGCTCATCATTGACGAGAAAATGGCTGGTAACCGGGATGCCCAGTCCCATGCTCAAAACAAATAAAAATAATTGCAAACAAACCCCCCCCCCCAGGACTGTTGTTAGTTGGACGGTACCCGTTGTTTCGGACCATCCGTGGAATGTGCTTGTTGGTGGTGTGGGAGTATAAACTTTACCATTCTGTTTGGGAACCTCCTATAATATATGTAGCATGGAAGATCCAGAGATCTCTTGGTTGTTATGTTGACAATGAAAGCATACCGCTCAAAATATTATTTATCTCTATTTCAAAAACTCAAGCTCTGGCACCTCTGCAAATCCCTGCTTCCCTCTGCGAAGGGCCTATCTATTGACATTTCCTGCTGAGTCATCATCCTCTTATAAAAAGCACCAGTTAGAGAGCACCACTATCATTTGTATGCATTGTTATTAATTGATATTGAGTATGACTGTGACTGGATCTCTTTTACCATGAATTACAATGTCTAGTTAGTCCTTGATGTGCAGGGGTGCTCTGCATTTATGTTTTGCGGTCTCAGAAAGGGCTAGCGAGATACTATCTTGTTATATCATATCATGATTGTTTTGAAGAAGTGTTGTCATCTGAGATTTATTATTATTGCTCGCTAGCTGCTTACTCCATTGATATGAGTAATTTTGAGACCTAAGCGTTATTGTGGATATGGTTAGTTCATAATCTTTGTTGAAAACTTGAATGATGGCTTTACATATTTGCAACAACAAGATCAAACAGAGTTTGTAAAAGTTTCTCTTTATCACTTTCAGTTTTTCAACTGAATTGCTTGAGGACAAGCAATGGGTTAAGCTTGGGGGAGTTGATACGTCTCCATCGTATCTACTTTTCCAAACTCTTTTGCCCTTGTTTTGGAATCTAATTTGCATGATTTGAATCGAACTAACCCGGACTGCCGCTGTTTTCAGCAGAATTGCCATGGTGTTATTTTTGTGCAGAAATAAAAGTTCTCAGGATGACCTAAAAATTCAAGGAGACCAGTTTTGGAATAAATAAAAAATATTGTCAAAAGAATCAACCGAAGGGGCCCACACCCTGGACACAAGGGTGGGGGCACCCTCTGTCCTTTTGGGCCCCCTGGACCTCCACCGACCTCAACTCCAACTCAATATATTCACGTTTGGGGAGAAAAAAATCGCAGAGAAGGATTCATCATGTTTTACGATACAGAGCCGCCGCCAAGCCATGTTCTTCCTCGGGAGGGCAGATCTAGAGTCCGTTTCGGGCTCCGGAGAGGGGAAATCGTCGCCATCGTCATCATCAACCATCCCCCATCAACAACTTCATGATGCTCATCGCCCTGCGTGAGTAATCTCATCGTAGGCTTGTTGGACCGTGATGGGTTGGATGAGATTTACCATGTAATCGAGTTAGTTTTGTTAGGGTTTGATCCCTAGTATCCACTATGACCTAAGATTGATGCTGCTATGACTTTGCTATGCCTAATGCTTGTCAGTAGCGCCCGAGTGCCATGATTTCATATCTGAACCTATTATGTTTTCATCAATATATTTGTGTTCCTGATCCTATCTTGCAAGTTATAGTCACCTACTACGTGTTATGTTCGGGCATCCCTGGAGTGACAATAGTCGGGAAACTTCCTGGTGATGACCGTAGTTTGAGGAGTTCATGTATTCAATAAGTGCTAATGCTTTGGTCCGGTAATCTATTAAAAGGAGGCCTTAATATCCCTTAGTTTCCAATAGGAACCCGCTGCCACGGGAGGGTAGGACAAAAGATGTCATGCAAGTACTTTCCATAAGCATGTATGACTATATTCGAAATACATGCCTACATTATATTGATGAATTGGAGCTACTTCTGTGTCACCCTATGTTATAGCCCTTGCATGATGAATGCCATCCGACATAATTATCCATCATTGATCCATTGCCTACGAGCTTTTCACATATTGATTTTGCTCAGTTACTTTTTCGTTGCCACTGTTACGATTGCTACAAAACTGCTACTGTTACTTCTGCCACTTTTACCGTGACTTCCATACTACTTTGCTACTAAATACTTTGCTGCAGATATTAAATCTTTCAGGTGTAGTTGAATTGACAACTCAGTTGCTAATACTTGAGAACTCCAGCAGATGCATTAGCCACAACCTCACGTTTGGCTTGAGCGCTAAAGGGAAGTAGTTAGCAAAAACCTTCTCATCTCTTCCCCCGATAGCTTGAATAGCGATGGTGTAGATGTTCAAGAACTCTGCTGGGTTCAGCCTCCCATCATACTTCTCTGGAATATCTGGCTTGAACATGCGAGCAGATGGCCAACGGACTTGCTGCAGCTAATGGGTGAAGGTAGGGCACGCAACCTCAAAAGGCAGGTACCCGCCTCTGCCGAGCGCAGGCTCATTGATGTTGAGGCCATCATGCTCATTGTTGGCGGTGGTAAATGCATGGCGTCGCTCGATGATGACGTGCGCGCCCTCCATCTGCATGTCCTCTGGGGCTCGCTGTTCACCCTGACGTGTTCAAGGGTCGGACGAAGACATCGAGATCTCATCAAGGTCTTGGTTGCGCAGCCCTCTGTCGGTTGCCGCGGTGGGGATTGTACCATGGAGGTGGCCCCTTCCGCACGACCAATAGCGTGGGCCATCATCATCGTCTGGGAGGCGGTGGCGGGCCAGCTCGGTGTGAGCCTCCAGCCTCGGCAAAGCCAACCAGACTCTGAATGGTGGATCTCCACTCATCCATTTGATTGGCTGCCGGTGGAAACCTCAGCAGCAGCTAGGCCCGCGCCATGGCCTCTGAAGTGGTGCTTCGCATCGACGATGATGATGTAGACTGCAGCGTTGCCCAGTTCCTGACGGTGCCGGCGGTGGCGGCGCCGGGCTCCCGTCATCGTGAGCCAGTCGCTGGGATGGCATGGTGACGAGGTGATGGCGCGCGTGGGCCAATGACTCTGCTTGGGGCATTGGCTGGGCCAGTTTGCTCCAGAGGCGGTGCATGTCATGCGACCGCGCCCACGACGGGGGCGGCCGTAGGATAGCGATTCGCCTTGGGGCGAACGTCACCGTTGTCGCTATGTCCGGCTGCCAGGCCAGGAGGGACAGAAGGGATAATCTCTCTACCCGTACCTTGCGGAGCGTGGTCGCCAGGATGTTGTTGACGCTATCCTTCTCCGGTGCCTCCCGCTCCTGCTTCGGCTGTGGGGGTTAGGCGGGTTTGTTGGATGAAGCGGCCCGGACCGAAATTACGCGTACACTTATGAGAGACTGGTTTTACCGACGTGCTTTGCACACAGGTGGCTGGCGGGTGTCAGTTTCTCCAACTTTAGTTGAACCGAGTGTGGCTACGCCCGGTCCTTGAGAAGGTTAAAACAACACTAACTTGACGAACTATCATTGTGGTTTTGATGCGTAGGTAAGAATGGTTCTTGCTCAGCCCGTAGCAGCCACGTAAAACTTGCAACAACAAAGTAGAGGACGTCTAACTTGTTTTTGCAGGGCATGTTGTGATGTGATATGGTCAAGACATGATGCTATATTTTATTGTATGAGATGATCATGTTTTGTAACCGAGTTATCGGCAACTGGCAGGAGCCATATGGTTGTCGCTTTATTGTATGCAATGCAATCGCCCTGTAATGCTTTACTTTATCACTAAGTGGTAGCGATAGTCGTAGAAGCAATAGTTGGCGAGACGACAGTGATGCTATGATGGAGATCAAGGTGTCGTGCCGGTGACATTGGTGATCATGACGGTGCTTCGGAGATGGAGATCACAAGCACAAGATGATGATGGCCATATCATATCACTTATATTGATTGCATGTGATGTTTATCTCGTATGCATCATATTTTACTTAGATCGACGGTAGCATTATAAGATGATCTCTCACTAAATTTCAAGGTATAAGTGTTCTCCCTGAGTATGCACCGTTGTGAAAGTTCTTCATGCTGAGACACCACGTGATGATCGGGTGTGATAAGCTCTACGTTCAAATACAACAGGTGCAAGACAGTTTTGCACACGCGGAATACTCAGGTTAAACTTGACGAGCCTAGCATATTCAGATATGGCCTCGGAACACTGAGATCGAAAGGTCGAGCGTGAATCATATAGTAGATATGATCAACATAGTGATGTTCACCATTGAAAACTACTCCATCTCACGTGATGATCGGACATGGTTTAGTTGATTTGGGTCACGTGATCACTTAGATGATCAGAGGGATGTCTATCTAAGTGGGAGTTCTTAAGTAATATGATTAAATTGAACTTTAATTTATCATGAACTTAGTCCTGATAGTATTTTGCAAATAATGTTATAGATCAATAGCTCGCGTTGTTGCTTCCTATGTTTTATATATGTTCCTAGAGAAAACAAAGTTGAAAGATGATAGCAGCAATGATGCAGACTGGGTCCGTGATCTGAGGTTTATCCTTGATGCACCGCTAGGTGACAGAACTATTGCAAGAGCAGATGCATACGTTATGAACGCTTTGACAAAGGCTCGGTATGATGACTACTTGATAGTTTAGTGCACCATGCTTTGCGGCTTAGAATGGGGGCTTCAAAATGTTTTGAATGCCACGGAGAATATAAGATGTTCCAAGAGTTGAAATTGGTATTTCATACTCATGCCCGTGTCGAGAGGTATGAGACCTCTGACAATACTTTGCCTAGAAGATGTAGGAGAATAGCTCAACCAGTGAGCATGTGCTCAGATTATGCAGGTACTACAATTGCTTGAATCAAGTGGGAGTTAATCTTGAGATAAGATAGTAATTGGCAAAGTTCTCTAGTCACTATCACCAAGTTACTAGAACTTCGTGATGAACTATAATATGCAAGGGATGACGAAAACAATTCCCAAGCTCTTCGCGATGCTAAAATCAGCGAAGGTAGAAATCAAGAAAAACATCAAGTATTGATAGTTGACAAGACCACTAGTTTCAAGAAAAAGGGCAAAGGGAAGAAGGGAACTTCAAGAAGAATGGCAAGCAAGTTCTTTGCTCAAGTGAAGAAGCCCAAGTGCGGACCTAAGCCTGAGACTAAGTGCTTCTACTACAAAGGGACTGGTTACTGGAAGCAGAACTGCCCCAAGTATTTGGCGGATAAGAAGGATGGCAAAGTGAACAAAGCTATATTTGATATACATGTTATTGATGTGTACTTTACTAGTGTTTATAGCAACCCCTCGCATTTGATACTGGTTCAGTTGCTAAGAGTAGTAACTCAAAACGGGAGTTGCAGAATAAACAGAAACTAGTTAAGGGCGAGGTGACGATGTGTGTTGGAAGTAGTTCCAAGATTGATATGATCATCATCACACACTCCCTATACTTTCGGGAATAGTGTTGAACCTAAATAAGTGTTATTTGGTGTTTGAGTTGAGCATGAATATGATTTGATCATGTTTATGGCAATACGGTTATTCATTTAAGTTAGAGAATAATTGTTGTTCTGTTTACATGAATAAAACCTTCTATGGTCATACACCCAATGAAAATGGTTTGTTGGATCTCGATCGTAGTGATACACATTTCGTAATATTGAAGCCAAAAGATGCAAAGTTAATAATGGTAGTGCAACTTAGTTGTGGCACTGCCGTTTAGGTCATATTGGTGTAAAGCGCATGAAGAAAATCCATGCTGATGGGCCTTTGGAATCACTTGATTATGAATCAGTTGATGCTTGCGAACCATGCCTCATGGGCAAGATGACTAAGACTCCGTTCTCCGGAACAATGGAGCGAGCAACAGATTTGTTGGAAATAATACATACTGATGTATGCAGTCTGATGAGTGTTGAGGCTCGCGGCGGGTATCGTTATTTTCTAACCTTGACAGATGATTTGAGCAGATATGGGTTTATCTCCTTGATGAAACATAAGTCTGAAACATTTGAAAAGTTCAAAGAATTTTAGAGTGAAGTGTAAAATCATTGTAACAAGAAAATAAAGTTTCTATGATCTGATCGCGGAGATGAATATTGAGTTACGAGTTTGGTCTTCAATTAAAACAATGTGGAATAGTTTCACAAATTCATGCCACCTGGAACACCACAGTAATGGTGTGTCCGAACATTGTAACCATACTTTATTAGATATGGTGCAATCTATGATGTCTCTTACCGATTTACCACTATCGTTTAGTTTCACAAATTCATGCCACCTGGATCACCACAGTAATGGTGTGTCCGAACATTGTAACCATACTTTATTAGATATGGTGCAATCTATGATGTCTCTTACCGATTTACCACTATCGTTTTGGGGTTATCCATTAGAGACAACTGCATTCCCGTTAAATAGGGCACCATCTAAATCCGTTGAGACGACACTATATGAACTGTGGTTTGGCAAAAAACCAAAGCTGTCATTTCTTAAGATTTGGAGTTGCAATGCTTATGTGAAAAGGTTTCAACCTGGTAAGCTCGAACCCAAATTGGAGAAATGCGTCTTCAGAAGATACCCAAAGGAGACTGTTGGGTACACCTTCTAATCACAGATCCAAAGGCAAAATATTCATTGCTAAGAATGGATCCTTTCTAGAGAAGGAGTTTCTCTCGGAAGAAGTGAGTGGGAGGAAAGTAGAACTTGATGAGATAATTGTACCTGCTCCCTTATTGGAAAGTAGTTCAACACAGAAATCTATTCCTGTGACTCCTACACCAATTAGTAAGGAAGCTAATGATGATGATCATGTAACTTCAGATCAAGTTAACTACCGAACCTCGTAACTCAACCAGAGTGAGATCCACACCAGTGTGGTACGGTAATCATGTTCTGGAGGTCATGTTACTTGACCATGACGAACCTACGAACTATGAGGAAGCGATGATTAGCCCAGATTTCGCGAAATGGCTTGAGGCCATGAAATCTGAGATAGCATCCATGTATGAGAACAAATTGTGGACTTTGGTTGACTTGCCTGTTGATCAGCAAGCCATAGAAAATAAATGGATCTTCAAGAGGAAGACGGACGCTGATAGTAGTGTTACTATCTACAAAGCTAGACTTGTTGAAAAAGGTTTTGACAAAGTTCAAGGTGTTAACTATGATGAGATTTTCTCACTCGTAGCGATGCTTAAGTCTGTCCGAATCATGTTAGCAAATTGCCACATTTTATGAAATCTGGCAAATGGATGTCAAAACTACATTCCTTAATGGATTTCTTAAAGAAGAGTTGTATATGATGCAAGCAGAAGGTTTTGTTGATCCTAAAGGTGCTAACAAAATATGCAAGCTCCAGCGATCCATCTATGGACTGGTGCAAGCATCTCGGAGTTGGAATATACGCTTTGATGAGTTGATCAAAGCATATAGTTTTATACAGACTTGCGGTGAAGCCTGTATTTACAAGAAAGTGAGTGGGAGCACTACAACATTTCTGATAAATATATGTGAATGACATATTGTTGATCGGAAATAATGTAGAATTTTCTGGAAAGCATGAAGGAGTATTTGAAAGGAGTTTTTCAAAGAAAGACCTCGGTAAAGCTGCTTACATATTGAGCATCAAGATCTATAGATATAGATCAAGACGCTTGATAAGTTTTTTCAATGAGTGCATACCTTGACAAAATTTTGAATTAATTCAAAATGGAACAGTCAAATAAAGAGTTCTTGCCTGTGTTACAAGGTGTGAAATTGACTAAGACTCAAAGCCCGACCACGGCAGAAGATAGAAAGAGAATGAAAGTCATTCCCTATGCCTCAGCCATAGGTCCTATAAAGTATGCCATGCTGTGTACCAGCTCTATTGTATACCCTACACTGATTTTGGCAAGGGAGTACAATAGTGATCTAGGAGTAGATCACTAAACAACGGTCAAAATTATTCTTAGTGGAATAAGGATATGTTTCTCGATTATGGAGGCGACAAAAGGTTCGTCATAAAGGCTTATGTCGATACAAGTTTTGGCACTGAGCCAGATGACTCTAAGTCTTAATCTGGATACATATTGAAAGTGGGAGCAATTAGCTAGAGTAGCTCCGTGCAGAGCATTGTTGACAAAGAATTTTGCATAATACATACGGATCTGAATATGGCAGACCCGTTGACTAAACTTCTCTCACAAGCAAAACATGATCACACCTTAGTAATCTTTGGGTGTTAATCACATAGTGATGTGAACTAGATTATTGACTCTAGTAAACCCTTTGGGTGTTGGTCACATGACAATGTGAACTATGGGTGTTAATCACATGGTGATGTGAACTATTGATGTTAGATCACATGGTGATGTGATCTAGATTATTGACTCTAGTGCAAGTGGGAGACTGAAGGAAATATGCCCTAGAGGCAATAATAAAGTTATTATTTATTTCCTTATTTCATGATAAATGTTTATTATTCATGCTAGAATTGTATTAACCGGAAACATAATACATGTGTGAATACATAGACAAACAAAGTGTCACTAGTATGCCTCTACTTGACTAGCTCGTTGATCAAAGATGGTTAAGTTTGCAAACCATAGACATGAGTTGTCATTTGATAAACGGGATCACATCATTAGGAGAATGATGTGATTGACTTGACCCATTCTGTTGGCTTAGCACTTGATCGTTTAGTATTCTGCTATTGCTTTCTTCATGACTTATACATGTTCCTATGACTATGAGATTATGCAACTCCCATTTACCGGAGGAACACTTTGTGTGCTACCCAACATCACAACGTAAGTATGTGATTATAAAAGAGCTCTACAGGTGTCTCCGAAGGTACTTGTTGGGTTGGCGTATCTCTAGGCCCACTCAGTAATGCACATCACTATAAGCTTTGCAAGCATTGTAAATAATGAGTTAGTTGCGGGATTATGTATTACGAACGAGTAAACAGACTTGCCGGCAACGAGATTGAACTAGGTATTGAGATACCGACGATCGAATCTCGGACAAGTAACATACCGATGACAAAGGGAACAACGTATGTTGTTATGCGGTTTGACCGATAAAGATCTTCGTAGAATATGTAGGAGCCAATATGAGCATCCAGGTTCCACTATTGGTTATTGACCGGAGATGTGTCTCGGTCATGTCTACATAGATCTCGAACCCGTAGGGTCCGCACGCTTAACGTTCGGTGAAGATTTGTATTATGAGTTAGTTGATTTGATGTACCGAAGGTAGTTCAGAGTCCCGGATGAGGTCGGGGACATGACGAGGAGTCTCTAAATGGTTGAGACGTAAAGATCGATATATTGCACGACTATATTTGGACATCAGAAAGGTTCCGAGTGATGCGGGTATTTTTTGGAGTACCGGAGAGTTACGGGAATTCGTATTGGGCCTTAATGGGCCATACGGGAAAGAAGAGAAAGGCCGCAAAAGGTGGCCGCACCCCTCCCCATGGTCTGGTCCGAATTGGACTAGGGAAGGGGTGCGCACCCTTCCTTCCTTCTCCTTTTCCCTTCCCTTTTTCCTATTCCATGTGGGAGGAGGAATCCCACTAGGACTAGGGAGTCCTAGTGGGACTCCACACTTCTGGCGCGCCCTAAGGGATGGCCGGCCTCCCCTCCTCCATCCTTTATATACGGGGGCAGGGGGCACCTCTAGACACACAAGTTGATCTGTTGATCTATTCCAGCCGTGTGTGGTGCCCTCCTCCACCATATTCCACCTCAGTCATATCGTAGCGGTGCTTAGGCGAAGCCCTACGTCGGTAGCAACATCATCACCGTCATCACGCCGTCGTGCTGACAGAACTCTCCCATGAAGCTCTGCTGGATCGGAGTTCGCGGGACATCATCGAGCTAAACGTGTGCTGAACTCGGAGGTGCCGTACGTTCGGTACTTGGATCGGCCGGATCGTGAAGACGTACGACTACATCAACCTGGTTGTGCTAACACTTCCGCTTTCGGTCTACAAGGGTACGTGGACAACACTCTTCCCTCTCGTTGCTATGCATCACCATGATCCCGTGTGTGCGTAGGATTTTTTTTGAAATTACTACATTCCCCAACACCAACCGCGTCGCGGCGTCGGCGCGCGAGGCATCAATGGTGGCCTCAACGGCGAGGTGCTCCTCCAAGTTCTGGGGGTTGGCATGAATGGCAGCCATCGCGACCTCATCCGCGCGTGCGGCCGCGATTTGCTTCTCGCTGCCAAATGCTCCTTGAGGTCCTGGCTATACTGCGTGCACCATGGCTTATGTAGCGACCCGACCTCAAACGGTCAAGTCTCTGTGCTTCAGTGTCATCCCTAGATCGGTAATGCTGACACACACAGTACTCGAAGGATTTATAACAGATTAGCAATCACACACTTATTACATCAAATGTCTCAGAAGAGAACTTATTACAATAAATATGGCTTAAGACCATCTAATTCGATAACAGCGGAAGGCTTGGAAGATAAAGTGAGTCCATCAACTCCAACGGCATAGCTGAGCTGCACGGCAACGATCTAACGAACCTTATTCCTCGTCTGAAAAGTCTGCAACATAATACATTGCAGCCCGAAAACGGGTCAGCACATAGAATATGCTGGAAATATAACACAGTAGAGCAAGAACAGAATAATGCTATCACTACATGCATATTTGGCTGGTGGAAAGCTCTATGGTTATAGTTTTCTTGAAAAGCCAATTTTTTCCTACAACAAAGGAATAAGTTTTATTTTAACTACCATGGTAGTTGAAACATCATTGAGAAGGTTCCTCCAACTCAATCCCAATTAAAGTAATTATCAACCTTACAATATTAATTAAGAGTGATGAGATACTTATGATAATCCAAGTACTAGATACTAAAAGTTGTTCATAACCAGGGACACGGCTAACCATGATTAGATTGTACACTCTGCAGAGGTTTGCACACTTTTCCGCACAAGACTCGATCACCTCCGTTGGATTTCTCGCACTACATGGTGTTTGAGAAACAGATGACCGAGACACAGTCTTTCAGAAACATTAATTCTTTACTCCGGGCAGACCATACCAACCTACATCCCTCTACCTGCTAATCCACCTCTTCAAGAGCTCATGCAACTTACTCAACTATGCTAGAGCCCATAATAGCTTGTGGCTGCACACGGAAGTTTCTAGCATGAAAATATCTCAGTTCCCTTTGAGCCTGGGTGGCGGACCTTAGGATGATCATACGGGTACTCCGGGATATCCTAGGACAACCTTTGGATTCTCCAGTGCCCGACAAGCAATCCACCCAGATGTGTATTAAAGTTGCCACCTTAAGTTGAACCATTAATTAACAATCATCTGTCATGGATTCACTCACCCAAACCACGTCTACGAGCATACATAGCAATATAAGCAATACGTAGAAGTAACTCCCAAGGGTTTGATAGTAACAGGGCAATAGGTTCTACCTTATCAACTACTTCCCAATACCCACAAGATAATCACAACCTAATCATGCAGTGTTTGAGGGTTGAAACTAATGCATAAAAACTGGGTATGAAAAGAGTATGATCAATGTGTTACTTGCCTTGCTGACGATCCGAAAAACCTAGGGACTCGTAAAAGCACGCTTCGCACTCTGGGTGTTCTATCGCAACCAAACAATAGCATACATAAGCAATCAAGCAAAGATACACGGGTAAAACTCAAATAAGAAGATCTAACCAGAAAATTCAACTTAAGAACTCCCGTTTGCGAAAAGAATCAAATCAAACGGAGCAACAAAACTCAAACTGCGAAACAAACAAGATCCGTTTACTAATCTGAACTAGAGTCAAATTTTACAGTACCAAAATCTTGTTCAAGTTGATTAAACAGAAAGAGGGTTTTGGGACAAAGATGTAGGCGCTTGAATCGCCTGATTCCGATAAACGAGCGAAAAGATAAACTAAAACAAAAATCGAATCAGAAATCACGATTGAAAATAATCACGAAAAACCCGAGAAAAAGAAAAACTGACGAACAGGCTAACGAACGAACATTCGTTGTCTATAACTAACGAGCAAAAACCGTTCGTTAAAACGAACGTACGGACAAACGTCCGCTAAATAAACTAAACCAAAAAATAAAATAAAACCGATCTATTCTAAAAAACCTAGGGTTTTCTAAAAAAACGGATCGGTGTTTCTCTAAAAACCGGCAGCGGCGACTACCTTGGCGGGGCTCCGTGAGAGTCTCCAGCGGTCTCGAGGTCAGGTGTGAGGCGGGCGGCGGCGGGGAGGTCTGTGAGCCGGCAGCGGCAAAGGCGGTCTTGGCCAGCGCGGCTAGGTGGCGGGGTTGGCGGGGCGTTCGGGTGGTGGTGTTGGGGTGCGGGGGCGGCACTATAAAAGGAGGGGGGCTTTCTTGGGGGAGGGGCCAAGGCTGCGAGGGAGGAGTCCCGGCCGGACTCGGCTTCGGGCGGCGGCGGCCTCCCGGTCTCCTGGAGGGAGACGAGGCGCGGGGAGGTGGGCCGGCTCGGCTGGGCTTCGGCCCAGTCGGGCGCTGGAGAGATTTTTTTTAAATAATTTCGCCGGAACTTAAATAAATCCTAGAAAATAAAATAAAAATCTAAAAATGCCAAAACAAATTTTCACCGTCTAAATAAAATATTTAGAACAAGATGAACATTTTCTTTGCCCTAAAATGCAAATTTTAAAGACGTCCAATTTTTTTAATGCAAATAAAATAGCAATAAACTCCGAATAAAATCAAATATTTGATTTTAATATTTTTCCTCCAATATTTCATTTATTTTGGAGAAGTCATATTATCTCCTCTCATATATTTTTAATATAAAATATTTTCGGAGAGAAAATAATTAAAACCAAAAATCCTCGTTTCAATATTTGATAAAACTCAAATATGAAAACAGGGAAATCCCCAACTCTCTCCGAGGGTCCTTTAGTTGCTTAGGATTTCGAGGATCGCGAAACAAAATGCAACGAAATATGATATGCATGAATGATCTATGTATAACATTCCAAATTGAAAATTTGGGATGTTACAAACCTACCCCCCTTAAGATGAATCTCGCCCTCGAGATTAGGGTTGGCTAGAAAATAGGTGTGGGTGGTCTTTGCGAAGATCATCCTCTCGTTCCTAGGTGGCTTCATCCTTAGTATGGTGGCTCCACTGAACTTTGCAAAACTTGATAACCTTGCTGCGGGTGACTTGGCTGGCAAATTCAAGAACCCTGACTGGCTTCTCCTCATAGGTCAGATCACTGTCCAACTGAATCGCCTCCAAAGGTACTGTATCTCTTAACGGTATATCGGCCATCTCCGCATGACACTTCTTCAGCTGTGAAACATGAAACACATCACTAACTCCTGACAGTCCTTCAGGTAACTCCAACTTTTAGGCAACTTCTCCCATACGTTCCAAAATTCGATACGGTCCTACAAATCTTGGGGCTAACTTTCCCTTAACTCCAAAACGTTTCACTCCTCCCGAGGGTGATACTCGCAGATATGCTCTGTCTCCAATTTCATAGGTTACCTCCTTGCGTTTCGAATCTGCATAACTCTTCTGCCTGGACTGAGCTACCTTCAGTCTATCTCGGATCAAATTAACCTTCTCTTCAGACTCCTTGATCAAATCTGGTCCAAAGAACTGTCGGCCTCCAACTTCATCCCACATCAACGGTGTTCTACACCTTCGTCCATACAGGGCTTCGAACGGCGCCATCTTCAAATTGGCTTGGTAGCTATTGTTGTATGAGAACTCTGCGTAGGGCAAATTGTCATCCCAACTAGATCCATAATCTAGCGCCCAAGCCCTCAACATATCCTCCAGAATCTGGTTGACTCTCTCGGTCTGTCCATCTGTCTGCGGGTGGAATGTTGTACTGAACTCCTACCTTGTTCCCAAAGTCTGGTGCAGCTGATGCCAAAACTTTGAGGTAAACTGCGTTCCTCTATCCGATACGATGGTCCTCGGAACTCCATGCAGACATACGATCCTGTTCATGTATATCTTGGCCAACTTCGCACTTGTATAAGTGGTTTTCACTAGGATAAAGTGAGCCACTTTGGTCAAGCGATCAACTACTACCCATATAGAATCATACCCTGATTTGGTCCTGGGCAATCCGGTGATGAAATCCATGCCAAGTTTATCCCACTTCCATTCGGGTATCGGCATAGGCTGTAACAATCCTGCTGGCTTTTGATGCTCTGCCTTCACTCTCTGACATACATCACATACGGCTACATACTCGGCAATATCCTTCTTCATACCAGTCCACCAGAAATGTTCCTTCAAATCCAAATACATCTTGGTGTTTCCGGGGTGTATCGAGTATGGTGAGTCATGAGACTCCTGAAGTATTAACTTCCTGATCTCTGTGTTATTGGGCACATAAACACGGTCCTCAAACCATAAGGTGTCGTGCTCATCCTCACGAAAATCTTTGGCCTTTCCTTTGCTCATTCTTTCTTTTATCTCAGCAATCTCTTGGTCATCCTTCTGAGCTTCTCGAATCTTTCCTAACAATGTAGACTGAACTTCCATTGTTGCAACAAAACCTCTAGGAACAATCTCCAATCGAAGTTCCCTGAGATCCTCTGCTAACTCCTTTGGCAATCCTGTGCTTACTAGGGTATTAGCATAACTCTTCCGGCTCAAAGCGTCGGCTACGACATTGGCCTTGCCTGGATGATAGTGAAGCTTCATGTCATAATCCTTTATAAGCTCCAACCATCTCCTCTGCCTAAGGTTCAGCTCCTTCTGTGTGAAAATGTACCTCAAACTCTTATGATCTGTGTACACATCACAACGATTTCCAATAAGGTAATGTCTCCAAGTCTTGAGCGCATGCACTACGGCTGCCAACTTCAAATCATGCGTGTCATAATTCAATTCGTGCGGTTTTTGTTGTCGTGAGGCATACGAAACAACTCTTCTGTCCTGCATAAGCACACTTCCAAGTCCTAGGCAAGAGGCGTCGCAATACACTTGGAAATTCTTGCGTATATCCGGCAGAATCAACACTGGGGCTGTAGTCAAACGTTTCTTTAACTCCTGAAAGCTTGCCTCACATTCTTCCGTCCATTTAAATTTGGTATCCTTCTTCAATAACTCCGTCATTGGCTTTGCAATCTTGGAAAAATTCTCAATGAATCTTCGATAGTATCCCGCGAGTCCAAGGAAACTACGGATCTTGCTAACTGAAGCGGGTGCCAACCATTCAGTGACTGACTGAACCTTGGTGGGGTCTACCGCTATACCTTCTCCTGATATAACATGTCCAAGGAATCCAACTTCCTTCAACCAAAACTCACATTTGCTGAACTTGGCATACAACTGGTGTTCCTGAGTTTCTCGAGAACTAAACGCAAATGCTCTTCGTGCTCCTCCTCATTCTTCGAGTATACCATTATATCATCAATGAACACCACAACAAACTTATCTAAATATTCCATGAATACTTTGTTCATCATGCTCATGAAATAGGCAGGGGCGTTAGTCAGTCCAAATGACATGACCGTATATTCGTACAACCCGTACCGTGTGGTGAATGTTGTCTTTGGTATATCCTTCTCTCGAATCTTCAGCTGGTGATATCCTGATCGCATGTCTGTCTTTGAAAACACCTTACCTCCTTGCAGTTGGTCAAACAAATCATTGATCATCGGCAGTGGGTATTTGTTCTTGATCGTCACTTCAGTTAACGCACGATAATCAACAACCATTCTTAGAGACTTATCCTTCATCTCAACCAAAAGCACTGGGGCTCCCCATGGTGATGAACTCCGTCAAATGTAATCTTTCTCCAGTAACTCCTTGATCTGCTTCTTATTCTCCTCCATGTCATTTGCGGGCATTCGGTAGGGTCTCTTTGATATTGGCCCTGTACCTGGCAATAGCTCTATCAAAAACTCGATGTCTCGATCCGGTGGCATGCCTGGTAATTCCTCTGGAAAAACGTCCAGGTAATCCTTCACTACAGGCTCTTCCTCCTGAACAACTCCCGTGAGGGTATTTACTTGGGTCCTCCTAGGCGCATGCCTAGATACATAGTTAATCATTTTTCCCTCCGGGGTGGTGAGATAAATCGACTTACTAGCACAGTCAATGCTTCCTCCATACTTTGACATCTAGTCCATGCCTAATATCACATCCAATCCTTGTGACTCCAAAATTATTAGGCCTGACGGGAAAACATGGCAACCAATGGTTAAGGGTATCTGATCGCACCATCGGCTATCCATATACTCTGCTCCAGGTGAACTCACTAACAGAGGGGTCCTAAGGGTTTGGGTTGGTAGTTTAAACTTATCCACGAATCCCCTTGATACGTATGAATGCGATGCACCAGTATCAAAAAGAACAAGGGCGGTAAAAGACTTAACCAAAAACTTACCGATAACCGCGTCTGGCTGCTCTTCAACCTCCTCCACATTAATGTGGTAAACTTGTCCTTTGTTGAATGGATTGGGCTTCTTCCAGCACTCCCATTACCGTTTCCATTCTTCACTTCAGGGCACTCCGTGGCATAGTGTCCAGTCTTCCCGCACTTGAAGCAAGTAATGTGACTTAGATCTCTCTTGGCGGGTGTGGCTGGATTGGAGCGGTTCTGATTGTTGCTTGTTCCGTTCCCAGTCCCATTCTTAGAACCATTGTTGTTATGCGAACTTCCTCCGGTGTGGTTATGACCTCCATGGTTATGAACAAGTCCTCCTGAGTTCGGGGTTAGGGGAGGTTTCTGCCGAGCTCCTGAGTTATACCTCCCTTGCCCATACTTCCTCTTACGGCTGTCAATTTGCTGCTGCTTCCCTTCAATCATAAGAGCCTTATCTACCAACTCCTGGTAGTTGTTGAATGTTGCCACCATCAACTGCATGCTCATCTCATCATTCAGCCCTTCCATAAATTTCTCCTGCTTCACGGCATTTGTGGCCACATCATCAGGGGCATAGCGAGATAACTTGCTAAACTCATCCACGTACTGAGCTACAGATCAGTTCCCCTGGCGTAAGTTGCGAAACTCACGCTTCTTCATATTCATAGCTCCAGTTGAGACATGGGTTGTGCGAAAAGCTTGCTGAAACTGATCCCAAGTGACATTGGCTATGGGGAAAGTGGCCGTATAATTCTCCCACCATGAGGCTACTGGTCCATCCAATTGATGTGCGGTAAAACGCACCTACTCATATTCTGTGCATCCTGCGGTGGTCAAATCCCTTCCAATACGGCGTAGCCAATCATCAGCAACTATAGGCTCGGTGCTACTAGAAAACACCGGCGGCTGCAACCTCAGAAAGCGAGCTAAGTTGTCAACTGGAGGCGGGTTGTTGTTGTTGTTATTGCCTTGGTTCTGGACTAAAAATTGCATCAAGGCGTTCTGCTGCTGGATCAAGTGAGTAAGCTCTGGCGGGAAGGCAAATCCGGTGTCACATCTCGGAGGCATCTAGTGGGTTTAGAGGGGAGAGATTAGAATAGAGAAGGTGTCTAGTGAGAAAGCACTACCCATATGCACATGAGACAAACACAATTATTTCACTCAATCAATCAAACAAGGCATACAAACGGTCTAGAACTATCGTAGAAAGTGCTCAACTACTACTATATACATGGGGGAATACTGCTAATTATTTGGTGGTCATCTAGAAATTTTGATCGGTAGAAGACTCCATAATGTCTGCTCCAGCTTCGTCTTCAAAGTCATCATCACTGGGGTCGGAGTCGGTGTCGTCGATGATGATGTAGTTCTCCGGGCAAGTGGAATCGTCGTCCTCTCCTCCTGGCGCGGGATCTCCGATGAATACTCTGATCTTCATTATCAGGTCATCATTCTTCTCCAATAGTGTTGCAATTTCCTCCTCATATCTATCGCGTGTAGACTTAAGTTCTTCCTCCAGCTCGATGATCCTTGTCTTCGCCTTCTTCAAATATATCATGTCTACGCACATCTGATTCTCCTGGCGTCGAATGTGCTGGTTTAACTCCTGGATGAAAGCTGCAATGGATCTGTCCTTCTTGGTGCTGATCATCTCCCATTCCTCATCTCGGCGCCCACATATCTGATAAATAGTGTCCTTGAGATCCTTGTTGTAGACTTCTCCAATGCGTCCCAAGGTAATGTGGGCTGCCATGCTCTTGCCTAGACTCCAGGTGGCTGCTTCAAAAGAAAATTCTATGGGCTTAGTGGTTGGCGAGAACGTCCTTCCTGGAACTTGAACTTGAATCATCCAGCGCTCCTCTTCTAGTAAGGTGGCGTTGTAAGTCCCAGTGAAGCTTCGTATTCCGATATTCAGGTACCTAGTGAATTCCTTCAAGTGGCGTCCAAAGGGTGTGTCTTCATCCAGTTGTCCAAACTTGTTATTCAAATCCGCCATCCTAAGGAGTAGAAAATGGAGAGGAGTCAGAAATGAGTAGAGAAGAGTGATCTATGGCTTATCTTGGTGGTCGTGTCCTACACTCAGTGTGTGCTCTGATACCATCTTGTAGTGACCCGACCTCCAACGGTCAAGTCTCTGTGCTTCAGTGTCATCCCTGGATCGGTAATGCTGACACACACAATACTTGAAGGATTTATAACAGAGTAGCAATCACACACTTATTACATCGAATGTCTCAGAAGAGAACTTATTACAATAAATATGGCTTAAGGCCATCTAAAACGATAACAGAGAAGGCTTGGAAGATAAAGTGAGTCCATCAACTCCAATGGCATAGCTGAGATGCACGGCAACGACCTAACGAACCTTACTCCTCGTCTGAAAAGTCTCCAACATAATACGTTGCAGCCCGAAAACAGGTCAGCATATGGAATATGCAGGCAATATAACACAGTAGAGCAAGAACAGAATAATGCTATCACTACATGCATATTTGGCTGGTGGAAAGCTCTATGGTTATAGTTTTGCGAAAAGCCAATTTTTTCCTACAACAAAGGAATAAGTTTTATTTTAACTATCATGGTAGTTGATACATCATTGAGAAGGTTCCTCCAACTCAATCCCAATTAAAGTAATTATCAACCCAACAATATTAATTAAGAGTCATGAGATACTTATGATAATCCAAGTACTGGATACTCAAAATTGTCCATAACCGGGGACACGGCTAACCATGATTAGATTGTACACTCTACAGAGGTTTGCGCACTTTTCCCCACAAGACTTGATCGCTTCCGTTGGATTTCTCGCAATACATGGTGTTTGAGAAACGGATGACCGAGACACAGTCTTTCAGAAACATTAACTCTTCACTCCGGGCAGACCATACCAACCTACATCCCTCTACCTGCTGATCCACCTCATAATAGCTTGTGGCTGCACATGGAAGTTTCTAGAATGAAAATATCTCAATTCCCTTTGAGCCTGGGTGGCGGACCTTAGGATGATCACACGGGTACTCCGGGATATCCTAGGACAACACTGGATTCTCTAGGTGCCCGACAAGCAATCCACCCAGATGTGTATTAAAGTTGCCACCTTAAGTTGAACCATTAATTAACAATCTCACATCTATCATAGATTCACTCACCCAAACCACGTCTACGAGCATAGCATAGCAATATAAGCAATACATAGAAGTAACTCCCAAGGGTTTGATAGTAACAGGGCAATAGGTTCTACCTCATCAACTACTTCCCAATACCCACAAGTTAATCACAACCTAATCATGCAGTGTTTGAGGGTTGAAACTAATGCATAAAAACTGGGTATGAAAAGAGTATGATCAATGTGTTACTTGCCTTGCCGATGATCTTCAAAAGCTAGGGACTCGTAGTAGCACGCTTCGCACTCCGAGTGTTCTATCGCAAACAAACAATAGCATACATAAGCAATCAAGCAAAGATACACGGGGTAAACTCAAATAAGAAGATCTAACCCGAAAGTTCAACTTAAGAACTCCGGTTTGCAAAAAGAATCAAATCAAACGGAGCAACGAAACTCAAACTGCGAAAGAAACAAGATCCGTTTACTAGTCTGAACTAGAGTCAAATTTTACAGTAACAAAATCTTGTTCAAGTTGATTAAATAGAAAGAGGGTTTCGGGACGAAGATCTATGCGCTTGAATCGCCTGATTCCGATAAACGAGCGAAAAGATAAACTAAAACGAAAATCGGATCAGAAATCGCGATCGAAAATAATCGTGAAAAACCCGAGAAAAAGAAAAACTGACGAACAGGCTAACGAACGAGCGTTCTTTGTGTGTAACTAATGAGCGAAAACCGTTCGTTAAAATGAACGTACGGACGAACGTCCACTAAATAAACTAAAACGGAAAATAAATTAAAACCGATTTATTCTAAAAAAACTAGGGTTTTCTAAAAACACCGGATCGGTGTTTCTCTCAAAACCGGCGGCAGTGAGAAGAATACCTTGGCGGGGCTCCGGCGAGGTCCGTGATGTCCATGAGGTCAGGTGGGGCTGCAGGTGGTGGCGGTGGTGGGAGGCGAGGTGCAGCGGGCGCGAGGCGTGTGTGGCGGCAACAAAGGGCGGCGGCATGGCGCGGCTAGGCGGCGGGGTTGGCGGGGCGGCTCAGGTGGTGGTGTGGGGGTGCAGGGGCGGCGCTATAAAAGGAGGGCTTGCTTGGGGAAGGGGGCAAGGCGGCGCGAGAGGAGTCCCGGCCGGACTTGGCCAGGCGGCGGTGGCCTCCAGTCCTCTGGAGGAGACGAGGCCGAGGAGGTGGGCCGGCTGGGCTTGACCCGGTCGAGGCTTGGAGATTTTTTTTAAATAATTTCGCAGGAACTTAAATAAATCCTAGAAAATAAAATAAAAATCTTAAAATGCCAAAACAAATTTTCACCATCTACATAAAATATTTAGAACAAGATGAAAATTTTCTTGACCCTAAAATGCAACTTTGAAAGACGTGCAATTTTTCTAATGCAAATAAAATAGCAATAAACTCCGAATAAAATCAAATATTTGATTTTAATATTTTCCTCCAATATTTCATTTATTTTGGAGAAGTCATATTATCTCCTCTCATATATTTTTAATATGAAATGTTTTCGGAGAGAAAATAATTAAAACCAAAAATCCTTGTTTCAATATTTGATAAAACTCAAATATGAAAACAGGGAAATCCCCAACTCTCTTCGAGGGTCCTTGAGTTGCTTAGGATTTCGAGGATCGTGAAACGAAATGCAACGAAATATGATATGCATGAATGATCTATGTATAACATTCCAAATTGAAAATTTGGGATGTTACAGCTTAGGCCGGCGCTTATTTGGTGGAGGGGTCGGTGATTTGGGTGGAAGGTGTCGCGCTCGCGCCGGCGGTCGGGGCATGTGGGATGTGGAAGGAGGAGGAGGATGGGGTAGGGTGTGGATTACCTACCTGGATAGGCGAGGCCGAGCAGCGTGAAGGAGGGTCGCCAACGAGGAGGCGGCGGCGCTGCAAGCAAGGAGTGAAGGTTTCAACTTGGAAAGGAAGGCGAAAAGGGGCGAAATGTGGCATTTGGTAAGGGGCAGGGGCGGGAAGGTAGATATTTCCATGGAAGCCGAAAATTTGGAATCGCTTCAGCCAAAAAACTGGCGCAAAGTGTCGTCAGACACGCTCCCTTTTTTAGACACGGTCCGAAGATATCTTGTGCTGCATCTCAAATGGTTGGTTATAATAAACTGTGTGGGATCTACTTAAATTTTTCATCTTGATTTGAATTACATAATGGGGTCACAGCGGCCATGGACGGTGTTTGAATTGCTAGACCTTTTATCTGCAGAGATCATAAAAGAATTGGAATTATTCAGGGTTCGATTGGACATTTTTATGCATTAAGTGAGTTTTCGATGCATTTATGTGCATAATTCCAATTTGAACTACATGCACATGCTCCGGTGCATATAAATTGGTTGAAAATCAAATCTTTGTCCTTGGGTGCATGCTTCGGTTCCATGCAAGAAATGAGAATGAATGTCAAACACCCTGCCACCACCACTCGGCCGCAAACATTGAGATACCGGGGTTTTAAATTCTAGTAAATCCAAAACTCATCTGAAATTATTGAAACTTGGCATGCTATCATGGAGCGGCATCAACATGGCGTGGTAAAGTTTTTGTCCCATTTGGGGCAAGTTTGGGTATATGCTTCTCACAAACCAAAGCTTCTCACAACAAGCCTAATGGTTTCGGTAGGGAACGCCCCAACTTTGGGGGCGAAACGATATCCATTGCATCTTATTACGTTTAAATTTTTTCTCGTGTCAACATAGAACAACAGGAGTGTTGTGCTATTTTTTGTGATTTTTCGGGGTTCGTTTGGACATTTTTATGCATTAAGTGAGTTTTTAATGCATTTATGTGGATAATTCAAATTTGAACTACATGCACATGCTCCGGTGCATATAAATTGGTTGAAAAATCAAATCTTCTTTCCTTGGGTGCATGCTTAGGTCCAATGAAAGAAATGGGAATGAATGTCAAGCACCGTGCCACCGTCACTCTGCCGCAAACATTGAGATACCTGGTTTTTAAAATCTAGTAAATCCTAAACTCGTCTGAAATTCATGAAACTTGGCATGCTATCATGGAGCGGCATCAATATGGCATGGTAAAGTTTTTGTCCCATTTGGGGGAGGTTTGGGGATATGCTTCTCACAAACCATAGCTTCTCACAACAAGCATGATGATTTTGGTAGGGAACGCCCCAACTTTGGGGGTGAAACGATATCCATTGCCTATTATTGCTTTCAATTTTTTTTTCTCGTGTCAACATAGAACAACAGGAGTGTTGTGTTATTTTTTGTTATTTTTCGGGGTTCGTTTGGACATTTTTATGCATTAAGTGAGTTTTCAATGCATTTATGTGCATAATTCAAATTTGAACTACATGCACATGCTCCGGTGCATATAAATTGGTTGAAAAATCAAATCTTTTGTCCTTGGGTGCATGCTTAGGTCCCATGCAAGAAATGGGAATGAATGTCAAGCACCGTGCCACCGTCACTCGGCCGCAAACATTGAGATACCTGGTTTTTAAATTCTAGTAAATCGAAAACTCGTCTGAAAATGAAACTTGGGATGTTATCATGGAGCAGAACATGGCATGGTAAAGTTTTTGTCCCATTTGGGATAGGTCTGGGTATATGCTTCTCACAAACCAGAGCTTCACGCAACAAGCATGATGGTTTCGGTAGGGAACGCCCCAACTTTAGGGGCGAAACGATATCCATTGCCTCTTATTGCTTTCAATTTTTTTTTCTCGTGTCAACATATAACAACATGAGTGTTGTGCCATTTTTTGTGACTTTTTGGGGTTCGTTTGGACATTTTTATTCATTAAGTGAGTTTTCATTGCATTTATATGCATAATTCATATTTGAACTACATGCACATGCTCCGGTGCATATAAATTGGTTGATGTCGGTGTCAAAACCGGCGGATCTAGGGTAGGGGGTCCCTAAATGTGCGTCTAAGGCGGATGGTAACAGGAGGCGGGGACACAATGTTTACCCAGGCTCGGACCCTCTCGATGGAGGTAATACCCTACTTCCTGCTTGATTGATCTTTATGATATGAGTATTACAAGAGTTGATCTAGCACGAGATCGTAGAGGCTAAAGCCTAGAAGCTAGCCTATTGTATGATTGTGGTTGTCCTACGAACTAAACCCTCCGGTTTATATAGACACGGGAGGGGGCTAGGGTTACACAGAGTAGGTTACAAGGGAGGAGATCTACATATCCGTATCGCCAAGTTTGCCTTCCACGCCGAGAGTCCCATCCAGACACAGGACGAAGTCTTCTTGTATCTTCATAGTCCAACAGTCCGGCCGAAGGATATTGTCCAGCTGTCCGGAGACCCCCTAATCCAGGACTCCCTCAGTAGCCCCTAAACTAGGCTTCAATGACGATGAGTCCGGCGCACAGATCGTCTTCGGCATTGCAAGGCTGGTTCTTCCTCCGAATACTACATAATGATTTTGAACACAAGGATAGTGTCCCGCTCTGCAAAACAAATTCCACCTGCTACCGTAGAGAGAATACTATTTCCACAAATCTAATCTGCTGACACATTCTGTAGTATGACATCACACCATGGCCCGGTCATTATTCGAACCGTTTTTCTCAACCAGCCACGGCACATATTGCGAAGCGGTTTCCTTGGCATGTCTTGTCAAAGCAGAGATCGTGTCCCCCTTATCACGGGATTCTCATCAATACGGATATGGGTAACCCAGCCGCGCCATCAATTACGACGCTTGGGAAATAAGAGGCTTTACCAGTAGGGTGGGGAGGCACATCGCCTCTTCCGCCCTTATAAAGGGACAAGGATTTATTCTTTTCACCCACGCCTTCTTCCCGATTCATTCCCTTCCGCTCAAGCTCCAGCGCCCAAGCGCTCCTCTCCTCTAACCACAAAAGATCTTCTGAAAATGTCTGGATCCAGAGCAGGAGGCAAATGGATGGCCTCTACCGTCCGAGAGAAGGATATCAAAAAGCTTCGGAAGGCCGGGTACCTGGCCAGGAAAATTAGCCACCGTCTCCCGACGGTAGGATAGATCGTCCCTACTCAAGAACCCCACGAGAGGGTTGTATTCCTCCCTCACTTTGCCTGCGGGCTAGGGTTTCCGATCCACCCGTTCGTTCACGGCACCATGCATTATTACGGGGTCTATTTCCACGATCTGTCCCCTAATTCCTTCCTCAACATCTCGACATTCATTGTCGTGTGCGAGACTTTTCTCTGCATTTCACCGCACTTCGGTTTATGGCTGAAGATTTTAACGTGAAGCCCAAGGTGGTGGGCGGTGAGCACGCCGAGTGTGGGGGAGCCATGGTGAGCAAGATGCCCAACGTCACATGGCCAATGGGAACCTTTAATTATTCTGTCAAGGAGTGGAAACAGCAGTGGTTTTGTATCACTGAGCCGCGCGGCGCCGAGTGGGCCGCCTCTCCCGAGTTCCGATCCGGCGCCCCCATGCGACTTACATCCTGGGTCAATAAAGGCCTGGACTGGTCCTCGTCCGATGAACTGTCGGTGCTCCAAACGCGCGTTGAAGATATGGGAGACAAGAACACTGAACTTGTCAATGTGGTCCAGGTGATGCTAGTTCGCCGGATCTTGCCTTGTCAACACCGGACTTGCAATTTATGTGAATTTGATCCGGCCAAGCACCAAACCTTGCGAGAGCTTTTCGGCACCTCGCACAAGGACATCTGAAAGGTGCTTTTCAAGTCCAGCAAATCATGGCCGGACTCCGCCGAGGACCGTGGGTTCCAACTGTCCCGCCCGGCAAGTTTGGTAAGTTATCAAATTTTTCTATCCGCGTAACCTAAAGGAAGCGCTTAACGTGCTTTGTTCCATTCTCCTAGGGCTGGACGAAGAAGGCGGAGCGGATCTACTGTCCGGCTCCGCTGCCCGAAGAACCGGCCATCCCACTTCTGACGAAGATGTTGGTCCCGGCGCCTTACAAGGTGCCGAAGGAGGAGGCCTAAAAGACCCGGGACGGCCCTCGTCGCCGCGGCACTTCGGACACCATATCTGAAGGCTCCAATGCCCATTCTGCCTTCGAAGAGGACGAAGAGGAGGAAGATAAATCCCCTGCGGGGGAAAGAAAGAAGAGGGCAGCCTCCGTACACTTGGAGGCCGAGCTGCCCAAAAGGGGAAAGGATCCTCTTCCAGATGAGTCTATCGCCACCGCTGACAGCGGCCTGACATGGGATCCCAGGGCCCAGCCCCTGGTGAACTCGTAAGTGTATAAAATCTGAATATGTTTTAGGCGTCCGGACTCGTTAGTATTTTAACCTAAGACATATTTTTGTAGTTCGGCGAGGTCCCGTACCAAACAATCCTTATCAGAGGACTTGCTGAGCTCAAATGCTAGGGAGAGCGAGACGCCCCCAAAGGCCCCTTCCTCCAAACAGGTGCATAACATCGAGGCTTCGTCCCAGAAGAACCCCGGCCAAGGAGGAAAGGAAAAAACCGTGAAGGCGGCGCCTGGAGGTCAAACCTCAGGGGCCGGACACATGGAGGAAATGATTCCCATGGGGGCTGATGGCAGGAGTGATCCTGAGTTCAGCTCCCAGCCGGATGCAATCCCAGAGACCTATACGGCTCCAGGATTAAGCAGGCGGCCTCCTTCGAGAGGGGGCGTGCCTGTTCCATCGGCGACCTCTGTCTATCCAGAAGTGTCGGATGCTTTGTTGGTGGCGTTGAAAGACGCCTCCATCGTTGATGAACACCGTGCCCTTATGGGTGCGGTGATTGAGAAGATTCAGTCAACTGAGAGTGGACTGAACGAACCCTGTATCAGCCTTATAAAAGGCTTTGAGGTATGTTTTATGAGTTATCGGAGAGTGCCATAGTATGGATAGTAGCCCCTGAGACTCTGTTCAGTGAAAGGAAGAACCGGACAGAGGATCAAACTGTATGTTCGCAGGAAGACTCATTAAATGGCATATATTTCTCTTCTGTTATAAGCAGGTGTCCGTAACGGCTGCTTCTTCTCATACTGCGGAGATCTCCGGGCTGAATCAAAGTCTGGAGCGGGCCATAGAAGAACTTGGCCAATTGAAAATGCAGTTGAGGGATAGACAAGGTATGCACAAGTCTTGCTCGCATTTATTGCGAAGCAATTTTTGGTATGAACTGAGTTGTATGACTTGTGCTAGGTGTTGTGACCGAAGTCGAAGCCCTTAAGGAGGCTGTGGCCGAGGCCGAGAAAAAGGGAGCCACTGAGCAGGCTATTCATGAGAAACACGAGGCCAGGGTTATTAAAGCTGAGCAGCAGCTACAAGAGGCCGTGAGGAAATGCGAAACTTGGAGCAGAGTTTAACGGAGAAGGAAGCCGAACTCACCAAGGCGCATCAGGCCATGAGCGATGCCCGGGAGGAAACCCAAAGCACCCTGCAGGAGATCCATGGGGCGAGAAAGAGAGCGGCCGGTAAGGCTTTTTCCCTGTAAAGTATTTGTGGGGAAAACTTTATGTTTCTAATTTTGAATCCGGATTTCTCAGGGGTATTTGCCGAGCTACCTCGCAGCATATCAGATGCCGCTCAATTCTACCGAGCCTAAGAAAGGAAAACTGCAGATAAGCTCTTCTGGTCGTAGTATTTGGCACCAAATTATCCGGTGCCTTTTGCCGATCAGCTGAAACAACTGGTCAAACTGCATAAGGCGGCAGAACTAGCCATGAAAGATTTGGTTATCTGGCTATGGCCTGCCGAGCCGATTCCAAGCAGCTACTTCGGGCTCGTGAAGCGGCTCGTAAGTGCTTGCCCTCGACTTGACGTCATCAAGCGGTCGGTCCGCACAGAAGGTGCGTGAATGGCCTTCGCCCGCGCCAACGTGCACTGGGGGAAGATGGATGCTGAAAAGCTGATGACCGAAGGACCGCCAGAGGGGAAGGAGCACCGCTAGCCCGAATTATGTTATGAAAGTGTCCTGAAAGGATCTTACCTTGCAGCTGGGCTGTGTAGCAAGGACGTCATATTTCCATGAGTGCCAATCATTTTGTCCTTTGTAGTGTTTGAACAAGGTCGTTTATTTGTCGCCTGTTATATAAAATTTTACCCTCCTGTGAGGCCGTTTTATATTTTAAACTTGAGAGTTGGCCAGTCGTTAGCTTCTGCCCCCTTGTAAGAAGTACGGGGGTGTTCGGGATAAACTTGAGCACTCTTTATCCCAGTTTTGGGTCCTTCGAAGGAGGTGCTCAGCACAACGAACCAGGCAATCGAACTATAGGGCTTTATCACTCTCACTTAGCCATAGGAGCTTTAGTATGGTCGGTGCAGCCCCTGGTGTTTGAAAGACCGTACTAGGGGCTCTTTAGGCACCTGATCGAAAAAAGAACCGATCAATCGCACGCTCCATTGGTTATGGCATTATGCGGGAGAAATCCTTTAAGATTTTGTGACCTCTCGAACAGCTGACCAGCTCTCGCCGTATCATGATGATCAGTTTCGGCTTTCTCTCTTGAGGTGCTCGTCCGGAAGAACCGGGACACAATCGCAGTAGTTCTCCCAGCGCTACCTTAGTCGATATAGCGGAACGTATGGTACCAAAACATGGGAGCCGGGCAAACCCAACTATTGACCCAAGACATGATTCGGAGCTGATGCATATAATGATATAGGTTCGGGGTGCCGAGCTTCCATGAAGGTGTTCAGATTTTAATGTCGTGTGATGGGTAAAACGAAGCCCCTGGCATATTTTAAGGCATATCGCTATGTACGGGTGCCACTTTGACAGAATGATTTCAACAAGAAATAACAGTAGGTAAACGTCATATGAATCCACATATTGTATTTGAATGGTACGTCTATGCGTATGGGTACAAGTAATGTTATAAAAAGGAATATGATTGCGGAACCTGCTGAGACCAGGGGGAAGAGGCTGAGTGCGGATCCAGAATATAGCCGGACAGACGTTGCGGGGAATGTCTAAGGATCCCCTTATGCGTTCCAGCTTCCTCCATGTAGCCCCTTCTGGTCAGCGCAAAGGCGAACCTACGAAAGAAATGTAAAGAATATTTATGTGCCGTGTGGCGGTTGAGCCGCGGAGCTCGTCCTGTCCTGGCCTTCGCCAGGGTGTTTAGTTGAGTCCTGGACGAGCCGGGCTATTCTTCTGCGAAGTAGTTCGGAGTCCCTTGACGGTGTTCGGAAGCCTAGACGGCGACTCGAGGTTTGGCCGCCAGGTGCCGCTCGTTTCCTCTGCTGCTAAAGTAGTTGTGTACTTGTTGGCGCCGAGCGAATGTTCGGCCTTGCCATTAACCGTGATGACGCCGCCTGGACCGGGCATCTTGAGCTTACGGTAGGCATAATGTGGCACCGCATTGAATCGAGCGAATGCGGTTCGTCCGAGCAGTGCCTGATAATCACTGCTGAAAGGGTTGATTTCGAAGATTAACTCTTCGGTGCGGTACTTTTCTGGTGATCCGAAGACTACCTCAAGGGCAATGGAGCCTGTACAGCTAGCTTCCACACCTGGTATAATGCCTCTAAAAGTGGCTTTATTGGGTTTGATCGCCAAATGATCGTTGCCCATTTTGTGCGCTGTGTCCTGGTAAAGCAGATTTAGACTGCTGCCTCCGTCCATAATGACTCGAGTGAGGTGGAACCCATCTATTATTGGGTCGAGGACTTGTGCGGCTGGATTACTTTGATGATCGTTAATCGGACGGTCCGTGCGGTTGAAGGTGACCGGCCCCAGTTTATATTGTGGGACAACTAGTTCCTTTGAGATGCCATCCCTAGGGATACATATCCGGTCCGAGTCGGTAATTTGGGTGGTATTTACCACATTCACCGATTGAATATGCGGGAGAAATTTCTCTTTCCCTCGCGTGTTCGGTGATCTGGGCTATTTGCCGCCATCATCACTTTGAGACCCCCTTCTCCGTTTTTGGCGCCTGCCCTGCCGGCCTGTTGGTATGGGTGGGTGGCGTTTCTGGGGTGCCATGAATTTGGCATTGGCGGTCGAGTATGCGGTCCAAACTGGATGGTCCCGGATTTTTATTTTTGGGTGGCCGTCTCTGCTGACCGGACTTTGAGCCCCTGAACACGTGTTTGTTGCGTCGTGGTTTGTCGTTGCCATCCCCGGCTTACGATATGCGGTTGCTTGCTTTGTGTTGGTACTACGAGCCAACCAGCTATCTTCACCCGCACAAAAGCGGGTCATAAGTGTCGTGAGGGATGCCATGGTTTTTGGCTTCTCTTGGCCGAGGTGCTGGGCGAGCCATTCATCACGGATATTATGCTTGAATGCCGCTAAGGCCTCTGCATCCGGACAGTCGACTATTTGGTTCTTCTTGGTTAGGAACCGGGTCCAGAATTTCCTGGCCGATTCCCCTGGCTGCTGAGTTATATGACTTAAGTCATCAGCATCCGGTGATCGCACATAAGTGCCCTCGAAGTTGTCAAGAAATGCATCTTCCAAATCCTCCCAACTGTTGACGGAGTCTGCTGGCAAGCTATTTAGCCAATGTCAAGCTGGTCTTTTGAGTTTTAGTGGGAGGTACTTGATTGCATGTAGATCATCACCGCGGGCCATGTGGATGTGGAGGAGGAAATCGTCAATCCATACCGCAGGATCTGTTGTACCATCATACGATTCGATATTTATGGGTTTGAAACCTTCTGGGAATTCATGATCCATAACTTCGTTAGTGAAGCATAGGGGGTGTGCAGCGCCTCTGTGCCGGGCTATATCACGACGCAGTTCGTATGTGTCTTGTCTGCCGTGCTCGGTTCGGCCGGATTTACTTTTAGTTTATCCGGCGTGATGATCGCCGTCACGTGTTGGTGCGCGCCCCCATGATCCGTAGATCGATCTTGCATGTTTTTCCTTGTTTGCCAATGCTCCTCGTAGGTTCCACGTGTTGCCCCGGGCCTTGTTATTTTTGTTTGATCGGCGGCGGCGTGCAGGCTGGGCTTCAGGCTGAAATGCCTCTCTGTCTCGGCCACGAGGTGGCCGATCAGCCGCATCGTACACTGGTTTCAATGCTTCCTCCTCTAGTTGAGGTAGCGACATGCGCTTTGGATAACTCTTGGTTGGGCGTTCGAGTTCGTATTCCTAGGCCGCAAGGACTTGGTCCCTTTGTCTGCTAGCAGATCTTGATCAGCTTGAAGCTGTTGTTGCTTTTTCTTCAGGCTTTTTGTTGTAGCTATAAGCCAGCACCTAAAGCGCTCCCGATTGATGGGATCCTCACGCACGATAAATTCTTCGTCGCCGAGGCTCACCTCGTCTTCGGAGAGAGGCATGTAATTATCATCCTCCGTTTCTCCATCTGCTGCCTGTTCTCGAGGGCTAGCTTGTTCTTCCTCCTGCTCTAAATCTGGCTGGAGGGGATTGTCATCGTCTTCGGCGCTATCCGGAGTGTTATTGTCTCTTGTGCCGGTATCACTACTTTTGTTGTGGCGGGACTTAGAGCGGCGCCGCTGACGTCGGTGCTTGGGTTGCTTCTTGGAGGGGTCATCCTCTGCTGTCTTCTTGCCATTGCCTTCTTTGGGGGTATCCACCATGTATATATCGTATGATGAGGTGGCGGTCCAGCGCCCTGTGGCGGTGGTTCCTGTTCGTCTCCTGCATCGCCATCCATACCATCGATGTCTTCGCAGTCGAAGTCGAGCATGTCGGTTAAGTCGTCGACAGTGGCTACTAAGTGGGTGGTGGGTGGGTCGCGAATTTCTTTGTCGTCTGTATCCCATTCTAGCCGGACATAGTTTGGCCAAGGTTCTCCTGACAAGGAGAGGGACCTTAGTGAATTTAGAACGTCGCCGAAAGGCGAGTGCTGGAAGATATCCGCGGAGGTAAACTCCATGATCCAGTGGTACAGACGCAGGCGGCTCGGAGTCCATGGCCGGAGACGAATCCAGTGGTGCGGCATCACGGTTCTCATGAGGGGTGAAGTCAGTATCCAGCTCTATCGCCGCTGAGGGTGCGGCCTCCACGGCGGGGTCTATCCACCTGTCCTTGGATGTCAAAATTTTCTCCGGATTAAAGGCCGGAGTAGTTGCTGGTGTGATCTCCCGAAAACTATCCGACGGCAGAGCTAAATCATGCTCATCGTGATCATGCGGCACACCTGGCATGGGCTCGAATCCGTCGAAGATCAAGTCCCCACGGATGTCGGCAGTGTAGTTCAAATTTTCGAACGACACGGTGGCGATGGCGCGACTTCGATCTGCTCCGGATGGCCAGCGAGTTAAGCGCTTGATCTTGAAGCCGCCGAATACAAAGATCTGTCCGGGGAGGAAGACCTCACCCTGGACCGCATCGTTACCGATGATCGAAGGAGCCATCAAGCCTTACGGTGACGGCACAATGGAACTCTCAATGAAAGCACAAATGTCGGTGTTAAAACCGGCGAATCTCGGGTAGGGGGTCCCTAACTGTGCGTCTAAGGCGGATGGTAACAGGAGGCGGGGGACACAATGTTTACCTAGGTTCGGTCCCTCTCGATGGAGGTAATACCCTACTTCCTGCTTGATTGATCTTGATGATATGAGTATTACAAGAGTTGATCTACCACGAGATCATAGAGGCTAAACCCTAGAAGCTAGCCTATGGTATGATTGTTGTTGTCCTACGGAGTAAACCCTCTGGCTTATATAGACACCGGAGGGGGCTAGCATTACACAGAGTCGGTTACAAGGGAGGAGATCTACATATCCGTATCGCCAAGCTTGCCTTCCACACCAAGGAGAGTCCCATCCGGACATGGGACGAAGTCTTATTGTATCTTCATAGTCCAACAGTCCGGCCGAAGGATATAGTCCGGCTGTCCGGAGACCTCCTAATCCAGGACTCCCTCAGTTGAAAAATCAAATCTTTGGTCCTTGGGTGCATGCTTAGGTCCCATGCAAGAAATGGGAATGAATGTCAAGCACCGTGCCACCGTCACTCCGCCCCAAACAATGAGATACCTGGTTTTTCAATTATAGTAAATCCAAAACTCGCCTGAAATTCATGAAACTTGGTATGCTATGATGGAGCGGCATAAACATGCCGTGGTAAAGTTTTTGTCCCATTTGGGGCAGGTTTGGGTATATGCTTCTCACAAACCAGAGCTTCTCACAACAAGCATGATGGTTTCGGTAGGGAACGCCCCAACTTTGGGGGCGAAATGATATCCATTGCCTCTTATTGCTTTCAATTTTTCTCTGGTGTCAACATAGAACAACATGAGTGTTGTGTTATTTTTTGTGAGTTTTCGTGGTTCGTTTGGACATTTTTATGCATTAAGTGAGTTTTCAATGCATTTATGTGCATAATTCAAATTTGAACTACATGCACATGCTCCAATGCATATAAATTGGATGAAAATCATATCTTTGTCTTGGGTGCATGGTTAGATCCCATGCAAGAAATGGGAATGAATGTCAAACACCCTTCCACCGTCACTCGAACGCAAACATTGAGATACCTGGTTTTTAAATTCTAGTAAATTCAAAACTACTCTGAAATTCATGAAACTTGGCATGCTATCATGGAGGGGCATCAACATGCCGTGGTAAAGTTTTTGTCCCGTTTGGGGCAGGTTTGGGTATATGCTTCTCACAAACCAGAGCTTCTCACAACAAGCATGATGGTTTCAGATAGAACACCCGTATGCAAAGTGAGAGCAGGATTTGTGCATCTCTTGAACAGAAACGATTCTTCTGGATGACCCATTTGAATCACTAGCGGGGCGGCGCAGTACTATTCGATTTGACAGTGGGCGGTGCAATTCCCGATATAGCTTTAATGCAGAAGAGGGAGAGGGTAGCGGTTCCCGAAATGTTGAACGGCCAATAATGCATCCTCCTTTAATTAGCATCGTGTGAATGCATGAGGGAAGTAATGGGAGGACCAGGAAGAGAGGCAGCACGATGTGATGCAACGCAGTTTGCACTCGTATAGTGGCGCCCCTCCATTCCAATGCATCTACCACATCGTACGCACCTAAGCATTTTCCTAAGCACCTACACTAATAAGCACAAAAGTGCCCACTCCTGACCCATGGCGGCGATGTGCGCGAGCAGCCAGAGGTTGGGCCAGATGGTCCACGACGCCTGCCTGCGGCATGGCACCGTGGATCGTCTCCATATGGTGTTGGCGACCAGCTGGTGGATGGCCACCGTCGATGCCACCTACGACTCTCAATTGGACCAGATTATCATTCGCACCACTGACAGGTTCACCGTCGTCAAGAAGCTCGCGAACGACATCACCGTACTCCTCCTGCCCGCGCGCCGGGGCTCCTCATTGCCTGCCACCCTAATCGTCCTCAATGGTCGGAACCTCTTGAAGCACTGGTGGTCCTGCGACTGCCCGCCGACGCCATGAAGAATGTCCACCTGGAGGTCGCGCTCGCCGCGAGGTGCCACACCCTGCAAGAAACCGTCGACCTACACATCCATGCGTAGGAACGGATCGTGTACATAGGTATCTACAAGGCCAGTGAGGACGCTACGACGTTGGCCTTATTCAGCCAGCTGGAAGCCTTGGATGCCTTAGTTGAGAAGCACCTTGATCTCGCCAGACAAGCCGCCGCTCCTTAGCTGCCGGTCGGTGGCCCGGCCGGCGCACTGAGTTGAGGAGGAGGGGGTCATATATTGATAGATGCATCTTTCTTCTTGCCTCCTGTAACCACCACTGCGATCGCATCATCGTGGCCTTAATTCTTATTTTGCTATTGCATTCTCGTTCCAGTCAATACAGACATGTGCGATCCCTTTGCTCAATACAGACATGTCCGTTCCAGTCTTATTTTGATTGGCTTGAATGAAGGTCTATCCCACCGTTAAGCTGGCCAGCCTGCTTTCGCGTCCGTCGGCCTTCGGCTTGTGGACAACTTTTCCTTGCGTGTTCAACTGCTATATGCATATATATATATATATATATATACATATATATATATATATATATATATATATATATATAGTTGCTCGCCGTTGAGGCGACCGCGGAGCGCTATGCTCGCGTCCCTCCGCGCACGCTCTGCCAATGGTTGGGCGTGCGCACGATCACGTCAGGGGCCCCGTATGCATGCGGTTGCGTTGCGCGCGTTGCCACGCGATGCAGTTACGTGTAGCACGCTGGAGTTACGCGCTGCAAATTAGAACTTCCATCAGGGCATGTCGATATTCCTGGCCGTCCAGCTTCCCCTTTAGTTCCCGCTGCCATTATAACCTTAGTCTCTTCAACCTTTCGATCGCGCCCCATAACACAACAAGAACACCCACGATGACACATAGAGAGGGGATGTCCGGCGGAGCTCCAATGTAGTTCGGCGAGCATAGAGAGGGGATGACCCACGCGAGGGAGACGGATATCTCGGTGGTGTACACCATCGGCCAGGCCGTGGTGGATGACTACATCAACAGCGTTGAGCAGTTTCTTGCTCGAGACAAGTACAAGGTGGTCGGCATCGACCTCCAGTACACCGCCGGTCGTCCCGGCATAGATCAGAAGGTTGCCGTCGCCCAGTTGTGCATGCTCCATCATGTCCTCATCTACCACTACTTCATGGCCACAGAGCCTTACGACCGTTTCAACAGGTTTGTCAACAGCAGTGACTACAAGTTCGCCACGATGGATACCACCAACGATGTAAAAGCACTCAGTGTTACGGGCTTGGCCTGTAAAAACCTTGTTGAAATCCGTGACCACTAGACGGTCCGGGGTAGCACCAAGAAGGACTCCCTGGTCAAACTCGCCTCGGCCATCATCGACACCTACTACGAAAAGATGAAGCAGGATGCCCAGAGAACAAGTCCCGTATCCTGGCACGGGGCCTGGATGCGGCAACTGGATGAACCTCACCTCAGGTTTGCGGCCAAGAGCATGTACACATGCTACGAGATGCACAGGCGGATCTTTCACAGGAGGAAGTGTGTCGTTACCCAAATCGACGAGCCCGGATCGAGCCACAAGCAGAGCAAGCTTCACAAGAAGTAGATGATGATCAGATGATCGTTTATGCTAGTTAATCATGCATGTAATGTATAGTTTACTTTATTGGTGTGTGGATATGTCATGTGTGTAGTAGCCACCTATGTAATTATGCATGTAATAGTTTACTTTGGTGTGTGCAAATGACATGGTTGTAGTAGCCACCTATGTAAGTGGATGTTTAATTTGGTTATGCAAGCATGTCCTTATAAGTGTGTATATATATATGTTGTTGTTATGTATGCAATCCCATCGCACAACACACACGTCTTGTTAAGTTGAACCGTTTCTGTTCTCTTGGTCAATGCAAACAGCTCGTCCGAGTGAACCACATGCCGTATATCACACACCTTCATCTGGCTAACCGTTTCTTTTGTGTTGCCTAATCACAAACAGTTCATCCGAGTGAACCATATGCTGTACATCTCACACACCTTCATCTGGCTGCCCGTTTCTTTTGTTTCTTCTCATTGAAAACGGTTAACTTAACTGAACCGTATGCCCTGAATCAGACACGCAACTAAAATCTGAACCGTGTTTGATGCATCCTCCATCGCGAAAGTTTTGCACCTTTTTGACGGGTTTTTTACACCACCGTTTGTGATTATGGCATCATACACAATTTCGTCGAAGGGTCTCTAATCGTAGTGTCGCGTTAGCAGCATCCTGCAGTAGTGATTCCTCTTGTCAGTACCTTTTGCCTTGTAATGTTGTACTTAATTAATTGCTATGTGATTATGTATCATCACTCTGCACCTAAGCTTCATTATCCTCTATTTCTTCCAATATTATTTGATCTATATTTACTCTTTAGAAAATGTAGAATAATGGCAACGCTTATAAACAAGTTAATTTGGGGATTTATTGAATTATCCTTCCATCGACATGGAGAAGGGCTTTGTCCAGCCCGTGTTAACATGTAATGTATGTTCATCCTTCTCAAGCCTTCAAACTTTGTTCTATTATAGATGTGGATAGGCATCATTTCATCCGCTGCTATTTACTTTGGTGTTTAAATATGATTGGATGTTTGCAACAACTACCAGTTTTAAATTGTAGTTCTAAAAACATGTTCCTTATGCAGAACAGATTCATTTATTTGCTTATATAATTGTGAAACCTGCTACGTGTCTCCTTGTTTCTCTTTCAGATTCGTATCTCTTATGCTAGGCAGAACTTTAGTGAAGATAGTGAGCCAAACCATCTTGAAGAGAAGAGAGCGAGATGACCCCAAGGTCATGTCTTGATGAAGACAGTGAGTTGAAGCTACTCTCCAGTAGCTGTGATACAACCTCTATGTAGTTGCTGCCGCAATCAGTTTGACTTCTTTAGTCTAACCTTAAAGCCGAAAGGCTTGCTTCAGCTCAGCTCCGACTTGATGTCAATGACACAAACAAGATCTTAGAGGACTGCATTGCGGGCTTTGGTGCTATGCAGCTAGGGATAGAGCATCTATCATTGACACAACTGAGGTCTCATCAGCTTGTTCTACTGCTTGTGGTGCACGTCCAGGCCACACCTATTGCCTTCCGAAGTGTTCTCAGTTTTGTATATTCTTTTGTTGGCGCGTTTATATGCACTGGTGGCGACCTTTGATGCCCAGTGTATGTAATCTGCGGTCATGTTGCGTTTTATTATCACCGGTGGCGAACTTTGATGCCCAGTGAATGTAATATGTAGTAATTTCTTTATTGTATAGTCTAGGTTTATTCTTGGTCAGTATGCTGTAATATAGGCCAGAAGCTTCAGTGGATCTCAATGTTGTCGGTCTTCAGGTCGGGCGTAACTCACTATATATGGGCCAAAATGTGGGCCTATAATCATCTTGGGCCATTAGCAGGTCTAAACGTATAGTAGTTTTCCGCCTTTAACAGGCCGAGTAAAGTTACGCCTTTGTGCGGAAGAATACCATGGGCTTTTAACAGGCTAAAAACTAGATTGGGCAAGACTTTGAGCCGAAAAATTCATGGGCCAATACAGGTCGAAACTGCCTTAGGCCCATGTTTGGCCCAAATAGAATGAGCCATTAACAACCCAAAATATATCTCGGGCCCTGTTTGGCCCAATAAAAATATGGGCTTTAAGCAGGCTGGTGTCAACGCGGGCCGTAGGCCCAACAGTGTCATGGGCCATTAACAGATGGGTTGTAAGCAGGCCGAATTCAACATGGGCTGTAATTAGGCCCAACTGTCACACGAGCCATTAACAGGCCGATAGCCTAGTTGGGCTGAAATTTATCCACGAATACTACGGGACGCTAAGAGGCCTAAAGTTACTCTGGACAAGAAATAGCCCAGTTTCTGCATGGGCATTAAATAGCCTAAAGTGAAACTGGGCCGACAACGGCCCAGACGCACCATGGGCCACTAACAGGACGAAACTATTACCGGGCCAAACTTGTAAACGAGCATTTAATAGGCTGAAATACAAACCCAGCTTAGAATGGGCCCAAAAGAACAACGGTCTGTTAACGGGACTGACCTGATATGGGTCGTAATTTAGGCCAAAACACGACCCCATGTGAACGGGCCTGATCTGATATGGGCCACAATTTGACCCAAAACATGGCAGACTGTTAACGGGCCAGCCCACTAGTGTCTGAAAAAATATGGTGGGCCTTTAGCTAGTGAGGGTGTCCTAGATTAGGGGGTCCTCGGGTGTCCGGGTTGTTTGATATGTGATGGACTAATGGGCCTTGAAGATACAAGTAGAATACTTTCCCCTATGTCCGAGTAGGACTCCCCTATGCGTGGATGGCAAGATTGGTGTGCCAATATGTTATTCCCCCCCCCCCTCCCCCACAAACCGACTCTGTACAACCCTAGGTCCCTCCGGTGTTTATATAAACCGAAGGGTTAAGTCCATAGTGGCTATCAGAATTCTCATAGGCTAGAAAACTACGGAATCAAGAATCACCCCTTCCACCTCGAGATATTGGGCAGCCGTGCACATCCCTCCCGTAAACACAAACCAAGATCCAACGGAGGTCTCCTTCGTAGGGAAATCTATGCCAACCCCACATATGGCCGTAGAAGCTGCGGCGTCTGGCCTTCGCTTCGCCTTCGATTCGCGGTACCCTATGCCGTGAGCGAGGGTATTATTATTTTCCGAGCCGTGCAGCACCCGGAGGAGTAACATCTTTTCCAGGTGGACGTATTGAGAGAGACCCCGTCTCGGCCAACCTCGTCCAATATGTCATCGCTCAAGAGCGTTTAACCCAACGCGTGATGGGTTATCTACAGAGCCTCGTGGATTTAAATCCTCAGATCGTCATCGGCAGATCATTGAGGCCCGACCAGGAGAGTCACATTCATCGTCTAGTCAATCCACTTCCTCCGATAGAAGAAGAGTGTACCCCAGTACCAGAGACGTTTTCTGAGGACCCCGTCCAGTTACCGTTTTCACTTTAGGCGTCGCCGCTATATTTATTGCTGTGACGTTTATTCATGTGTTGTAACTCTTGCCTGGTGCCCCGAGTTTGTGCGGCAATGTAAACTGTTTAGTTTCAGTCATTGTTGCAATTTGACTCCATTGTATTACTGTGTCCTCTCGTGAGAAATCCTGGAGTGAGATCTCTTTTCCCTGTATTGCTGCATCATTCACGACGTGGATTATTTTATTTCCCGCAGCACCACGGCATGCAAACTCACAACCACAATTACACGAACACATACACTGCTTGCAAAATTTTTGCAACAGTATTACATTTAACTGAGCACCTCCCGGCAACAGTTGGCACTCGACACACCCCGCGTACTCCTCGTGGCCACCACCACCGCGGAGAGCCAGCAACCGGGCAGCGGCATCACGACGAGAATCGAGGATCATCGCACACAGGAGCACGGAGAGCCCCAGCACCGCTGCCAGCCCTCCACACAGCATGATCACGTACCAGTCCTGCACCACCTCCGCCATTAGAGCCCCGTCTCGAGATCCGGCCAGCGGAAACAGAGGAGAAGGAGGGAGGAGGAGGAGTGAGGCCAGGTGCGAGGAAAAGGAGGAAAACACCTCGGCCATTTTATAGCTCGAGCTCGGTGTACATTGGGCGAGGTCCACCAGCGCCGCTCGTCGCCCGATCGCCGGTGTTCGGAGGCGAATCCTCGAGCAGTGCCGACAGCGCACTGGCCCGCGAAGTGAGTGCACGCTGCACCGGCAGCTAGCACGCCGCGCACTACCACAGTACGGCCTAGATGCCCTACGCGCTAGGCGTCGCCGGTGGAGAAAGCGTGGGAAAGCGCGTGGGAGAGAGGAAGAAGAGAGATCCGGAGGAAGAAGAAGAGGCTGACCGTGGGCCCGGGTCCACCTGTCAGCCAGAGAGAACACTGTGCTCTCGTGTGCGACCAGCGTATTTTGAGATTTAGAATTTATTCTAAATCTGTGTCCGGCGTAGAAATCTCTCGTTTTGCTCCTAACTGTAGATTTTTCCATGCAGCGCCAGTGTTCCACACTGTACTTTGCACCACTTATTGCCCTCTCACTGTAGCCGTTTTTTTTGTTTTGATGCAATTTTGCTATAGAGATAACTCTTAGCAAATCTCGAGGACGAGATTTTCCTTAAGGGAGTTAGTGCTGTGACACCCCAAAAAATTTTAACTTTGTTTTGTTGATTAAAATCTTGCCAGGAGATTTAACTTTCCTTTTCTTGGTTTTTCTTGATTTCAAAACCATTCTTTTCTTGGTTATCTTGGAGTTGTTCCCTGAGATGGAAAACCTTTTCATATTGGACTTGTTTAACCTCTCAAGGAAAACTTTTCTTTTATTAGTGGAACTAATTACTTAGTTAATTGGCTTGATCTTTATTTTCTTGAAAAATGGTTTTTCAAGATTTTATGGCCATGTTTGAACTACAACCCTTTTATAAATTCATTCAAAAATCCCACCATAATTTGGAGATGTCATATGGAGTTTTTGAACCACTTTTGTGCAAAAATATTTTCTATCCATTAAATATTTTGAGCTCTACACCATATTTTCAAATCTGGTCCAGAGAGCATTTTTGCACTACAGCCTATTCAAATATTTCTTTAAAACTTCTACCAAAATTTTGGGATGTTAGTAGCAGCATGTGATTCAACTTTATGCAGAAACCCAGTGATGTTATTTGAAAATTTTGAGTGAATCAACCTCATCTTCATTCTGGTCTAACATGATGGTTTGTACAGCATCTATATTCTTGCTTGCTCTTTGGCCCTTGATTCTTTCCCCAGCTTGTAGACCACCCTACAAAACCCCTAAGTCCAGGAACATGACACCATTGGGATACTTTTGGTCCATGAGATGATGCCATTTACCTCCTGTCCAGATTTGTAGTTCGGCAAAACTTGCACTAGCAAGTTTGTGCTTTTCACAAACTAACCTCACCACCCTCTCTTCCATCTAAAGAGACACTGAGCTGGAGAATCTGGCCACCCCAAGTTTTGCCTAGATGCCATTGGCATTTTGACAAACACCCTGAGTGCATAGCCAGATTTGGCATGTTTTCAAGTCTACATTGTGAACTTGGTCTCCTGACCAAACCACCTTGTCCCTTGATCTTCCCTCTATCACTAATCTAGCTCTGTTGCTTGCCAACCTCACCCGAGACCCCTAGCATGCCCCGGCATTTCATCGAACACGTCCCAGGCTTGCTCTGGGCGTGCCCAGAGCGTGCGTTTGGCCCGCACGTCCGCCCGAGCCGACGCGTGCCCACAGTTCGCCACCGCTCTGTGAGCAGCGCCACACGCTCCCCTCCTCACCGCAAAACGCCAAGCAGACCCTCGCTGCGTCTCGGCAGAGCCAAGGACTAGCCGCCACCGCGCCGACAGCTCTGCACTAGCAGCGCCCAAGCCGTCTCCGCTCGCCCGGCTCGCCCTTGAGCAAGTAGCCGCTCGTCCGCTAGCTCCTGCCGCCATCCCGGCCTCGCCATGTTGCCCTGCAGCTTATGAGACGGTCGCGGCGACCTTATCCACGGCCGCCGCGGAACCGACTCCGATCGCCTATATAAGGAGCCCCGAGCTCATCCCCGCACGCAGGCAGTCCCAAGCCATCTCCCTAGGACCCTCATTGGCAGCCAATCAACTCGGGGAGGCTTCCTTCCCCATCTCCGGCAACCGCAGCCGCCGCCCTTGCCCGGCCATTCCGGCGCCACTGGCCTCCCCTCTACACTCTCTCCACGTAAGCTCTCCCTTCCTCCGTGAACCCTTCCCCGCCGATTTTGATCGGGAACCACAACTTGACCACAAAACTACTTTACTCTGGCCTTGCGCCGGCCGATGAAGCTTCGTCGGCGACTCCCTCCATCCCCATCACTCCCTCGACCACCAGAAGAACCGCCCCAGTCTTGCGGATCCATCCCCACCCTCGGGGGCCCGTGAGGAGCCGCCTAACGCCGGCGACGATCGCCAGAGCCCCCGCCTCTGTTCGGCCAGAGGATGAAGAGGGAAGGGAGAATGGTCAAACCTGACTAGTGGGCCCCCCTGGACCCACTGTCCGTGACCCACGCGCGTCCACGCTGGAGTAAGTGGAGGCGTATAGTCGGGATACGTCTTCGACGTGTACGTATATTCGAATCGTTTTTCTTTTTATTCTGTTTTATTTTTTAAAATAACAGATTTTTGACCACAACTTTGACTGGCTATAACTTTTTAAATACAACTCCAAATGAATTGATTCTTCTTCCTACCTCTCTCAAATTTAACCTAGTTTATTTTAAGATTTATTAGAAAAATTCTTCAAACAACTTTTTGTTCTGTTTTTGAATTTTGTGTGTTGATTCAAATTTTATTTAAATAGGACTTTGGAGAGAGAGAAGCAAACTTTCAAAAGTTTTGGAGTGCACCCTCCCTTTCCACAAATTGAAGGCAAGCATTCTGAACCCTGGCATAGTACGTTGCATGCATTGTTTGACATGATCATGACACCACCTCATTACATGGAAATCGTTATTTTATGTGGTGGTATGATCATTTGCATGCATGCTTATTTAAATTTTTCCTTGTTGTTGGAAATGGACTTGCTGGGAATGATGACCATCCTCGTATGCCTTTCGTGCCTACCGGAAGGAAAAATGGGAAAGTCGCTGTCTTGGGTAGACCAGAGCTTGTCCTAGTTCCTTGTCGAGATGGCATGAAGAGTATGATGAGTGGTGACTCTGTCTGTTGGATGAAATATATTTGTTATTCTAATCATGTAGGGAATACTTAAACCTCCTGAGTCGACCCTAGATCGAGTCTTGTTCTAGTAAACCCCATGCTTGTTTCGTACTACCACTCGTCTCGACAACAAGTAGAGTACGGTTCAGTAAGTTGTCAACCTCTTTCTAGCACACACCTTACAGAGAGGCCATGGTGGAAGATATCGGTTGAAGCCGGTAGGCATGCCACCTGGTCCGGGGGCATGGGTATTTCCGGTTGAGACCGAGAGGGGAGGCCACCATTAGAGCCTTGATATAAATTTGATCCCATGCTACAGCGAGGTTGTAGCCTCCCACTTAGAGTTTTGCTTAACAGGTGTCATGGGTGATTTCTGCACCGGAAGTTGTGGTGTGCAAGTCAGGTGTGTTTTCAATTAAAAGACCGTAGACGGAATTAGTCCCGAAGGACTAAAGAAATCCGTTACTCGTGGATAAAGAGTACACCCTCTGCGGAGATTAAACCTATTCGGATAGCCGTGTCCATGGTTAAGGATTATAGTCTGGGATGGGTCAAGTGTCGGTCTTAGTGTCGTTCTTCGGAGTTGAAACTGCTATATTAGAAATGGTATTACGACTTGTGACATGTGGTAATGATGATTATTATTTTTGTTGTGGGCTAACCCGTGATATTATTGGTATTATCGAATGTCCCTGGGACGGTTCTACCTCCTGGATATTCACTGTGTTTTCTTTTAAAAGCCCTTTATGTGGTGTCGCTAAGACGCCCGACTGTGGCATTTCTTTTATAAGCCCTTTATGTGGTGTCGCTGAGACGCCCGACTGTGGCATTTCTTTTATAAGCCCTTTATGTGGTGTCGCTGAGACGCCCGACTGTGGCATTTCTTTTGAAGCCCTTTATGTGGTGTCGCTGAGACGCCCGACTATGGCATTTCTTTTGAAGCCCTTTATGTGGTGTCGCTGAGACGCCCGACTGTGGCATTTCTTTTAAAAGCCCTTTATGTGGTGTCGCTAAGACGCCCGACTGTGGCATGCTTGTTATTTATTTCATAATTTTTAATACTACTATTTTATGGCATATTCATAAATAACATGCTTGCGTGCATCAGGATTTTTGTTCTCTTTCGTGACTGACGTCATGAGCATGAAATATTTTCAGCACATCATTGTTATATTATTCATGTGTTCATAATGTTTGCGAGTACATTCAAAGTACTCACAGGCTTGTCCCTGGCTATTGTCTTGGCTAGATTTCTTGCACGGAGAGGAGCGACCGTGTTGACAGCCCTGGAACTTAAGCAACGGTGATAGCAGTCTCGCGAAGATAGGAGCTAACCTGGTCAGCTGTTCCCGTGGGAAATGGAGTCCTAGAGCCGACGATGATTCACAACCCGCTTTCGCCATCACCCACTAGAAACCATTTGTTGTACTCACAAGACCAGAATGGTCTTGTACTACATATTTTGTGTTTTGCTTGGGAATTCTGTATCAAGTTGGTGCCTCATCAGCTAACAGTTATCCTGGGGCTGGTGAGCACAATGGCCAGTTTCTGGAATTTAATACCCGGAAAACCGGTCGCTACAAACTTGGTATCAGAGCCAGGCTGACCATTGGCTAATCCTATCTTAGCCAGGTCAATAAACTTAGGCAAACAACCCACCAAGCCATAAGCAAACCCCAGCCAAGCTTCTCGCGCAAGATAGCCACACAGTGTCCCGACGCTTTTGGCAGTCGGTGCCCAACCTATCAACCTAGCCGTCTATCGCAAGACCAAAGGATGACCAGCACCCAAGGTGTCTCATTCAAGCGTGCGAAGGAAGACTCCGTCCCCTTTTTCTATAAAAAGGGCACGCTAGACCCAGCACAGCACAACATTTTTCCCAAACCAAGCCACAATGCCCGGACCCCGTCGTGCACAACGAGACCACAGCAACCAACCTTGGAGGCTTTGTGACCATACTCGCAAACCTCACCCGTCGTGCCTATGCGTTAGAAGAACCACCTGAATATGTTGTGTACCAAGGACCCATGAGTGGTGAGAGCCATCAATTCTGGGCCACCGTACACATTTACGGTAGGGGTCTAGCGCCCGAGCGCCTTCTGTGTTCACCGGAAGAACAACTTCCTTTGAGTCACAAGCCATCCAACTAGCTGCTCGAGAGGCTATAGTTCATCTCAGGCACCTGTCGCCCAGAGTTAACTGTCGCTCGTTCCACTACTACCCCAGGCGTGAAGGGTACGGTAGACCACCCCAAGTTGCCAACGGGGATCACGAGACAGACCCTGCATTGCTACACCTAGTGCGCTATGTAGGTGCGCTGGAGGGACTGTTCGATCAAATCACCATTGATCTGATCGCAGCTCGTGGAGAGCTGGTCCGTCGAGCCCCGGCGAGAGAAGAGATCGAGCCCAATGCCGACAACCCAGTCGTGTTGTTCGGACACCCGATCGAGACCCTGAGGTCAGCCCTAGCCGTCAACCAAGGTGCTTTGATGACCCCAGAAGTGCTTCGTCGCCTCCTTGGAGCACAGTCCAACGGGGTTGTGGTCAACAATCCCCGCGATGGTCATCATCACTACCCCGAGCCTACAGCCCCTCAACCCTCTCCAGCTAATTCCGACGGTGATAACCGTGGAGAAGCCTCGACATCCACAAGGAACGCCCGCTTGGATGTAAACGAAGTAGACTAAGTCACTCGAGTAGTGTCGAGTCCTAGTGTATCCTTGCTTTGTAATCCTGTGATCCCTTATATTAACACAGCCTGTCATCGTGCCCCTGTTTTATATAGTAGCCTTGCATAGATATATTAGCATGCAGTGTGATTTTTCTATCCCAGGCACAGCTACCAAAACCTCCCCGACAACACCCACAGTGATACGTCACTTTAGTGAGATGTGTGTATCTGTGGCTTGACCCCAAGCTGAGCCGGCAAATTCTTTACCTTTCACCACGGTAAAAATGACCCAGCTCCGGTGCTATATTAAGGCCACCGAGTAACCCTACCAAGCACCCCTCACCTTGTGCACCATTCTCACAAACATTTATTGCCATGCCGAGCCCCAGTATCTTTCTAAGAACTCCAGATGCAACCCCGGGTAGTTTTGTCAAGATATTGTGGGATTTTACCCGCAGTACCATGGGCGCTACCCAACCACCCCAGTACGAGCTGTTCAAATCAAGAATCACCCCTTCCACCTCGAGATATTGGGCAGCCGTGCACATCCCTCCCGTAAACCCAAACCAAGATCCAACGGAGGTCTCCTTCGTAGGGAAATCTATGCCAACCCCACATATGGCCGTAGAAGCTGCGGCGTACGAAGCGCTCGCTCGCCTTCGATTCGCGGTACCCTATGCCAGCGAACGAGGGTATTATTATTTTCCAAGCCGTGCAGCACCCGGAGGAGTAACATCTTTTCCAGGTGGACGTATTGAGAGAGACCCCGTCTCGGCCAACCTCGTCAAATACGTCATCGCTCAAGAGTGTTTAACCCAACGCGTGATGGGTTGTCTACAGAGCCTCACGGATTTCAATCCCCAGATCTTCATCGGCAGATCATTGAGGCCCGACCAGGAGAGTCACATTCAACGTCTGGTCAATCCACTTCCTCCAATAGAAGAAGAGTGTACCCTAGTACCAGAGACGTTTTCTCAGGAACCCGTCCAGTTACCGTTTTCACTTTAGGCGTCGCCGCTATATTTATTGCTGTGACGTTTATTCATGTGTTGTAACTCTTGCCTGGTGCCCCGAGTTTGTGCGGCAATGTAAACCGTTTAGTTTCAGTTATTGTTGCAATTTGACTCCATTGTATTACTGTGTCCTCTCGCGAGAAATCCTGGAGTGAGATCTCTTTTCCCTGTATTGCTGCACCATTCACGACGTGGATTATTTTATTTCCCGCAGCACCACGGCATGCAGACTCACAACCACAATTACACGAACACATACACTGCTTGCAAAATTTTTGCAACAGTATTACATTTAACTGAGCACCTCCCGGCAACAGTTGGCACCCGACACACCCCGCCTACTCCTCGTGGCCACCACCACCGCGGAGAGCCAGCAACCGGGCAGCGGCATTGTGATGATCATCAAGGATCATCGCACACAGGAGCACACAGAGCCCTAGCACCGGTGCCTGCCCTCCACACAGCATGATCACGTACCAGTCCGGCACCACCTCCGCCATTAGAGCCCCGTCTCGAGCTCCGGCCAGCGGAAACAGAGGAGAAGGAGGGAGGAGGAGGAGTGAGGCCAGGTGCGAGGAAAAGGAGGAAAACACCTCAGCCATTTTATAGCTCGAGCTCGGTGTACGGTGGGCGAGGTCCACCAGCGCCGCTCGTCGCCCGATCGCCGGTGTTCGGAGGCGAATCCTCGAGCAAAGGCCGACAGCAGACTGGCCCGCGAAGTGAGTGCACGCTGCACCGGCAGCTAGCACGCCGCGCACTACCGCAGTACGGCCTAGATGCTCTACGCGCTAGGCGTCGCCGGTGGAGAAAGCGCGGGAAAGCGTGCGGGAGAGAGGAAGAAGAGAGATCCGGAGGAAGAAGAAGAGGCTGACCATGGGCCCGGGTCCACCTGTCAGCCAGAGAGAGCACTGTGCTCTCGGGTGCGACCAGCGTATTTTGAGATTTAGAATTTATTCTAAATCTGTGTCCGGCGTAGAAATCTCTCGTTTTGCTCCTAACCATAGATTTTTCCACGCAGTGCTAGTGTTCCAAACTGTACTTTGCACCACTTATTGCCCTCTCACTGTAGCCATTTTTTTTGTTTTGATGCAATTTTGCTATAGAGATAACTCTTAGCAAATCTCGAGGACGAGATTTTCCTTATGGGGGTTAGTGTTGTGACACCCCAAAAATTTTTAACTTTGTTTTGTTGATTAAAATCTTGCCAGGAGATTTAACTTTCCTTTTTCTTGGTTTTTCTTGATTTCAAAACCATTCTTTTCTTGGTTATCTTGGAGTTGTTCCCTGAGATGGAAAACCTTTTCATATTGGACTTGTTTAACCTCTCAAGGAAAACTTTTCTTTTATTAGTGGAACTAATTACTTAGTTAATTGGCTTGATCTTTATTTTCTTGAAAAATGGTTTTTCATGATTTTATGGCCATGTTTGAACTACAACCCTTTTATAAATTCATTCAAAAATCCCACCATAATTTGGAGATGTCATATGGAGTTTTTGAACCACTTTTGTGCAAAAATATTTTCTATCCATTAAATATTTTGAGCTCTACACCATATTTTCAAATCTGGTCCAGAGAGCATTTTTGCACTACAGCCTATTCAAATATTTCTTTAAAACTTCTACCAAAATTTTGGGATGTTAGTATAATCATGTGTTTCAACTTTATGCAGAAACCCAGTGATGTTATTTGAAAATTTTGAGTGAATCAACCTCATCTTCATTCTGGTCTAACATGATGGTTTGTACAGCATCTATATTCTTGCTTGCTCTTTGGCCCTTGATTCTTTCCCCAGCTTGTAGACCACCCTACAAAACCCCTAAGTCCAGGAACATGACACCATTGGGATAATTTTGGTCCATGAGATGATGCCATTTACCTCCTGTCCAGATTTGTAGTTCTGCAAAACTTGCACTAGCAAGTTTGTGCTTTTCACAAACTAACCTCACCACCCTCTCTTCCATCTAAAGAGACACTGAGCTGGAGAATCTGGCCACCCCAAGTTTTGCCTAGATGCCATTGGCATTTTGACAAACACCCTGAGTGCATAGCCAGATTTGGCATGTTTTCAAGTCTACATTGTGAACTTGGTCTCCTGACCAAACCACCTTGTCCCTTGATCTTCCCTCTATCACTAATCTAGTTCTGTTGCTTGCCAACCTCACCCGAGACCCCTAGCATGCCCCGGCATTTCATCGAACACGTCCCGGGCGTGCTCCGGGCGTGCCCAGAGCGTGCGTTTGGCCCGCACGTGCCCCGAGCCGACGCGTCGCCCCCTGGTTCGCCACCACTCTGCAGCGCCGCGCCACACGCTCCCGTCCTCACCGCAAAACGCCAAGCAGACCCTCGCCGCGTCTCCGGTAGGTCAAGGACTAGCCGCCACCACCGCCCGACAGCTCCTGCACTAGCCAGCGCCGCCCAAGTTGCCGTCTCATCTCGCCATTTCGCCCTTTGAGCGATGGCAGCCGTCTGCTAGCTCTCGCCGCCATCCCGGCCTCGCCACGTTGCCACAGCTTCTGATGAGCGGTCGCCGGCGACCTTATCCACGGCCGCCGCGGAACCGACTCCAATCGCCTATATAAGGAGCCTCGAGCTGATCCCCACACGCAGGCAGTCCCAAGCCATCTCCCTACGACCCCCATTGGCAGCCAATCAACTCGGGGAGGCTTCCTTCCCTATCTCCCAAGAACCGCAGTAGCCGCCATCGCTTCGCCATTCCGGGCGCCACCAGGCCTCCCCTCTACACTCTCTCCACCGTAAGCTCTCCCTTCCTCCGTGAACCCTTCCCCTGCTTTCGATTTTGATGGGAACCACCACAACCACAAAACCACTTTACTCCCGACGCGCCACGGCCGCTTGAAGCTCGTCGCCGACGACTCCCTCCATCCCCATCACTCCCTCGACCACCGGAAGAACCGCCCCAGTCTTGCGGATCCATCCCCACCCTCGGGGGCCCGCGAGGAGCCGCCTAACGCCGGCGATGATCGCCGGAGCCCCCGCCTCTGTTCGGCCAGAGGAAGAAGAGGGAAGGGAGAATGGTCAAACCTTACTAGTGGGCCCCCCCTGGACCCACTTTCAGTGACCCACGCGCGTCCACGCTGGAGTAAGTGGAGGCGTATAGTCGGGATACGTCTTCGACGTGTACGTATATTCGAATCGTTTTTCTTTTTATTCTGTTTTATTTTTTTAAAATAACAGATTTTTGACCACAACTTTGACTGGCTATAACTTTTTAAATACAACTCCAAATGAATTGATTCTTTTTCCTACCTCTCTCAAATTTAACCTAGTTTATTTTAAGATTTATTTGAAATATTCTTCAAACAACTTTTTATACTGTTTTTGAATTTTGTGTGTTGATTCAAATTTTATTTAAATAGGACTTTGGAGACAGAGAAGCAAACTTTCAAAAGTTTTGGCGTGCACCCTGCCTTTCCATACATTGAAGGCAAGCATTCTGAACCCTGGCACAGTACGTTGCATCCATTTTTTTGACACGATCATGACACCACCTCATTATATGGAACTCGTTATTTTATGTGGTGGTATGATCATTTGCATGCATGCTTATTTAAATTTTTCCTTGCTGTTGGAAATGGACTTGCTGGGAATGATGACCATCCTCGTATGCCTTTCGTGCCTATCGGAAGGAAAAATGGGAAAGTCGCTGTCTTGGGTAGACCAGAGCTTGTCCCTAGTTCCTCGTCGAGATGGCATGAAGATTATGATGAGTGGTGACTCTGTCTGTTGGATGAAATATATTTGTTATTCTAATCATGCAGGGAATACTTAAACCTCCTGAGTCGACCCTAGATCGAGTCTTGTTCCAGTAAACCCCATGCTTGTTTCGTACTACCACTCGTCTCTACAACAAGTAGAGTACGGTTCAGTAAGTTGTCAACCTCTTTCTAGCACACACCGTACAGAGAGGCCATGGTGGAAGATATCGGTTGAAGCCGGTAGGCATGCCACCTGGTCCGGGGGCATGGGTGTTTCCGGTTGAGACCGAGAGGAGGCCACCCTTAGAGCGCTGCGTGATATAAATATGATCCCAAGCTACATGAGGTAGAAGCCTCCCCACGTAGAGTATTGCATAACAGGTGTCATGGGTGATTTCTGCACGCCGGAAGTTAAGGTGGTGTGCAAGTCGGTGTGTTTTCAATTAAAAGATCAGAGACGGAATTAGTCGAAGGACTAAAGAAATCCGTTACTCGTGGATAAAGAGTACACCCTCTGCAGAGATTAAACCTATTCGGATAGCCGTGTCCATGGTTAAGGATTACTGATGCAGGATGGGTCAAGTGTCGGTCTTAGTGTCGTTCTTCGGAGGTGAAACTGCTAAATCAGAAATGGTATTACGACTTGTGACATGTGAGAATGATGATTATTATTTTTGTTGTGGGCTAACCCGTGATATTATTGGTATTATCGAATGTCCCTGGGACGGTTCTACCTCCTGGATATTCACTGTGTTTTCTTTTAAAAGCCCTTTATGTGGTGTCGCTAAGACGCCTCGATCGTGGCATTTCTTTTATAAGCCCTTTATGTGGTGTCGCCGAGACGCCTGATTGTGGCATTTCTTTTATAAGCCCTTTATGTGGTGTCGCCGAGACGCCTCGATCGTGGCATTTATTTTGAAGCCCTTTATGTGGTGTCGCTGAGACGCCCGACTGTGGCATTTCTTTTAAAGCCCTTTATGTGGTGTCGCTGAGACGCTCGACTATGGCATTTCTTTTAAAACCCCTTTATGTGGTGTCGCTAAGACGCCCGACTGTGGCATGCTTGTTATTTATTTCATAATTTTTAATACTACTATTTTATGGCATATTCATAAATAACATGCTTGCGTGCATCAGGATTTTTGTTCTCTTCGTGGTAGCGTCATGAGCATGAAATATTTTCAGCACATCATTGTTATATTGTTCGTGTGTTCATAATGTTTGCGAGTACATTCAAAGTACTCACAGGCTTGTCCCTGGCTATTGTCTTGGCCAGATTTCTTGCACGGAGAGGAGCGACCGTGTTGACAGCCCCAGAACTTAAGCAACGGTGATAGCAGTCTTGCGAAGATAGGAGCTAACCTGGTCAGCTGTTCCCATGGGAAATGGAGTCCCAGAGCCGACAATGATTCACAACCCGCTTCCGCCATCACCCATTAGAAACCATTTGTTGTACTCACAAGACCAGAATGGTCTTGTACTACATATTTTGTGTTTTGCTTGGGAATTCTGTATCAATTTGGTGCCTCATCAGCTAACAGTTATCCTGGGGCTAGTGAGCACAACGGCCAGTTTCTGGAATTTAATACCTGGAAAACCGGTCGCTACATCGAGCACGAGGATTCGGAGGATAGTAACTATCTACCAGCCTCCGAGGAGGATGTTAGCCTCAGTAACGAAGATTTCATCATACCATAGGAACCCCTCAAAGAAGAACGGTTCAAGCGACAGCTCATCGCCACTGCGAGGAGCCTGAAAAAGAAACAATAACAACTTCAAGCTAAACAGGACACACTCAACAACAGATAGACCAACATCCTGGCTACGAGGAATATGGCCTCGAGCGCCCAACAAAGAGCTACCCAAAGTGCAGACTACTGCCACAATTCGACGACGAGAACCTTGAGCCAATACCGTCAAGATCCAATCACACCGATCAACATGACCGACCACCATGTGGACGGGATAAAGTGGCCAATTATGCCGAATACCAGCCCGTGCCACCTCGCCGAAGAGGCAAAGAGGCAACAGCTCCGGGCTACACGTACAACTTACGTCAGGACCTAGACAATAGAGTTGGCCAGACCAGATCAATTTACGGATCAAGGGGACGTGCTACAACACAAGACGACGGCCATCAAGCTTGGCATGACAAGCACAACCAAGTTCGGGCCGAGAACCGGACACGGATGTCATCTGAACTCCGTCGCGACGTTGCCCGATATAGAGGCGCCGCACACCCTCTATTCTTCACCAATGAGGTAATGCACCACCAGTTTCTGGAAGGATTTAAACCCATAAACATTGAGGCATACGATGAAACGACATATCCTGCTATATGGATTGAAGATTTTCTTCTCCACATCCACATGGCTCGCGGTCATGATCTCCATGCCATCAAATACCTCCCCCTAAAATTAAAAGGCCCAGCACGGCACTGGTTGAATAGCCTCCCAGAGAACTCCATTGGCAGCTGGGAGGACTTGGAGGATGGTTTTTGAGACAACTTCCAAGGCACTTATATCCGGCCACCGGGCGCTGATGACCTGCGTCACATAGTCCAGCAACCCAGAGAGTCAACCTGCAAACTCTGGACTCAGTTCTTAATAAAAAAGAACCAAATTATTGATTGTCCGGACGTCGAAGCCTTAGCAGCCTTTAAGCATAGCGTCCAGATGAATGGCTCGCCAGACACCTCGGTTAGGAAAAGACAAAAACTATGGCAGCTCTTACCGCACTTCTGGCCCGCTTTTGCGCGGGAGAGGATAGCTGGTTGGCTCGTATAAGCAATAGCACCAACGACCCCGCCACCTCTGAAGCCAGGGATGGCAATGGAAGGCTACGACATAACAAAAACAGGCGTCGGAACAATAACAAAGAAACTGAGGATACAATGGTAAACGCCGGATTCAGCGGCCCCAAACCCGGATAATGGAAGAAGCCATTCAAAGGAAATGAGACGTTCCATCCAATTTGGACAAAATACTAGACAAGCCTTGCCAGATTCACGGCACCCCCGACAAGCCTGCCAACCACACCAACAGAAACTGCTGGGTTTTTAAACATGCCGGTAAGTTAAATACCCAACACAAGGGGAAAGGACCTCAAAGCGAGGACGATGATGAGTCCCGCCCTCCAAACACAAGGGGACAAAAGAAGTTTCTCCCCGAAGTGAAAACAGTGAACATGATATATGTTACACACATCCCCAAGAGGGAGCGCAAGTGCACACTGAGGGACGTTTACGCCGTAGAGCCTGTCGCCCCAAAATTCAACCCATGGTCGGCTTGTCCAGTCACCTTTGATCGCAGGAACCACCCAACCAGTATCCATCATGGAGGTTCGACGGGCCTGGTACTCGATCCCATCATCAACGGATACCATCTCACTAGAATCCTTATGGACTGCGGCAGTAGCCTCAACCTGATTTATCAAGACACTGTCCGTAAGATGGGTATTGACCCGTTAAGAATCAAACCAAGCAACACTACCTTTAAAGGTGTGGTACTAGGCGTGGAGGCCCGTTGCACGAGCTCTTTAACATTGGAAGTAGTCTTCGGTTCTCCAGACAGCTTCCGAAGCGAAGACTTGATCTTCGATATCATCCCTTTCCACAGTGGTTATCATGCGCTGCTCGGACAAACTACTTTCACGCGCTTCAATGCGGTCCGACATTATGCTTATTTAAAGCTCAAAATGCCCGTACCACGTGGCGTCATCACAGTCAATGGAAATATGGATCGCTCCCTCGGCACTGAGGAGCACACCGCGGCCCTTGCCGCCGAGGTACAGAACGACCTCATCAAGCCGAACAACTCATCAGTCATTAAGACCACTGACACTGCCAAGCGAGTCCGATCCACATTACAGCATGACAGCTCGGCGGATCTGGAGCTTGAATAGCAGTCCAGCCTCCGCCGATCGCCCCATAAGGCTGCGACATATGTACCACGCGTACATATCTACGCACTTAAAATACCTTGGGCAGCGCCGGAGGCATACTGCAGAAAAGGTCTATAGTACGTCTTGACCCTGTTCGGACCTTAATTAACCTTCTTTCTCTATTTGTTTTTCTTTCACCACAGGTTCGTTAAAACCTACCTACTCTGTGATCGTATAGGGGCTCCCCTCCAAGCTCCGACTTCTTCTAGACGATCATCAACTTCTCCTCTCAAGGTATTTCTCACCAAGGAGAAACGACGCAGACATGCAGTAGGGAATCATTAGGATCTTCTAAGTCACTAGATTTCATTTTTTCACACAGCCCTGTGTCAAACTTTCCCTTGTGTAAACTTTCGACATGTAAAATAGCCTGCATATTCATGGCATTATCTGTAATAGCACGTCTTGACATATTATACAAGATATAAAGGAAATAGTTGATCACCACTTTTGTTTGGTACTGATTTCTTTTGTCATCTGCATTCCCTCCTTACTTCAGAATGCCACACGTGCTTTAGTCCGGTCTTAACACCGTGGGTTGTATGGGCTCCGCACGTTTTCAAGTCCGAACACCTATAGGGTACTCTTCGGCGTCCCGAATTCTGCACTATATGCATCGGCTCCGAATCATGTCTTTGGTCTATAGTTGGGTTGCCAGGCTCCTGTGCTTACCACCATACGTTCCGACCATTCGGCTAAGGTGGTAAAGGGAGAACTACTGCGATTGTATTTCTGGTTCGTCTGGCCAAATACCTCAGTAGAGAAAGCCGAAAACTAACTGTCATGATAAAGCAAGAACCGGTCGGTGATTCGGTGACATACTACAAAATCATTGGTGATTCGCTCTGTGTTATACGAGGGGCTGGTCTCAATCCAGCCATGTGGAAAGGCACCCTAGTTTGGATTGCCGCACACGTACAAGGGGCTAATATTCAGCCCCACCGTCAAACTCCTATGACTAAGTGAAAGTAATAAAGCCGCATAGTCGGATTGCCTAGTTCACCTTGCGTACACCTCCTTCACCGACCAAGACGTTGGATAAAGTGTGGTAACGTGCCATGATGAATTAAACGGTCGCACAGGAGGAAAATAACTTAATATCAAAGGCATCACTATATTACAAGCCTGGGTTCACAAACATAGTTTTTACAACACGTATAGATCTACTCAAATATAACGTCCTTTGAGCATTGGCCCTCTACTATCCGGGCATCCGACCACCCTCTATGCACGCCGAGCGCTTCACAGCTTCAACTCGAGGCAGCGCATCGACGAGTCGCCTCACCAAACCGAAGTAGCTGCTAGGAATTGGTTCGGCTTGCCAAAGTCAGACTATTAGATCCTTCATGGCCAAGCTGGCCATCCTATGCAGCTCTATCAGCTCCTTCATCTGGTCGTTAAGAGGCATCGGATGCTCCGGTGCATGAAACTACGATCAGAACAACTTCTCGCTTGAGTTCCCCTGCCGGGCTCGGAAGAACCGTGCGGCATCAGTGGCACTCCTTGGGAGATCCGCAAATGCGTCTGGAGAACTCCACAGCCGTGTGAGTAACACATACCGCTAACCTCCAAAAATATTCTGCAATAGAAAGACCTTACCAGCCGCTATTTGCTTCGCCTAGTGGATCTCCTCACGAGCACTTTGGGACTCATCCCGTGCCGCCTTAGCATCTTGAAGAGCTTTGGCTAGTTCAGACGATTGGGCCGAAGCCTTCTCCTCCAAACCTCGCACTTGAGGATGGCGTCCTTTAGCTCCTGCTCGACATCGGCCACCCGAGCTTCGTGTTGTCGGCGGGAGGCATGTTCGGTCTTCAGCTCTACAGCCGCTTTGTCAGCGGCTGCCTTGTTTGCCTTCACCTCTTTTGGGGCTTGGGCAAGGGCGCCTTTGAGGGTCTCGATCTCGGCTGCACCAACTATGCCCATAAAAAAAGCATTACATGAGTTCATCTCTGAATATACCTATCGCTTACGATATACAACCAAACTTCTAAATACGCATAACTTGCGTATCATGAAACCACTTGTTAACACGATCTATTTCTTCATTGGCGAAATTCAGTTTCCAATTGAGTTCAGAAACTTCGGCAGCCTGGAAGGTTGCCGCCAACAGGAAATCCTGTTACAAAATAGACAAGTACGTTAGCTCTTCTGAATACTATGTAATCTTCTGTCCGTCTTTTCTCAAAACCAGGCAGAGTCTCAGGGGCTACTATCTATGCACAAGTATATTCATTTATATGAAAAAAGTATCAAGAGAATTACATCACATACCTCAAAGCCTGGCAGTATGCTGGTAAAAGCTTTGTTCAGTCTGCTCTTGGAGGACTGAACCTTCTCTACTACCGCACCCATCAGGGTGCGGTGCTCCTCCATGATGGAAGCACATTGCAGTGCTTCCGCTAGAGTGTTCGGCGCCTCCGGATTAGTGGAGGTCGCCGATGGAGTTGATGCTCCCCCCTCCTTCGAAATGGCTCCTCGCTCGATCCCGGAGCCACATTGGTCTCCGGGAGAGTGTCCAACTGGGGCCCAAATTGTGGACGATCCCCACCGTCAGTTGCCATAGGGGTGGCCTCCCCCATATCTTCGGCGACCGATGTGTTACCCCTGGGCGCCTTGTCAACAGCCTTGCCCGCCCCTCTGCGGCCAGGAGAGGTCCTTCGGGATAACACCTCGGTGTCATCCGCGGTGAGGGGCGAGGGGGCTCGTGGCGGCGTCCCGCTCTCTGCCATCTCAGGTGGCAAAGAACTCCCCTTCGATAGCGAGGTGTTCGGGAGGTCGCGGGCAGAGGGCTAAAAAATGCATAACATGATAACTTATATAATGTAAATAGGAAGACTGAAAGATAAACAGTGAGTGTCCACATACTTACGTTTCGGCCAGTGGCATCGCCCTGGGAGGTTTTTTGGAGACCAGTTCGGCATCTGAGTCCAAACTGTCTTGGAGGATCATCCTCCCCTTCTTGGGCGCCTCTCCCTTCGGGTCTTCGTAGGCTGCCCTCTTCTTCTTCTTCCCCTTGCAGGGGAGTCGCTTTCCTCCTCCTCCTCCTCCTCCTCCTCTTCCTCGTCTCCCTCATGGGAGGACGGGGCCTCGGTCCCTCCGGACATAGCGCCCGAAGGACCCTTATGGCGGGGCCGCTCTTGGTATCCTTGCCCTTATACTTCCTGGCCTTCTTCTCCTGCACCTGATACGGAGCCGGGACCAGCATCTCTGTCAGCTGGGGCGTGGCTGGGTCTTCGAGTAGCGGTGCCACACAGTTGATCCGCTCCGCCTTCGCCATCCAGCCCTACACAAAGACAAGCAATATGACTTAGGTAATGTTCAAAATACTGACCGGATACTGATGTCTACTATGCAACTTTATTCTTGTAGACATGTGTTTGCCTCCAAGCACAGAGTTCTGTAGGACAGTAGCAATTTTTCCTCAAGTGGATGACCTAAGGTTTATCAATCCGTGAAAGGTGTAGGATGAAGATAGTCTCTCTCACCGAGCCTGCAACCAAATACAAGAAATCTCTTGTGTCCCCAACACACCCAATACAATGGCAAATTGTATAGGTGCACTAGTTCGGCGAAGAGATGGTGATAAAAGTGTAATATGGATGGTAGAAATATATTTTGTAATTTGAATAAATAAAAACAGCAAGGTAGCAAATAGTAAACGGGCACAAAAGCAGTATTGCAATGCTTGAAAATGAGGCCTAGGGTCCGTACTTTCGCTAGTGCAATCTCTCAACAGTAGTAATATAATTGGATCATATAACCACCCTTCAAAGTGCGATGAAGAATCACTCCAAATTCCTATCTAGTGAAGAACATAAGAAGAAACCATTTGTAGGGTACGAAACCACCTCGAATCTATTCTTTCCGATCGATATATCGAAGAGTACGTACTAAAATAACACCAAATAAGTTGAGATTCATAATACTCAATCCAGCACAAAGAACTTCAAAGAGTTCCCCAAGATTTCTACCGGAGAAACAAAGACAAGAATGTGCATCAACCCGTATGCGTAGATTACCCCAATGTCACCTCGGGAATCCGCGAGTTGACTGCCAAAACATATATCAAGTGAATCAAACTAATACCCCATTGTCACCACCAGTATTCATTTGCAAGACATATATCAAGTGCTCTCAAACCCATAAAATTATTCAATCCGATAACAACAAAATCTCAAAAGGAAAACTCAATTCATCACACCAAGATAGAGAGGGGAAAACACCATATGATCTCACTATATTAACAAAGCCCGCGATACATCAAGACCATGACATCTCAAGAACATGAAAGAGAGAAATTAAACACATAGCTACTGGTACAAACCCTCAGCCTCGAGGGTGGACTACTCCCTCCTCATCGTTGTCACCACCGGGATGATGAAGATGGCCACCGGAGATGATCCCCTCCGGAAGGGTGCCGGAACAGGGTCTAGATTGGTTTTCGGTGGCTACATTGGTTGTCTTTTGGTCCATAAAAATGCCACAAAAAGTTTCGCGCTGTTTGGACTCCGTTTGATATTGATTTCCTGCGATGTAAAAAACAAGCAAAAAACAGAATCGCACTTTGAGCCTTTGGGTCAATAGGATAGTCCCAAAAATGATATAAAGTTGCTATAAAATGATTGTAAAACATCCAAGAATGATAAAATAACAGCATGAATACTTCATAAATTATAGATAGGTTGAGATGTATCAGCATCCCCAAGCTTAATTCCTACTTGTCCTCGAGTAGGTAAATGATAAAAGAAACAATTTATGAAGTGTGAATGCTAGCAAAGTGCACAAGTTTGATCAATGATAATTTCAATCACTTTTCCTAGCATCATAACAGCAACTCTTTCTCATAAAACTTATCATGATAAAGTAGCAATTGAAAATGGAAGTTTTGTTGTCGAATGCTACCTATCATATTCATCATAAACTCTTTTGTGTAGCATGGACATTTGAACTTTTATATGGTTCAAAGCAATGGTCTAGTTTTTACATGAGAACTTTAACACTCAAGCATACCAACAGGCAACCATGTCTTTCAAATATCAAAGCTAGAATAAGTTATCCCTGGCCCATCATGCTCAATCATTGATCCATTCATGAAACACATTCGCATATTAGCTACACCCAATGCTCAAGTATGATCATACTACCTCCTAGTTGGTGCTTTATAAGAGAAGATGGAGACTCAAATTAAAAATAAAAATTGCATAAAGTAAAAGAAAGGCCCTTCGCGGAGGGAAGTAGGGATTTGTAGAGGTGCCAAAGCTCAAAGAAAAAAATTGAGAGTTAAAAAACATTTTGAGGCATAATTTTCCCACCAACGAAAACGACTTAGAGCTCCCAACACTTTCCATGCTAGATATATCATAGGTGGTTAAAGATTATTCCTTTCTCCACCATACTTTCACTTTCCATGGCTAACCGTATCCACGGGTGCCCTCCATACCAACACTTTCCAAGGAATTTATTATTTGAAAACATAAAGTAAAGTCATTTTTTATTTCGAGATGGGGCATCCCTAATACCTTTGCCTTACTCTCGTGCAATGACAAGTGAATAAACGCTCATCATGAGAATAACACATTTATCATGGAAAATATTGGCCACCCCTCACCGCCTCGCGAGCAGTACGAGCACACAAAAGAGAAATTTGTTTTCAAATTAGGGATGGCACATACAAATTTTCTTAGAACGGCAAAATAATACCGCATATAGGTAGGTATGGTGGACTCATGTGGCAAAACTGGTTTAAAGGATTTTGCATGCACAAGTAGTGATCATACTTAGTGCAAAATGAAGGCTAGCAAAAGATTGAGAAGCGACCAACCAAGAAACGAATAATCTCATAAGCGAGCATTGAGCATAATTAACACCGAATAATGCACCACAAATAGGATGTAATTTCATTGCACGACTATTGACTTTCGTGCTTGCATAGGGAATCACAAACCTTAACACCAACATTCTTACTAAAGCATAATTACTCATCAACATGACTCACATATCACATCATCATATTTCAAAACTATTATGAGGAATCAAGTTTCTTTTGTCCAATGATCTTAAAGTTTTTATTATATCCTTCTTGGATATCTATCACTTTGGAACTAATTTTCATCTGTTGCTTTTGATAAGCTCAAACAAATATAAGTGCAGATCATGAGCATAATATTTCATTCTCTAAAATATTGATGGTGAAAATATATTTTTATAATCTGAATAAATAAAAACAACAAGGTATCAAATAGTAAAGGGGCACAAAAAAGATATTGCAATGCTTGAAAATGAGGCCTGGGGTTTGTACTTTCGCTAGTGCAATCTCTCAACAGTGCTAATATAATTGGATCATATAACCACCCCTCAACGTGCGATGAAGAATCACTCCAAAGTTGCTATCTAGCAGAGAACATAAGAAGAAATTGTTTGTAGGGTACGAAACCACCTCGAAGCTATTCTTTCCGATCGATCTATCCAAGAGTTCGTACTAAAATAAAAAACGCCTCCCTCAAGAAGGAAGAAGGCGTGGGGAAAAAGTAGGAATCTTTACCTTATAGGCGGTGAATACCAAACGCCCCCCTCAAGCCTTAAAACTTGCCTGTTCCCAAGGGGATCTTGCGAATGGAATAGTTGGATTACCCAAAACCGTATTGATGAGGATCCCGTAATGGGCGGGCGCGATTTCTGTTTTGAAAAGACGTGCCAATGGAGGCGGTGCCTCGAAACGCGAAGCGGGAGGCATGAAAACGATTCGAAATGTTAAGAAACCAGATGTGACGTTTCGCCAAAAAGTTGTCAATAAAAAGACATTGTTTTACTTGGCTAAGGGTTGTGTCAATTATACAGAGTCGGATACAATTCTTTTGTTCAGGGAATTGTTTTGAAGTGTTCGGGAGAAGGAACCCGCCTTGCAATGCCGAAGATAATCCGTGTGCCAAACACATCGCCATAGAAGATTGGTTCAGGGGCTACTGAGGGAGTCTTGGGTTAGGGGGTCCGCGGGCGTCTGGGCTGTTTGATATGGGCCAGACTAATGGGCCGTGAAGATACAAGCAGAAGACTTTTCCCTGTGTCTGGGTAGGACTCCCCTATGCGTGGATGGCAAGATTGGTGTCCGGATATGTTATTTCCTCCCCCCACAAACTAACTCTGTACAACCCTAGGTCCCTCCAGTGTGTATATAAACTGGAGGGTTTAGTCCATAGAGGCTATCAGAATTCTGATAGGCTAGAAAGCTAGGGTTTAGCCATTACAATCTTGAGGTAGATAAACACTTGCAACCCCTATACTCATCAAATACAATCAAGCAGGACGTAGGGTTTTACCTCCATTAAGAGGGCCCGAACCTGGGTAAACATTGTGTCCCACTTGTCCCTTGTTATCCTCGGTCCTCAGACGCATAGTTCGGGACCCCCTACCCGAGATCGACCGGTTTTCACACCGACAGCTAGGATGACCTTTTTACCGTAAATGAGACACTATTGGGCTGTGTCACGTGTCAACATGTCATAGGCGTCTTTCGTCCCAACGATGAGCTGACACGTAGATCATCTGACGAATGAGAATTTTACACGTGAAAAATCGCCATTGGTTGGGGCTTTTAACGGGTTATCGGATCCAAACCAGAATCAGATAGCTTAACAGCGACCCGTTATGGTGAATGCCACGTGCCGGTTACCCTTGATGAAAACACTTCCATGACGCGCCATTTATCGTCATGGAAGTGGACACTTCCATGATGATAATTTTGGTATTGTCATGGAACACTTCTACGACAGCACATGTATGACTATCTTGATTCTGTCGTAAAATCGTCATGGATGTACATGCATGACAGCAAACGTGACCTACTGTGACAAAGACATATCATCGTGGAAGTGTATTTTTTTTGTAGTGAGAGCCTCATGGCTTTCGCCAACAACGATGGGGAGCGGCCGGTGGGACCCTCTCAGTGGCAGCCAACGGTGACAATACAGGGGGCCGACGGGCGAACTATGAGTGCTGCACCAACGATGCAGTCCACTCCCCGGCAAGTACGGTAGAGCCAGTGCGTCAAGTCCCATGACATTATGTCCATGGCGTCGTCCAATCCGAAGGCCGCCGGAATCGCTACCTGGACTAATGCCATGTCATGAACGATTGGCATGCTAAAGATGCTCGAACCACCATCGAGCAACATCAGGAAGGTCCCCATCAATCAGACACGCAAGGAGGGTCGATGGTGAACGAGCCTGCACCAGGGTTCCCTGGGTGCCTACAATATGATGTGGGCTACTTAGTGTTTACCGCGAGCTGCGGCAAGTTTAGTGGCCCCACTCCTGAAATTTAAGCCTGACTTGCCGGAGAAGTACGGCAGCAAGCTCAACCCGGTTGAGTTTCTTGGAATCTACACCATGGCGGTGCAAGTCACCGGCGGCAGAGATGACAAGATTTTTTTCCAACTATTTTCCATTGTCGCTCAAGTCCAATGTGAGATCTTGGCTGTTGAACTTGCTGGAGGGCTCTACCTCTTCTTGGTCGGACTTGTGTTATGTGTTCATTGGGACCTACAACGGGGGCCATGAGCCTCCGGGGAAGCCCAGTGACCTTCACTTGATTCCACAGAAGGATGGTGAACCCCTTCGTAAGTACGTTAACAGGTTCAGCCGTGTGCACCGCAACATCACCAACATGCACCCTGTTGTTGTGATTGCGTCGTTCCAAACTAATGTGCGCAATCGCAGGATGCTGGCTGAGTGGAACATCGAGCAGGTGAGCACCATCAATGAATTGTACACCTTGGTGGATCAGTGTGCACGTGCCGAGGAGGGGAGGTGTAACACCCCGGATACAATTTTCCATATTCGTAACTCCAACTCTTGCCTTTTTCCAGAGATGTGATATGTTATTTCCTTCGTGGTTGGGTTTTATGCATTGTTTTGCTTTGTGTTCATGTCTTGCATTTCATATCATCGCATCATGTGCATTGCATCTGCATGTTTTCATAAAACTTCGTAGCCGTCAGAGTTGCCCTTTCTCTCTTTGCCTCCGTTGTTATTTTGTCGGCTCTTGTCCCCGTTGACCTCTCTCAGACCAACCGGCTTCTCGTTCCCTCTTGTCTGGCCGTTTGACCCCCTCCACACTTTACCAACCCCCTCGCGCGCGTGTCTGAAACTCCCCCGAACCCGACCCGGACAATCATCACCGTTGGGTTTGGATCATCCCCAAACATCTACAAAACATCTCCGTTATCTTATTTGGACTCCCTATCTATTTATTTCTAGACCATCCGATTAAGATCGGAGGGACCAAATACCCCTATCCAAAATTCACTTGTTATATAAAGACTAACCCTAAAACCTAGGGACCTTGTCCCATCCACCCGTCGCTACCGCCGCCACTCCTCTTGTCCCCTCCCACCTCGGGTTCATCCCCCGATCCAAAAATCCTCCCTCGTTTTCTTCACCAGACCAACCAGCCGCAGCCTCCTCCTTCCTCGATCTTCCCTGCCACCCAGTCCCGTCGATCCACCCATCTATCGATCCCCACCTCTCCTCGATTCTAGCCACATCCACCTTTCGATCCTGGAGGGATCGAGGCCACCAACAACCCACTTGTTGGTGACCGAACTCAACATGACCGTCGCGTCCCTCTCCTCTGCTTCCTCCTGTTTCCCTTCTTCCCGTATCTCTCTCTCACCTCGCGGTCTCTCTCTCTTTTTTTCTTCTTGAGGCCAACATGATCTGCTTGAGACGCCATGGATGGCCGCCGCCCCGGGCGTCGCTAGGAACCTCCTCGTCGGCGTGATCCCGCGAGTCTCCGTCGCCCGTGCTCCACCACTTCCCCTCGAGCTCCTCCAGTCCGCACGGCTCCGTTGTCCCGTCAAGTTCCTGAAGCCAGCTTTGCCTGCTGCTGCTTCCTGCATCGCCCCGCGCTCGCCGCTGCCTTGAGCCACCCGAGGTCTTCCTCCTCGCCCTTGCTCCATGAGCAGCACCAGGTCGCGGTGCCCCTACCCTCCATCTCTCCCTTATGCTCCCTCCTCTCACATCTCTCTCTCTGAACCAGGACGCCACCGCCATGGCCTCAGCTCCCCGCCCGCCTCCGACCACGTCCTCGACTGGATCCGCCGGATCCCCATCGCCGCGCCAAGTCCCCTGCGTCGAGCCGCCGTGCCAAGTTCGGCCGCCCTCTCCTCTGCTTCTGCTTCTGCTTTGAGCAGAAGGTCGACACCCCGCCTCGAGCCCCACCGTGTCGCGCCTCTGCTTCATTCCAGAGGACGAGCGCCTCGACTCTGCCCCGCCCGCTCGTCCTCGAGCGTTGACCGCGCCAACGTGGACCAACTCCAAGTCGCCCACGCCAAGGCCCAGCTCCTCTTCGCCAAATCCGACCGGCCTCAAGGCCCAATGTGAGCTGCTCCCCCAGCCCAGTTTGTCTCAGATTCAGCCACTTGACGTTTTTTTTCAGATCTCTGAATTTAGCTTTTAACCCAGGATTCTGATTTCTGATTGCCCTTGTTGTTCACGCATTTAATATCTCACAAACCATGCATCGGATTAAAATAATTTATATATGTAAAATGCTTAGAATTTCATCTAGTTTCACATTATGCCACTTTCATTCATGTTAAAAATGTTTAAAATGCTGTTTGTTTAAATTTGCTTAAATGCCACGCTAAAATGATTTATTTCATAACTAAATAACCGTAACTCGGAATTAAATGTTCTTTATATGTAAATGGGGTGGAAAAATGCCTAGTTTAACATGGTGCACTTTATTTTCCTGTTTAACAACTTTAAAATTGTGTATAGGGCAGATCAGTACCGAATCTAAAATATTTCTCATGGGGATTTTCCAGAATTGTTGTTTGTTGTTCCGGCCTCATTTAAACTTGCCTAAATAGTTAGTTTGCTTATGTTTCACCCCTTGCCATGTTTAATAACATTTAATATTGTTTGGTAGCTTAAACGAGATTAAACTAAATAATTGATGTGGTGTTTTGTCAATATGCAACTTCGTTGCATATTGAGCTCCACTTAACTTGTAGCATTGTTTGTTGCACCTTGCCATGCCATGCCTCATTAAACCGGACATGCATCATACTAGGTTGAGCATCATGCCATGATTATGCTTGCGCGTTTACCATGTTGTTTGTTTCTTTCCGGTGTTGCTTCTCGGTTCCGGTAATGTTGCGATTGTGAGGATTCGTTCGACTACTCCCGTTCATCTTCTTCATGGACTCGTTCTTCTTCCTAGCGGGATTTCAGGCAATATGACCGTCACCTTGGATCTCATTACTATCATTGCTATGCTAGTTGCTTCGTTCTCTCGCTATGCTTTGCGTTACCTATCTCTTGCTGCTCAAGCCTCCCAAATTGCCATGAACCTCTAACCTTTGACACCTTTCCTATGCAAACCGTTGTTTGGCTATGTTACCGCTTTGCTCAGCCCCTCTTATAGCGTTGCTAGTTGCGGTGAAGTTGAAGATTGCTCCATGTTGGATTATGTTTATGTTGGGATATAACAATATCTCTTATATTATTAATGCATCTATATACTTGGTAAAGGGTGGAAGGCTCGGCCTTATGCCGGTGTTTTGTTCCACTCTTGCCGCCCTAGTTTCCGTCATATCGGTATTATGTTCCCGGATTTTGCGTCCCTAACGCGGTTGGGTGGTTTATGGGACCCCTTAGCAGTTCGCTTTGAATAAGACTCCTCCAGCAAGGCCCAACCTTGGTTTTACCATTTGCCTCACCACCACCTATACCCTTCCCTTGGGTCGGCCCACCCACGGGTCCTCTGTATTTTAGCCCCCGGGCGGTGCTTCTCTAAGTCTTTGGCCTGAACCGAGCTTCTGTGGGGCCCCTCGAGAAACTTCGAGGTCTGGTTTTACTCGTAGCTAGTCTCATCCGGTGTTGCCACGAGAGCGAGATATGTGCAGCTCCTATCGGGATTGTCGGCGCATCGGGCGGCTTCTTTGGTCTTGTTTTATTCTTTGTCGAAATGTCTTGTAGCCGGGATTCGAGACTGATCGGGTCTTCCGGGAGAAGGAATATCCTTCGTTGATCGCGAGAGCTTATCATGGGCTAAGTTGGGACACCCTGCAGGGTTTGAACTTTCGAGCCGTGCATGGTTATGTGGCAGATGGGAATTTGTTAATGTCCGGTCGTAGTAAACTTGAAGTAAACTCTTCTAAAATACACCAACCGTGTGCGTAACCGTGAGTGTCTCTTATCAGGGTTGATCGAGAGGAGAACACGGTTTCTGGGTTATGTCTGACATAAGTAGGAGTTCAGGATCACTTCTTGATCATTACTAGTTGACGACCGTTCCTTTGTTTCTCTTCTCGCTCTCATTTGCGTATGTTAGCCACCATATATGCTTAGCCGCTGCTGCAACCTCACCACTTTACCCCTTCCTTTCCCTTTAAGCTTTGCTAGTCTTGATACCCATGGTAATGGGATTCTTTGAGTCCTCGTGGCTCACAGATTACTACACCAACGATTGCAGGTACAGGTTATGCGATGATCATGACGTGAGAGCGATGTTTGCTTATTTTGGAGTTCTTCTTACGCTTCTTGATCGGGGATAGGTTCGGTCGGCATCACAGGCTAGCGAGGTGGATGTCGTTGAGCTTGTTTATGTTTCATCCGTAGTCGGATGTTGTTCTTGTATATGATGTTGATGTATTCTTGTGGCATTTGTGCCTTATGTATGTATCCCCATCTATTATGTAATGTTGATGTAATGATATCCACCTTGCAAAAGCGTCTTCAAGATGTGCTTCTATCCTTGGTGGGACCTTCAAGTTCCTTTAGGATAGGGTCGCATCTTGGGCGTGACAAGTTGGTATCAGAGCCTCGACCGACCATAGGAGCCCCCTTGTTTGTTGGCCATTGTTGAGTCTAGAACAAAAATGTTTTGAGTCTTAGGATTATATATATCGGAGAGTAGGATTCTTTTTACTCCCGGTCCCTTAAATCGCTCTGGTGAGGTCTCCCCGGCGTAGATGTTTTTCTTTCCTCTTCTCAAATTTCACTAAAAAATTTTAGGATCACGCGGGTATCTTGGAATCGTTCCGATGGTTTTGTGACGAGAACATTGTTCTTGGTGCCTCCTGACATTTAGGGGTTGTGGCAGTGTCCCGGGTAGTTGAGCTCCGAGGTGTTGTCGTCACAATTTTATCGTTGCGATTACGGAATACCTAAGTTTTGCCGACATCGAAAATCTTTTTATGCAGTTGTTGGTGAGATAACCTCGGCGCCACCCAGATCTTGGGGAGTTCGGGAGTATTGCCATAGCTTGTATAACGGATGCTTTTCGAAGGTTGAGGTACACGATTTCCGGAGTTTTCTTGGTTATGTGTTGACGGATGGATACAGCTGGATCTAGGTGTTGTTAGTTTGGGTGATGTATTTTTGTGTCCCCTGTATCCCCAACACCAGATTGCATAACCAGAAAGTTTCGGGAGTTTATAGGTGGGAATTCAAGTAGCTCCTAGAATATCTTTCCGACAGATGCATGATATGAGATTGGGTAAATCTCTATCATATGTATTTGTTCCGGCTTATTCTGCAAGCCAAATCCTTTGTTTTGTTTTGAGTTGTGGTATTCGAGTTGCTCCGAAGTCAAATGTTGATTCCATACCTTTCAAGCGGTGTTCTCATATTGCTATGTGAATACTAATCCTTCTTCTTTATCAAGATCGTCATGTTAATTCTTTTCCCAACCGACGTGCTTCTCTTCAAGTGGATCCGATCATTTCAACATTTGCGAGATCAATTCTAAGTTTTTCTAACGGTGTTTGTGTCATCCGTCCCAAGTTGTCTTTGTTTTCCCGCCTCCCACCCTTTTCTGCAGGGACTTATATTTCTTAATCAAGTTTCCATTTATTCATGTGAAGTCTCTTCACTCTTTTCAACCAATGTTCTGATCCGGTGATCCCTCGTGAAGATGCTCACGAGCTTCAAGTTCATCAATCTTCATTCTCGTATTCTTTTCCGGTGGATTTAATTCAAGCTTTCGATATTCATCATATTCCTTTCCTTGTTGCAAATGCTTTCTCTTGCCGATGCACCTCTCAATCATTCATCTCTCGCTTTTCATTTGTTCTGGAGTGCTGAAGATATCTCACAAGACTTGTGTTTCCATTCTCAATCCGTTCAAGATATTTCGAGGTTGTTATCTCATTCAAGCCATTTAATTCAACCGGTGCAACCTCTCTTTAAATTGTTCAACGGTGTTTTCTTTTGAGTGGGCCCTAACCCACATGTCTTTTCCCAGGATCTTACCTGACTCTTCTATTTATTCCGGAGCCATTCCTAATTCTTTTCAAGTTGGACGTAAGAATGAGTTATCATCAGTCAAATGTCTTTCTCCAAGATCTTCCAAATTCTTTTCATCGTTGGTTCAACCTTTCTAATTTCATACCGGAGTATCTCAACAATTCATGGTGATGTTTCTCACCGTCATTCTCAACATTTGAAGACCGAATAAGAGTTCCTCTTAAATCCTTACCTGTTCTTCCAAAGATGCGTAGTTCAAGTTTGATGCCATCCTCTCATAATAGTTTTCGATTGTGGGAATTCTTTTCACCCATCCGGAGCATTTCATGAGTTGTTTCCATTTCTTTCCTCCGTAGGCCATCATGTCATAATTCCTCATTCTCAGTTTCAGCTCTCGTTCTCCAAATCTTACCGGTGCATCATTCAAGTATTCTCTAATCAGCTCGTGATCTATTCGTTCATTTGTATCTAAATTCCCTCAAGTATCAAAGTCGTTTCTAATTCCTCCCGGTGATTCGTTCTCTTTTCTTCATTCATTTTCAATTCTTATGGCGGTTCGTTCAAGATTCCTCTTCCTTTATTGCCGTAGCATTTCATTCGTCCTTTCCAATCCTCTCGGTGATTCGTCGAAGACTTTTTCAAGTTGGCGCTAGGTCTCTCTTCAATCCTTGCAAAAGAATAAGTAGTATGCCAAATCCATTGCTTGTCATCAATGTAAATTGGTGAAGGATACACATAACATAATTCTTATTCTTATTTCATCCAAGTGATTAATTCCTCCTCCGGAGTTCCAAGTTTTCCGCATTATCTCATCACGAAGCTCCATCTAAATCATCGCAAGGCTTCAACTTGTGTTCTCAACTTCTCTTTCATTTTATCATCCTTTTATTACGGAGTTCTTCATGGAGGCTCTACATGGTGGTTCGTCAAGGATTCTTTTCATTCTTCAATTGTTCTTCAAGATTTCTCTCGAAGTCATGATCCGCCAAGCTACACTCTAAAATAAACATGGTGTTCAACACATGTTTTGTTTTGAGGCGTTCAAGCATTCTTCTTCTTGCATTCCGAAGTGCAATTCTTCCTATCTTATCTTTTGAGGTGGTGTTATGTCACTCTTGACAATTTCCTTCATGTTTCATGATTCATATTGTTGTCAAGAATGAGGTATTTTAAATCCATCATTTTCTCTTCGTTCAAGAGATCTTTTCAATCCATCAATCCCTTTGTTGGAGTCATTTTGGGTCATAATTCACCTAAAGCCTTCCCTAAGGAATGTTGCTATTATGGTGCTTATCGATAATCCAAGTTTCCTCCTATTCTCTCATTAAAAGGAGTTTTCATCTCCTTGTCGATCTCAATCCAATTAATTGTTTCCATCGGTGGCCGGTTGTCACCTCATCATTTTGAGATGTTTGCCGTAAGCCCACAACAAGCTTGTGCTTTTCGTTGTTGATTTTGCAACAACTCCGTTCAATTCTTCTTTGGAAGGTGCTTTCCAAGTTCCTTTGTGGCAGAAGTTGGCATTTTCTTCTCCGTCCCTTTATCCCAATGATCTATCTTCTTTTCGTTCTTCCGGAGGCATGGTGATGTTGCTCTCTTCACTCATCATCTCGAATTGTGAGGACAGTGTTCTTTTCATGCTTATCCATTTAACCGGAGTGTTGTGTCATCCATTCAAGTTCTCTCATCTTATCAAGTTTTGCCTCCTTCCTCAACCGGAGAGCTGTCTGAAATCTTTCTTACCCCTTGTGCCATTCTTTCAATAGTTAGAAGGTAGTGTGTTGTTGATCTCTTCAAGTATCCTCTCATCTTGTCAAGTTCATGTTCTATTCCTTCCGTGTTCAACCGGAGTGCTGCCCGAATTCTTCCTCTCTCATCTTGTTTTAACCGGAGTGGTTTCGAATTCTATCTTGTCCATTAAACTCTTGATTCATGTCTTTGCAACCTTCAAGTTCTCGTAATGTTCCTTGTTCCTCTTTTCTAAGGATTGTTTGCAATCTCGTTCATCTCTGTTGTACTCTTTCTTTTAAATTGTTTAACCTCTCAAGGTTCATGGTTTCACTCGTTTGTCGTAGAAGCAACTTAGTTTTACCTCTTCCCCTTCCTTTTCCCTCCGGTGCCATCCTAGATCTCGGGACGAGATCCTCTCGTAGTGGTGGAGTGTTGTAACACCCCGGATACAATTTTCCATATTCGTAACTCCAACTCTTGCCTTTTCCGGAGATGTGATATGTTATTTCCTTCGTGGTTGGGTTTTTGTCTGTTGTTTTGCTTTGTGTTCATGTCTTGCATTTCATATCATCGCATCATGTGCATTGCATCTGCATGTTTTCATAAAACTCGTAGCCGTTCGTAGTTGCCCTTTCTCTCTTTGCCTCCGTTGTTATTTTGTCAGGCTCTTGTCCCCGTTGACCTCTCTCAGACCAACCGGCTTCTCGTTCCCTCTTGTCTGGCCGTTTGACCCCCTCCACACTTTACCAACCCCCTCGCGCGCGTGTCTGAAACTCCCCCGAACCCGACCCGGACAGTCATCACCGTTGGGTTCGGATCATCTAAACATCTACAAAACATCTCCGTTTTCTTATTTGGACTCCCTATCTATTTATTTCTAGACCATCCGATTAAGATTGGAGGGACCAAATACCCCTATCCAAAATTCACTTGTTATATAAAGACTAACCCTAAAACCTAGGGACCTTGTCCCATCCACCCGTCGCCGCCGCCGCCACTCCTCTCTTCCCCTCCCACCTCGGGTTCTTCCCCCGATCCAAAAATCCTCCCTCGTTTTCTTCACCAGACCAACCAGCCGCAGCCTCCTCCTTCCTCGATCTTCCCTGCCACCCAGTCCCATCGATCCACCCATCTATCGATCCCCACCTCTCCTCGATTCTAGCCACATCCCTGCTCGATCCTGGAGGGGATCGAGGCCACCAGCAGCCCACTTGTTGGTGACCGAACCAACATGACCGTCGCGTCCCTCTCCTCTGCTTCCTCCTGTTTCCCTTCTTCCCGTATCTCTCTCTCACCTCGCGGTCTCTCTCTCTTTTTCTTCTTAAGGGCCAACATGATCTGCACAGACGCCATGGATGGCCGCCGCCCCGGGCGTCGCTAGGAACCTCCTCGTCGGCGTGATCCCGCGAGTCTCCGTCGCCCGTGCTCCACCACTTCCCCTCGAGCTCCTCCAGTCCGCAGCTCCGTTGCCCCGTCAAGTTCTGGCCGTCTTTGCTGCTGCTTCTGCATCGCCCAGACGCTTTCGCCGCTGCCTTGAAACCACCCGAGGTCTTCCTCCTCGCCGCCCGCTCCCATGGCAAAGACACCAGTCATGGTGCCCTGCCCTCCATCTCTCCCTTATGCTCCCTCCTCTCACATCTCTCTCTCTGAACCAGGGCGCGCTGCCATGGCCTCGGCTCCCGCCCGCCTCCGGCCACGTCCTCGGCCCGGATCCGCCGGATCCCCATCGCCGCGCCAAGTCCCCTGCGTCGAGCCGCCGCGCCAAGTCCGGCCGCTTCCTCCTCTGCTTCTGGTTCTGCTTTGAGCAGAAGGTCGACACCCCGCCTCGAGCCCCGCCGTGTCGCGCCTACGCCCGTTCGGAAGGGCCAGCGCCTCGACTCTGCCCCGCCCGCTCGTCCTCGAGCGTTGACCGCGCCAGCGTGGACCAACTCCAAGTCGCCCACGCCAAGGCCCAGCTCCTCTTCCCCAAATCCGACCGGCCTCAAGGCCCAATGTGAGCTGCTCCCCCAGCCTAGTTTGCCTCAGATTCAGCCCGCCACGCTTTTTTTTTCCAGATCTACGAATTTAGCTTTTAACCCGTGATTTACAGTTTCTGATTGCCTTGTTGTTCATGCATTTAATATCTCACAAACCATGCATCGGATTAAAATAATTTATATATGTAAAATGCTTAGAATTTCATCTAGTTTCACATTATGCCACTTTCATTCATGTTAAAAATGTTTAAAATGCTGTTTGTTTAAATTTGCTTAAATGCCACGCTAAAATGATTTATTTCATAACTAAATAACCGTAACTCGGAATTAAATGTTCTTTATATGTAAATGGGGTGGAAAATGCCTAGTTTAACATGGTGCACTTTATTTTCCTGTTTAACAACATTGAAATTGTGTATAGGGCAGATCAGTACCAAATCTAAAATATTGCTCATGGGGATTTTCCGGAATTGTTGTTTGTTGTTCCGGCCTCATTTAAACTTGCCTAAATAGTTAGTTTGCTTATGTTTCACCCCTTGCCATGTTTAATAACATTTAATATTGTTTGGTAGCTTAAACGAGATTAAACTAAATAATTGATGTGGTGTTTTGTCAATATGCAACTCGTTGCATATTGAGCTCCACTTAACTTGTAGCATTGTTTGTTGCACCTTGCCATGCCATGCCTCATTAAACCGGACATGCATCATACTGGGTTGAGCATCATGCCATGATTATGCTTGCGCGTTTACCATGTTGTTTGTTTCTTTCCGGTGTTGCTTCTCGGTTCCGGTAATGTTGCGATTGTGAGGATTCGTTCGACTACTCCCGTTCATCTTCTTCATCGACCCGTTCTTCTTCCTAGCGGGATTTCAGGCAAGATGACCGTCACCTTGGATCTCATTACTATCATTGCTATGCTAGTTGCTTCGTTCTCTCGCTATGTTGCGTTACCTATCTCTTGCTGCTCAAGCCTCCCAAATTGCCATGAACCTCTAACCTTTGACACCTTTCCTATGCAAACCGTTGTTTGGCTATGTTACCGCTTTGCTCAGCCCCTCTTATAGCGTTGCTAGTTGCGGTGAAGTTGAAGATTGCTCCATGTTGGATTATGTTTATGTTGGGATATCACAATATCTCTTATATTATTAATGCATCTATATACTTGGTAAAGGGTGGAAGGCTCGGCCTTATGCCTGGTGTTTTGTTCCACTCTTGCCGCCCTAGTTTCCGTCATATCGGTATTATGTTCCCGGATTTTGCGTCCCTAACGCGGTTGGGTGGTTTATGGGACCCCCTTGACAGTTCGATTTGTATAAGACTCCTCCAAAGAAGGCCCAACCTTGGTTTTACCATTTGCCTCACCACCACCTATACCCTTCCCTTGGGTCGGCCAACCCAAGGGTCATCTTTATTTTAGCCCCCCGGGCCGATTGCTTCTCTAAGTCTGGCACGAACCGAACTTCTGCGGGGCCCCTCGGAGAAACTTCGAGGTCTGGTTTTACTCGTAGCTAGTCTCATCCGGTGTTGCCACGAGAATGAGATATGTGCAGCTCCTATCGGGATTGTCGGTGCATCGGCGGCTTTGCTGGTCTTGTTTTATTCTTTGTCGAAATGTCTTGTAGCGGGATTCCGAGACTGATCGGGTCTTCCGGGAGAAGGAATATCCTTCGTTGATCGCGAGAGCTTATCATGGGCTAAGTTGGGACACCCTGCAGGTATAAACTTTCGAGAGCCGTGCCCGCGGTTATGTGGCAGATGGGAATTTGTTAATATCCGGTTGTATTAAACTTGAAGTAAACTCTTCTAAAATACACCAACCGTGTGCGTAACCGTGAGTGTATCTTTCGGGGTTGATCGAGAGGAGAACACGGTTTCTGGGTTATGTCTGACGTAAGTAGGAGTTCAGGATCACTTCTTGATCATTACTTGTTGACGGCCGTTCCTTTGTTTCTCTTCTCGCTCCCATTTGCGTATGTTAGCCACCATATATGCTTAGCCGCTCTTTTGCAACCTCACCACTTTACCCTTCCTTTCCCTTTAAGCTTTGCTAGTCTTGATACCCATGGTAATGGGATTCTTTGAGTCCTCGTGGCTCCTGATTACTACACCAACAGTTGCTTGAGTACAGGTTGTCACGATGATCATGGCGTGAGGCGATGTTTGCTTATTTTGGAGTTCTTCTTACGCTTCTTGATCGGGGATAGGTTCCAGGTCGGCATCCTGGGCTAGCAGGGTGGATGTCGTTGAGCTTCTGTTTATGTTTCATCCATAGTCGGATGTTGTTCTTGTATATGATGTTGATGTATTCTTGTGGCATTTGTGCCTTATGTATGTATCCCCATCTATTATGTAATGTTGATGTAATGATATCCACCTTGCAAAAGCGTCTTCAAGATGCGCTTCTATCCTTGGTGGGACCTTCAAGTTCCTTTAGGATAGGGTCGCATCTTGGGCGTGACAGGAGGAGACTTCTCCGGGAGGACACTAGAGCCGAGGTTGATTTTGAGGATGACGATGCGTCCACCCCAAGGAAGATAGGCCGGAAGTGCAATCACAAGCGCAAAGGCAAGGTAGTGATGGCAGTTGAGAGTTCCTGCAAGTCAGATGCCACCAAGAAGCCCAAGACTGACAACCCTTTCAGGACCCCGATTCCAAGTCACATCGATCCAGCCGGTAACACCTCATATCTCTTTGCGGCCTCACGCACGATATTCCCACGGGTGTCGCCTTACCATGGCCCGGGACCGTTTGCGCCTTTTGGCTCACGTATATGACAGTGTTGCTAGCATCCATATAATGAAGAACCCGGGCCGACATGACTAGTCGTGAACCCAAAGTGGCACTAACTTATAGGGACAGGCATACATGAATCAACATCGAGCATGTCGGTCAGCAGCGTGTGAATCCGGGCTGTAGCACTGGGCTAACATGACTCCGGGAACCCGGGCTGTAGCAGGCTAGGCAGGACTCCGGATGTCACCGCGTGACATTTCCCCGAAGGGACAGACACAGGAACGAAGTGAATCACATGCCGGCCAGTCTAGTGTTCCGGAGCAGTAGTGCTGGGCTAGCAGGACTCCGGTGAACCGGGCTGTAGCGGACTACTATGGCTCATGGAAGCACAAGAATAAATTTCCTCATAAGAGAGGCTACCAAGGATAAACAACTAGGTTGTCAGATCCCACACATACCAAGCATTTCAATCATACACACAATATGCTCGATATGTGTAAATACAACATGGCATCACAACATAACTCTATGACTCAAGTATTTATTCATTAGGCTCGAGGAGGCGAGATATTCTGAGCATGGGTCTCATGACCCAACATTCAGAGCATACAATCAAAGCACATGCGGAAGCTTAACATGTCTGAGTACAGACATCTACAAATGAAAAAGGCTTAGAAGCCTGACTATCTACCAGATCCTGCCGAGGGCACAAGATCGTAGCTGAGGTATCAAGCTAAACGTCGAAGTCCACACGGAACTACTAGCGAGGCCAGCGTCACTACGCAAAACATAAAATAGGAAGCGTGAGTACAAATGTACCCGGCAAGACTTACATCGTAACTAGGTACATATGCATCATTATCAACAAAGGGGTGGTGGAGTTTGATTGCAGCAAGCCAGCTTTAGCTCGGTGGCTATCTGAACTACATTCCAAGTAACTCTTTTGAGGTGGCGCACATGAGTCAACATATCCACCATATCAATACACCACTATGGATCCGCTCCCGTCTCCCTACGAGAACGCCATCCATAGCACTCACACTTATCTTGCGCATTTTAGAGTATCCACTTCCACTTGTCTATGAACTGTTATAGGCAACCCAGAAGTCCTTTACATGAACACGGCTATTGAATAGATGATGTTAACCTGCAGGGTGTACTTCTTCATACATGTTTCCACCACTTAGCGTACGCACCACGACATGTGCTCGGCAGACTTCAGCGAAAGCCGACGTGGGTGTAAACCACGACCTACCTAAACACTCAAGTCTCTAGTCCGGTTTATCGCCTATTCAGGTTCCATCAGGAGTCGGCCGAGGTTTCCACATACGGCCCCGAACGATGTGTACAGGGTACCGTGACACCAAATGGGCGCCCGACATACCCGGCCACGTGCTTACCACATTACAGCCCACCCCTCGGGTCAGTGCTGCCCACGGCCTCCAGCATACTACAAACAACAGAAACTACTTGCAACTCTTGGACAGAGGACAAGGGTGATTAAGAAGTCGAGCGGGGTCATATTTCAGGGCCCAATGCATGGTAGTAGTTGTTTCATGGATCACAAACACAGAACTCAGTTCCTGAGGACGGCTTCAATGAGACAACCCACCATGTACGCCTACATGGCCTCTCACCGATACCTTTACCAAATCGTGTTCACACACTTAGCTCTCAACAGTAGGACATGTTTACACACCTCCGATTCATCCCTGATGAATCAGACCTGACACCACTCTAAGCAATAGCAGGCACGGCAAACAAGCATGAATGAGTAGGCACATCATGGCTCAAACAACTCCTACTCATGCTAGTGGGTTTCATCTATTTACTGTGGCAATGACTGGTCATGCAGAGGATAAAGGGGTTCAGCTACCGCAACAAGTAACAGATGAATCGTTGTTGTCCTAATGCAGTAAAAGAGAGCAGGAGCGAGAGAGTGGGATTGTATCGGAATGAACAAGGGGTTTTTGCTTGCCTGATGGAGTGGTAGTAGGATACTGCCCTTCAGTCGGATAATCGTAGGTATCCTCGGAGGCAGAACCTACCATGAAAGATAAGTCGAACACAATCAACACATGACGATATGCAACAATATGATGCATGCTATGACATGGCAATATGAATGTGTTTTGGGCTAATGCAAGCTAGAACAGATTGAGATGAGTCCATTTGAACCAAAGATTCAAATGCAAACCCATTTTATGAAGTCATAAAGGTGCACTAACTTGTTTCATCTAAACAGCAAGGTTAGGTTGCTCTGACATGCTTGAGACCAATACATATGGATAGATTGGATTTTTCTGATCATTTTTCATATATAAATCTTTGCGTTTGGAGCTACAGATTAATTTCTATGATTTTTTGAAGTTTGTGGTATTTTCTGGAATTTCCTGTGTAAGAATAATTCCAGTAAATAAATCTTGTGTCGACATTACGTCGGGGGTGATGTCAGGGGTCAACGGGACAGTCCAGGTCAAACCTGACAGTGGGTCCCGCGTGTCAGTGTAATTATTTTAACTAAAATCGATTAGTACTAATCCTAATTAATTAACAGGGTTGGGCCCCACCTGTCATTGACCCAGGGGGGTCAAACTGGGCCCACCCATGGTCAAACGGGGTCAGCGGGGTCAACTCGCAGGCGTTTAGCCGCCGGCAAGGCCAATCGCGGCGGTGCGGGTGCGGGAATCACCTCTGAGGCACCGTTAAGGCGCCCGTTGGGCTCTATGGGTAGGCGGGAGGCGAGCATGGCGGGTGGTGCAGGTGGTTGGGCTCGGGATCGCCGGAAATGGCGCCGGCGACGTGTTTGGCGGCGACCGGAGCTCGGGCGAGGTCGGGCTCGTCGCTAGGAGGCGCGGAGAGGTGCGTGGAGTGGTGCATTGGGCTCCTGCGAGTGCGGTAAGTGTGTTGGACACGGTGGTGTGGCCTGTGGGTGGCCGGAGTCACGTCGGCGACGAGCTCGGCGGTGGCGCGTGCGGTGAAGCCTCGTGCAGTCGCTACGGTGCTCAAGAGTGGGGACGGAGAGGATGGGGAGGTAGCTAGGATCACGGTGGTCACGGCAGGGCAGACGGCAAGGTCGGGGACGAGCTGCTGCAGCGGTGACGGCGAAAGGGATCTCCGACGACGGTCGGTGAGGACGGTGTCGGTGGAGGCGGTGCGAGCGTCTGGCCTTCGAGGCTCGGCTAGCAGCCAGGTGGGCGGCAGCGGGGGCTCGTGGAAACGGTGGAGCGGCGCGAGGACGACGGTGGGCGCGACTACGGCAGCGGTGCGGCGGCGGCTGCTTCGGCCATGGCGGGAAAGGGCGAGAGAGAGGACAGGGGGAGAGAATGAGATGTCCAAGGGCTCGGGGTGGCGCCGAGGAGGCCCTTCGAGGCGTCGCGCTGGCGCGGGCGACGCATGCAGGCAGGGAGGTGGCGTGGCGAGCTCGGCGACGTCGTGGTGTCCCTCCTCTGCCTACTGGCAGAGGTGGTTTGTGACTGGCACGGGCCAGGTGGGCCGGCCCAGTGCAGGTAAGTGGCCACTGGCCTTTCTCTGTCTCTCTCTCTTGTCATTTTGATTGTTTTTCTAATTTTCTATAACTGTTTGGCATTATTAAAAATAGCTAGGCATTTCTAAAAATCCTGGAAATAATTAGGGGCTTTGTTTAGAATATTTCCAACAACCCACACTTATCTCCAGAATTATTTGATCATTTAAAATATTTTATATTATTTAAGTGCCCAAACTCAAATAGCTAATGATTTAATCGAGTGACCTTATGTGTCCTAGAAAAATGTGAACCAATTTTGGCAAAGGTTCTAACCAAGGCAAAACTGATGGACATTTTAGAAGGGCATTTCAGGTTCATTGAAAAAGGTTTTAGTAAACCCTAATTGGTTTAAGGGGGGTGCTGGGGGTTCTGTCATCCCCATTTCAAATTCATTTGAAAAAGTAAACATGATGACATGAGGAACAAGCAAAGGCAACAGGGGCTGAGCTAGGCTGTGACAACTCACCCCCACTAAACAAGAATCTCGTCCCGAGATTCAAGACGTGAGGTAAGAGGACAGAGGGACACAAGCTAATACAATCTTCGCGATCCAGATGTCTTTCTCGAGGAGGTTGATTCATTGCATCGCCTTGATCTCGACGTCTTGCTTTGAGAACTACATCCAACATGACAACAAGAAGAAAGGGAGAATTTTAGAAGAATCGACCTTCTTGAGGTTCGGGCAAATTAGGATCAAATCACGGAATGAGACATTGCAACATCTCTCGAGCTGAGACACGAAGCATACATCTAGAGGGATGGGGTGAAATAGATGACGGAGGTTCACTACGTAGACACAATTCCACACTTAAGAAGGTGGTGAACGGTTGTCAACGTAGCGAGGAGTTGAGTTGCCATGATACCATAACGAGACATCTTAAGGAAGGTGACTCACAGAAATATTCCCTTAAGTGTGAAAAAGAATTACTTTTGATATAGAGATCATTGAGACTCTTTATACCAGCCTAAGGCAATCACAACCGATCATTTGAAAAAGCTCGAAGAAATGGCATTCTCGGACTAGGATGGATGGTGTAGACTACCTTGTTGAAGACAACGCAATGGATGATTTTTGCTTATCATCGGAAATGGATGGGACCCATGGTAAGTCCACTTTTAAAGATGATCTTGGACAGCAACTGCTGAGAAGGCATCCCGTGGGGAATTGGCACCATGGCGGTGCAAGCTGGGTACAAAATGCAAATGTTGGGAATGTTCCAACCATCATATCTGCCTGAGATTCAGATCTGGTTGGTGTCAGGATATTCCAGACTCATCAAGTCTAGAAAGAAAAATGGAAGTTTGCAACACAAATCAACGAGATGACGTTGGGAGATTCCCGGGGAGTGAACTACGATAGCAAGCTCCAAAACATGAGCTGGTTCTGCTACATACATGTGAACACGTTGTCCAAGACAAGCATGACCACATAGTAGTCTTATAATGAAACACTACCGAGTTCTGATTGGGAACCATCATTGCGGAGAGTGAAGTCCTGCGCATGTACCTTTGGGTCCTTAAGGGTTAGCACTCAAGAACTTCTTTTCCTTGAACAAATCAATCAGTGGCTTGGTGTGCTAGGGAATTCATATGGAGTGGAGGTAATTAATCTACCAAACCATAGAATACGTTCGCACATGCATAAGTGACTTGGGATGGTACCAGAGGAAACAAAAACAATCTTTCTCGAACCCACGGTGGCAACTTGCACCAAATGCACATGAATTCAAGGAAGTCACTTCTTCCATCCAAGAATAAGCTTCATGAATGGAACATGAAGGCATTGCTTACAAAGTTTCCAACACTAGGTTGATGTTCAACATGAATCATGGGGGAGACAAAATGCTGCTGATGGGCTCAACTGCAACTCATCGGAATTTCCACTGGACTTCCACCATCATGTGAACACGGTGATAGCATTGGTCAGACCCAAAAGATATAATGGTGTATGCTCGAGGGATCAACCACGAGTAAGACAACATTACGAACATCGTTGGTTCTGATTTGACTTGACAATAGCCCATACTCAAATCAAAGTTTTGACAAGACAATAAATCCCACAATTGATCATGAGAACCAATTGGTGAAGATATCATCTTTCTTCAACACACACACAAACATAAGATATCCCTTAGAGATGAACTAAGTTAAGCAAAGCTTTATCTTCCAACTCTCCAAGTTGTTGTCTAGCTCAACCAACTAGCTCAGGGATATCCAACACAGATTCTTGGAGAATGGGTGGTTTAGAGGAAAACTAATATGATCACGAACTCAACATAGCGGCCAGGTGACAACCTGCTAACACTTCTGAGAAGATTTTCGGAACATCACGAACCACCGATATGTTACTAAGATCGAGAACAATCTTGCTTTTTAGAGCAAGACGATATGATCAAATAGACAAGGGATTGAATAATCCTAACTCATTGATCGAAGAGTGCACCAGAAATAAGGACTAGGTAGCACAGTCTATCTTAGAATGATGATTCAAAAACCAACATGCTAAGAGTGAAACTATTGTCCATTTACTACTAAGCAACATGGTTGCTAGAAGTATTAATTTCACACATCACAATTCACTTGTCGGTATTCCGGTTGCAACAACACGGAACCGAGGAGCGAATGATGATGGCGAGAAGTATAACTACGTCAAGAATTCATAAGGGAAGGTGCAATTCTCATGACGTTCCTGACATAAAGTGGGTAATACTTCAGGTTAGAACAGAACAAAAGCTGGATTGGCATTTTGATCTGCGGAATACAACTGCTTTGACCCGATCCTAGAAATGGACAAGGTACTGGAGTTTGTTCTCCTAGTCATTCCAGAATAGAATGGCTCGACGGACCATAAGAATCATAGGCATCGATGAACACGGTTGCACAACTACTCCTGTCTATCAATTGATAGACGAGGGTCAGAAGACAACTAAGAGGGACAACTCAAGGAACATATAACTTTCTGAGTTGTGGATGCATGGATTAGTATGTCGAACCAAGTTCAACATGTTTCTTCCGGATAACCCATGCAGAGAGGTAGGACCGGCGGAGTCACAATTATGAATGGACAACTCCTCAAGAGTACTCTGATAGTGATCTTTTGGTTCAAATAACTTCTGCCTTAATGGTTCATGGTATTTGGAAGAAGGAAATACCACATACCTCGAGGACTGTCACAAGGTTACTAATAACCTAAAGGAACTAGCAAACACTATCAACAGGAGGTAAGTAGAGTGAATCTCGGGTTCAAGAACCCAGGAATAGAATACCTACTACTAAATGGCATCACAGGATGCTTTCGAGAATAATGGCCAGAATCATCACACTAGGAACACAAAACATGGTTAGATTACTAGGTGACTCCCTAAAACACCTAGGGTCATAATAATAACTCCAGCATATATGTCGAGGCAATAGAATACCTCAACTCAGCAATTAGTGTCATTACCCTGGCCCAAAGGGACATCGGGAACGGAAAGAAGGGATTTGCAAATGCATCAGATATATAGAAACCTCGGATGACTCGGACAGCATAACGGCTATAAATGCTCAAAAAGTTTTGAGACATCCTGCAAAAATGGTGGCATAACCACTCAGAAGCACAAAATCAAGGTTTCGAGACCAGCTATGAACATACGGAAGTAGTAAAAACTGAACTGAGATTTGAAACTATTAATTCTATAAGTCTATGGATTAGTAACACGTCATCCTGATAGATAGATGAGAAGGCCTAGTTCTTAATCCCCGTAGAAGAGAAGAGGATGACCCAGATCAGAAGGCCATAAGGTAAAGGAGTAAAAAGAGCCTTACGCTCCCATCCACAATCAATTCCCTTACATAACTAAAGAATTTCTAGACTCAACTTCGACCAGTTTGGCTTGGTAATCCTCTGAGCGATCGAACTCACGATACCAAAGCTGTCAGGACCCCGATTCCAAGTCACATCGATCCAGCCGGTAACACCTCATATCACTTTGCGGCCTCACGGACGGTATTCCCATGGTGTCGCCTTACCATGGACCGGGACCGTTTGCGCCTTTTGGCTCACGTATATGATAGTGTCGCTAGCATCCATATGATAGAGAACCCGGGCCGACATGACTAGTCGTGAACCCAAAGTGGCACTAACTTATAGGGACAGGCATACATGAATCAACATCGAGCATGTCGGTCGTGACGTGTGAATCCGGGTTGTAGCTTTGGGCTAACAGGACTCCGGGAACCCGGCATGTAGCTTGAGCTAAGCGGGACTCCGGATGTCACCGCGTGATATTTCCCTGAAGGGACAGACACATGAACAAAGTGAATCACATGCCGGCCAGTCTAGTGTTCTGGAGCAGTAGTGCTGGGCTAGCAGGACTCCGGTGAACCGGGCTGTAGTGGACTACTATGGCTCATGGAAGCACAAGACTACATTTCCCCATAAGAGAGGCTACCAAGGATAAACAACTAGGTTGTCGGATCCCACACATACCAAGCATTTCAATCATACACACAATATGCTCGATATGTGTAAATACAACATGGCATCACAACATAACTCTACGACTCAAGTATTTATTCAATAGGCTCGAGGAGCGAGATATTACTGAGCATGGGTCTCATGACCCAACATTGAAACATACAATCAAAGCACATGCGGAAGCTTAACATGTCTGATGCAGACATCTACAAATGAAAAAGGCTTAGAAGCACGACTATCTACCGAGATCCTGCCGAGGGCACAAGATCGTAGCTGAGGTATCAAGCTAAACATCGGAGTCCACGGAACTACTAAGCGAGGCCAGCGTCTCTCTGCAAAACATAAAATAGGCAAACGTGAGTACAAATGTACCCAGCAAGACTTACATCAGAACTAGCTACATATGCATCGTTATCAACAAAGGGGTGGTGGAGTTTGACTGCAGCAAGCCAGCTTTGACTCGGTGGCTATCCTGAACTACGACTACAAGTAACTATTTTGAGGTGGCGCACACGAGTCCACATATCCACCATATCAATACACCACTATGGATCCGCTCCCGTCTCCCTACGAGAAGCCATCCATAACACTCACACTTATCTTGCGCATTTTAGAGTATCCACTTCCACTTGTCTATGAACTGTTATAGGCAACCCAGAAGTCCTTTACCGCGGACACGGCTATTCGAATAGATGATGTTAACCCTGCAGGGGTGTACTTCTTCATACATGTTTCCACCACTTAGCGTCTGCACACGACATGTGCTCGGCAGACTTCAAGCAAAAGCCGACGTGGGTGTAAACCACGACCTACCTAAACTCCCAAGTCTCTAGTCCAGGTCTATCTCCTATTCAGGTTCCATCCGCAGGGAGTCCGGCCGAGGTTTCCACATACGGCCCCGAACAATGTGTACAGGGTTCCGCGACACCAAACGGGCGCCCGGCATACCCGGCCACGTGCCTACCGCATCACAGCCCACCCCTCGGGTCAGTGCTGCCCACGGCCTCCAGCATACTACAAACACCAGAAACTACTTGCAACTCCTGGACAGAGGACAAGGGTGATTAAGAAGTCGAGCGGGGTCATATTTCAGGGCCCAATGCATGGTAGTAGCTGTTTCATGGATCACAAACACAGAACTCAGCTCCTGAGGACGGCTTCAATGAGATAACCCACCATGTACTCCTACATGGCCTCTCACTGATACCTTTACCAAATCGTGTTCACACACTTAGCTCTCAACAGTAGGACATGTTTACACACCTCCGATTCATCCCCGATGAATCAGACCTGACACAACTCTAATCAATAGCAGGCACGACAAACAAGCATGAATGAGTAGGCACATCAGGGCTCAAACAACTCCTACTCATGCTAGTGGGTTTCATCTATTTACTGTGGCAATGATAGGTCATGTAGAGGATAAAGGGGTTCAGCTACCGCAGCAAGTAACAGATGAATCGTTGTTGTCCAAATGCAGTAAAAGAGAGCAGGAGCGAGAGAGTGGGATTGTATCAGAATGAACAAGGGGTTTTTGCTTGCCTGATGGAGTGGTAGTAGGATACTGCGCTTCAGTCGGATAATCGTAGGTATCCTTGGAGGCAGAACCTACCACAAAAGATACGTCGAACACAATCAACACATGACGATATGCAATAATATGATGCATGCTATGACATGGCAATATGAATGTGTTTTGGTCTAATGCAAGCTAGAACAGATTGAGATGAGTCCATTTGAACCAAAGATTCAAATGCAAACCCATTTTATGAAGTCATAAAGGTGCACTAACTTGTTTCATCTAAACAGCAAGGTTAGGTTCCTCTGACATGCATGAAACCAGTACAGATGGATAGATTGGATTTTTTTGATCATTTTTCATATATAAATCTTTGCATTTGGAGCTACAGATTAATTTCTATGATTTTTTGAAGTTTGTGGTATTTTCTGGAATTTCCTGTGTAAGAATAATTCCAGTAAATAAATTATTGTGTCAGCATTACGTCAGGGTGATGTCAGGGGTCAACGGGACGGTCCAGGTCAAACCTGATAGTGGGTCCCGCGTGTCAGTGTAATTAGTTTAACTAAAATCAATTAGTACTAATCCTAATTAATTAACAGGGCTGGGCCCCACCTGTCATTGACCGGGGGTGGCCCAGGCCCACCGTGGTCAAGCAGGGGTCGTGAGGTCAACTCACGGCGTTTAGCACTGCTTGAGCTAAACGCGGTGCGGTCTTGGATTCACCTCTGAGAACCTTTGTTGGGCTCTATGGGTAGCTGGGAGCGAGCCACGGCGGGTGGTGCAGGTGGTTGGGCTCGGGGTCGCCGGAAATGGCGCCGGCGACATGTTTGGCGGCGGCCGGAGCTCGGGCGAGCTCGGGCTCGTCGCTGGGAGGCACAGAGAGGTGCGTGGAGTGGTGCATTGGGCTCCTACGAGTGCGGTGAGTGTGTTGGACACGGTGGTGTGGCCTGTGGGTGGCCGGAGTCACGTCGGCGATGAGCTCAGCGGCGGCGCATGCGGTGAAGCCTCGTGCAGTCGCTACGGTGCTCGAGAGTGGGGACGGAGAGGATGGGGTGGTAGCTAGGCTCACGGTGGTCACGGCGGGGCGGACGGCGAGGTCGGGGACGAGCTGCTGCACCGGTGATGGCGAAAGGGATCTCCGGTGACGGTCAGTGAGGACGGGGTCGGTGGAGGTGGTGCAAAGCGTGCGAGCTTTTCGGCTCGGCTAGCTTCGGCCAGGCGGGCGGACGGTGGGGCTCATGGACACGGTGGAGCGGCGGGGGGACGACGGTGGGCGCGGCTACGGCGGCGGTGCGTCGGCAGATGCTTCGGCCATGGCGGGAAAGGGCGAGAGAGAGGACAGTTGGAGAGAATGAGATGTCCAGGGGCTCGGGGCGGCGCCGAGGAGGCCCTTCGAGGCGTCGCGCTGGCGCTGGCGACGCAGGCAGGCAGGGAGGTGGCGTGGCGAGCTCGGCGATGTCGCGGTGTCCCTCCTCTGCCTCTTTGGCAAGAGTGGGTGTTGGCCAGCACGGGCAGGTGGACCCGGCCAGTCTTGGGAGTAAGTGGCCAGCAGCCTTTCTCTCTCTCTCTCTCTCTCTCTCTCTCTCTCTTGTCATTTTAATTGTTTTTCTAATTTTCTATAACTGTTTGGGCTTTGTTTAGAATATTTGCAACAGCCCACACTTATCTCCAGAATTATTTGAGCATTTAAAATATTTTATATTATTTAAATGCCCAAACTCAAATAGCTAATGATTTAATCCAGTGACCTTATGTGTCCTAGAAAAATGTGAACCAATTTTGGCAAAGTTTCTAACCCAAGGCAAAACTGATGGACATTTTAGAAGGGCATTTCAGGTTCATTGAAAAAGGTTTTAGTAAACCCTAATTGGTTTAAGGGGGGTGCCGGGGGTTCTGTCATCCCCATTTCAAATTCATTTGAAAAAGTAAACATGATGACATGAGGAACAACCAAAGGCAACAGGGGCTGAGCTAGGCTGTGACAAACCCCGACAATGAGCTTGCCGGATGCGCTGATTGTTGGGAGGCTACGGCGGGCGACAAGGTGGATCGCTCCGGCAAGCCATTCTGCGAGATCCACCAGACCAAGGGACATGATCTCAATGATTGCCGGCAAGTAGAGCAGCTTGCCGAAAAGCAAAAGCAAGAGTATGAGAAGCGTGACAAAGAGAAAGGCCAAGATGGCCCTGGTAGGTCCGGCAACAAGAACCACGGTGGCCATGGCGGCCGTCGTGCCAAGGGTCAGCAACAGAAGGAGAAGCCTGATCACGACCATGAGAAGGAGGGAAAGGATGATGTGGAGGAGGAATCTAGAGAATAGGAGTTCCAAAAGGCTGTGGAGGCCCTGTGCGTTGACGGAGGTGCATCTTGGCACTCCTCTCACCGCAAACTCAAGCAGTGGGCGTGTGAGATCAACACAGCCGAACCAGCAGCAGAGGCATAGAAGCTGCTCAAGTGGTTCGACACACCCATTTTTCAACACTAAGGACCACCCTGACCGCACCACAGTGGTCGGGTGTTTTCCTTGTGGGTCTCATCAACAATTCACAACCTCAAGGTGTTGAAAATACTGGTTGACGGTGAGGCCAACTTGAACCTTATCTACTCCGATGTGATCAGAAGGATGAAAATCCCTGATGGAGATCTCTGAGAAACAGGAATGGTTCAAGGGATCAATACGGGGAGGAGCCATCCCACCGACAAGGTTACCTTGCTAGTCACTTTTGGTACCGAGCTGAACTACAAGATTGAGAAGGTCGTTTTTGATGTCGTCGAGATATCGTTGCCCTACGATGACATTCTTCGTCGCTCGGCCCTAGCAAAGTTTATGGTAGCATCCCATTACGCCTATAATATTTTGAAAATGCCGGGTCCGATGAGCATCATCATCGTCCACTCCTAGAAGAAGGACGCAGTTATCTGTGCTGACAAGCTCTACCGGGAGGCAGTGGCGGCATCTACCATCAAGGCACCTGCTCCTGCCGGCAAAGCTCTCGGGGAAGGAAACAAGAAGAATACCGGCAAGGCCTCCGATAAGGACTCCGGGAAGCGCATCTCTTCAGAGTCTAGCACACCCGTTGAGGACATACCGGAGAGCTCTACTAGCAAGAGCAAGAATACTAAGGCCTCACCACCTGCTACGAAGCAAGTCTCCGCAAGGGAGGATGGCAAACCAGAAAGTGTGTTGTTGCCTTCTCGCTCGGGAATATTGATGTGTTTTGATGGCAACCATTAGATATCCCCGGCATTCCCCGGGAGGTGATTGAGAACCACCTTGCCGTCTATCCTGATGCGAGACCTGTCAAGCAGAAGGTTAGGAGGCATTCTTTGGAGCTGCAAGAATTCATTGCCCAATAAATCCAAAAACTAGATCTGATGAAGCCGTCAAAGGAGTGCTACCACGTTAACAGCTAGCAAACCCAGTTGTTGTTTGCAAGGAAAATGGGAGGTGGAGGCTTTGTATTGACTACTGCGACATAAACAAAGCATGCCGAAAGGGCCCATTCCCTTTGCCGTGGATTGATCAGATTGCAGACTCCACCACCGACTGTGACCTACTCTCCTTTCTTGATGCCTACTCTGGTTATCATCAGATCTCCATGGTCAAGGAGGATGAGGAGAAGACGACATTCATTACTCCATGTTACGTACTGCTTTGTATGCATGCCTTTCGGTTTAAAGCGTGTCGGAGCAATGTTTGCAAGGGCTGTGCAAGTTGGTTTTGGTTCTCAGCTACACACAAATGTGGAAGCCTATATAGATGATATAGTGGTGAAAACCTGGCACAAGGATTCCCTGGTCCATGATTTGGAAGAGATGTTTGCAAACTTGCCCAAGATCAATGAGGGAGTCCTGGATTAGGGGGTGTCCGGATAGCCGGACTATAGCCTTCGGCCGGACACCTGGACTATGAAGATACAAGATTGAAGACTTTGTCCCGTGTCCGGATGGGACTTCCCTTGGCGTGGAAGGCAAGCTTGGCGATACGGATATGTAGATCTCCTACCATTGTAAAGCGACTCTGTGTAACCCTAACCCTATTCAGTGCCTATATAAACCGGAGGGTTTTAGTCCGTAGGACGAACAACAATCATAACATAGGCTAGCTTCTAGGGTTTATACTCTCTGATCTCGTGGTAGATCTACTCTTGTACTACCAATATCATCAATATTAATCAAGCAGGAGTAGGGTTTTACCTCCATCGAGAGGGCCCGAACCTGGGTAAAAACATCGTGTCCCTTGTCTCCTATTACCATCCGCCTAGACGCACAGTTCGGGACCCCCTACCGAGATCCGCGGTTTTGACACCGACATTAGTGCTTTCATTGGGAGTTCCTGCGTGTAAATGCGTCTTTAGGCACGATGGCTCCTCCGATCATCAACAACGATGCACTCGGGTGAGACTTTTCTCCCGAATAGATCTTCGTATTCGGCGGCTTTGCCTGCGGGCCAATTAAACAGCCATCTGGAGCAGATTGAAAGCTATGCCCCTGGCCATCAGGTCAGATTTGGAAGTTTGAACTACACGGCTGACATCCACTGAGACTTGATCTTCGACAGGTTCGAGCCACAGCCAAGCGCGCCACACTGTCCCGAGGGGCATGATCTATCTCTACCGCCGGACAATGACCTGGAGGCCGCACCAGAGTCCGCTCCGACCTTTAGCTCGGAGCCGACCGCGCCGATCGAGGAAGGGTGGCTGAACACCGCCTCGGGGGCTGCGATCTCCACGGCGATTGAGCCGTACACCTACCCCGTCCTTTGCGAAGCTCGTGACTCCAAGGCGCCGGACTCCTCTCCGGACCCCGAGCCTTCCACGCCCCTGCCAATTGAATCCGATTGGGCGCCGATCATGGAATTCACTGCCGCAGACATCTTTCAGCACTCGCCCTTTGGCGACATCCTGAATTCACTAAAGTCTCTCTCTTTATCAGGAGAGCCCTGGCCGGATTATGGTCAGGAAGGTTGGGATGCGGACGACGAAGAAAATCAAAGCCCACCCACCACCCACTTCGTAGCCACTGTCGATGATTTAACCGACATGCTCGACTTCGACTCCGAAGACATCGACGGTATGGACGACGATGCAGGAGACGACCAGGAACCAGCGCCCACAGGGCACTGGAAGGCCACCTCGTCATACGACATATACATGGTGGACATCCCAAAAGATGGGAATGGCGATGGAACAGCGGAGGATGACCCCTCCAAGAAACAGCCTAAGCGTCGGCGTCAGCGGCGCCGCTCTAAATCCCGCCACAGCAAAAACGGTGATTCCGCACGGAGATAATAACACCCGGACGGTGCGAAGACAACCCCTCGGCAAAGATTCAGCGGGAGGATGGAGAAGCCAGCCCTCATGAGAGAGCGGCAGAAAAAGAGGTAGAGGACGATAATTACATGCCTCCCTCCGAAGATGAGGCAAGCCTCGACGACGACGAATTTGTCGTACCCGAGGATCCTGTCGAACAAGAGCGTTTCAAACGCAGGCTCATGGCCACGGCAAGCAGCCTCAAGAAAAAGCAGCAACAACTTAGAGCTGACCAAGATTTGCTAGCAGACAGATGGACTGAAGTCCTTGCGGCCGAAGAGTATGAACTCGAGCGCCCCTCCAAGAGCTACCCAAGATGCAGGCTGCTACCCCGATTAGAGGAGGAAGCACCTTAACCTACATCACCGGTGCATGATATGGCTGACCGGCCACCTCGTGGCCATGACAGAGAGGCCTGTCGGCCCTCAATCCAAGCCGCACCCCGCCGCCGCTCAAAAAATACAAAGGCACGGGAAATCGCGGAACCTGCGAGATATATTGGAGGACAAGGCAAGGCAGACAAGATCGATCTATGGATCGCGTGGGTACCCCATGACACGTGACAATAACCGTCACGCCGGATATGGCAACTCCGGCCGGTCCGAACACAGCAGACAAAGCTCATTTGAGCTGCGTCGTGATATAGCCCAATACAGAGGCGCCGCACACCCACTATGCTTCACAGATGAAGTGATGGATCATCAAATCGCCGAGGGTTTCAAACCCATAAACATTGAATCATACGATGGCACAACAGATCTTGCGGTTTGGATCGAGGACTATCTCCTTCACATCCACATGGCCCGCGGCAATGATCTACACGCCATCAAATACCTCCCACTCAAGCTTAAAGGACCAGCCCGACATTGGCTTAACATCTTGCCAGCAGAGTCAATCGGATACCAAGGACAGCAGTGGCAGGTCGCATCGCAACAAGCACAAGCGCCGTATTAACGGTGATAATGCTGAGGATACGGCAGTCAATGCCGGATTCAGAGGCTCTAAACCCGGTCAGCGGAAAAAGCCATTTAAAAGAAATACTCCGGGCCCGTCCAATTTGGACCGAATACTCGATCGCTCATGCCACATACATGGCACCCCCGAAATGCCAGCCAATCACACCAACAGGAATTGTTGGGTGTTCAAGCAGGCAGGCAAGTTTAAATGCCGAAAACAATGACAAGGGGCTACATAGCAATGACGAGGAGGAGCCCCGGCCGCCGAACAATAGAGGACAGAAGGGCTTCCCCTTGCAAGTGCGGATGGTGAACATGATATACGCAACCCACATACCCAAAAGGGAGCGGAAGCGTGCACTAAGGGACGTATACGCGATGGAGCCAGTCGCCCCAAAGTTCAACCCGTGATCTTCCTGCCCGATCACTTTTGATCGAAGGGACCACCCCACTAGCATCCTCCATGGCGGATTCACCGCATTGGTTCTAGACCCAATCATTGACGGATTTCACCTCACTAGAGTCCTAATGGACGGCGGTAGCCGCCTGAACCTGCTTTACCAGGATACAGTGTGCAAAATGGGCATAGACCCATCAAGGATCAAACCCACGAAGACAACCTTCAAAGGCGTCATACCAGGTGTAGAGGCCAAGCTATGCAGACTTCGATTACACTTGAAGTGGTCTTGGATCCCGGATAACTTCGGGCGAGGAGTTAATCTTGACATAGTCCCGTTCCGTGGCGGCTATCATACCTTTGCTCGGACGAACCGCATTTGCAAAGTTCAATGCGGTGCCACACTACGCATATCTCAAGCTCAAGATGCCAGGTCCTCGAGGAGTCATCCGGTCAATGGAAACACCGAACGCTCTCTCCGGACGGAGGAGCATACGGCGGCCCTCGTGGCGGAAGTGCAAAGTAGCCTCTTAAGGCAATTCTCGAGTCCGGCTATTAAACGTCCGGACACCGTCAAGCGCGCCCGAAGTAACCTACAACAAGACCACCTGGCACATTCCGAGCACGCATAGCAATGCGGCCCAAGCCCCAGCCCTCGCGAAATCACGAAACCAGTATTACGCGTACATAATTACGCTCTAGAAATACCATGGGCATAGGCGAAGGGGCATGACCACGGCATGCCCAGAATGCGGCTCAACCACACCAGGGGCTTCCGATTGTGTCATTCCTTTTTCTTTCTTTTTACTTTCAGGACTCCGTTCTCACGAAGCCCTGTCCGGCATTAGAATCGCCGAACACACGATGCAACAGCCAGGGAAGCAGAAAGCTACGTCGAGTATCCAAGTGGTCTCTGTTACGAGCAATATATCTGTTTTACACAACATCCCGCAGCTTACCCCTGGAGGGAGACATGTTAAAAAGTCTCGTCCCTTGCTTATCGCACTATTTGTATCGTTCTGCTCTTACAACAGCCCTTTTGAATAAACAATATATAGCTTCTGCCTATTGATTTCCCTTATATATATATATATATATATATATATATATATATATATGTTCATATATGACATAGTGCAACCGAACACTTTAGTGCAGGCAATACACCAGGGGCTTAAGTACCCCATAACATGGTGTGATAAGTCCGAACACTTTCACAAGTGCGGCACCCCGACCTTATAGCATTATATGCATCGGCTCCGAATCATGTCTTGGGTCAATAGTTGGGTTTGCCAGGCTCCCATGTTTTGGTACCTTATGTTCCGTTATATCGGCTAAGGTAGCGCTGGGAGAACCACTGCGATTGCGCCTCGGTTGAGCTGGGTTAAGCACCTCAGTGGAGAAAGCTAAAACTGACCGTCATGATAGGGCGAGAGCTGGTCGCTGTTCGAGAGGTTTTGAGTCCCTAAAGACTTATGCCGCTTAGAGCGAGGAGTCGGTATTGTCCGGCCTAGGCATGGATAGTGCCCCGAACTCGGTCTTCCGAATACCAGGGGTTTCGCCGAAATTTAAAATTATAGAATTCTATGGCTAAGTGAGAGTGTTCAAGCATTATAGTCCGGTTGCCTTGTTCGTTGCATTGAGCGCCTCCCTCGAAGGACCCAAGAATGGGAACAAGAGCACTCAAGTTCATCCCGAACACCCCAGCACTCGTGGCATGGGGGCTGAAACCAATGACTCGCCATCTCTCAAATTTAATACACGGCCGCATAGAAGGTAATATTTTAAATTAAAAAGTGTTGCTTAGCGCATATGAACAAGTTTTCAGCGTACAGGATAACAAATGCGAGTCTACTCAAAAATTATATCTTTGGAGAATTTATCCGCTATAAGGCAGGCACCCTTGGGGCATACGATAATACCATTCAGGCTTGCGATGCTCCTTCTTCGGTGGTGGTCCGTACTTCACAAGCTTCTCAGCGTCCATCTTGCCCCAGTGCACCTTAGCAAGGGCAAGGGCCCTACGGGCACCTTCGATGCAGACGGAGCGCTTGATGACTTCAACCCACGGACAGGCGTCCACAAGCTGCCTCACCAACCCGAAGTAGCTCCCAGGCATGGCTTCCTTTGGCCACAGCCGAACTATGAGGCCCCTCATGGCCTGTTCGGCCACCTTATGGAGCTCGACCAGTTGCTTCAACTGGTCGCTTAAGGGCACCGGATGTCCGGCCTCGACATCTTGAGACAGAACACCTTCTCCGTCGAGCTCCCCTCCTCGGCTCGGTAGAATGCGGCAGCATTAGCCACACTGCGGGGCAGATCTGCGAATGCTCCTAGAGAGCTCCAGATTCGGGTAAGTAACAGATAATTCACTTTCACATGCTTGCTTTGCATATAGAATGCCTTACCCGCCACTATCTTCTTCATCGCCTCAATCTCCTGGAGGGCTTTTTGGGCTTCGGCCTTAGCGGCCTTGGCGCTCTCAAGGGCTGTGGCGAGCTTGAACTCCCGAGTCTTTGAGTCACGCTCCAAACTCTCGTGCTTTTCCACGAGAGCCTGGAGCTCTTGTCGCACTTCGCCACGGCGCCTCTGCTTTTCTCGCTCGGTGCGCTCATGGCTGCATTGCTTCGGCCGGGACACCGCCTCCTTGAGGTCGCCACCTCGTTTGTGGCCCCTGTAATATTCATGTTATTCTGTCATTTTTGCAAACACATCTTTAACTTCTCCCATAAGGTATTACTTACCTTTCTTGTCCTCGAGCTGCTTTTTGGCAAGTCCGAGCTCGTTCTCGGACTGCTCGAGGCTCTGCTTCAATGCACCAACCTCCATGATCGGTCTGCGGCAGAGAGGTCAAGAGCCTTTGCATTCCCATATTGACATACTTATGTTAGACTCCTGCGTATATCTTTTTAGATCCTCAGTTCGGCTTTTTCTTTCCGAACACCAAACTGAAACATCGAGGAGCTCTTTTGTCTATCTTGGTAATATTTTTATATATCTTAAACACATACCTCAAAGCCTGTTAGAAGGCTGGCACAGGCTTCAGTCAGCCCGCTTTTGGCAGACTAAACCTTCTGGATCACCACACTCATAACAGTGTGGTGCTCCTCATTGGTGGAAGCGCCGTTAAGCGCCTCCATCAAATCATCCGGTGCCTCCGTTTGGACGGAGGTCACCGGCGTCGCAGTCTTGCCCTTCTTACGAAGGGGTCGCCTGTCGGACTCCGGAACCACTGAAGGTTCCGGTACGGAGTCCGGCGCAGGGCCGGACATGAAGCCCTTTGGGGTTTTATCCCCTTTGAGCCCGGATTCTGGGAGGTCACCTTGCGGCGCCTCCATAGCCGCCTCCTCCTGGTTGGGCCCCTTTTGGGACTCCACCCCAGTGTCATCCGCGGCGGGAGGAGACGAGGCAGTCGGAAGTGAGGTGATATTCACCTCCGACGAATCTAGGGAGCCACTCGATGAATCGTCGAGCCCATCCTTGGGCGGGCTCCATGGTTATATCCGGCATTATAGGATGATGTGCGACAAATGAAACGCCATGAGTTATTCTGGTGTTCGGACACTTACGATCTTGCCAGGGGCTTGGCCCTTGGAGCCCACCCCTCTTCGCCGTCGTCGGCATTGGCGGTGTAGTCCGGAGGAAGGGTCCTTCCCTTCTTGGACCCTCCGGCCTCCCCGGTGGGGGCGGCCTTCCTTTTCTTCTCTCCCCTCGCTGGGGCAGAGGCCTCTTTTTCCTCCTCTTCTTCGCAGGAGGAGTCCGCCTCGTGGTCAACGGACGATGAGTCCGATAACACCTGGCGCCGGGAACTCCCTCGAGTTCCCGTGGCCTTCTTTTCCGGCACCACGCGAGGTGCCGAAACCAGCAGCCCCGTCAATTGGGCGTCTGCTGTGTCTTCTGGCAAAGGAGCCGGACAGTTGATCTGTCCGGACGTCTTCAACCAGTCCTGTCAAAGGTGAGCGAGTTTTAGATCCCGCATAGAGTCAAACTATGAAAAAATAGTCCCGTAAAGGGTGAAGTAACTTACCTCGCTGGCTTGATGCTGCGAGCTGAATCCGCGATCTTCCGTCGAGGATGCGGGAGCTTCGGCGCCCTTGAACAACACCTTCCAGGCGTCTTGGTACGTAGTGTCGAAGAGCCGGTTCAAGGTTCGGTGCTGGGCCGGATCAAACTCCCACAAATTGAAGTCCTGTTGCTGGCATGGGAGAATCCGGCGGATGAGCATCACCTGGATTATGTTGACAAGCTTGAGATTCTTGTCCACCAGGTTTCGGACGCTGGTTTGGAGTCCGGCCAGCTCTTCCGAATTACCCCACGTCAGGCCCGTCTCTTTCCATGAGGTGAGCCGTGTGGGGATGCCAGATCGGAATTCGGGGGCCGCCGCCCATTGAGAGTCGCACGGCTCGGTGATATAGAATCACCCCGATTGCCACCCCTTTATGGTCTCCGCAAAGGAGCCCTCGAGCCATAGGACGTTGGCCATCCTGCCCACCATGGCGCCTCCGCACTCCGCTTGGCGGCCGCCCACTACCTTCGGCTTGACATTGAAGGTCTTCAGCCATAAGCCGAAGTGGGGCTGGATCTGAAGGAAGGCCTCGCACCTGACGATAAAGGCCGAGATGTTGAGGATGAAATTCGGGGCGGATCGTGGGAAATCTAGGCCGTAGTAGAACATGAGCCCCGGACGAATGGGTGAAGTGGAAACCGTAGTCCGCGGAGGAAGTGGGGGAGGAACACCATCCTCTCATGGGGCCTGGGGGTGGGGATGAGCTGCCCCTCGTTGGGGAGCCTATGCGCGATGTCACAGGACAAGTATCCGGCCTTCCGCAGCTTTTTGATGTGCCCCTCCGTGACGGAGGAGGCCATCCACTTGCCTCCCGCTCCGGACAAAGATGGAGAAGGTTGAGGTGGGATGTGCGGACTTGGGCGCTGGAGCTCGAGTGCACGGAAATGGATAAGCAAAGGAGGAAGAAGGCGTATGTGAAAAAGCGGATTCTTATCCCCTTATATGGACGGGCAAAGCTATGCGTCCCCACCGGCCTGATAAAACTCGCTTATCTCCCAAGCGTCGTAATCAATGGTGCGGTTGGGTTACCAACGCCCGTATTGATGAGAATCCCAGAATAAGGGGACACGATCTCTGCTTTGACAAGACGTGCCAAGGAAACCGCCTCGCTAAACGCGCTGAGGTTGGGCAGTAAAAACGATTCTAATAAAGGCTTGGCCGTGGTGTGATGTCACGCTACGGAATACGTCAGCAGATTGAACTCTTGTAAAAGTTATTCTCTCTACAATGGTATGTGGAACTTATTTTGCAGAGCCGGACACTATCCTTGTGTTCAAAATCTTCTATGAAGTATTCGGAGGAGGAACCCGCCTTGCAATGCCGAAGACGATATGCACGCCGGACCCGTCGTCATTGAAGCCTGGTTCAGGGGCTACTGAGGGAATCCTGGATTAGGGGGTGTCCGGATAACCGGACTATAGCCTTCGGCCGGACTCCTGGACTATGAAGATACAAGATTGAAGACTTCGTCCCGTGTCCGGATGGGACTTTCCTTGGCGTGGAAGGAAAGCTTAGCGATACGGATATGTAGATCTCCAACCATTGTAAACCGACTATGTGTAACCCTAACCCTATTCGGTGCCTATATAAACCGGAGGGTTTTAGTCGGTAGGACGAACAACAATCATACCATAGGCTAGCTTCTAGGGTTTAGCCTCTCTGATCTCATGGTAGATCTACTCTTGTACTACTCATATCATCAATATTAATCAAGCAGGAGTAGGGTTTTACCTCCATCGAGAGGGCCCGAACCTGGGTAAAAACATCGTGCCCCTTGTCTCCTGTTACCATCCGCCTAGACGCACAGTTCGGGATCACCTACCCGAGATCCGCCGGTTTTGACACCGACAATCAACTTGAAGCTCAACCCTGAGAAGTGTGTGTTTGGAGTCCCATCCGGCAAGAATCTCAGGTTATTTGTATCTCAACGTGGAGTTCAAGCCGACCCCGACAAGATCAAGGCGATTGAGCAGTTTGAAGCACCAAAGCATGTCAAGGACGTGAGGTGTCTTGCTGATTGTGTAGAAGCTCTAAACATGTTCATCTCCAAGACAGGTGAGCCCACCTTGCCATTTTTTGAAATCTTGAAAAAGGGAGGTCCAATGCAACGAACCCCTAAGGTAGGTGATATGCTACAAGACTTGAAGGAGTACCTCTCCTCTCCGCCAGTACTAGTTGCGCCAATACGACGAGAGTCGTAGCTGCTGTACTTAGTGGCAACCAATGAAGTGGTTATTGCTACACTAGTGGCTGCAAGGGAAGCAGGACATAAAGAGATAGCAACCGAAGAGCCTCGAGCTAACAAGCCAGAATCTTTTCTAGCAAGGTCAGATGCTGACAAGCCAAATTCAGCATAGACGAATGATAGAACAACAAGTGTTTGTCATATTTCGGGTTCCGCAAACCCTTGAGAGGTTTGAACTCTAGGGTGTGTGTGAAGAACTCGTCCTCCCCAGTCTACCTGCTCACTAATCCCACCGCCTAGCTCGGTGAACCGAATGGAAAAGAGACATAGCAGTTTAGCCGGGTTCGGGCCACCTTGCGGTGTAAAACCCTACTCCTGCTTTGTGGTGGATTTGCCTCGAGGGGCTGAGTATGAACTAGTATAGTGGGGGAACAACCTAAGGAGCAGGAGTGTTCTTGTGCTTGATGAGATGGCGGGTGTGAGGATGATCTCAATGATCCGTCCCCTACTACGATGGTGGTGTTGCTCTATTTATAGGGGTCTTGGTCCTCTTCCCAAATGTAGGCGGGAAGGGATCCCACAACGGCGAAATTTGAAGGAAGACAAACTATCCTGACAAAAGTGGTCTTCGCCTGCAAAATCCTCTGGTGATGACACCGCGGTGGGCTCGGCGATGACTTCCGTCCTGCCGTCCTGGTGGTCTTGGTCTTCTTGCACCAAAATGGAAACCTTTGGCTGACTCCTCGGGACTCCGCACCTGTGCTTGCGTCCGAAGCACCAAAGAGGAAACTGGTACACTACGCCCGCTAGCGCCCGCCTGGCCTTGGTCATCATGGCTCACGTCACCGGAATCTCGCAAGGTGAGCCTTGCATAGAAATCTCCGCTCCTCGGGGAGCAGGTCTGGGAGAGCCGGCCCGTGGTAGCCTTGGTGTCGTAAACGCCTCATGAGGCTTGGCCCCTCAGCGAGGGTCTTGAGTTGTTGATCTTTGAAGGCTGGGCGTGCCAGGCAGTCAAAGGAGCCCTGGCGTGGAGCGCGAGTAGGCAAGTCTGGGTACCCTGTTCCTAGAACACCGGCCAGTAGCCCCGGGCCCAAAGCGCTTGAACTTGGCTTTGAGGCGAAGCCAAAGGGCATGTCTTGAGCGTCACGGGCATCTCCTGCAGCCTTGATAGACGCGTGGCACTCGACGGGATGTGGGCACCCCCACTTTCCCATGCAGCCTTGATATCCGCCGGGCTCAGTGGCTGCCTGTTGCAAACGCAGCTCCACCTCCATCGTTTGTCGCATTCACCCTTGGCTCCTTCACCTTCCCGAGAGACAGCGATTCTTTTCCGGATTTGACGCTAGCGCCGTTCCTCCCCTGTCGCTATGGCGCCGCGGTCGAGGATGAAGAGGAAAACCTCCACTCCGATCGAATCTCCGCTAGCCTTCGAGCCCACCCACGAGCAGTCGACAATGGTCAACCAAGAGGGGCTAGACAAGATTCGTCTGGTGCTCGCCGCCAATTCCAATGAGTGGAAGGCGACAGTGGTTTGTCCTGCTTCCCAAGCCATGGTCCACATGGCAGCCACTGAGATCCCCATCCATCTTCACACCCTCTTGGCTGGCCTGATCCCCCCTTTCTCCAATTTCTTCAACGCCATACTCTCGCATTACGAAGTCCACGCGCTGCATCTGGATCCCCAATTCATCATCCTCCTTGCCGTCTTTGCCTTCCTCTGAGAGGCCATGGTGGGCATCGCCCCTTCCATGGCCTCATTTCTCAATTTCTTCTCGCTTCACCTGGTCGATGCCCGCCAGCGCTCGGGGTGCGTGGCTTTTCAGGTCGTGGCAGCAACAGCCGGCTCGGGCATTTATTTCGAGCTCTCGCCAGTTGTAAGTGGATTCCAGAAGTGGTGCATGTTTGTGGATGCCGGCGTGCACAGCTCCTTGCTCCTGCTTCCACGAGTGTCAGCCGTACCCAGCTTCGGATCAGGGCGCGTGAAGCTTGTTGACCATTGACTCGCTCATGTCTGGCGCCAGCTAGCCAGGTTGAAGAAGCTCGGGGTGACGGCGCCAATGGTGGTGAAGGAGTTCATTCGATGTCGCATTGCCCCACTTCAGCGTCATTCTCGACAGATGTGGGCCTTCACTAGAAGCGAGGACCCCATGAGGCTCCAGGTGCCTGCGCTTCCTTCCGAGATGCTGCCTACGGTACTCGAGCTTCTGACGGGCGACCCGGCGCCAGCCTCGCTTCCAGAGGAGGGTTGCCTCCAGTACTATTGCTCGAACAAGGAGGACTTCGTGAGGCAGATGCCCCTTTTTTTACGAGTGGGGGCTGCCGCTGGAAAACCATGAAGGACCTCGCGAGAAACCCATCTTCGTGGATCCCTTGCCCGCCGACCCTGCAGCGCGCGCCCCAGATGTGGGAGGAGGGGGGCGGACGCCACCGGGTTCCGCAGGGACGACTGCTGGGGAGCTGGCGTCAACAGGTGCTCCCGAGGAAACCGCCCCTGAACCTCTGGCCGGAACCACTGAGGAGGCCGCTGAAAGGCTAGCGCTGTCCAACACTCCTGAGGCGACATCCCTCGATGCTCGGGCGAGAAGTCCTGACGTGGCGACCAGAGAGCTGGCGTAGCCTAATGCTCCTGAGGCCGCCGCCCCAGGAGCCCCGATGAACGCCCCAGGTGCTGACGGCCATGCCTCGCGCCTCGGCCGGCTACGCATTAAACTTGAGGCCCTCCGCAAGCGGAAAGGATCTCGGAGCTGCAGTGGTGATGCCTAACGGCCGCTGAAGCAGAGGAAGTACATAGCCATAGATGAGTAAGTACCTTTCCTCAGGATCCCTTCGGTGTGGCGGCAAAATCTCCCGAGAAGCGACCCCCGCAGGTCCTTGTCTCACCCTTGATTTTCAGGCCCCTCGCACCAGAACCTCGCACGAGGCGCGGGTCCGGTCCAAGTGGCGGAGGTGCTGACAGGGGGCATGAGCCTGCGTTTCCAGCTACCTTCCTTCGCGGTCCGGCCTGGGGTGCATAAGGCATGCTGAGCACTCCTCCATTGGTCATCGCTGGTGGCTGGGTGATCCCAACATCGGCTTCGTCTTCAAGCAGCAGGACCGCGCCACCTAGAAAATCCGCCGAGGCCCGAAAGGTTGCGGGGAAGGCACCGACCTCCAGCCCCTTGCCGGGGGCAGGTGAGCCACTCCAAGCCCCTCCGACAACCCCCGGCGTGAAGGATGGGCTAGGCCGCACGCTGGAGCTCGCGCGCGAGCGCTGCGTCGTCTGCCACGAGCTTTTCTCGGAGGCGATGGGTGCGTTCAGCCGGCTTGGAGAAGAGCTTGCTTACGTCGACGCTCGCCTTGAGACGGAGGACCTTCGCCAAGCGCACAATTGGCACCAGTTGAAGGTCGCCATCAACCTCGGGCATCTTTGAAATGAGCGCGCCAGCTCAAGCGACGCGGTGTCCCTGGCGACCTCTCGCGAGGCTTGTGCCCGGGCCCTGGAGGAGGCCAGAGCGGCCGGCCATTTCTACGAGGTTGCCGAGGAGCGCGAGCGGGAACTCCAAGCCTCGAACGCTACCCTTGAGCAGTGGATCGAAGCATGCAGGGTCGTCTTGGCCGCATCACTGAGCGGGGCACCCTCCGAACAGAAGGAGATCCAGAAAATGCGAGGAGACACTGGCACTGGAAGCACTGGAGCACAGCCTGGAGCTCGAGCGGCTAGAGGAAAGGGAGCGCCAGGTAGACGTGGCTGAGGATATCGTTGCCGCACGGGAAGCTAAGATCCAGGAGAAGGTTGATCAGAGGGCGGCGAAGGCTCGCGTGGCTCTCGCCCACGAGCACCGCCTGAAGCTAGAGGTCCTGGAAGCCGAGGCTAAGGGCAGGGCCATCACCCTCAGGACAAAGCTGGATGAGGCGGACCAGCACGAGAGGGCTGCCAAGGTAGCTCAGGCTTCTGCCCAGGCTGACTTGGCCTCCACACGCGGCGACTTGCTCTCACTCCATCAGCAGATCGATGGCGCCACGTCCCTCAAGAAGAAGAATGCGGATGAGGCGTGCCGTCGGCAGACGCTGCAGCGCGAGCATGCTTTGATGCTCCAGGCCCTCAGGGTGAGGGCCAACCGAGCCTTGAGCACCATCTGCGAGGAGAGCGCCCTTCGCCCACGTGATGGTTGAGGGAGTCCTGGACTAAGGGGTCCTCGGAGTCCGGACTGTTATCCATAGGCCGGACTGATGGGCTGTGAAGACACGAAGGCCGAAGACTTCACCCGTGTCCGGATTGGACTCTCCTTGGCATGGAAGGCAAGCTTGGCGCCCAACGATGATGATTCCTTCTTATGTAACCGACTCTATGTAACCCTAGATCCCTCTGGTGTCTATATAAACCGGAGGGCGTAGTCCGGATAGGAGACTCATTACCATAGTCATACAGGCTAGACTTCTAGGGTTTAGCCATTACGATCTCGCGGTAGATCAACTCTTGTAACACTCATATTCATCAAGATCAATCAAGCAGGAAGTAGGGTATTACCTCCATAAAGAGGGCCAGAACCTGGGTAAACATCGTGTCCCCCGTCTCCTGCAGCCATCGACCTTAGACGCATAGTTCGGGACCCCCTACCCTAGATCCGCCAATTTTGACACTGACATTGGTGCTTTCATTGATAGTTCCACTGTGTCGTCGACGAAAGGTTGGATGGCCCCTTCAATCATCTATAGTGACACTGTCCACGGAGAAACCTTCCTCCTCGGACAGATTTTCGTATTCGGCGGCTTCATACTGCGGGCCAACTCGCTTGGCCACCTGGAGCAGATCGATAGCTACGCCCCTGGCCACCAGTTCAAATTTGGAAGCTTGAACTACGTTGCGGATATCTGTGGGGACTTGATCTTCAACATATTTGAGACCACGACGACCTCTCCCCCTCGTTCCGATGAACATGACTTAAATCTATCATCGGACTATATTCAGGAGATGGTTCCTGTAACTGCTACGGCTTTGGATCCGGAGCAGATCGCACCATCCAAAACCACAGAATCCGCGGCGTTGGAGCCACACATGGACTCAGCACCTCACAATATCAGCATCAACGGAATTACGGACTCGTCTCCAGCTATAAGTTCCAAACCACGCATGCCCGCGGGCTCTGAGTTGGATCGGTCATCAATCTTCGAGTTCAGCGCCGCAGATATCTTCCGACACTCGCCCTTAGGCGATGTGCTAAATTCATTAAAAAACATGTCCCTGGCGGGGGACTCACAGCCGAACTATGTTCGGTTCAAGCTAGAGGCTGATAATGGGGAATTTCGTTTCCCACCCGCCACCCACTTCATAGCCACTGTCGAGGACTTAACCGACATGCCTAATTATGGCTCCGAAGACATTGACGGTATAGACGATGATGCCGACAAGGAGCAGGGCCAACACCTGCCAGTCACCGGACATGGGGCGGCCACCCCTTCGTACGACGTTGTCGGTGTTCTGGGAACGGGGGTCCCCAGAGTTGCCTGCCTGCGGCCTGCGGCGTGGCTCAAAGGGGAGCCCATCACGGCCCATCGTCATCAACACAAGCTCAAGACCCTCGCGAGGGGCCAAGCCTCGCGGGGCGGACGACAGGGAGCTTCCTCAGGCACGGCCTCATTAGGCAGGCTTGCGAGGAGGCGGAGAGATCAAGGCGGGGTACCTCACGAGGTGCCCATGATGCAAGCCATGACAACCAAGGGCGCCAGGTGGGCGCCAGCTCGCGCAGTGTCCTCCTTTCCTCTTTGGTGCAAAGGGAGCAAGCGCAGGCGAGAGCATCAAGCAAAGGCGTCCATTTCGGTGAAACAAGACCAAGACCAGTCCAACGGCAGGAAGGAAGTCATTGTGGAGCCCAAGCCGGCATCACCACCAGAGCCTTTGACAGGCAAGGACCAACTTTAGTCAGGATAAGTGTACCAGATGTTCCCCTTCAAAATGGCCAATTGTTGGCGCCCTTGCCGCTCAATATTTGGGAAGAGGCCCACGGCCTCTGTCTATAAATAGGACTAGCCACACACAGAGCTAGGGGAGCTGGACCGAAAGCGGGATCGGCAATCTAGATTCAGAGAGAGAGAGAGAAGGCGACTGAACTCCTCCTAGCAGTTCATCGCCCTGGCCAAGAACAGACCCTCGCGAGGCTGTTCTTCCTTGTATTGTTCATCACCATCAGCCCGAGAGGCAATCCACCACACCACAAACTAGAGTAGGGTATTACACCACAATGGTGGCCCGAACTAGTATAAACCCTGTGTCTCTTCTGCTGTTCCTTTCGTAGTTTAGATCCTAACGAGGCGGCGGGGTGCAGGTAGGTAGAGGGTGAGATTCCGCGCGCACCCTAGTGTTCGAATGTCAAGGGTCTGCCGGAACCCGAAATCCGACATTTGGCGCGCCAGGTAGGGGTGCGCCGGAACTCGTCTTCTGCCGCCCTGTTCTCCGTCGACCACCACATCCATGTCTGACCCTCGCCGGGCCCGCGCCGAGCGCCGAGCCGCTCTCGCTTCCCGCTCGCCCAGACGGGTCCCGTCGGCGGGCGCCCTCGTCGTTCCCGTCGCTTTGCCTTCAACGCCGCCACCCGGCCCGGGCGGGAACGAGCAGCAAGCATCGTCCCAGCATCCCTCCGTGAGGCAAGACGGCCGCACTGCTACCCCCTCACTCGCCCCGGCTGGTTCTTCGTCTCGCGCATTCCGCGCGCCCATGGAGGCTCGAGCTGCGCTCATCGTGGCAAACGAGCTCCTGCGCTACCGTCCAGTCGACGACGTCTACGAAGAGTGGCTTGACCGCGTCGCCGAGCTCGTCCGCGCCGCAGGGGGCTCCCCGCGCCGTCATCCCCACGGCGCACTTCGCCTGCGCAGCGATGAAGCTCGGGCGCCTCGGCCGCCTCCCCCTCAAGAAGGCGCCTTGGCCCCAAGGCGCGTGGTCCCTGGGCGGAACCCGCTCCATCCGGCGCCAGCGCGGCAAGAGCAGAGCTGCCAGGAGGTCCCTCGCCCGCAAGAAGCTGCCCCAGTGCTCCCGCTCCGGCTCGTCGCGACCACGCCCTGCTCCCAAGACGTCAAGACCCAGCGCTACTCGGTACCAGCAGCGCATGAGGACCCGCAAGACCAATCTTTTCGTCACCCAAGGCCCCGTGGCCTGACGAGGCTGCCGTGCCTTCACCCCGAGCTGCGCAGCGTCGCGTGGCCGGCAAGTTCAAGCCGGACCTGCCTCCTCGCTACGATGGTATAGCCGACCTTAGAGTTCCTCTCCAGCTCTCACGAGCTGGGCATCGGCCGCCAACGGAGACGAGAAGGTCATGGCAAACTGGTTTCCCATGGCGCTCAAGGGCCAGGGCCCTTTTGGCTCCCCGAACCTGGCCCCAGGCACGATCTCCTCCTGGGACGAGATGCGTACCCGCTTCATCGCCAACTTCCAAGGTACTCGTGACCGGCCACCCGCCGTTAGCGACATGCGCCGCATCAAGCAGCAGCATGGGGAGACCTTGCAGAAATACATCCAGCGCTTCAACAATGCACGCCTCAAGATTCCCAAGGTGACCGAGGAGGACATCATCTCCGCCTTCTCCGACGGTGTGCGCGACGTCAAGATAAAGGAGGAGCTGGCGATGCATGAAGACTTGTGCACTTCCTTGGAGCTGTTCAACTTGGCGACCAAGTGCGCTAGGGCCGAGGAAGGGCGTCTCTCCCTCCTCGAGCTGCCTACCGCAGACCCAGAAGAGAAGAAATCCAAGGCCAAGGACGTGAAGCGCAAGGGGGCTGCCGTGCTCGCGGCAGAACCAGACACCAAGCGGGGCAGAGATCAGCGCAAGTCTTCCAAGGGCAGCCGGTACTGCGTGTACCATGACCTCCACACCCACAACACCAGCGAATGTCAAGAGCTCCGAGCCGTGCGAGCAGGGAGGATCGGCCGACGTCCCGACCGCAGCGACCGGGGCTACGGCAGAGGAGGAGGAAGGAACGCAGGACGCTGGGAAGACCGCAGCCCACGCCAAGGGTGGCGTGACCAACCTCGCAAGGATCGCTGGCAAGACGCGCCTCGCGAGGGAGGCTGGAGGGATCAGCCTCGCGAGGACCGCCCGCAAGGCAATGCAGGACTCCCTCCTCTGCCACCGTAGCCAAGGAGAAACGAAGACCATCATCAGGACGAGGGGGCTGGGGGCTTCCAGGAGCCTCGCACGATCACCTGCATCATGGGCGGAGCTCAAGCCCCAGCCTCTCAACGCATCTTCAAGCAGTTCGCCCGCGAAGTGAATGCAGTCCTCCCCAAGCTCGAAGCCACACGCCCCCTCAGGTGGTCGGCGTGCACCATCACGTTCAGCTCAGCAGATCAGCTCAAGTGTGTGGCCACAGCCGGAGTCCTCCCGATGCTCTGTTCCCCAATCATCAGCAACATGCTAGTCACCAAGACCCTCATCGATGGCGGGGCAGGGCTCAACGTCCTGTCCGTGGAAACGTTCAACAATCTCCAAGTGCCTTACAATCAGCTTCAGCCAACCAAGCCTTTCTCTAGGGTCACCGGCGGCTCCACAGTCCCGATCGGGCAGGTTCGCCTCCCTGTCACCTTCGGCGCACGCGACAACTACCGCACCGAGCTCATCGACTTCGACGTCGCCCACATTCGCCTGCCATACAACGCCATCCTCGGGTAACCAGCACTGGCCAAGTTCATGGCCGTAACCCGCCACGGCTACAACGTCCTCAAGATGCCAGGGAGTGGCGGAGTCATCACGGTGACCTGCAAGGAGAAAGACGCAATGTGCTCCCTGGAGCGAGCCTTTCAGGACGCTTCACTGGAATACCCGGATCGCGGGAGCAGGAGGCTTCCCGAGACCGCCCCCAAGAAGAAGAAGACATCGTCCGGCCCGGCCCCACAAGAGGCAGGCCCCTCAGGGTCCGCGCCTGCTCAGGGGGGACCTCCTTCTATCGCATCGGAAAGCGCGCCCGGCGCACTCCTCAGGCAGGGCTCGTGGGCTCCCACTGGAGGGCCACCGACCTGGCTAAGGTCACGAGGGAGGCGCTTGGGCACCACTTGGAGGCGTGTTTCGAGGCACGTTTCCCTCAAGAAGGAGCAAGGCAAGGAGGGCCAAACCCTCAGGAGTTCGTCAGCAAGGCCATTCAGGAGCTGCAGGAGTCAAGAGTCATGAGTGGCAGCCGCCGCTTACCTGCCGTAGCACCCCATCCAGGTGAGGATGGTGGGTTGCGCGTCTGCATCGACATACCTGGGCTCAACTGAGCCGCCTCTCTGGAGCGCCTCTGACCCTCTCGCGTAGGGCGCTGCGAAGGTGCATCCCACACCTACGTTCGCATGCCTTACGGCGTGCCGAACGCGGCCGCCACGTACCAGCGCCTCATGAGGGACATCCTAGAGGCTCAAGAGGCCAGGAATTCCGCAGCCCTGGCGGAGATGGAGATGGTCCACGAGGAGCCACCGGCGCCTCCGGAGCCTCCCGAGGCCCCTGAGCGTGGGGGCTCGTGAGGATCGGCTCCCGCAGCCCATCGAGTCTGCTGCACCAACACCCTTTCGTCTTCAACACTACCAGGTGACATCTTTCAAGTTTCATTTCCAACTGGGAGCGCCCCCCAGGGCTGCATTATTCCCAGGCCGCGTGGGTCCGTCCCTGCCGCCTGTATCCCTTTTACTTCATGTTCCTAGCTTACCTTGTTGGAGGCGCCCCTCGGGCTGCATCATCCCCAGGTCGCTCGGGTCCGACCCGACGATGTTCGTCTTCTTTGCGCTTATCTAAATGAACTTGCTCCTTCGTGATTAACATGCTTGACGTAGTTGCCTGCTCAATTGACACCAACTGATGGAGCTGCTCCCTAACGGCATGACGCTTGCGCACGGGTCCGTCCCTGCAACGCCAACAAACCTGAATGGCTGAGCTCTGGCCGCGGCAGCCCCACATAGCGCTACCTCGTCAAGCCTTCAGTGCCTCGTCACCCCTCTGGGGCAACCCACGGCTGACTGTCGGTCGTGACGGCGAACTTTCGTTCTTTCTGATGAGCCTGCAGGATCTCTTCAAGGAGCAGCGTCAGGCGAGGCCCCCACGGTGTCTCCTTCACTCTCACCCGAGCGAACCGCTTGCACGTTAAAGGGGGTGCCTGAGCATCGCGACTCATGGCTCCTACTGGCTCTCCAGCCCTCACCCTCTGGCCTTGTCCACAGCATCGCGACCTGGCATACCAGCGACGGCTGAGACTCGCTCGAGGGCCGGGACCCGAGGACGTAGAGCAGAAAGGGGAGCAAAGTCAAGAGGGGAGGGGCACGTGAGGACCTCGCCAAGCGACCCCTTGCCTAGCGATGCAAGGACCCGGCAACGCACCAGGAAGCGACTCCTGATTCTCGAGATAAGTCACCCTCCGGAAGCATTAACTAACACGGCACCATTCCCTCACCAAACGCAATCCCGAGTTAGCAACGTCGCTCTCCTTTCTGACAGAACGATGGCTACTTGAGCGCTAAGGGGGACCTCCTGAGTATCGCGACTCAGGGGCTCTTACCGGACCCCGGGCCGCTCACCTCCTGGCCTTGACCACGGCATCGCGACCTGACATACCAGCGACGGCTGAAAATTGCCTTGGGACTGGGACCTGTCGGTGCAGAGCATCAAGCCCTCGCAAGGTTCGAAAGGAAGAACTGAGCTAAGGCGGGATGAGCAACTCGCGCTGTTTCACAACAAGGATCATATTAACAAATAGGACCACATGCACCTTACAAGCCCCCACGGGGCGCATTTTTAATTCCTCGCAGGGAGCAGATCCTAAGGAACGCTAACTACACGCGCCCCTGCAAAAGACACCATCATCAACAGTGGGCCGGCGCCAACCCCATCCAGATCAGGGGCGGCGACGGCCTGCCGAGCCCGCCCTGCTCCGAGAGCGGCGCAGGCTCGGGGGCTCATAGCTGTCGTCGCTCGTCTCCGGAGTCACGAAGAGCTCGGCGGAGTCGCTGGATCCTCCGACGCCTCCACCGCCTAAGGAGCTGCCGAGGGAAGGGCCGGCGAGCCTAGCCCTCGTCGCGGCAGGGCCTCGATCACCTCTCCCGGGGCAGCACTCCAGCCGGCGCCCTTCCGCATCGAAGACCTTGAAGAGCATGACCGAAGCGCCGTCGTACTCCAGGTGGATCGCAAGGGCGCCCCTTGTCCCGTAGACCTGGGCGATCTCGCCCCAGCCTTGAGTCATGAAGACCTCGCCTGGAGCAACGACCTCAACCTCTGCCCCGGTTGCGAGAGTGCTGCAGCCAGAGCTCCAAGGATACTCCCCACGGAATCGCAGAGGCGAAGAAGGGAGAAAGGCGAATCCAAGACCGAGGAGGCATGGCGGCATGGAGTACGAACTCCCGGGAGGAGCCCTCGGCATGGACTCCAGGGGGAACAACGCGCACCTTCGTGAGCCGCCGGCGCCGACGGCAGCGTCGCCCATGGCGTTCGGCATCAACCCCTTCAGAGCCCTTGATCTGGGCGTACAAGGGGAGCGGGAACCCCGGTGGTGGCCGCTCGCACCAGGGCCTCGACACCACCTGGTGGGAACCTTCATTCCAATGGCAGAGGGTTAGCCGTTTCTTCGGCGGGAGCGGGTCAGGACCCTCTCGAGGAGCCTTTCCCTTCTCTGTCGTGGAGAACCAGCGGATCGGAGCCATTGCAGCAAGACGGAGCAAGAACCGGGAAGAAGAAGCAAGCAGAAACGGACCAGAGGAGCGCTCATCATTCCGTACTTAAAGCCAGAGGAGGCCAACCGCCGACCTCCACGATCGCAGGTAATCATGACCCGCTTTGTATGCAGGGACTTGCCAATTCGTGCAGCTGCCGAGGCGTCGTGGGGAAGTGGAGACACCCACGTCCAATCAACCGCCTGCTGGCGCCTAACGCCATGAGCTATTAGGGCCCATAGCGCTTTGCACTTGCCCTTCGCCTCTGCTCGGCCAAGTCCGGGCGCCTTGGGCAGGGGGCTCTTGTCGGCGTTACAGGAATGGGGGTCCCAGACTTGCACTGCGGCTGCGGCGTGGCTCATAGGGGGGCCCATCACGGCCCATCTTCATCAACACAAGCTCAAGACCCTCGCGAGGGGCCAAGCCTCGCGGGGTGGACGACAGGGAGCTTCCTCGGGCACGGCCTCATCAGGCAGGCTCGCGAGGAGGCGGAGAGATCAAGGCGGGGTACCTCACGAGGTGCCCATGATGCAAGCCATGACGACCAAGGGCGCCAGGTGGGCGCCAGCCCGCGAAGTGTCCTCCTTTCCTCTTTGGTGCAAAGGGAGCAAGCGCAGGCAAGAGCATCAAACAAAGGCATCCATTTCGGTGCAACAAGACCAAGACCAGTCCAACGGCAGGAAGGAAGTCATTGTGGAGCCCAAGCCGGCGTCACCACCAGAGCCTTTGACAGGCAAGGACCAACTTTAGTCAGGATAAGTGTACCAGATGTTCCCCTTCAAAATGGCCAATTGTTGGCGCCCTTGCCGCTCAATATTTGGGAAGAGGCCCAGGGCCTCTGTCTATAAATAGGACTAGCCACACACAGAGCTAGGGGAGCTGGACCGAAAGCGGGATCGGCAATCTAGAATCAGAGAGAGAGAGAGAGAGAGAGAGAGAGAGAGAGAGAGAGAAGGCGACTGAACTCCTCCTAGCAGTCCATCACCCCGGCCAAGAACAGACCCTCGCGAGGCTGTTCTTCCTTGTATTGTTCATCACCATCAGCCCGAGAGGCAATCCACCACACCACAAACGAGAGTAGGGTATTACACCACAATGGTGGCCCGAACTAGTATAAACCCTGTGTCTCTTGTGCTGTTCCTTTCGTAGTTTAGATCCTAATGAGGCGGCGGGGTACAGGTAGGTAGAGGGTGAGATTCCGCGCGCACCCCAGTGTTCGAACCTCAAGGGTCTGCCAGAACCCGAAATCCGACAGACGTGTACATAGTTGACACACTTAAAAAAGCACGCGATGATGACAAAGGAAATCCAGTTGAGAATAAACCTCCTGAGACACAGTCTAAGTACCGGCGCCCTAAACACCGCTCCAAGTCACATCGCAGCGACGATGGCACCGGAGAAAATAGTACTCCGGACGACGCCGAAAACAATGTAGACCCTGTTGGAGCAAGATCCGAACAGGAGGAACAGGATAACAGGAAAGCCAGCCCCGATGAACAGGCCCTGCCCAGCGACAATTCGGAGGATGACAACTACCTTTCGCTCTCCGAAGATGAGGTAAGCCTCGGCGACGAAGACTTCATCGTACCCGAAGAACCCCTCGAGCAGGAGCGCTTCAAGTGCATGCTCATAGCTACTGCAAGGAGCCTGAAAAAGAAGCAGCAACAGCTTCAAGGTGACCAAGACCTACTCAACGATAGATGGACCCAAGTCCTGGTCTCCGAAGAATACGGCCTTAGTGGCCTAGCCAAAAGCTACCCGAAGCATAGATTGCTACATCTGTTCGATGGCGAGGCGTTGGAGCCCGTACCATCATCACACAATGTGGCAGGTCGCCGACAACTCTGTCCGGATAAAGAGGTAACTCAAGCCGAACACCAGACCACCCCACCTCGCCGTAAAGGCAAGAATAACACAGCTCATGATTGTCCAGACGACCTGCAGCGGGACTTGGATAGTAGAGCAGGATACGCAAGACCGATCTACAGATCGCGAAGGCATGCCTCGACACGCGACGACAGCTACCTATTCGGACGTGACAAACCTAGCCACACCCGAGATGAAAACCGCAAATGGACTCCTTCGGAGTTACGTCGCAGTGTGGCCTAACTTAGAGGCGCCACACACCCGCTTTGCTTCACCGATGAAGTAATGGATCATGAGTTCCCTGAAGGATTCAAACCCGTCAATATTGAATCATACGACGGAACAACCGATCCCGCGGTATGGATAGAATATTTTATACTCCACATCCATATGGCCCGTGGGGACGACCTCCACGCCATTAAATACCTCCCACTAAAGCTAAAAGGGCCAATTCGACCTTTGGTTAAACAACCTGCTTGAAAATTCCATAGGCAGTGGGAGGACTTGGAGGAGGCCTTCCTCGACAACTTCGAGGAACATATGTCCAGACCCTTTGGATGCCGATGACCTAAGTCACATTGTCCAAAGAGCCGGAGAGTCAGCCAGGAAGCTCTGGACTCGGTTCTTAGTCAAAAAGAACCAAATCGTCGACTGTCCAGACGCGGAAGCCCTTGCGGCTTTCAGACACATTGTCCGGGACGAATGGCTTGCATGCCACCTCGGTCAAGAAGGACCTAAATCCATGACAGCCCTCACTGCTCTGATGATCCGCTTTTGCGCGGGAGAAGACAGCTGGCTCGCTCGTAGAAGCAACAACACTAGAGACCCGGGCACTTCCAAAATCCTAGACGGCAACGGCAAGACACGACGAAGCAAATACAACAGTCGCAATGATAATGAAAGATCACGCGACATAGAGGTCGACGGCGGATTCAGCAATGCCAAGCCCGGTCAACGGAAGAAGCCATTCAAGGCGAAACGAGACGAACCATCCAACCTAGACAAGATATTGGACCGACCCTGCTGGATTCACGGCCACCCCGACAAACCAGCTAATCATACTAACATAAACTGCTAGGTTTTTAAACAGGCCGGCAAGCTCAGTGCCGAAAACAAGGGGAGGAGGACGCCAGGCGGTAGGTGTTGGTGTCAAAACCGGCCGATCTCGGGTAGGGGGTCCCGATCTGTGCGTCTTAGGCTGATGGTAACAGGAAGCGAGGGACACAATGTTTACCCAGGTTCAGACCCTCTCAATGGAGGTAAAACCCTACTTCCTGCTTGATTAATATTGAAGATATGGGTAGTACAAGAGTAGATCTACCACGAGATCGTAGAGGCTAAACCCTAGAAGCTAGCCTATGATGGTATGATTGTAATTGTGATCGGCCTTCTAAGGACCAACCTCTCCGGTTTATATAGACACCGGAGAGGGCTAGGGTTTACATGGAGTCGGTTAAAAGGAAGGAAATACAATATCCGGATCACCAAGCTTGCCTTCCACCAAGGAGGATCCCATCCGGACACGGGATGAAGTCTTGAGTCTTGTGTCTTCACGCTTCGATAGTCCGGACGATGTATATAGTTCGGCTGTCCGGATACCCCCTAATCCAGGACTCCCTCAGTAGCCCCTGAACCAGGCTTCAATGACAATGATTCCGGCGCGCAGTCTTGTCTTCGGCATTGCAGGGCGGGTTCCTTCTCCGAGTACTCCAAAGTAATTATCGAACACTTGAACCGTGTCCGGATCCACAAAATGATCTTCACATGCCACTTTAGAGAGAATGGTATTTCACAAACACAATCTGCTGACAACTTTTTAGGCAACACTACGTGTCATTATGGTCGGGTCATTATTCGAACCGTTTTCCCACAACCAGCCACAGCGCATATTGCGAGGCGGTTCCCTTGACATGTCTTGTCAAAGCAGAGATCGTGTCCCCTTATCACGGGATTCTCATCAATACGAGTACGGGAAATCCCGCCACGCCATCAATCGTGGCGCTTGGGAAGCAAGCGATTCCCAACGGGCAAGTGGGGAGGCGCATCGCTTTCGTCGCCTCTATAAAGGGATAAGAGTTCCCCATTTTTACCCACGCCTTCTTCCTTTGCCCACTCTTGCCCCCTCGAGCTCCAGCACCCAAGCCCAAGTCTTCTCCGCATAGCTAAACATGTCCGGAGCAGGAGGCAAGTGGGTGGCTTCCACCGTGAAGGAGAAGCATATCGCAAATCTTCGGGCGGCCAGATACTTGGCCGCAGACATTGCGCACCGGCTACCGGACGCTGGGCAGGTCATTCCGACCACGGGACCCCATGAGAAGGTCGTGTTCGTCGCCCACTTCGTCCATGGACTGGGGATTCCACTTCACCCCTTCGTCGCGGGCTCATGTTCTACTACGGGCTAGATTTCCACGATCTAGCCCCGAATTTTGTCCTCAACATCTCGGCGTTCATCGTCATATGTGAGGCCTTCCTCCACATCAGGCCTCACTTCGGCCTGTGGCTGCAAATCTTCTGCATGAAGCCAAAGATCGTGAGCGGCCAGCAAGCGGAGTGCGGAGGGGCCATGGTGGGCAGGATGCCTAATGTCACATGGCTTGTAGGATCCTTTGCGGAGACCGTGAAAGGGTGGCAATCGGGGTGGTTCTATATCACCGAGCCGCGCGACGCCAACTGGGCAGCGGCCCCCGAGTTCCGATCCAGAACCCCCATGCGGCTCACCTCCTGGGAAAAGAAGGGCCTGGCCTGGGGCGAACCTACAGAGCTGACCGGACTCCAAAACTGCATCAAGCGTATGAAGGACAAGAACATCAAGCTTGTCAACGTGATCCAGGTCATGCTCGTTCGCCAGATCCTGCCGTGCCAAAGGCAGGCATTCAATATGTGGGAGTTCGTTCCGACCGAACACCAGACGCTTCGGAGGCTTTATGACATGAGGCATAAAGGCGCATGGAAGGTGTTGTTCAAGGCCTCCGAAGTACCTCCTCCCACATCCGAGGACCGCGGACTTCATGCAGCACGGCCCCCGCTTCCGGTGAGTTTTAGGACTACCACCGGATTCAGTTTTTCCCAATACATTCATGGGGGAGACTTAAGTATTTGTGTATATTTGATCAGGACTATGTGGAGACAGCGGAGCAGATTGACTATCCGGCTCCGCTGCCAGAAGATCCAGCTGATGCTCTCCTGATGGAGATGCTGATCCTGGCGCCCTACAAGGCACTGGAGAAGAAGGCCGAAAAGAAGGCCCCGGGGACCAGGAAGGGTCTCTGGCGTAAGGTTGTGCCGGAAGCCTCGTCCGAAGATGACAAGGTACACTCCTCCCCCGAAGAGGAGGAAGAAGAAGAAGAGGCCGCCCCATCCGGAAAGGATGAGGGGCCTGAGGAGACGGGCCATGGGGCCGGGAGAGGCCCTCGACGCAAGGCGGTCATACCCACGTCGTCCGATGACGATTTAAACAGATTCCTCTCCACAAGGCGGGGGAAGCAAGAAGAAACTCTCTACCTCCAGCGCACCGGGAGGAGAAAAGAGGAAAGCCGCCTGCAGGGGAAGGCTGGGACGTCCAAGAAGGGAAAGACGTCCCTTCCGGACTACTCCACCATGGCTGCTCATAGCGAGGAAGAGTGGCCGCCCAGGGGGAAGCCCCTAGCGCGATCGTAAGTGTCCACACTCTATCGTGATTTTACTTCATAGTTGTTTAATAACTCCGAACATATATGCAGTACGGCCAGGGCTCACCCGGAGGTGTCGTCTTCGGATGGGTCTCTGAGCGCTTCAGAGATGAACTCGCTCCTGACGGCCACCACTCCTCAGCCTGCGGATGACACGAAGGTGTTGTCCCGAAGGTTCCTCGAGCGGGGGGAGGTGACTCTGGAGACGCCCCAAGGCGGAGTTCCAGATGTCGGACACGCGGGGTTCAAGATCCCCGTGGATCGCGTCGATGAGAGCCACAGCAAGATATACTTTCGACCGAACACTGTTCTGGGACCCTCAACGGTTCCGGACTTAGGCGGGCAGCCCCTCGTTAGGGAGGGCGAGCCGTCTGTGTCGAGGACTTCCGTCGCGTCAGCGGTGCCGGATAGTCTGGTGGAAGCGCTTCGAGGCACTTCCATGGATGACGAGCACCGTACTCTTATGTGTGCGGTGATTCAAAAGGTTCTGTCCGCCAAAAGTGGACTAATCGAAGCCTGCACAAGCCTCCTGACGGGCTTCGAGGTAAGTAATAGAAATGTGTGAAATTACCACCCGATAGGTAGTAACCCCTGATACTCTGTTTGGTGTTCGGAAAGAAAAGCCAAACGGAGGGTCAACTATAATCCGCAGGAGTCTAATAAGTGTTTATGTGAATATGCAGGCCGTGCTGCTAGCCGCTGCTGCCCGCACAGCCGAGGTTGCCGGACTAAAGCGGGACCTGGAGCAGGCGCAGGGGGAGCTCGACCTCACAAAGAGGCGGCTCGAAGAGAGCAAAGGTGAGTGGTTCTCCGCTCTTATGTATGTAAACATAGATGAAATTGTTTAGTCTGACGATGAAGCGTCATGACTGTGTAACAGGGTCCACCGCCGAAGTGGCGTCCCTGAAGAAAGCGCTATTCGAGGCCGAAGACAAGGCGGCCTAGGAATGCAAGGAGCGCGAGAAGCAAAGTGCTAGAGCGATCGAGGTACAGCAAGAGCTCCAGGACCTCGGCAAGAAGTTTGAGTCCGTGGAGCATGATCTGAAGATGAAATAAGCCGAGCTTGCGAAGGCCCTTGTGAGTATGAGAGACGCCAAGGCCGAAGCCGAGAAGGCACAGCAGGAAATCCAGGAGGCCAAAAAGATAACAGCGGGTAAGAAATTCTTCATGCAAAGCAAACATGTGGAGGAGGCGTTTCTTTTACTCACCTGAATTTGGAGCTCTCCAGGGGCATTCGTAGATCTGTCACGCAGTGTCTCAGATGCCACGGAGTTCTACCGTGCCGAGGAGGGGAGCTCAATGGAGAAGCTGTTCTGGTCCCAGTATGTTGGGGCCGAACACCCAATGCCTCTGAGTGACCAGCTGAAGCAGTTCGTCGAACTCCACAGGGCGGCCGAAGTGGCTATGAAAGATTTCATAATCCGGATGTGGCCTGGTGAGGCCCTGCCCACTAGCTACTTCGGCCTGATCAAGCGGATGGTGAATGCCTGTCCGCGACTTGAAGTAATCAAGCGATCCGTTTGCATTGAGGGTGCCTGCCCGACCTTTTCCCGTGCGAAGGTGCATTGGGGCAAGCTGGATGCGGAGAAGCTGGTGAAGGATGGGCCGCCGGAGGGCATGGCGCATCGTCATCTCGAGAAGTACTATGATGGCGTTACGAAGGGCGCTCGTCTCGTGGCCGACGAATGTACTAAAGACAAGATCTTTGACTAAATGTACCTCTGCCGCTGTTGTAATTTAAGGACAAAGTTACCTGTGTTATGTAGCACTGTTTTGATTTAAAATATTACCATCTGTGCGGTTGTTTATAAAATTCTGAAAGTAGGCTACCGTCGGCTTCCGCTTCACGCATTACCTAGTACCGGGTGTTCTGGAAAAACCGGATACTCTTTATCCAATTTTTGTCCCTTAAGGAGGTATCCGGTTGTGACGAACAAGGCAATCGAACTATGCGGCTTTATAACTTTCACTTAGCCATAGAAGTCTATAATTTTAAATTTCGGCGAAGCCCCTAGAATTCGGAGGGCCGAATTGGGGCGCTATATACGCCTAAATCGGACAAGGCCGATTCATCGCCTAAAGCGGAAAAAATCTTTAAGGATTTTAAGACCTCTCGAACAGCGACCAGCTCTCGCCTGATCATGCCGGTCAGTTTTCGGCTTTCTCTACTGAGGTGCTCGTCTGGAAGAACTGGGACACAATCGCAGTAGTTCTCCCTGCGCTACCTTAGCCGATATAAAGGAACGCAAGGTACCAAAACAAGGGAGCCGGGCTAACCCAACTGTAGACCCAAGACATGATTCGGAGCTGATGCATATAGTGCTATAAGTTTGGGGTGCCGCACTATTTAAAGTGTTCGGACTTTATGTGCCGTAGAATGGGGCGCCATAGGAAGCCCCTAGCAAACGGACCGTACCAAAGTGTACGGATGCAATATCAAAGAAACATTTGTAAGAAAAATGGTCAAATAATAATAAGCTGACGCTATATATAATCTCCCATTGATGAATAATACGTGTAAGTGTATGTTTACAACGAATGCATTAAGCGGAGATAAATAGGACTATTTAACATGTCCTATCCAGGGGCAGGCCGCGTATGGATAGATAAAATAGGTATAACGACCGTAAATAGATTCCACCTGGGTGTTTCCTTCTATGCGCGAAGCCTGTTGCCTCCATGGTTTTCTCTCCTATGTAAGTCCGACAATTCGGCTCGTCTGAAGAGGCTGCTCTAAAGGAATGTCCTGAAAAAGAAGAAGGACGGGTTATGAAGGTATGTGGCGGTTATCCCAAGACCGCTGATCGAGTCGTTGTTGCGCCTCCGCCTACGCCCATGGTATCTTGAGTGCATAATTGTGTACGCGTGGGACGAATGCTGCTTTGATGGGGCTTAAGCGGAGGCCGGACTACTAGTCGCGCTCTTGGCATGCCTGATGATCCTGCTGCGGGGTGCTCCAGACTCTCTTGACGATGCTCGAAGTTGTTGTCGCCGGATTGGTTTGTCGGAGGAGGCCGCATTGTACTTCCACCGCGGGGGCTGCAGTACGCTCCTCTGTTTGGAGAGAGCAGTCCATATTTCCGTTGACTGCTATGAGCCCGCGTGGTCCTGGCATCTTGAGCTTGAGGTATGCGTAGTGTGGTACCACATTGAATCTAGCGAATGCGGTTCGTCCGAGCAGTGCGTGGTAACCACTGCGGAAAGGGACGGTATCAAAGATTAACTCTTCGCTTCGGAAGTTATCCGGAGATCCGAAGACCACTTCCAATGTTATAGAGCCCGTGCAACGGGCCTCTACTCCAGGAATCACACCTTTAAAGGTGGTTTTGGTGGCCTTGATCCTTGAAGGGCCGATGCCCATTTTGCGCACTGTGTCTTGATAAAGTAGGTTCAGGCTGCTTCCACCGTCCATAAGGACTCGCGTGAGGTGGAATCCGTTGATGATTGGGTCTAGGACCAATGCGGCTGAGCCGCCGTGATAAATACTAGTAGGGTGATCCCTACGATCAAAGGTGATCGGGCAAGCTGACCATGGGTTAAATTTGGGGGCGACTGGCTCCATCGCATAGACTTCCCATAGTGCTTGCTTCCGTTCCCGCTTGGTAATGTGCGTGGCGTAAATCATGTTGACCGTTTTCACCTGGGGGGGGGGGGGATTTCTTCTGTCCCCCCGTGTTCGGACGCCGGGGCTCTTCGTCATCGTTGCTGTGTAGCCCCTTGTCCTTGTTTTCGGCGTTTATTTTGCCGGCCTGTTTGAACACCCAGCAGTCTCTATTGGTGTGGTTGGCTGGCTTGTCCGGGGTGCCATGAATTTGGCACGAGCGCTCCAGTATACGGTCTAGACTGGACGGTCCCTGATTATTTCTTTTGAACGGCTTCTTCCGCTGACCGGACTTGGATCCGCTGAATCCGGCATTGACTGTCGTGTCTTCAGTGCTGTCGCCATTGTTCTGTCGCTTATGTCTATTAAGCCATGGCTTGTCGTCATTGCCACGGCCCTGCGGAGTGCCAGAATGTGGCGTAGTGCTTCTGCGAGCCAACCAGCTGTCCTCGCCCGCGCAAAAGCAGGTAATTAGTGTTGTGAGAGCTGCCATTGACTTGGGTTTTTCCCGGCCGAGGTGTCGGGTGAGCCACTCGTCACGGATATTATGCTTAAAAGCCGCCAGGGCTTCGGCGTCCGGACAGTCGACTATTTGGTTCTTTTTAGTTAGGAATCGAGTCCAGAATTTCCTGGCTGACTCTCCGGGTTGTTGAGTAATGTGGCTCAGGTCATCGGCGTCTGGTGGTCGCACATATGTGCCCTGGAAGTTGTTGAGGAATGCGTCTTCCAGGTTTTCCCAGCTGCCAATGGAATTTCTTTGGCGACTGTTTAGCCGATGCGGGCTGGTCCTTTGAGCTTAACGGGAAGATACTTGATGGCGTGTAGATTGTCTCCGCGGGCCATGTGAATGTGGAGAAGGAAATCTTCGATCCATACCGCGGGGTCTATTGTGCCATCATATGATTCAATGTTTACGGGTTTGAACCCTTCTGGGAATTCATGATCCATCACTTCGTCGGTGAAGCAGAGGGGGTGCGCGGCGCCTCTATGCCGGGCTATGTGGCTACACAGTTCGAATTGCTCTAGGTGGCTATGTTCGGCCCGGCCGGACTTATTGAAGGTGTACCCGGTGTGAAGGTCGTCGTCGCTTGCTGAGGCGGGCCCCCGCGATCCGTAGATCGATATTGGCTATCCCGCCTGCTTTTCCAAAGATATCTTGCGTGTCCTGCCTATTGCCCCGGGCCGTAGTATTTTGGCGTGGGGGTGCTGGCTGGTATGCGGGCTGATATGCCGTTTTATCCCGGCCACGAGGTGGCCGGTCAGCCGTATGGCGCTCGAGTCTGTATTCCTCGGCTGCCAGGACTTCAGTCCATTTGTCTGTGAGCAGGTCTTGATCAGCTTGGAGTTGTTGTTGCTTCTTTTACAGGCTCCTCGCAGTGGCTATAAGCCGATGCTTGAAGTGGTCCTGCTCTACGGGATCCTCAGGCACACCGAACTCGTCATCGCCGAGGCTAATCTCGTCCTCGGAGGGGGGCATGTAGTTGTCCTCCTCCGGGTATTCGTCCGTCGCTTGTTCTTCTGGGCTGACCTGCTCATCTTCCTGTTCGGCCTGCTCGAAGGTGGGCTGATCAGGGTTGTATTCTTCTTCCGCACCATTCGGATTGTTTTCGTCTCCTGGGCCGGTATTGCTGTGGCGGGGCTTGGAGTGGCGTCGACGATGCCCATTCTTTGATTTTTTTTCCCTGAGGTTTTATCCTCCATTGCCTCATCGCCATTTATTTCCTTCGGAGCGTCCACCATATATATATATATATATATATATATATATATATATATATATATATATATATATATATATATATATCATAGGAAGAGGTGGTTGTCCACCGCCCAAAGGAGCGGTGGTTCATGTTCTCCTCTGCATCGTCGTCTATACCGTCGATGTCTTCGTGAGTCAAAGTCCGATTACCTCGGTTAAATCATCGACCGTGGCAATGAAGTGGGTGGTGGGTGGGCAACGAATTCCTTCATCGCCTGCCTCCCACTCGAGCCGGACATAGTTCGGCCAAGAGCTTCCTGACAAAGAGAGAGACTTTAATGAGTCCAGCATGTCGCCAAAGGGCGAATGCTGGAAGATATCCGCAGCGGTGAACTCCATTACCGGAGCCCAACCTGGCTCGACTGGCTCGGGTGTGCGCAGACTGGAACCTACGTACGGATACGAATCCGGGGGTCCGGAGTCACATGCCACCACAGAGGTAAGACCCGTGTCCGGCTCTACCGCTGATGAGCGTGCGACCTGCGGGGCGGGGTCCATGCCTCCGTCCTTAGGCAGCGCAGCCTGCTCCGGATTTAGGTCCGGGGCTACTGTGGGGGCTCCGACAACAGGTCTAAGCCGTGCTCGTCGTGACTGCCCGGTGCTCCTGGCATAGGCTCGAATCCGTCGAAGATCAAGTCCCCGCGAATGTCCGCCGTGTAGTTCAGGTTTCCGAACCTGATCTGGTGGCCAGGGGCGTAGCTGTCGATCTTCTCCAGATGGCCAAGCGAGTTGGCCCGCAGGGCGAAGCTGCCGAACACGAAGATCTGTCCGGGATGAAAGGTCTCACCCGGGATCGTGTTGTTGACGATGACTGGAGGAGCCATCGAGCCCTGTAGCGACGTCACAGAGGAACTCTCAATGAAAGCTCCAATGTCGGTGTCAAAACCGGTGGACCTCGGGTAGAGGGTCCCGATCTATGCGTCTTAGGCTGATGGTAACAGGAAGTGAGGGACACAATGTTTACCCAGGTTCAGGCCCTCTGGATGGAGGAAAAACCCTACTTCCTGCTTGATTAATATTGAAGATATGGGTAGTACAAGAGTAGATCTACCACGAGATCGTAGAGGCTAAACCCTAGAAGCTAGCCTATGATGGTATGATTGTAATTGTGATCGGCCTTCTAAGGACCAACCTCTCCGGTTTATATTGACACCGGAGAGGGCTAGAGTTTACATGGAGTCGGTTACAAGGAAGGAAATACAATATCCGGATCGCCAAGCTTGCCTTCCACGCCAAGGAGGATCCCATCCGGACACGGGATGAAGTCTTGAGTCTTGTGTCTTCACGCTTCGATAGTCCGGACGATGTAGTCCAGCTGTCCCGAGACCCCCTAATCCAGGACTCCCTCAGCAGGGACGACGGAGAGGTTCACCAACGAAACACTGGGGTTCAGAAGGAATTTCCACCCGAGGATCAACTACTCCCGGAGCGAAAATAGCAGTCTGGCTTCCGCCGCCCACCTCGTACACCCGCAAAATTTGTGCCGCGCATACATCACTACGCACTCAAGATACCATGGGCATTGGCGGAGGCACACTACGGACAAGCTTGCAAGCATCCCCATAACATTTTTTATCCATTTTCTTTTTATTTATTCCTTCACTATCCCTTAAAAACATGTGACGAACAGGACACACATCTGAAACATCGGAGTTCAGATCCGTACACTCACCTAAGGGGCGATTTCCATCAAGGACTCCCCCCGCTGAGGACTGGCGGCGCAGACGTGCGACGGGAGGTCCAAAATAACTTTTTGTAGACCGCACTCTCTATTTGAGCCTGTACTATGCCTGTTCCTCCACCTCCGACCCCGAGCATGTCAAATAGCCGGGAGGATGGCTTTTATATATATAACAAATAATCATTGGCATATCGCTCAGCTCCCATTAAACAGTATCCGAATTAATCATCAGTGTTGTTTCGCCACTAAATACGGCTCCCATGGTTGTTTCACAGACATACCTTGGCATAACCTGCCAGGGGCTCAGTATGGGAACAAATGCGTTACCAGCAAAAGCCTGAACAACTCTACAATGTACTTCGGCGTCGCAAGTTTGGCCTTATATGCATCACCTCCGAATCATTGTCTTGGGTCAATAGTTGGGTTGCCCGACTCCTGTGCTTGCTACCCTACGTTCCGCTCTATCGGCTAGGGTAGTAAAGGGAGAACTACTGTGATTGTGCTTCCGGTTCATCTGGTCAAGTACCTCAGTAGAGAAAGCCGAAAACTGACTTTCATGATGCGGCGAGAGCTGGTCAACCACTTGCCGACTTCTTGGAATCCTTAGTGATTCTCCATGTCACATGAAGGATCTTTTTCAGATCAAATATGTAAGGCGCCATATTATACGCCACATACATACCAGGGGCTATTTCATAGCCCCACCATAAAACTCCTATGGCTAAGTGAAAGTGTTAACTCCCTATAGTCCAATTGCCTGGTTCACTGCATTATCACCTCCTTCATGGACCAAGACGTTGGATAAAGAGTGATTAAATGCTTTTCTGAACACCCCCGTACTTCCTACGAGGGGGTTGAAGCCAACGACTGGAAAACTTTCAGATTATATTAAAACGGCCGCACAGGAGGAATACAAGCTTCCGGGCAAGACATAAAAATAGATTAACTATAAAATTGTCTTTTACAATTATCATACACCTCACTCAAACATTATGTCTTTCGAGCGTTGACCCTCTATTTAGTGGGCGGCCTCTAGGACATCTTCAAAATAACACTCGGGTTTAGGACGGTCCTTGCCCTTGGGTGGACTCTAAGCCATGACATCGATGGCCTTCATCTTTCCCCAGAATGTCTTGACTCGGGCAAAGGCCATCCGTGCACTTCCAACGCATGCCAACTGCTTCACAGCATCGATTCGCGGCACCGCGTCAACAAGTCTTTGTACCAAACCGAAGTAGCTATCCGGAATAGGCTCAGTTGGCCACAACCGGATATGACATCCTTCACGGCAGCGCCGGATATCCTATGAAGTTCGGCCATTGGGACATCCGTTCATTGAGCAACAGAGGGCGCCTTGATGCGCCAAACTGCGACCAAAAAAGCTTCTCCGTTGCATACCCATCCCGTGCTTGGTACTACTGCACCGCATCGGAAGAACTCTTCGGCAAGTCCAAGAACTCGTCCGGAGAACTCAACACTTGGTGAAGCCGCGCATAGTTTATGCGGAGCATCCTACGACCATCCCCATGTACACTCGAGCCTACGCCATTGGACCTAAGGTGAACTCGGTCCTTTCTGAATCTTCCCTTTCCGCATGTAAGACATGGATGCTACTTCAAGCGCGGACCTTGTGCATACTCAGGTACACCCGATGAGACCATGGAGAGACCAAGGACCAAGGCCAAGTGTGCGCGGGACCGAAGGAAGGAGAAGGAAGAAGAGCCAGCTGCTACAGGCCCCGGACATCCGGCCCCACCCCGGACATCCGGACCAGCCCGGACATCCGGCCCGACCCCCGGAAATCCGGCGCCCATCACAGAACGCACCCGAAGCTGAACCCCGTAAGCCCGGACATCCGGCCAGAGGCCCGGACATCCGTCTCTTCATGAGCCGCCGGACATCCGGCACCTGCCTGTCCGCAGAGAACGGGCCAAGGGCCCATGTATCCCCCCTCTTACTTACCCCTTCGTGGGATAACACTATATATAGACCCCCTCCTCCTCCTAGTTAGGGTTAGCAAAGAATTAGCTCATATGTGAGACAGAGCTTTGCTCATCCATTACGGATCTACTCCACGAGAGAGACTGCGGCCCCTCTACGGAGAAGATCCCCTTGGATTGAAGACCCCCTCTTGGGCGCCCCCCTCAAGACCTCCTCACAGAGACGAACCGGTTACCTCTTGTATCATCCTTTGTTGGATTTGGATCTTGTATCTCCCTTTGTGTTTCCAGGATCTAGCATATGTGTGACTATATCTTGTTGCTTTTGAGAGTTCCCCTTGTGTTTTCCCTCGTTTTCCCCTCGTGTTCTTCGTGTTCTTAGTTGGGATCCGCTCCTTTCGTGAAAGATCGGCCATCTAGGGTTCCACCCTACATCATCTTGGATCAGAGCTTAGGTTTATCACGAATTTGGAGCCTCCACGTTGTGTTTTCTAGCCTAGTTTTGTTGATTTTGTCCCAAATTCAAAAATCCCCACCAAAAAATGGCCCCCAAATTTTTTTGTGATTTGGTCGTTTGATGATGTTTTGTTGATTTTGATCCGTGGATTCATTGTGTCTTGAGTAGATCTAGCTTTCCCCCAATTTTCCCCACTTTCCATCGACGAAATCTCCGCAATTTTGCCCCCGAAATCATCAATTTCCGCCCCCAAAATCGAGTTCCTCGAGTTCATCCTCGGATTTGGAGCCCGGACATCCGGCCCGTAACCCCGGACATCTGCCCCCCCCCCCAGATATCCGGCCCGTGGCCCGGACATCCGGCTCATGGAGCGCAATTTCGCGCGCGGTTTTGGACATCAGGTCCCGGAAATCCGGCCCGAGCCCCGGATGTCTGGCCCCTGGCATTTCAGCCTTACCTGTTTCACTGATTTGCCCATAACTTTCACATCCGGAGTCCGATTTTTGCATTCTTTAGCTCGTTGAGTAGCTATTGACATCGTTACATAACCATTTTACTTCATCAAAGTTTTGGCACTTTGACATCTTTGCCTAGGGCTTCCACCATATCATCCGAATAACCACCACCAACTTCCGCAACCTAACCAATTTTGTTCCTTATAGCATTTGTGGTTGTTTGAGTTGTGCTTCGAGTCTCCTAAGGTGTTTCGGCTACTTAGGGACGATTGCTTCTTCATCAACCACCACCATAACTTCCGCATAGGCTTGCCCACCATACACTTCCGCCAACCCAACTTAACCCAATTTTGTTTGTGTTGTGAGTTGTGTCTCCTAAGGTGTTTCAGCTACTTAGGGACCGTGCTTCGAACTCCAACACCGTGTATAGTCCATCCACCTTAACCTCGACTTCCGCATTAAGTCTCAAAACCCATCATTGCATTTCCGCAATCCCTTTAAGTTTCCGCAAAACCACCACCGCATTCCCGCTACCACCATTCGACATTTGACATTTGAGATTTTGAGTTCGCGGTTTTTCCGTTTCCTAAGGTGTTTCAGCTACTTAGGGACGAGTCTCCATCATCTTGGTATCTACATCTAGAACACCACAAGTCATCATCGCCTCGAGGTCCTCATCGACATTGACCACTTCACCATCATCCGTCTTTGGCGTACAAACGAGAAACCCTCGACGGTAACCTCCATATCATCTTGGTATCGTGGTATCCCTCCATTGTGTATTCCCTTGCAATTCATTGATAACCCCTAGACCATTTCACGTGACTTGCCTATCGAGACTAGCCATTTGAGTATTGCCGGCAACTTTACTTGTGCACATTAGTGATTTACACCTCCCATTGCATACATACCATATCATCTTGGTATCATATCACCCATTGTGTCACAAAGATTGTTCCCGCATATACACAATTGCTATCTTGGTTTGTGCATTGTGCAAAAGTGGCCATACATAAAAAAACAATAAGCTTTTAAGCAAAAGAGAAAGAACAAAGAGCTTGTAAGCAAGTGCCATAGCGTCATACCACATTGCATATAAGATCATCTTGGATCATCTTGATAGAAACATCGGGAACCATACATACATAACATACTTGGGATAGAAGTTTATCCATTTTGAATATCATAGGTTGTGCACAAGTGTCGTATCCGCCTATAGAGCAATCATGCTGGCATCTCTATTGAGTTGTGCAACACGAGCGTTTTCCGTGGATTCCACATTTTGTTCTCATTCCTTGGTTGCATGACCCCATTTATCTATCCGTGTGTGTGTTTCCGTGTGCCATTCATTGCTATTGGTCTAGTTGTTTCACTTGCGAATTTGTGAATCTCTTTCAATATTATTGACTCTTGCTAACATTTTGCATCAAATTTTTTGTGCAACTATCCTCACTGAGCTCCACCATAAGCCTTACTTGTGTAGGTGTGAGAAACTGACAAGAATTAGTACCAATTTTTCTATTTCCTTGTTACACTATTGAGTGATCATTGATCCATCTTCAACATCGATCAAGGTACATTTGGTGTCGTTTTTATCTTTCTCCCACTCATATTTGCTCAAGTCTTGTGATGGATAGGCAAGGCATTTCATCTCCGGTCTTCGACAACAACGACGGCGTGAACAACTACATCACCAAAATGTCCATCTTCGATCTACAATGACAAATGCAAGGCGCACAATCTACCTTGCAAGAGCGCCTCGACAACCTCGCCATCGACATACACCACTCCGAAGCAAGGAAAAGGGACTACATCGACAGCAAGTTGGGCGAGCTAAAGGATCAATTATGAGACATGGTGGCCGACTACAAGTCTTCTTCCCCTTCATCATCCTCAAGGCAACGAGAAAGTCGATCATCTTCGGAGCGCCCATGCGATACAAGCGCAAGTCGTCCACGTCCACATGTCCATGGCGACCACCATCACGTTCGTGATCCACATCGTCATGAAGGGTAAGTCACCTCCAAGAATCATATGCACGACGACGACGAACGACATCTACTACAAGCTCAAGTACGACAACGACACCATCAACATGAAGATGCTCCACAAGCGCAAAGGTACAAGTCCCAACAAGCTCTACTTCATGCCAAGTCCAAGCTTCATGAGCAAAAGAGAAGACCGCGAGACGAGAACCACGAAGACGGAGCTACGGCTACCACAACAATTTCGACATCTTCGCCAAGTCCTATCAAGGCATCTTCGCCTTTGGATGCACGGCATCTTCGCCTTTGGACACACGGCATCTTCGCCTACTTCCCACAAGTTCGCCTACATCGACATCTTCAACAATGAGGCGACCACCTACGAGCGAGGGTGACACTTCCATCTTTGGAAGTCCCTCAAGAAAGATGGCCGAGCATGGGAAATTCCCTTTAGTCGTGGAGACGAGCTACGAGGTGCCACATCATATGGGCCTCCAACAACAAGACGGTGACAAGAAGGTTGAGCATGCGACTATCCCTTCAACCAAGGCAGCGATAGGAATTGAGCATGGAGACATTTGCACCAGCATCTCTCCGACACCCACATATCATGAGATGACCCAATTCCCATGTGAGGAGAGCCACCACTCCATGAGTGATATGAGTGACTCCACCATATATGACATTGAGTGCATTTCCTATGAGAGCATGCCACACATCCTATGTGAGGTCGAGAGCCATTTGAGTGACTCCACCAACCATACGAGTGAGAGCATCAAATAGGGAGTGAGTGAGCCACAACACTTAGTGAGTGAGATAGTTGACACGGCATGTGAGGCCACTATGATTTCTCACAACTTAACCTCTACTCCGAGTGTGTTTTCTTTGGTGCTAGGTCTCCTACATGACGACATGCCTATCCTTGACGATTCCATACCTCCAATGGGAAAACCGATGGCCATGGTGGAAGAAGATGCACCCCCCACATGGTTCCATCAAGATGAAGATGATAGCGACTTGATCTTCAACACCTCACCTATAAAACATGAGCGACCTTACAAAGATAACATAGGTGACAATGCTTCTCTTATCCCACTAGCGGACTATCTCAACAATGATTGCTTGCATGATGTTGACACACCTATTCCCATGCTTCATGCTAGTGCGACTTCTTCACGTCATGACTTACCCATTTATAATGAATATGATGATGAGCATGTTGAGTTGCCTAGTTGTGATGGTATGCTCCATAGGATATCATGTGAAAATTCTATTGGTCACTTCATGTTTGACAATCCACTGAACTTGTCATATGCTATGAGTGAGATCTCCCATATTGCTTCAATTCAATCTCAACATAGTAACTATGCATACCCCATTAAAATAAATCCCATTTGCACTTATGGCATAGATGACGAGATGATGGTCATTGGCTTTTGTTTTTCATGTGATGATATTGCCATGCTTCCTTTGCATGATTTGCGCAACTCATCTACCATGCCATGCCATGATCACAATGTTCCAAATATGCTTTGTTTTGGATGTTGTCAATATTCTCCATGTGATGTTTCTACAAACGCTCATGAGGCGACCCCCATAGTTTCCTCATACATATTAGGAGATCTTGATGCATTCCATACTTTGCATGATTCCCATAATTTCTTGCACCATATGCATTCCATGAATAACAATGCCCTACATATTTCTCATGATGCATTACACAATTTGAGTCTCCATTATGTCATACATAATAACAAACCTCTCATAATGGATGGCATGTTTCTATATCACGCATCTCATTTATTTGAGCATTGGCTATTTTGTGCTAACCAACACATGCACCTGCGCATCATGATGGATTATGTGTACATATACCACGCACACACAATTCTCCCTTGTCTTTGTTTTGTGTAGGTACTGACGTATAATCGTCAACCTCTCAATCCCAAGAGTTGACGAAACGAGCTCTTGAGAGCAACGATGACTTGGGATCCCGTGGATTATCCTTACCACCGTTCCCTTCGCGCAAGGACTACGCACATCTCTTTTACTTGTCTCTCACACGGCTATGGGCTATTTACCACTTGTCACCTTATGCCCATTCTATCGTGTTCACTTTGCATGTTATGCCTCTTTACATGATTTTGCCATGCAATTGTGACCCTTGCTTGCACTTACATGTGATTCACCATTATACTACTTCTATGTGTATTTGCATGCATGGTGGAGATCCTTATTGCTATTGCCATGTTTATCATGTGCCTCATGCTATTATTGATTGTTGTGTTGGGAGAGTCATGATGTCCCATTGCTATTTACATACGGACTCTCGCCAATACATTGATGATATATTGCTCATATCTTGCTTTCTTGATTGTGATATGTCTTGTGCATTATTCATGACCACTATTTGCACACATGACATGCTTGCCATGATTCCTTCTAGTACGTTGCATCTTCGCACTACTAGCTTGCTTGACTTGATCGCTATGATTTCTTGCTTTGTCGCAACACCCATGTTCCATTCTTACTCGCTTTCTTGGGTTGATGACATATATGTTCATGCCTATCACTTGATTTGTCTTGATCATTGTCTCTTGTCTCCATTAGTTGCATCCCTCATATCACCTTGTATTGAGTGCCAACATGCTATGCATATTCATCATGGAGACTTGGACATATTACTTGTGATGCATGCTTGTTTGATTGAGCCTAATGTATTTGGTTGTTCTTGCATCATATGCCTCCATACTATGCAATACTCCCTTGTCCTTTCTTATGATAAGAATGATGAAAACACTTGTTGGGTATCTCACCACATGGATGATAGGTTCTGCATTTTCACTAACCTCATTTGTTTTTTCGAGTGTTTGTCATGTTCTTTCGTTTTGAAGGATTCACAAGGCATTACCGCCATGAGACATATTGGGTATGTGAAGGCATACAAGATGTGCAACACCAACATTTTCGACATCCTCCTAAAGGTGCACTCTTTCCCTTTGAGCCCTCTTCACATAGGCATATTGGATGGGCCATACTTTCATTCTTGTTTCCTTCTTCTTATCTACATGATACATATATTGGATGGAGGACCGACATTGGAGATGGAACCTATGGACCTTCAAGTTGAGGAGTGCTCGGACTTAGTGGATGTACCACTGGACCAACACTTCTACCACGACATCGAGCTATGGTACAACACCACCCATAACAAATTTGCATGGATTGACCCACATTATGATTGCCTTGTTGCATCTTATATTTCTATGTCATCCATGATATATGAGCTTGCGCATTTCCTTGATGGCATATTCATACATAATGATCACATTGCCTACCATCAATTGCATGATAACATAATCATATTGAGCATCCATTGCCATATTCATGCTATTGATAAACCGTCTCACTATGACATCATTTTGCACCGTGGTTGCATTGATCATATTCACAACACATTCGTGTGCACAATGATTTTTTTTGCTCCCATGAATGCTTTACATCTCATTCCATATCATCTTGCTAAGCTTCATCTGCTTTGCCACGAACAATCTTATTGCGCGGACTCATTCTTACATGATGGACACCTTGTGTGCGCTAACCATTGTATTTACAAGTGTCGTTTGTGTTTGCTCTTTTTGCATGTGTACCACTCCGGAAACACCTTGGAGTACTTGGATTGCCCCATGACTTCCACTCTATCCAATTATAAGTCCGTCCACGACAACCGTTTCCATGGTGATTAGGATTTTGATCCGAGGTCAGATCTTTCCCAAGGGAGGGGAGATGATGCGGAGCATCCTACGATCATCCCCATGTACCCTCGAGCCTACGCCATTGGACCTAAGGTGAACTCGCTCCTTTCCGAATATTCCCTTTCCGCATGTAAGACATGGATGCTACTTCAAGCACAGACCTTGTGCGTACTCAGGTACACCCAAGGAGACCATGGAGAGCCAAAGGACCAAGGCCAAGTGTGCATGGCACCGAAGGAAGGAGAAGGAAGAAGAGCCAGCTGCTATAGGCCCCGGACATCCGGCCCCAGCCCGGACATCCGGCCCGACCCCTGGAAATCCGGCACCCATCACAGAACACACCCGAAGCTGAACCCCGTCAGCCCGGACATCCGACTCGTCGTGAGCCGCCGGACATCTGGCCCCCAGCCCGGACATCCGGCACCTGCGTGTGCGCAGAGAACGGGCCAAGGGCCCATGTATCCCCCCTCTCACTTACCCCTTCGTGGGCTAACACTATATATAGACCCCCTCCTCCTCCTAGTTAGGGTTAGCAAAGGATTAGCTCATATGTGAGATAGAGCTTTGCTCATCCATTATGGATCTACTCCATGAGAGACTACAGCCCCTCTATGGAGTAGATCCCCTTGGATTCAAGACTCCCTCTTGGGCGGCCCCCTCAAGACCTCCTCACGGAGACGAACCGGTTACCTCTTGTATCGTCCTTTGTTGGATTTGGATCTTGTATCTCCCTTTGTGTTTCGAGGATCTAGCATATGTGTGACTATATCTTGTTGGTTTTGATAGTTCCTCTTGTGTTTTCCCTCGTTTTCCCCTCGTGTTCTTCGTGTTCTTAGTTGTGATCCGCTCCTTTCGTGAAGGATCGGCCGTCTAGGGTTCAACCCTACATCAATAGTTTGGGTCACCAAACTTAGTTTGCAGCAGAAAGGGCTTTCCAGCCGCAATCTCCCTAGCCTGCCGAACCTCCTCACGGGCTGCTCTGGGTTCCGACCGCGCTTCTCTCACCTCTTGTAAGGCCTTGTCCAGTTCAGCCGTGAAGGCTTTATTCTCCTTCTCCAGAAATTCACAGTGGCCAGTGGCATTTTCTAGTTCGAGCGCCATCGTGGATATCTTCTCCTCATCTTGGCGCCGTGCAGCTTGTTCGGCTCTTAGCTTAGCCGATGCCTTTTCGGCAGCAGCATTGCTACACCGGGCCTGCTCCTTGGCCCAGGCCAGCTCCGCTTGAAGAACTTCAACGGTGGCAGCACCATCTGCAGCTACGCATATTCCAGCATCTAAATTTCAGCGTCATGCTTATACCACAAAAATGTATGGGGATTGCCCTGAATACATACCTTGCGACTCGTCAAGACGCATATTGATTAATGAAATATCATCCCCTGCCACATCAAGCTTCCGCTGCAGCTCGGCAATTTCCATAGTCCGGGAAGTGGCCAAGGGGGAAGCAGCATGTGTCCAAGTTCATCAGGTTAGTCCTCAATCGATCCTTTTCGACGTTTGCTTCCCAGTGGAAGCCAACCCGAGTCTCACGGGCTACTACCTATACACAGGCGCATCTTTGCAAATAAAACATAGCTGAAAATATTATATCACAAACCTCGAGGCCTTTTAGCAGGCTCATGAAGGCTTCATTCAATCCGCTCTTTGCGGACAAAATCGTCTCAACCACTGTACCCATTATGGTACGCTGTTCTCCCGAGACAGATGCTTTTCGCAACATGTCCCGCAATAAATCCGGAGCCTCCGGGTCTCCGGAAGCCGCTCTAGGAGCACCACCATCCTTTGAAGGAATCTGTTCACCCGTCTCCGGAATCGCCGTCGGCTGCGAGCCACACAGTCTGGGGCCTTTATTATCATCCCCAGAATCTTGGACGGTCGGAGATCCACCTTCGGGTACTCCCTCTTTTATCCCCTGCGTAACTTGTTGATCAAGAAGAACCCTCCGCGATGAACTTCAGATTCGTCCGCCTTGTTGGGTGAGCATGTTGGGGGAGGCGTGTCGCTCCCCATCATCTCCGGGAGGAGACCTCCCGAAGAAGAGGATTGCCCAGAAACACTCTGCGCCGCCCTGTAAAAATGCTCGGACGCGTTACGTATATCTTCGGTAACGGAAAGGGAGTGGGACGCTATCAAAGTACTCTGGATTCACTTACGGTTTGGCCGAGGGCTTGTCCCCTTGTCAGAGCTGTTCAACGGAGTTGCTTTCCAAACCCAATCCACTCGATGGTGGCATCTTGACCCTTTTAGGGGATCGCCCCTCCCAACCTTCGGAGGCGGCCCTTTTCCTCCTACTCGGAGAAGGGATGCTGGCTCCTCTTTCGCCTCTATCTTCAGGCGAGGAAAGGTCGATTTCTCCGGACTTAGTATCCGCCTTACTCCCGGAACAAAGGTCATCCCGGGTCTTTTCGCTCTCCTCTTTGCCCTCCCTTGCCGGCGCCTGATATGGTGCCGAGGCCAGCATCCTTGTCAGCAAAGGATTAGCTGAGTCTTCGGGAAGGGGAGCCGGACACCTAATCTGTTCCACCTTCTTTATCCAGCCCTGAAAAAGGATGATTCGGTCAGTATCTTGCCACTGGGTATCTAATTATGAAGTATTAGGCAAACGGGTACTTGCCGGGGTATCCGGATGATTACAGTCTAGGCCGACATCTTCGGTGGTGTTCGGCCATTGCCTTCGTTTCCTGAAGAATAATATCCACATTCCTTCGTGCGTAGTGCCGAAGAAGTGATGAAGAGTTCGCGACCCTTCTGGATTGAACTCCCATAGGCGGAGAGGCTGTCGCTGGCACGACAGAGTCCGACGAACTAGCATTACTTGAACAACGTTGACGATATTGATGTCCCTCTCAATGAGGCTTTGAATGCGACTTTGCAGAGTTCTCACCTTGTCCATCGATCCCCAGTCCAACCCCTTATTAATCCACGATGCAAGCTGAATTGGGGGGCTGGATCGAAAAGTGGGCGTAGCTGCCCACTTGGAGCCGCGGGGCTCGGTGATATAGAACCTCCCCTGCTACCATAAATCGGAAGATTTGGCGAAGGATCCTTTCAGCCAAACAGCGCTAGCAAGCTTGCTCACTGTAGCACCACCGCACTCAACTTGCTCCCCCTCTATCACTTGCGGCTTCACATCGAAGGTCTTGAGCCACAAGCCGAAGTGCGGAGGAGTTCGGAGGAAGGCTTCGCACATGACGATAAACGCCAAGATAAGAAGAATAGAGTCCGGGGCCAGATCGTGAAAATCTAGCCCGTAATAGAACATGAGCCCTCGGACGAAGGGATTAAGTGCAAACCCTAGCCCGCGGAGGAAGTGGCACACGGACACGACCCACTCGCCGGATCTGGGGGTGGGAATAACCTCCCCCTCGACAGGAAGCCGATGATGGATTTCTGCGGTCAGATACCTCGCCGCCCGAAGCTTTGCAATATCTCCCTCCGTGACATAAGAAGCTACCTACCAACCTTGACGGCTAGATCCGGACATGATTGGGGCTTGTGGTGACTGAAACCCGGGTGTTGGAACTCGGGGTAGCAAGGGTTGAGGAAGAAGCAAGCGTGAAAGAAAAATACGGGTCTGTAACCCTATATATGAAGGTTGTGAATATCAAACGTCTCCTCCTGGGCCTCAAAACTTGCCTATTCCCCAGAAGTTGTACCCGAGCGAGGTTGGGTTACCCACGTCCGGGTTGGCAAGAATCCCCTAAAAAAGGGGAGCCACAATCTCCGCTTGGATAAGACATGCCAATAAAACCGCGTCTCAAGACGTGGGACGACGGGCCAACTAACGGTTCAAAGATAACGGCCGAGCAGGCGTGATGTCATATTACCAAAAGGTTGTCAGCGGATTGAACTCGTGAAATATTATATCCTCTGTAGTTGTGTATACAGGTCCGGATACACTCATTACATCTGAAGACTATCTTGGAGTTCGGAAGGGAGAACCCGCCTTGCAATGCCGAAGACAATCTGCGCGCAGGACTCCTCGTCATTGAAGCCAGGTTCAGGGGCTACTGAGGGAGTCCTGGACTAAGGGGACCTCGAGCGTCCGGCCTGTTATCAATGGGCCGGACTGATAGGCTGTGAAGACACGAAGGCCGAAGACTGCACCCGTGTCCGGATTGGACTCTCCTTGGCGTGGAAGGCAAGCTTGGCGACCAACGATGAAGATTCCTTCTTATGTAACCGACTCTATGTAACCCTAGATCCCTCCGGTGTCTATATAAACCGGAGGGTGTAGTCTGGATAGGAGACTCATTACCATAGTCATACATGCTAGGCTTCTAGGGTTTAGCCATTACGATCTCGCGATAGATCAACTCTTGTAACACTCATATTCATCAAGATCAATCAAGCAGGAAGTAGGGTTACCTCCATAGAGAGGGCCCGAACCTGGGTAAACATCATGACCCCCATCTCCTGCAGCCATAGACCTTAGACGCACAGTTCGGGACCCCCTACCCGAGATCCGCCGGTTTTGACACGGACAATGGTGACTACACCAGCCACCTCGGCTTCTTCACCGAGGTCGGATGCGCTTGGAGGATCGGGTCGTGAGGGCTCGCGAGCTCGTTGAAGAGAGAAGCCGGGGCTTTCTCAGGCGCGTGTTCTCACGCGTATTCAATCACCTCCTAAACCTCGATCCCCACTTTGACTTCGAGCCGCTATAGCCCCCATCCCTGGGGTCATCCAGGACGACCTGGCGACCTGGGTGGACGACAACGTGGACGCGTTGGTCGCAGAGTTCACCCACGAGGATGATGCGCCCGTGATCGCGGCCGATGGCGATGGTGTGGAGGATGATGATGAACACGACGCCGGTGGCGATGCAGATTGCATGGATGAAGACGGTGAGGACGGCGCGGAAGGCAGCGCCTCCGGCTAGACTTACATTTCCTATTGCCTTAACGTGTATGAAATAAAAACCTTGGGCGCGACCCTAAGGGGCCTGAAAGCATTTTTGAAGGGGGGCCCCTTATAATGTATGAAATGGAATGTATGAACTTCTGACATGCCTTTAAAGGGCAGAGCTTGGGATGCGCTGTCGCCGGCCCGCGGGCCCCCGAGCTGGGTAGTTGTTGCAACTTATCTTGCTTCCTATAGGTCTTGAGAGATCCCTGACGTCCTGGTCGAACCTTCCTCCCGAGGTGAGCCCTTCGGGGCCTGCGAGATTCTAGGTCTCCCGGGAAGCCTGCTGCCCGTCCAAGAGAGCCTCGCGAGGAGCGAATGCTGTCCTACGGCAAGGTATGCATGTGGTGATCCTGCTGCGATTGCAACCTCGACCTCGGGGGGTCTTTTCTTTGCCCGGGCTGGCCCGAACGTGCCTGGCGCGCACATACCACGCCTAGCCCCCGCTCGCAGGGTGCTGACAGGGGAGGTAGCAGGTGTGATCCCCTTAAAACATGAGACCAGAAAGCAAGAACCCGATACAAATCAAGAGAAAGTCCCCCCCCCATTTTTATAAACACAAGGAACTTCAAATCTCAGTCCAAAAAGGTGGCGAACCGATTTACAGGAAGAGGAGTGAAAGCAAACGGCCGCGTCGGCACCTAGCCAGTCTTCTTGTCTTCTCACCAGCGCGGAGCTAAGTGCTTTCACTGGGCGTGAGCATTGTCATTGGGGGACGGTGTCGACGGCTAGCGCGGAGCATGGTGCTTCCACTTGGACGTGGGCGGGAGCCCCCGTGAGGCCCGAGGGCGACACTCAGGACACTCCGGGGCATGTACAGCCCCACTCATTATTACTGAGAGTGTCACGAGCAGAGACCTTCACAGGCGTGAGCCTTGCTTCATGTTGCCTGACGAGGGCCCTGCCCTGCGCCTCCCCCGACCACCGTTGGAACGTCCGGGACCCAGGACGAGACCAAGGGGCAAGATGGATGCTGGCTGCACGCTCGGCGACCGCGGGCCCTCCACCGGAGGGAAAGGCTCGCGGGCGCCTTCCCCGGCAGAGGACCTACCTCTGTGCAGCGCCTTGCTCCATGCGGCGTGGGGAGGCCCTGGCTCCGAGCTCCCCTGGTGCAGCCCCTAGTGCCCTTCTCCCTCCTAGAGTGGAGCCATCGCCCTGGGGTCTCTGGCCGTTGTTGTGGCCTTGTTGACCTACTGTCCATGGTTAGTGTAAGCATGCTCCTGAGATATCGGCTGTACCCAGTGACTGTTGTTGTTGAAGGGGTCAGCGAAGCTTCCGGGCGGCTCATGGAAAGCCTCAGCCTCTTGCATCCCCGCTACCCAACCTAGCTCGGGGAATGGGCTGGGGCCTTCCCAGGACGTGTACGTCAGCTCCATCACGGGGGGGCACATAAGCATCTGAAGTTGCCGCGCCAGGGCCTTCGCTTGGGTGCCCCGCGTCGTGCGCCACCAGGCCCGGCGCCAGGACCTGATGACCATGGGAAAGCGTCCCGGCGCGGCTCCAGGAGGGACCGCCCGAGCTCGCCTCGCCTGGGGGTGGCAGAGTTGTCGTAGGACGAGCGGCACTGCAGGCCTCATTGACGACGCCGACTCCCCGGGCGCTCCGGGGGTTGCGCAGGCACGGCGGGGCCCGCCGTGCACCCCCGCCACAACCTGTGGCGTGGGCATGGTGCAGAAGGGCACTGTGCCCCTGCAGGCGGCATTGAGCAGCTTGGCGACCCTCTCCAGTAAGGCGTCGCGGCCGCCCTCCGCCAACCTGTAATGCAGCAGCTCTCGCGCCACGATGAGTGCAGCTCGCATGTTCGCCTGCTCCCGGCGGGTGTGTGGCGCCATTGCCGCAGCGTAGCCTGAAGATTGTGTGGTGGCGTGAGCACGTCGCAGCGCGAGCACAAACGGTGCCAGCCTGCGCCTCCCGCGTCCGGTGGTGTTAGGCGGCGCTCGGGCAGCCTGGAGCGCGGAGTGGAGATCCTCTTGGGCGGATGACACTACCCGGGCGGGCCAAACGGCCCAGTGCTCGACATGAGCCCTCGGATTGTCAGTTATCAGAACCGTAGGGGGATGGCGGACCGACTGGAAGAAGAGAGGCACTGGTGCACCCCTACCTGGTGCGCCAAATGTCGGATTTTGGGTTCCGCTAACCCTTGAGAGGTTCGAACTCTGGTGTGCATCCGAAGAACTCGTCCTCCCCAGTCTTCCTGCTCGCTAATCCCACGGCCTAGCTCAGTGAACTGAATGGAAAAGAGACACAACAGTTTACCAAGGTTTGGGCCACCTTGCGGTGTAAAACTCTACTCCTGTTTGTGGTAGACTTGCCTCGAGGGGCTGAGGATGAACTAGTTCAGTGGGGGAGCAACCTCTAGAGGAGAAGTGTTCTTGTGCTCGATGAGCTGGTGGGTGTGAGGATGATCTCAACTATCTGTCCCCCACTACGGTGGTGGTGTTGCTCAATTTATAGGGCCTTGGTCCTCTTCCCAAATGTAGGTAGGAAGGGAACCCACAACGGCCAAATTTGAACGGAGACAACTAGTACATGCTATCCTGACAAAAGTGGTCTTCACCTGCAAAAGCCTCTGGTGGTGACGCCGCGGTGGGCTCGACGATGATCTCCGTCTTCTCGTCGTGGTGGTCTTGGTCTTGTTGCACCGGAATGGAAACCTTTGGCTCGTTCCTCAGGACTCCGCGCCTGCGCTTGCCTCCTAAGCACCAAAGAGGAAAGCGGTACTGCTGCGCCTTGCGCACTGCCTTGAGTGCGTCATGGCTCACGTCACCTGAACCTCGCGACGTGAGCCTTGCATAGAAATCTCTGCTCCTCGGGAGCCAGCCTGGGGAGGCTGCCCCCCGTGGAGGCCTTGGTGTCGTCCACCTCGCGAGGCTTGGCCCCTCACGAGGGTCTTGAGTTGTTCATGCTGAAGTTGGGCCGTACCAGGCCATCGAAGGAGCCACGCCGTGGGCCACAGGCAAGCAATTCTGGGTACCCCCGTTCCCAGAGCCGGCAGTGTTGAGGAAGAAGATGGTGCTACGACCAGTTTGCTTTGTCGGATGCCTTCTCCAAGGGGCTAGATCAAGGTACTCTGGTGTGCGAAAATTGCTCTTTGGCCTCCTCATGGCCTCAAGGAAGCTGCATCATTACTTCCAGGCACAGCACATCACTATTGTCATTGGCTTTTCGCTGCAACACATCTTGAGAAATCTAGAAGCCACCGGCAGGATAATGGAGTGGGTGTTGGAGTTGACCTGCTCTGATTTGAAGATTGAATATACATCAACAATCCAAAGTAGAGCCTTGGCACAGTTCATTGCAGAATGGACACCAACTCCGGACAAACAAATACCAGAGACCTTGCTCCCCGGCAAGCAAGCACCCCAAGATTGGATCATGTACTTTTATGGTACCTTTCCACTCCAAGACGCCGGTGCCAGAGTGCTTCTTATCACACCCACTGGAGAGCTTCTCAAGTATGTGGTTCAAATGAAGTTTCCCTTGGTGCAGGCCACAAACAACACTGCTGACTATGAATGACTGCTTGCCGGACTCCGAATCGCAATCGACCTTGGTATCAGAAAGTCGATTGTCAGAGGCAACTCATAGTTGGTGTTGAAACAAGTGAACAAGGTTTACCAGAGCCTGTTGATGGAAGCATATGTGGATGAAGTGAGGAAGTTGGAAGTGCACTTTGACGGTCTGTAGGCAGACCATGTTCCTTGTGTTAAAAACAACATTGCCGACGACCTGTCGAAGCTTGCCGCCAAGAAATTACATGTGGAACCAGGTACATTTGTGCTCCTTATGAATCGAGCCTCAGTAACACCATCGACGAGGCCAAACAAGAGAAGGAAGTTGAATTATAGAAAGTACTATTTGTCAGATCTTCCAATAGCCGCCGGGAAAGAGCTTGCTTGGAACAACCCAATGCATTGTCGGTGAGCAGCAGGCTCCGGCAGGGCCCCAAGTCCTTGTCGTCGAGAAAATCACTCCCATGGTGGAAGGGATGCCTTTAGTCCTTGTCCCCGAGCCACAGGCTCCAGCAAGGGCACAACAGATATTCCATTTCCTTCAAACAGGTCAACTTCCCGATGAACAAGAAGAAGCTTTGGAAGTAGCCCACCAGCCAAGTATGTATCAGTTTGTTGATAGCATTCTGTATAAAAAGAGGCCAAATGGGGTGAAATTGAGGTGCATCTACCGGGAAGATGGACAAAGGCTGGTGGCGGAGAGACATGAAGGGGTGTGTGGCTCCCATATCGAGTCTCGTGCGCTTGTCAGCAAGGTTTCTATTGGCCGACATCCGTTCAAGATGTAGTGGTTATGGTAACAAGGTGCGAAGCGTGCCAGTTCCATGCCAAGAACATTCATCAGCCAGCCTAGGATCTTTAGGAGATTCCTCTCTCCTGGCCCTTCTCGGTCTGAGGGCTTAACATCCTCGGCCCTTTTCCCCATGCCATTGGGGGCTTTGAGTTCTTGTATGTAGCAATTGACAAGTTCACAAAGTGGCTTGAGGTTGAGCTAGTGAGGAAGGTAACAATACAGTATGCTGCCAAGTTCTTCAAAGGACTAGTTTGCCGTTTTGGTGTGCCCAGCCGGGTGATCACCAACAAAGGCACGCAGTTCATGATTCACGCCTTCAAGCAATGCTACCAAGACCTTGTTAGCAAAATTTGTTTTGCATCAGTTGCTCACCCAAGAAGCAGCGACTAGGTCGAGAGGGAAAATACAGAAGTGCTCCAAGGACTCAAGAAAAGAACATTTGATAGGATGCACAAGTGTGGAAGGGGCTAGATCAACGATTTTCCGGTGGTTGTTTGGTCACTTAGGACGACAACAAGTGGAGCCACCGGCGAGACAGCCTTCTCCCTGGTCTATGGTGCAGAAGCGATTGTCCCCACGAAACTCACATACGGGTCACCTCAAGTGCAAGCTTTTAACAAAGCTGAGCAAGAGCACATGCGGCATGATGATGTCGTGCTCCTCGAGGAAGATAGTCTTCGGGCTGTTGCGTGTGCTGCACATTACCATCAAGCTTTCCGCCGCTACCATAGCCTCAAAGTTCATGCCCACAACTTTGAGGAAGGTGACCTTGGTCTTCATCAGATTCAGTCTGTGAAGCGATCAAACAAGTTGGCACCAAAGTCGGAAGGCCCTTACCGTGTAGCACGAGTCACCAGACCCGGTGTAGTGTGTCTAGAGGCTGAAGATGGCACTCAGGTGCGTAACTCATGGAATATTGAGCATCTTAGGAAGTTCTACACGTGAGGCGCGGTTGCCGGGCATCCCGGCAACCCTTTTATACAAGTTTATCGGCAAGAAATGTAATCCTTTGTACAAAGCCAGGCGCAGACCCTACGCATAGTGAAATAAAGATAAGTGTTTCACAGCTCTTTGTCAAATACATATATGTTCGTACATGCTGTATGCAGGGTTACATTACATGTTGCCTTGCATGAGATGCTTAACAAGCCGTCAAGGTTTCCAGCCTCCTCTTTCTTTTTCTCAAAAAGGACAGAAGGGTTACTCACATGCAAATTTCCCGAGGGGGGGGGGGAGTGACGTATGGGTAACACAAGTGACGTTAAAGTTATCATTCACGAAAAGAAGTACAACAAAGAAAGAGATAAGTTGAAAAACTTTGAAACAAATTCTTTGTTGTAGTTGCATTTCTTCCTTTAACGATCTTGCTCTTTGTACGAGAAACCTGCACGTGGAGGAACCTTCTCAAGACCAGACATGCTCTTACTTTGGTTCGAGTCTTCTCGGCAACTTAAGTAGCTGCATCGAAAATATCAAGTGTGACCTTGCCGGTAGCGACACTTCTGGCAGGCTGCTAAGGACCTGGTCCTTAAGCGCTCGCGGCAAGAGTGCATGCACCGGCAAGTTTTCGCCAAGCGTAGGGTAAGAAAATCATGCAAAGACAAAATAAGACAAGGAAGATAGCACACAACCATTCATCAAACAACAAGTTATATTACATCAGAGGCCAAATGCAATTTTAACCTAAGATGAGCTTGTCGTTTACATTAACTACACTTCCAGCCAAATGATACAAACAAAGGTCTAGTCCTTGTGCTGGCACTCAGTCTTGGGGATCTCAGCGACCTTGTCAGTGAGCAACGCGACAAGCTCCTCTACAGCCTTGGTATATACACCCTTTGGCAACCTTTTGAAAGCCTTGGAGATGTCGAGGCCATGGTTCCAGCACACGAGCTTGACGAGCACCTTGAAGTGGACGTCATGGAACAATGTGCGGGATTCGTGGGAAAAGCTGGTGGATCTCTCCTTAAGGTGCATCTCCATCATGTTAATGAGATTCTTTTATAAGTGCGTCAGCCTGACACTTGGGTCCTCATGCTCGTCGTCCGTGAAGATGTAGTAGTTTATCTTCGTGATGGTCAGCTACGAGCTGAGGTATTCCACAATGTCGACAAAGCTAGTGGTCCAGAGCTCCACGTTGTCCCTCAGCTCATTGATGGACTTCTCAGCACCGATGGGTGAAGCCTTCTCGTTGTTCCAGATCTCCAGCAAACTCTTCTCCCTGGATTTGCTCTCTTCCAGGCTTTGTTATAGAGTTCTGAGCTTCGGTTTGAAGTCTGCAATGGAATTATTGGTAGTGGAGAGCTCTGTGTTCTTGGCGGAGATGGAAGTTTGTAGTTTGGCCAAGGTGTAAGCTACCTTCCCCGCATCAACTTTGTTGCCGGCCAGAGTTTCTTCAAGTTCCTTGACCCTAGCATCCAACTCCGTTTGGTGGCCTCGGCAACTGAGGGAGTCCGGGATTAGGGGGTATCCGGATAGTCGGACTGTGTACAACGTCCAGACTATTGAAGCGTGAAGATACAAGACTCAAGACTTCGGCCCGTGTCCGGATGGGACTTTCCTTGGCGTGGAAGGCAAGCTTGGCGATCCGGATATTATATTTCCTTCCTTGTAACCGACTCCATGTGAAACCTAGCCCTCTCCGGTGCCTATATAAACCTTGGTCCTTAGAAGGCCAATCACAATTACAATCATACCATCATAGGCTAGCTCTTAGGGTTTAGCCTCTACGATCTCGTGGTAGATCTACTCTTGTACTACCCATATCATCAATATTAATCAAGCAGGAATTAGGGTTTTGCCTCCATCGAGAGGGCCCGAACCTGGGTAACATCTGTGTCCCTTGCTTCCTGTTACCATCAGCCTTGACACACATATCGGGACCCCCTACCCGAGATCCGCCGGTTTTGACACCGACATTGGTGCTTTCATTGAGAGTTCCTCTGTGTCGTCGTCGTCAGGCTTGATGGCTCGTCTCGCTATCAAGGACGACATTACTTCGGAGGGGGCTCTGGCTGTAGGCCAGACGCTCCGGCTCGGCGGTTTTATCATGGATGCCCCATCGGCGGTGGTACCGACGATGACTTCTCGGGTCATCAATCATAACCTTCGCGTCAGTTTGGAATTTGCTGAACAGATGGATCCAATGGAGCTTTCCTCCCTTAAGGAATCCTTGGATCGCATCGCCGCTCTGGGAGTCGCTACAGACTACGACCAGGTTGGGCTTAAACCCGACCAAAGGGACATCAGGTCCTCGCCGGCCACCCATGAGATAGCGATAGTGGAGGAACCCCACGCGGATCGCCCCTCAACTTTGAGGACAAGCTGTGTTCGGATCACCCTTGAGCCAAAGACCTGCTCAAAGGAAAACCTGACCCAGGTCCCGGACTTAGAATCGGGCATCGGGCCGAAGAAATTGGGCACCCCGGATCCTGAGTTGTTTAGCTCGGGACCGCCCGCGCCCTTGGGCGTTAGATCGGATCAAAATCCGGACTCTAAACTGGACCTAAACTGTCTCTCCCGCATCAGGCAAGAGCCCCAGGAAACCGTACATCGCTACTGGGCCAGATTCCTCCTTGCGCTTAACAAGGTCAGGGACTGCCGCGAAGAGAACATGGTCTCACTTTTTTGCAAAAACTGCACGGACGAAGGACTCCTCAATGCAATAAGCCGCCGCGACATAGTACGCTTCGCGGACTTGGCGACCATAGTACGGAAGTACTGTGCGATGGAGAGCGCTTGGAAGACCCAAACAGAATTCTTGGATAGTACTGCTCTCGCCGAAACCTTTGTCCGAACTAAACGGATAGACTCTCGTAAGTCGTCCGACCCAACCCCCAAGAAACCAAAGCTCACTCCAGGGCGGAGATCCGTATTGGAAGGATGGCTAGACGGGCCATGTAAGCTCCACAGTACTCCGGATACAACACCTACTCATAGCTTTAGGGCATGTTGGGTACTCCACCAGGTGGCAAAAGTGGCGAGGATCTTCTTGTGGGCCATAAAGCGGAACAACATCCCGCCAGCGAACACAATACGGTACTAACGGTCTTCGAGACTTTCGCCTCAAACAATAGGCGCAAGCGAAGCTTCATGACTCGCTGAAATTTACCGTGTGGCAAAAATAAACCCTTGGAGCGACACTGCTATAACTTTTAATGCCAGTGATGAACCTCGATCCCGGGCTATCCGGGCACCAGCTGCTCTGGTCCTTAGTCCGATCATAGATGGCTTTCGGCTCACTAAAGTACTCATGGACGGCGGAAGCGGATTAAATCTGATTTATGAAGAAACACTCAGCAAAATGGAGATTGATAAAAGTCGTATTGAACAAAGCGGCACGACCTTCAGGGGAATTATCCCTACTCGGGAAGCGCGGTGTGCGGGAAAAATCACACTCGATGTGGTATTCGGTACCCTGGAGAATTATAGGTTCGAGGAAATCACATTCTAGGTGGCTCCTTTTAGCAGCGGATACCACGCCCTTCTAGGGCGGGACGCATTTACAAGCTTTCAAGTTGTACCTCATTATGGGTACAAGAAGCTTAAAATGCCCGGACCCAATGGAATCATCACTCTAGCTAGTGATCCGGACGTTAGCTTCACAACAAAATAAAACCGCAGCTCTAGCCTTGGAAGCATTATCTCAAGCTCTAGCACCGAAGAGTTAACAACACTGCAGAGCCCACTTTGTGATGTGACGACGTGATACTAGACAAACGACCCAAGTCCACCTCATTCAAACTCGCAGACGAGATAGTCAAATTCCAGGTGCATCCAACGGACCCCACGAAGACATCATCCATCGGGACACAGCTGAGCCCCGCGATTGACGCTGCACTACGAGATTTCCTACGCGAGAATTGGGACATTTTCGTCTGGCACCCATCGGACATGCCAGGCATCCCACGCAGACTGGCCGAACACAGCCTCAATATCCTAAAAGGATATAAACCAGTCAAGCAGACCCTAAGGTGGTTCTCAGAGCCCAAACGGCAGGCAATGGGGGAAGAGTTAGCCAAGCTACTCGAGGCCAGATTTATCAGAGATATCAAGCATCCGGATTGGCTGGCAAATTTGGTGATGGTGCCAAAGAAGGACAAATCCTGGCGCCTATGCGTCGACTTCAAAGACCTCAACAAGGCTTGCCCCAAGGATCCCTTTCCCCTCCCTCGCATTGATCAAATCATCGATGCCACAGCTGGACATGACTCGCTGTGTTTCCTCGACGCATACTCTGGATACAATCAAATAAAGATGGCAGAGTCTCACCAAGCTGCAACAGCTTTCATAACGCCATATGGCCCTTTTTTCTTCAACACTATGCCTTTCGGGCTTAAGAACGCCGGTGCAACCTACCAACGCATGATTCAAACATGCCTGGTAAAGCAAATCGGCAAAATGGTGGAGGCATACGTGGACGACGTGGTCATAAAAACAAGACACGTCGAAACCCTAATAGATTACTTGAGGCTTACATTCGACAATCTCCAGACATACGACATCAAGCTGAATCCGGAAAAATGCGTTTTCGGCGTCCCCTCGGGGAAGCTACTCGGCTTCATCGTTTCCAATAGAGGAATAGAAGCGAATCCGGCAAAGATCCGAGCTCTGTCACAATTGGCTATACCAACAGTCCTCAAGCACATCCAGAAGCTAGCCGGATGCATGGCTGCTCTCAGCCGCTTTATCTCCAGGTTAGGAGAAAAGGCACTACCGCTTTATTGCCTTCTTCGGCGCACCGAACACTTCGTATGGACGGATGCAGCCGCGGCCGGACTGGATGAAATAAAGACCTTATTGGCGATAATCCAAGATATTATGTGCGAATATCGGCGAACCTATGTTGTTGTACATAGGCGCAACGCATCAAATTAAATGGCCTTGCTCAAATGCGTCGAATGAGAGGCCGACGGATACAAAAACCCGCTCCAGAAGCCAGTCTACTACGTGTCCATGGTCCTAACCCCATGCAAATCCCGATACCCACACTATCAGAAAATAGCATACGCGGTGTTCATGGCATCCCGGAAGCTACGACACTACTTTCAAGAGTGTTCAATTACGGTGGCCTCCGAAGTACCACTCAATGACATAATAAATAACCGCGACGCTACGGGCCGGATTGCCAAATGGGCTATTGAGCTCCTTCCGTTCGACATAACGTACAAACCACGGCGGGCCATCAAGTCGCAAGTGTTGGCTTACTTCGTCGCCGAATGGACAGAAGCCGAACTCCCTAAAGAGTACGGCGCATACTCAAACTGGATCATGCACTTCGACGGCTCTAAAATGCTGGTCGGACTGGGAGCAGGTGTAGTCCTGACATCTCCCACCGGCGACATTGCAGAATATTCGGCTGCATTGTTCGGGGTTCTAAAGCTTACAAGGTCTACGAAGGGGAACTCTACAAGAAAAGCGCTACCGGAGTACTACAAAGATGCATCTCCGAAGAGGAAGGGCGACAGCTCTTGGCTGAAATCCATGCCGGCCTGGGCGGGCACCATGCTGCGGCTCGGGCATTAGTCAGCAAGGCCTTCCGTACAGGCTTCTATTGGTCGATGGCCCGAGCGGACGCACGAGACCTTGTCCAACATTGTGTCGGTTGCCAGCTCTTTTCCAATCAGAGTCACATGCCCCCTACCGATCTCCAAACAATCCCCATAACTAGGCCCTTTGCGGTCTGGGGGCTGGGTATGGTCGGACCTCTCAAAGGGGGAAGCCATAAGAAGAAATACTTATTGGTCATGGTGGACAAATTCACCAAATAGATAGAAGCTAAACCAGTCAAAACAACTGAATCCGGACCAGTAATAGACTTCATATCCGGGGTGGTACAATCGACACAAAGGTCCCCCACAAAGATCATCACTGATAATGGCTCAAATTTCACAGCCGATGAAGTGAAAACTTGGTGCGCAAAAATGGGCATCAAGCTCGATTACGCTTCCGTCTACCATCCACAAACTAACGGGCAGGTAGAGCAGGCAAATGGTCTCATTATGAGCGGCATCAAACCCAGGCTAGTGCGATCCTTGACAGAGTCGGATACGCACTGGGTGGAGGGGCTCGACTCCGTTCTCTGGGGGCTACGGACCACGCCAAATCGCACCACCGGATACACACCATTTTTATGGTGTGCAGTAGCGAAGCAGTATTACCTTGCGACATAATACATGATTCGCCACGCGTACGCATGTACGAAGAGAAGGAAGCCGAGTTAGATCGGCAGGATAATTTGGATGCCATGGAGGAGGAGCGCGATGTCGCAAAAGCCCATTCCGCATTCTATCAGCAGCAGGCTCGACGATACCAAAGTAGAGAAGTGCGGGCCAAAACTTACAATATTGGCGAGCTCGTTCTACGACTACCGGAGAAGAAGAAGGACAAACTCAAACCCAAGGTGGGAGGGTCCCTTCGTCATTGACAAAGTTCTCACCGGAGGAGCATACCACTTACGTAATGCATCCGGTAACAGACTCGAGCCGAACCCATGGAACACGGCAAGACTACGGAGATTCTATGCCTAGCGCCGAACACAGTGTTCGTCTCCTAACCCCTCCCTTCTAATTATGCCCCATCCCCTTTTCCTTTCTCGACCTTTTTCTATCTTCACACAAAGTGTTCAATACAGTGCGGATTTCTGGATCACTCCGGCCACACTAATTGTGTAAGCAATACCTGGGGGCTTCCTATATGGAAGCTTAAAATGATTACTCACATGGCTTTCTGCCCGTCGCATATGCATTCTTTTTCCATATGTGCCTTTTCTTCACCATTATATGCATCGATATGACTTAAGATGTTGCCAAGCTGGGTTGCATGGCTCTTGTGTTTGTGCCCTACGTTCCCGTTAATTCGGCTAGGGCATAAGGGGAGCACCACTGTGATTGTTACTGCCGGTTCAGCCGGATGTGTACCCCAGACTGGGTGAAGCCGAAAGCTAGCTTCCTTAAGAGAATATTCGGTCGGTGAACAAAAGATGTATTCGTTTATCATAACATAAATCCCCAGAAGTCTTGTATCCCGCGCCATCATTCACAGTCCGGACATGTGCATCGTCGACACGCATCTGTGGAAAGGAACCTCTAACAGAACTATTCTCTCTGGAAGATGTTTCTTACTATCCATGTAATATCACATAACTAGTTGGGTACTTGTCTGTTCAAGCACCTATGACCCCTACCCTTGTTTCCACGCATACCCCGGTTTTGTATAGCTGAGCGGGTATTCGGACACAACCCGGACTATAGGTCCCGGGGGCTGAAGCGAAAAGGTCCGCCATGACAAATGATTTTAATCCGGCTAGGGGCTAATCATGCCCATTAATTTACACAGTCATTTGGACTGATTACATTCCTCTTCTATACCATCCAACAGGCTATCTAGCTTACAATCCTGTTGAGAATACTTAGCGGCTAACGCTACCTGGTCATACACCAGACTAACGGGAATTTCTTGCCCATCGGGCCCCGCCGGTCCCATTTCGGCCATACGGTTCGGGTCCAGCTTGGTGTAGCGTGTCTTCACCATTGCCCAGGCTTCTCTTGCTCCTGGCCGGCATGCTGATATCTTCCATAGACGGAAGCGCCGCCGGGCTCCTTGAAGCAGGTCCACAAGTTCCCCCATGCCATTCGGCGATGAAGAGGCTTGATGGCCACAAAGCCTGAGCAACACCCTGCATCACTTGCCGAGCTTGCTCATGCAGTCACGAAAGGTCTTGCAGTAAATCATTTGCAGATGAGGGCATCTCCTCCTTGGGGCGACCCGTTAACATTCAAGTAAGCAAAATTCTTTCAATATACTTCCTCGCTGAACTGTACAACAGTTCTTCTAGGCACTTACTGTAAATGCCGCGGCGAAGCCTTTTGTTCTCCTTCATGGAGTCCGCCTACTGAGCGCGGAGATCTTTTAACTCCACGTCCAGCTGGACTTTGGCATCTTGAAGATCGTTCTTCTCCCGCCTAACTCGCGTAAGAATGCGCTCGCCAGCCTCTAGCTACTTTTTGAGATGAGATGCGTCCTCTCCTACGCCCTCCGGATTCACCCCGGGATTGTCTGCAGAATTTTCTGTTAGACTTGTCACATCAGCCATTTACTAACTGGTGTGTCCTCGTGCAATTGTGACAATTGTTACCAGATGAGGGCTTTTGGGGCTCCTCTAATTTGGCAACTGTGGCCCTCAGTTCGACCTTGCATCCCTCCAGCTCCCGAAACAATTGCTCGTTCTTCTCTACAAGGACCTGTACATAAATTGATCCTTAAAACTGTTGTTTCAACCGTTTCAAGTCTCAGAACTCTTGCTATGCATACTTATCAAAATTTCTCACCCGTATGTCTTTGGTATACTGGTTTGTCGCTTGGGCAAGCCCATAGCGAGCAGCTTGGACGTCTGGCGTCCTTGAATTGAAGGCATTAAACGCCTCTTTGGAAAAGATGTTGTTCCGAAGGATGGCCCGTCGGCGCCTGTGATTCATGGCGCTCTCTACTTCGGAATTCGTGGCTGAGAGCATGTCTGCACTCTCTGCTGGAGAGCTATGCGGTGATGGCCCCGTGTCCGCCTCCGCCCCTGAATCCGGTTCTGCAACCCGGCTGGTGGAGGCGTGATTGGTAGGGTCTCTGGATATAGTCCGATTATTCTTCTTCCAGCCAGACACAAAGGGCACTGTCATATTTTAAATTGTATAATTACAGGACAGGTTATTGTTTTACCTCTGTAGCGGTGTGTCAACCCTCACCGCCTTCCTCTTGAGCCTGCCCGATCTGGACGCCCGTGGTTGACGAGTCCCTAGGGGCTCGGCCCCTCGCTCCGGCCGTCGTTTCTGCAAATAGAACGACGCCTCAAAGGTAAATTATAACACCTGGGGGGAGTCCTCTTCAAAGGATAGGGCTTTCTAGTTCGGCTTACACACGAAGCGGGGAGCAATCCAGGGTAGTCGGCCGTAATGGCCACTAGGGCGCCATCCCAGCTTGCCTGATAAAATACCCCATTGATGAGCTCCACAGTGATATCCGGATCCACTTTAAGTCCCGGATCTAGGGCCCTTTCAGGGTCCTCTGGTTGTGGGGAGGGGCTGAAGATTCCTTCTACGGCCCTCCTTAATTCCTGCCCAGAAGCATTGATGCAAGTAATCTTAGCAGAAGAACGCTAGAGAAAAGCGGGGGAAAAGAATGGCAACGTACCCACGCTGGGGGTTGTACATGGAGAATCCTTCCCGCGTTTTATGCGAAGGAATTCATCCTCTTCCCCTTTGTACAGATCAGACAATATCCTTGCCAGAGCGGCAGCGGAGTCCGGACCTTTACGGCCGCAGCGGGTGGCATTGTCTTGCCCGTTGAAATGCCACATGGGCTTCCCCCGATATTGGAGCGGTTGCACTCCTCGTCTTATGCATATCGCCATAACCTCACTATCGTCAGTCCGTATTTGGCCAGTAACTTTATCCTGTCCATCAGGAGGAATATTTCCCTCGTGTCCTCTTCTTGAGGGCCCCGGGGGCGCCAGCTTAGGCGTGCCCTCGGCGGGGCGTTGCTAAACTCGCGAAGACCTATCCGGACTGGATCCGGAAGGGGGACGTCGTTTATATAGAACCACTCTGAAGGCCAGTTTTCTGGTGCCTTCTTAGGAGTGCCGGACAAGTATCATATCTCGGCAATGCGCCATACTTCGGCCCCGTCCACTTGACATAGGGACTCCCCCTAGGTGCGGGGGACGAGGCAGAACAGCTTCCGCCATAATCCAAAGTGTGGTTCGCAGCCCAAAAACAGCTCGCACAGGGCAACATACCCCGCTATGTGCAGAATGGAGGCAGGGGCAAGATCGTGTAACTGGAGGCCGTAGAACTACAGGAGCCCGTGAAGAAATGGGTGGATAGGGAACCCGACGCCCCTCAGCAGATGAGGGATCAGACATATACGCTCCTTCGAAGATGGGTTAGGAGATCCCTCAACCTGGTCTCCTCCGTCATAAGTGGCTATTCCAGCTCGGACGGAGACCATGAACGCCGGTGGGAGAAACCCTTGGGTTTGTAACTTTGTCAAACGGCTATGAGGAACTGAACACTCTCCCCAATCCCCCGACTTGGAGCGAGAAGGGCAAGCGGAAGAGCTGCGACGGTGGCCATGTTGGAATGGCTTTTCATGGAGCGCCTGTTGAATCTTGGCTCTGGGAGGGAGAGTGAGCTTTGGATCCGAGAATCCCCGTCCCTTCAAATAGACGGTTCGCCCGGAGGAACGAGGGTGGCAAATGCAAAAATGCCTCGACTCCTCGCATTCGCTCGACACGAGGAGATGGTCATTACTGAGGCACCGAAGCCGAGGAGCACAACATTGATTGGAGGCCAGACACTATTTGCCGTAACAAGCACTTTGGAGTATTCGAAGGAGGAACCCGCCTTGCAATGCCGAAGACAAGACTGCGCGCCGGACTCATCGTCATTGAAACATGGTTCGAGACTCTTGAGGAGTCTGGATTAGGGGGTATCCGGACAGCCGATGTGCACAACGTCCCGACTATTGAAGCGTGAAGATACAAGACTCAAGACTTCGGCCCGTGTCCGGATGGGACTTTCCTTGGCTTGGAAGGCAAGCTTGGTGATCCGGATGTTATATTTCCTTCCTTGTAACCGACTCCATGTAAACCCTAGCCCTCTTTGGTGCCTATATAAACCGGAGAGGTTGGTCCTTAGAAGGCCGATCACAATTACAATCATACTATCATAGGCTAGCTCTTAGGGTTTAGCCTCCATGATCTCGTGGTAGATCTACTCTTGTATTACCCATATCATCAATATTAATCAAGCAGGAAGTAGGGTTTTACCTCCATCGAGAGGGCCCGAACCTGGGTAACATCTGTGTCCCTTGCTTCCTGTTACCATCAGCCTTGACGCACAGATCGGGACCCCCTACCCGAGATCCGCCGGTTTTGACACCGACAGCAACCTCTGTAGCCTTGACGGCTTCCACGAGCTTGCAGGCGTGGTCCGGTGCTTGAGCCTTGAGGGATTCCTTATGCTCTTGCTCTAGCCCCTAGGTCCTTTGCGCGAGCAGCGTCTCAATCTCTTCATCCTTGCCACACATTTGAGTGGCAAGTGACTCCTCTTTGGCGGTATGGTCCCTTTCCTTGGCATCAAGTTGTGCTTGCCGGTCGGATAACTTGCCGTCCAGGGTTGTTGCCTCCTTCTTAGCAGCTACGAGCTTCTTCTCTTCACCCTGGATGCTCTGGATCTTCTCTTTGTACCATTTGTGGGTTTCTTCAACCCTCTCATCAAGCTTCCGTTCAGCTAACTCTATGGCTTGCCGATCCGCTTGGGTATTATCCCAGCGGGCACTATATCCCTTCTACATATCCTAGAAACTCGCAGCAATGGCTTTCAGGAAGGCAAGATCAGTAGCGCTGTCGTCGGAGGTGCCTTTTTCCATGGAGCCACGGGACAAGGGGATGAGGATCCCGACAAATGCATCCTCAGGGGTAGTCTTCCTAGCATCAGATGAGCCGGGGGTTTCAGAGTGGTGAAGTTGAAGAGAAGGCATCAATGGAATTGTTGTGAGCTCTTCCTCCAGCATTATCGGGTGATCGACGGTGCTTGGGTCCCCATGGCCAGCATCTCTCATCCGACATCAGCACGGGCGAAGGCGAATGCATTGTCGGGATCTTTGTCGGCTTTCTCATCAGCCTTCTTGGCCTCTTCGGCTTCTGACGTTGGAGCCCCTCCAACATAAATCCTAGTGGCCTCATCGGTTGCACTCTTTACGACCTCTTGGATGTCTATGATGGGATCCTCCTCCTCCAATGGAGTTGAGCCTATAAGATGGGAGAGAAAGAGCAAGGAGTGGAAGGAGTTAAAGATTTAGATCGAATTCAAGGGGACAAAAAAGAAGAGAAAAACCAACAAGGATAAAAGGGCCCTCGACAAAAGTTTACCTTGATGGCCTTGTGGAGGAGACCTTGATTCTTCTCCAGCAACATCAATTGTCGTCGCTTGGTCCCCGGCAACTTTGGTTGCCGGTGGATCTTCAACACGGGGGAGTTCCTCTTGGCGCCCCTCCAGAGGATGGGTGGACCTTGTTGGTGAGCTCCTTGGTGGAGGAGGAGAGGTCGAGGCATCAATAAGGGCTCCACTCTTTGATGCCCTCCCTCCGAAAGATCGCTCCCCGCATCCTTGTCGGTCTCCATGATGACAGTTTCACAAGTGGAGCCTGCCAGTAGGAATTGGGGATGGAGTCGGAAACAGTTGAGGGAGTTGGCTCTTCTTCAATGTCCGTTATCGCCTCGCTCTCTTTGGCAAGCCTGGCATTCTTCTTGCGCCTCTCCGCCAATGGCACCACATCCCTGCAAGGACAAACCATCCAAGATGGTCAGAATAAACAACAAATGTTAGACATATGATGATGAGAAGATAGAGGGCTTACTCCTCTTCCTCATCGGGCTCGCTAAGGACAGACAAGTCATAAAGCGCTGCTGCCTCGGCTCCAGTCGTGGTAGGCGGCAGTGGAGGGCTTCTGTCCCGCTTCATCCTTGAAGAAGCTCGGGGATGTGAAGCACCCAACTCTTCAGTAGTTGATGATGTCGATTACCGGGATGCCGAGACATCGGGAGGTTGCCGCTGATGTCTACTATGCAACTTTATTCTTGTAGACCCGTGTTGGGCCTCCGACCACAGAGTTCTATAGGAAAGTACCAATTTTCCCTCAACTGGATGACCTAAGGTTTTGTCGGATTTCGGGTTCTGCAAACCCTTGAGAGGTTCGAACTCTGGGGTGCGTGCGAAGAACTCGTCCTCCCCAGTCTGCCTGCTCGCTAATCTGATGGCCTAGCTCGATGAACAAAATGGAAAAGAGACACAGCAGTTTACCCAGGTTCGGGACACCTTGCGGTGTAAAACCCTACTCCTGCTTTGTGGTTGATTTGCCTCAAGGGGCTGAGGATGAACTAGTATAGTGGGGGAACAACCTCAAGAGGAAGAGTGTTCTTATGCTCGATGAGCTGGTGGGTGTGAGGATGATCTGAATGATCTCCTACTATGGTGGTGGTGCTTCTCTATTTATGGGGCCTTGGTCCTCTTCCCAAATGTAGGCGGGAAGGGATCCCACATAGACCAAATTTGAAGGGAGACAACTAGTACATGCTATCCTTACAGGAGTGGTCTTCGCCTGCAAAAGCCTCTGGTGGTGACACCGCGGTGGGCTCGGCGATGACCTCTGTCCTGCCGTCCGGGCAGTCTTGGTCTCATTGCACCGGAATGGAAACCTTTGGTTGATTCCTCGGGACTCCGCGCCTGCGCTTTCCTCCTAAGCACCAAAGAGGAAACTGGTACACTGCGCCCACGGGTGCCCGCCTGGCCTTGGTCGTCATGGCTCACGTCACCTGAACCTCTTCGAGGTGAGCCTTGCATCGAAATCTCCGCTCCTCGTGAGCCAGCCTGGGGAGGCCGCCCCCCGTGGAGGCCTTGGTGTCATCCGTCTTGCGAGGCTTGGCCCCTTGCGAGGTTCTTGAGTCGTTGATGCTGAAGTTGGGCCGTACCAGGCCATCGAAGTAGCCACGTTGTGGGCTGCAGCGATGCGGAGCATCCCACGTTCATCCCCATGTACACTTCGACTACTCTCCAAGCCCCAAGAGGACATACGATGAGACCTCGACCATATGCCATTGGACACAAGGTGAACTCACTCCTCTTCGAACCGTCACTTTCCACATATGAGACATGGTTACTACCTCATGCATGGACCTTGCATATACTCAGGTACAACCGAGACGACCATGGAGGATCCAAGGACCAAGGCCAAGCATGGAAGAGGAGAAGGAAGAAGAAGCAGGGACAAGCTTCTGGAAAGCCCGGACCTTCCAGCCCCCGGACCTTCCGGCCTTCCCGGAACCTCCGGCCCACGAGGTCCAGACCAGCCCCGAGCGCGCCAACTCTCTGGATACCCCGGAACCCGGCCGGAACCTGCCCGGAACTTCCGGCCCCGCCTGGAACTTCCGGCCTGTCTGCGCACAGTGTATTGGGCCGAGCCCATGTACCCCTTCGCCCTCACTTACCCCTTCGTGGGCTAGCACTATATATACTCCCCCACCTCCTCCTAGTTAGAGTTAGCGTTGTGATAGCTCATCTTGAGATAGAGCATAGCTCATCCGTACCGGATCTACTCCACGTGAGGGACCGTGCCTCTTCGGAGAAGATCCATTCGGATTCAAGGCCTCCATCCGGAGAAGACAATCAAGACCTCCTCACAGAGAAGAACGGTTACTCTTGTATCCTTCCTTTGTTGATTTTGGATCATGTGTTACCTTGTGCTTTTGGTGATCTAGCCCTTGTGTGATCGATTCCTTGTCGGTTGAGTGTTTCTCTCGTTCCTCCCCGTGATTTCCCTTGTGTTCTTCCGCACGTTCTTCGTGTTTCCCCATAGGATCCACTCCAAATGTGAAAGATCGGCCCCATAGGGTTCCACCCTACATCATGCAGGCAGGCAAGTCTGGGTGCCCCCGTTCGCAGAACGCCAACAGTAGCCCGCGGGCCCAAGGCTCGCTTGGACTTGGCTTCGAAGGGCAAGTGCGGAGCGCCGCGGGCCCTAACCGCCTCCGGCCTTGGTCAATGCGTGGCGATCGATGGGATGTGGCCGTATCCACTTCCCCATGCTGCCTCGGCAACCGTTCGACTTGACGAGACCCTGCTGCATGCGGAGAAAATCATCATTGCGTGCGATCGTGGAGGCCCGCGGTTGGCCTTCCTCTGGCTATAAATGAGGGGAGGGGCAGAGCCCCCTTTGCTCATCTCCATCTTCTCGCTTCCTACTCCTTCTTCTTCTTCCTTGCCTTGTCGTCTTGCTGTAGTATCCATCGCGCCGATGTGACAGCCTGGTTTTTGCCCTCTTCTGTTTGCGTGATTTTCATTTGGTTTGGATTTGAATTTGAAATGTTTGAATCACTTCAGATGGACTTAAACACTTGGGTAACCCCTTGACTTTCACCCAAGTGACTTATTTCTCTCCCTAAGCAATCATTTCTTCTCTGATCCATCTCAAAATAATATTATGAATATTTTTCTCTAATGAAAAATATTCATTTTCACTCTAAAACCCTAACCAGCCCCTTGTGTTCCAAAGCAACCCCAATTTTTCGTGCCCACAAAAATCTGAGAAAATTCCCAAATATTCTTTGAACCCTAGGGCACCTTCCTGAGCAAAAATATTTCATCACTTTTTGGAATATTTTTGCCACAGAAAATATTTTCAGTTCTGGACAGAAATGGTAGTTTCTACAGCAACTACCATTTTACTTGCTCAATTGTGGCTAAATTTTCTTGTGCATCATCACCTTAGTAGATGATTGCTAACGTCCAAAGCCCAGCTCCCAACTCTCAGTCTTTTGACCACAGTAAGCGCTCAAAGTTACTGTCCAGAAACTTACAAGGAAGTTGAAATCCATGTTACTGCGCCTGAGCTCAAACCAAAGTGTGGTAACCTCTCACTCTACCACGGACTACTACATGGCAGACATGAAGTTTAGGCTTAGCTCGGCCTGAGGTCAGAGTTCACACGGTGACTGCGTTCGTCCCGGCGTGCTGGCATATGGCCGACGCGCTCTGCTCGCGCCCGCGCCTCTGATGCCCACGTGATCGCTTCCCCGCCTGCCAGACCTTGCCAAACTTCGCCCCAATCATCGTCCCGACCCTCATAACTCTATCCTAGCGCTTGCCGATATCGGAGCTCACCACAGTGAGCACGGGCGTGGTGCGGCCAACCCAACAGTGCGTTGCGCACTATGTTCATAGCCACCCCCTCGCTCATGTGCTCGTCTTCGCTCGCCCACAGTGCCCGCGTGAGCTGCATCGCCTTCCCCCTCGCTCACTGACGCCGTTCATCGTCGGGCACCGTGTCCATGTGTCCTCCGGCGGAGCCCGAGCCCCTCTCATCGCTCAGCTATAAATAGATCCCTCCCTAGCCTCCTCGAGCATCATCCACTCCTCACACACACTCCACAAACTAGTAGAAAGCCGTAGCCCGGTCGGGTAGGCCGTGGGCCGCCGTCCCCGAGCTCGAGCTTGCCGGCGATCCCCTCGGGTCGTCTCCGCAGCTCTAGCTCCTCCCAGGCTTGGGCCACCCTTCTAGGGCCTCCGTCGTGCCTCCCGTTCCGCCCGGTTGGAGCCCCTGGTGCTGCCTCTAGTCGCCGTCGTCTCCAACTCTGGCGACCTCTGCTTTCTGTCGTCGCTGGAGAGGCCATTTCTGACGCCGTTCGACCACCCCTAGCTAACCTACGGGTACGGACAGGTGCACCTTCGTCACCTCTTTCGATCCCTCCCTCCAGTTCTGGCCAAGGAGCCCTCCTCGTCGGCGTGTGCTCCGGCGGAGCCTCGCCGCCCTCTGTTTCCCTCTCCCCCTCCCTCTCACCTGACTAGCGGGGCCCACAAGTCAGCCACTTTGTACGTGCTTGAAGCGGTACGAGTGGTGGTGCCCGCGAGGTTTACGCCTTCGACGTCATCCCCCCCCCCCAATTTTGTTTATTTAAATTCAAAATTCAATTTTTTCTAGAGAGCTTCAAACAGCCAAAACTTTTTAACCATAAGTCCAAATGAATTGATTCTTTTTGCATTGTGTTCTTTATGCAGAAATCTAGTAGCTCACCAAAAATGTGATTTTTCTCTGCTGTCTAGATTTTCTGGTGAATTTCAGCAGGGTTCCTGCTGTTTTATTTTTGTGTTTATAATTGTTTTCAGAAAGTTAAGCTTGTCTTGAGGATCACCAGGGGGGTTGTGAACCTCATCTGCACTAAGGCAAGCCACAGCAACATTTTCATGGTGCCATTACAATATTTGTAATTTTTTCAACTTGAATTATTGGTTTAATCCATGCATTCAAATCACTAGAATAACATTTATATTCTGTTGGTTGCTTGTTTGAGTTGATATGATTAGTCTATAGAAGTTTGAAGCTAATTTAGTTGGTTAAGTAACTAGAAGTTGTATTTGTTATGAAGAAGTGATATGGTTATGGATATAAGTAATTATTTTTGAGTTATTTTCTTAAATGAGATAAATGATAAATTTGCTAAGTAAAGATTCTGTTTAAAGTGATGATAAATCATAACCAGAGGGGTGTTATGAGCTGTTGATGTCTATGCTTAGTGTGGATATGGTTGACCCAGTTATTTCCGTTGATATATGATGCATATGTTTGTGATGCATTTTCATGGTATATCATGACACCAGTTACTTTCACCTTAAGTTGAACCTGATAATAACTCAACTTGAACATATCGTTGATCGGGTCATGGTGCCACTGAATCGAGTTTTCCCAGTGCAACCACATTTGCCTTTATGGGAAGGCCTTTATTTGGTCCATTGTCATGCCTCTGGTCGGTGCCTCCAACGAGGGAAGGTTATGGGCATGCAGTACCCTGGCCCGGTAAGCAGACATAACCTTGTGGCACGTTGTTATTGTTATGGTACCTTGTCCCCGTTTGGGACCATTTATGTTTTGCCACGACGGTGGCTGTTGGTGTCTTTGGTAGACATGGGGCCACCCAGGACTAGCCCAGTGGGGAGTGAGTCGGAGTGGCCGGGAGAGTGTCATGGCAATGGAGGTGTTTCGTCGGAACACCGTTGGTCCACCCGAATGGGAGTGCGAGTCCATGGGTTCAGTGGTGTGGGTACAGTGCGCTACCTCTGCAGGGTGTACTAAATCTATTGATAGCCGAGTCCACGGTTACGGACATGCTCGAAGTAGGTCACACCATGGGTCAACGTTTAATTAATTTTGCACACTAAGATATGAACTTTGCACCGTTGAGAAGATGATGTTTGGGAAAACATTGTGTTGATGGAGACCAAGTAGTTGGTCCGTTTGTGATCTCGGTAAGATCATCGTTTGGTTACGAGGTAACCGATCAAAGACAACAAGGTTGGTCCGTTTGTGATCCGAGAGCGATCACCGTTTGGTAAGCAAGTCCAAGGGACTTATATCACAAGATCATGATCACTGCATGTATGATATGATGTTGCATTAGTAAGGCAATTGGTTAAATATCATGATATTGCTTGTCATTATGTTTATGTTTGTTGTGAGCTTGCAAGTACATCTAATGTATTGACCTAGCGTGTCATGCCAGCTTTCAGGAAAGTCTCATTGGAAAGGAGTGTTGTCCGAGTCTAGATCGTGTCCACATCGGTGTCCCTGTGCTATGGAGTTCCACTATGACGTCGTTCCGCTGCTGCGTAGTTGTCATGATCGAGGCCCCTTTATGTTCACTAAATAATGTACATATTGTTCAGCCGCACCGTGTGTGCCACTTGGCCTCGCCACCTATTGTAATATGAACTATGATCCGCTAGCATCAATAAAGCGGTTGTTTTCTGTACCAAGATGTTGTGTGTTGCCAGAAGACATGGTCTCTGGGCTAGAAATGCATGGTAAACCGGTCGCTCTGAGCCGGGGTGCGACAACCGATCAGGAGATTTTCTACAGTGGAGAAAGGAAAAATCCCCCAGGAGGAGCCGGGCCACTCCCGCCAAAGAAGTGGCTCAGCCGCCCCCGCGATGCCGGCGAGAGGCCAGAGATGACACAGCCTTGGTAGGAGCAGCCTCCGCCTGGCTTCCCACTCCCTCTGTACACCCATGTGCAAGGCTCCGGATAAGGTGGCAGTGCCCAGCACCACGCGGGCCACGGCCATGGAGGCCAGCCTGAGGTTGCTCGGGCTGTCGGCCCACGAACCCACGCTGAATGCTCTTTGCGCAAGTTCGTGGTGTGGGCGGCGATGCCACCGCGCACGTGGATCCAGTTCCCGCGGTTCTTCATCGAGGAGATGCCACCGAGAGGGCTGCTTGAGCTGCGGCTGCAGCATGCCGGGTGCTGCAACTTGGCCACGGGGCGGAGGTCAAGGTCATCCCCTCGGGCCAAATCTTCATGACCCGAGGATGGGGCGAGGTCGCCCGCACCTGCACTTCAAGTACGATGGCGCCTCCATGCTGTTCTTCAAGTATGAGGAGGGTCGTCGCCTGGAGTGCTGTCCCGGGGGAAGCAGCCCGCGTGGCGGCATCAAGGGCGTCGAACCCACCCCGGTCCTCGGCTGGCGGCTCCTCCGAGCGATGGCGACTCACAGGAGTCAAGAGACTCTCCTGAGCCTAGCGACTCTCTGGAGTCAAGTGATGACAGCTACGTGCCACCGAGCGCTCGTCGTGCCCGGAGCACGGCAGTAGCGGCCACTCGGCATCGTCGGTGATGCCCAGCAGTTGGGGTTCCTTGAAGCTTCCTTATTTTGTTTCCCTGCGCGGAATCGTGACAAACCCCGTGGGGGTATGTAAAAAACTATAATGCTTTTTCTCCAGCATTTATTACTCCTAGTATAAGGTTGCAGCTGTGTGTCTTGCTTCGGCATTATTCCCCCTTTGTGTTCTCACGTTAGCTTTGCACTCTATGCCGGCAGGTCCCAGTCCCCAGGTAGGCTTCGGCCGTCGCTGGTATGCTAGGTCGCGATGCCGTGGTCAAGGCCAGGAGGTGAGCGGCCCGAGGTCCGGTAAGAGCTCCTGAGGCGCGATGCTCAAGAGGTCCCCTTTGGCATGCAAGCAGCTTCTTGGAGGTCAATAAGGAATGAGGCGTTGCCGGAGCGAGGTTGCGAGAGCCAAAATTGTGGACAGAGGGTTCACGCTGATATGTATAGGTGACTTATCTTAAAGAGCCTGCGGTAATTCCTTTGCAGGGCGCCTGATTGTGCTTTAGCGGTGAGGCGTCCAGGTGGGGCTCATGTCGGCTTCCCCTTTGCTTGCTCATCTAAGTGATGTACGTCCTCCGGTCCCGACCCTCGAGCGAGGCTCAGTCGCCACTGGTATGCCAGGTCACGATACCGTGGTCAAGGCCAGGGGGTGAGGGCTGGAGAGTCAGTAGGAGCTCCTGAGGCGCGGTGCTCAGGAGGGCCCCCTTTAACGTGCAAGCAAATTGCGTGAAAGTGGGATGGCCGGCGGGCCCGCCTACGGGCAAACACCAGCGATTCCTATGGGTTATTCCGAGAAGAGAGTGGTGCTCACGCTTGCTGTCCTGCCGCTGATCTTTCTGCAAGAAGATGAAAGCACTGAGGATCTAGTGAGGTGACATGCGCGGGGAGGGCCGCGAGCTAGAGCTCGATCTCTCAGGTTTGTCAGCGTCGCAGGGACGGACCCGAGCACAAGCGTCATGCCAGCATGTGTAGCCCCCATTGCGGGATGAGCAAGAGGCCGGTCAGCAACGTGAAAAGCCGTGGAGGGCGATAAACACCAGACAAGCGGGTGATAACATCAATCATCTCATGGATAGAGTAGAGCTAGTTCTGATAGATGCGGAAAACAATACATGCCACTAGGACAAACCCATGAGGCCTGGGGATGACGCGGCCCGAGGGGCGCCCCCAACAGAGTGAATTAAAGATGCGAAAGGATACATGTCGCAAGGACAGGCCCATGCGATCTGGGGATAATGCATCCCGAGAGGCGCCCGCAACTAAACAAACCAAAAGATATCACCTGGCACCGTTGCTGAAGAGATGTTGAAGTAGATGAAGACGTGTGCTGAAGGAGTTGCTCCTCATGAGCCACTTAGGCCCTGAACCTCGGGAGCCTCTGGAGTCCCGAGAGGCTTGTGAAGAACCGTCGCCATCTCCGTCAGGACCGCCTGGTGCCTGGCCTCCTGAGGCGCCAGGACGCTCTGCATGTGGTGCTGGAATGTAACAGCCGTGTTCGGCAAGCCAAAAGGCATGGGAACATAGCTGTGAGGGGGACCCTCACACTGGCTAGTGCACGATGGCCTGAAGGGCTCCTGAGATGCGGCTCAATTGATCCCAGGGATGATGATGCAGGCGCGTAGCTCACTGTCCTCGCCAGGACAAGGAGCCACGCTGGGTGGTGGGCGGCGGTCGCCACGCATGGCCCTTGCCTCTTGAAGCTCCTCGGTCGCCTTGGTGATGAACTCCTGAGCACCTGGCACCTCGTGCCTGTGCCTTCCTAGTGGAGACGTGCACTGAAGCACGCCTCCACGTGGTGCCCGAGCGCCTCCCTCATGATGTTGGCTAGGTCAGAGGCCCTCCAGAGGATAGCCCCCGAGCCTAGCCTAAGAGGGGCATCGGGCGCGCCTTCCTATGCGAGAGAGGGAAGCACCCCATCCGTGGGCACAGGTCCTGAGGTGGTGCCGCTGGACACACCGCTCTCCTGAGGTTCTGGCTGGAGCAGCTGCTTCTTCTTCTTGGGGACTGCCTCAGGAGGGTAGATGACGCCTTCATCGTTGGATTCTCGAACGCCATAGCCTGGTAGGCGTGCTCGAGAGAGCACACTGCGTCCTTCTGCTCGCAGGGGACCGTGATGACGTCGCGGTTCCCTGGCATCTTGAGGATGTTGTAACCATGATGAGTCACTTCCATGAACCTGGCAAGGGCTGGATAACCAAGGATGTGTGCAGTAGTTGTCACGCTGGCCGAAGGTGACAGCGATGCGGATCTGCCCTATCGGGGTGGTGGAGCCGTCAGTCACTCCTGCGAAAGGCTTGGTGGGCTGCATCTAGTCATAGGGCACTTGGAGGCGGTCGAACATCTCAATGGACAGAACATTGAGCCCCACACCGCCATCGATGAGGGTCTTGGTGACGAGAACGTTGCTGATGACGGGTGAGCAGAGCATCGGGAGGGCGCTGGCAATTGCCGCGCACTTGAGCTTGTCGGATGAGCTGAAGGTGATGGTGCACTTAGACCACCTGAGCGTACGCGTGGCTCCGAGCTTGGGGAGGGCAGTGTTCACCTCGTGGGAAAACTACTTGAAGATGCGATGAGAGGCAGGGGCCTGAGCGCCGCCCAGGATGCAGGCGATGGCATGATGCTCCTGGAAGCCCCCAGCCCCCCTCGTCCTGGTGGTGGTCGTCATTCCTTCTTGGTGGTGGTGGCAGCGGAGGGAGACCAGCATTCCTCACAAAGCTGATCGCGCCACTCCTGACGGGGGCCACGATTGTCCCAGCGTCCTCCACTTTGGCCTCCTCCGAGGCTGTAGCCTTGATCGTTGTGCTCGGGGCGACGACCGAGGCGCCCATCGCGATTGGCCCTGAGCTCCTGGCAATTGTTGGTGTTGTGGTTGTGCACGTTGTGGAAGACCCAGAACGGGCGGCTGCCCTTGGATGACTCTGGGTGATCACAGCCCCGCTTTATCTCTGGTTCGGCCCCGAGCGTGGCCGCCCCTTGCACTTTACGTCCTTGGCCTTCGTTTTCTTGTCCTCCGGGTCGGCCTCTGGAAGCTCGAGGAGGGAGAGGTGTTGATGCGGAGCATCCCTCGGTCATCCTCATGGACCTTCCATCGACTATCCAAGCTCCAAGTGGACCCATGACAAGAGCAAGAGCTCGTGCTATTCAATCTGAGGTGACATCACTCCTATTCGAGTTCCCCTTTTCTTCCAGTGAGACATGGCTACTACCTAAGTCCGAGATGCTATGCGTGATCAGGTACAACGTTCAAGCCAAGGAACCAGGAGCTGAAGAAGAAACAACATGCGTCAACTCTCTGGACAGCCCGGATCTTCCGGCCCGCCCGAAGCTTCCGGCCTCCGACGACATCGACCAGCCCGGGCGTGCCAACTATCTGGTTAGCCCGGAACCTGCTCGGAACCCGTCCCGGACCTTTTGGCCCCTGGAACTTCCGGCCCGCCCGGACCTTCCGGCCACCGGAAGCCTGCCCAGCTCCACCCGCGCCAACTCTGCCTTGGCGGACCATGCCCGACCTTCCGCCGCCTGAACTTGGCCCTGCCAAGCAGCCACTTGGGCCGAGGCCCGTGTACCGTTTCGCCCCGTGAACCATATATACTCCCCCACCTCCTCCTATTTAGGGTTAGCATTGGTTTTAGCTCATATTTCGTGTGAGAGCCCTTGCTCATCCACTTGACACTTCTCCTCGGAGCTCACGACCTCTTCGGAGAAGATCCCCCAAGCAGATTCAAGAGCCCCCTCTAGGGTGGCCCCATCAAGACCTCCTCATGGAGAAGAACGGCTACTCGTGTATCTTTCCTTTTTTGATTTTGAATCTTGTGCTACCTTTTATGTTCGGTGATCTAGCCCTTGTGTGATCGATACTTGTCGGTTTAGTGATTCTCTCGTGTGTTTTCCCTTGTGTTCTTCCGCCCGTTCGTCGTGTTTTCCCCGTAGGATCCCCTCCAAACGTGAAAGATCTCCGATTAGGGTTCCGCCCTACATCATCTTGGTATCATGAGCCACGTTGATCACGTTTTTGGAGCCCCTACCCCGTGTTTTCTAGCTTGATTTTGTTGTTTTCGTCCTAAATCCGAAAATCCCCACCAAAAATAGCCCCAAATTTTTTTTGTGATTTGTTGGTGTGATGACGTTTTGTTGGATTTGATCCACGTATTTGCTTTGCTTCGAGTGGATCTAGCTTCCCCTTCCTTATTCCCTTCTAATTTCTTCTTTTTCCCCTTAGGATTTGGGTTTTCCCCCCAATTTTTCCGCCCACACCCTCGATCCCGAAGTCCCTGTTCTTGGCAGAATCGCGAGCACCGGAACTTCCGGCCCCCGGACCTTCTGGCCCAGCCCGGAAATTCCGGACCCCGGACCTTCGATCTTGCCCGGAACTTCCGGCCTAGACAGAAAGGTCGCGCATCTTCGGCGACTCCCGCTTCTTCGGCAACTCCGACCATGGTGCAGCGACATCTTCGCCAACATACTGAAGACCGTGCATCACATCGTCGTCCACATTCGCATCCATTTGGAACCTTTAACCGTAAGCAAGGACGGTAATCTCGACGACATCTTTGTCCAAACCTTTCCATTGCATTGATAAACATCATAGCCATCTTTTGCGTTGCTTACCCATCGAGACTAGCCATTGAGTATTGCAGGCAACGTGACTTGTGCACATTAGTGATCATACTCCATAGCATACATACCATACTATCGTGGTGCATATCTTGGGATCCACTTGTATGTCACAAAGTTGTCATCACATACACAATTGCTATCTTGGTTCGTGAAGTACTGCATGAGAAAAGAGCTCAAAAGTGAAAGAGCCACCCAAGCTTTTAAGAAAAGAGGAAAGATAAGCAAAGAGCTTTGAGCAAGCACCATAGCATCATACTATACATATAGCATACTTGGGATAAAGATCGTTGCATTTTTCCTAGTAGGTTGTGCACAAGTTCCATATCCTCCTATTGTGCAATCGTGCTAGCGTCTCTCTAGTATTGTGCAACAAGAGCATTTTCGTGGATTCCACATTTAGGCTCACTTTTGGTTTGCACAATCCCACTTATCTATTTGCGTGTGTGTTTCTGTGTACCCCTACTTGCTTGGTCTACTTGTTGCATTTGCAAATTTGTGAATATTTTCCAACATTATTTAAGCTCACTTACAATTGCATCAAATTTTGTGCCACCATCCTCACCAAGCTCCACCATAAGCTTTTATTTATGTAGGTGTGAGAACCGACAAGGATTGGTACCAATACTGCTATTTCATTGTCCGCATTTGAGTGAACTTGACTCATCATCAACATCGGTCAAAGGTACATTGGTATAAGTTCTTCTCCTTCTACCACTCACATTTTTTCTTGGAATGATGGATAGGCCGAGTACTTCTACCAACCCACTTTTCCTCGAGCAAGACGACGACATGTCATCATACGTCACCAAGAGCCACCTCTTTGGTGCACAACGCGCGTTGCATCAAGAGAAACAAGCAATGAACGACCGCATAGACAACCTCGCCACCGATTTGTGACTCTCCAAGCAACGTACAAGAGACTACTTCGATAACAAGTTCGACGCTCACAAGCAAGAGAATGATGCAAGAATGGACGAGATCCGCACCTTGATGAGGAACCGACATCATTCCACTTCTTCATCCTCAAGACGGAGCCGCCGAGTCGACACTCGACAACACCTTCTACGACTCAAGTACACCGTCATCGAACACTCTTCGACGAGTCACAAGGCAAGACCGTCATGCGTCTCGCAACCCGCTACATGACAAGCATTCACAAGAGCAAGTCGATGAGCAAGTCCCTCATCCTCAATCAAACCAAACCGCTTTTGCCCAAGCCCAAGAACGACAACGACTACAGCGCCAAGAGGAAGAATGAGCGTGTCTACACCAAAACAAACAAGACGCCGAGGCTCAACGTCTTCAACAACAACAACGAGAAGCGCAAGCTCTTGAGGCGCAGCGTGCCCTTCAAGAATCAAGTCGAGCCATCGCCAACCGCAATCGCGAACGACGCAATCAAGAGGAAGCCCTTTGAGAAGAAATCCAAGAGAGGAACTACCAACCACGTGTGCAACGTCAAGCTCCTCAAGCTCCTCCACAAGCTCGTCCAGCTCCACCTCAACCTCAAGTTCAACAAGAGCAAGTTGATCATGGACTTCCTCCACACCAAGAGCAACATGAAGAGTATTTTCATCCACGTCAAGGGCGTCATAATCACCATCGCCAACAACACAATGAAGAGCAACGATATGGAAAGCTCAAATTCACCTGCCCAAGTTCAATGGAAGCAATGACCCCGAAGAATACCTCTCATGGGCATTGAAGGTCGACAAAATCTTTCGGTTGCACAACTATGAGGAAGAGAAGAAGATCGCTATGGCATCACTTGAGTTCCAAGACTATGTGCTCATATGGTGGGAACAAATCATTGAGCGATAACAAGCAAGAGGTGAACCTCCAATCACCACTTGGGCTCAAATGAAGGATGTCATGAGAGCACGTTTGGTGCCCACCTACTACAACTGCGACCTCTTCAAGAAACTCCAACTTCTCAAGCAAGGAACAAAGAGTGTTGAAGAATACTACAAGGAAATGGAGATAGCCATGATTCGAGCCAATGTGAAGGAAGATGATGAGCAAACAATGGCACGTTTCTTGAATGGACTCAATCACCCCATCAAGAAGATCGCCGACTTCCAACCCTACTCCACCCTCACTGAGCTCGTGCATCAAGCTACAAAGGTGGAACGTCAAGTGCAAGATGACTTCAAGTATGCCAAGTACTCGTCTAAGACGTACGGCTTCTCCAACAACCAATCTTCAACAACTCCTCCAACATCTACATCAACCAAACCTTCTACAAGCAACGACGACAAGTCAGGTTACAAGAAAACTTCGACAAGTTCAAGTCGTCCTCCTCCTACTACAAACAACTTCAAGCCGCGTGCTTCGTCATCTACTCCGATCGATGAGACCGTCAAGACAAGCTCCTTCAAGTGTTTCACTTGCGGCGGCCGAGGCCACAAGTCCTATGAATGCACCAACAAGCGCACCATGATCCTCAACGACGATGGCACCTGTGACTCAATGAGTGAAGAGGAGATGGAAGATCTTGAGCAAGTGGCCATGCACCGGCGAGTGAACGAGGATGAAGATGATCAAGTCTTTTGTGATGAGGATTCGAGCCCCGCTCTCGTTGTCTCCAAGGTCTTGACTCTTCAACATCAAAAAGAAGCAGACCAACGATGCCACATCTTCCACACAAAGGCCGGCATCAATGGAAGGTCCGTCAAGGTCATCATCGACGGAGGTAGTTGCCACAACTTGGCAAGTGAAGAACTATGCTCCAAGCTTCAATTGGTCAAGAGGAAGCACCCGCACCCATACAAGGTTCAATGTCTAAGTGACTCCGGCACTATACGAGTTGAGCATACGGTCCAAGAATCCTTAAAAATTGGTGCATATGAGGAAACTTTGGAGTGTGATGTGGTCCCAATGACCGTTTGCCACCTTCTTCTTGGTCGACCATGGCAATTCGACCGTGGTGTCTTCCACAACGGGCGTACCAATCACTATAGCTTCAAGATGAAAGGGAAGGAATATGTACTACGACCTATGTCTCCTAGTCAAGTGATAGCCGACAAGCAAGCCACTCATCATGGAGAGAAGAGTGAGAAAATGATCCACCAAAAAGTGAGTGAGAGCCACAAGCCAAACTTGAGCGCCTCTTCGCCTAGAGAGAAAAACCTCATCCTATTTGCCACCAAAAGTGAGATGAGAGAAATGTGCGAGAACCCATCTAGTGTGATGCACTTTGTTCTTGTGTGCAAGGATGGAGAACCAACAACTAACACCTCTCACGAGCTACCTTTAGTGTTTCAATCTCTTTTGCAGGAATTCCAAGATGTTTCCCCCGATGAGCTACCTCCGGGTCTACCTCCTCTTCGAGGCATTGAGCATCGAATCGACCTCATCCCCGGAGCGCCTCTACCAAACAAAGCTCCATACCGAATCAATCCCGAAGAAACCAAGGAGATTCAACGGCAAGTACAACAACTCATCGACAACGGTCATGTACGTGAAAGCTTAAGCCCTTGTGCCGTTCCCGTTATACTTGTGCCTAAGCCCGATGGAAGTTTCCGCTTGTGTTCCGATTGTAGACCTATAAATGCTATTACCGTTCGCTATAGGCATCCTATTCCTCGCCTAGATGATATGCTTGATGAACTTAGTGGAGCCAACTTTTTCTCAAAAATTGATCCTAAAAGTGGCTATTATCAAATCCGCATTCAAGAAGGTGATGAATGGAAAACTGCTTTCAAAACCAAATTTGGCTTATATGAGTGGTTAGTAATGCCCATGGGTCTATCGGAGGCTCCCAGTACTTTCGTGCGCCTTATGCATTATGTGCTTCGCCCTTATATTGGAGTCTTTGTTGTGGTTTACTTTGATGATATCCTTGTGTTTAGCAAAACCATGAAAGAGCATCTTCATCATGTTAGGGCTGTTTTGCAAACCCTTCGCAAGGAAAGCCTTTATGCAAACATGAAAAAATGCACATTTGGTGTCGACAAAGTGGTTTTCTTGGGTTTTGTTGTATCCTCAAAGGGTGTCCATGTTGATGAATCTAAGATTGCAGCAATTAAAACTTGGCCCCAACCAACCAATTTGCAGCAAGTGTGTAGCTTTCTTGGTCTTGCGGGGTTTTATCGTCGTTTTGTGAAAGACTTTAGCACAATTGCCGCTCCTTTGCATGCCTTGAGTAAGAAGAATAGTCCTTTTGTTTGGTGATCTTTGCAATCTACCGGTTTTGATGAGTTCAAGTCTTTGCTTACACATGCTCTGATTCTTGCTTTGCCCAATTTTGACAAAACTTTTGAGGTTCATTGTGATGCAAGTGGTACCGGAATTGGCGGAGATTTGATGAAAGAAAAACGAGCAATTGCATATTTTAGTGAAAAACTCTCCGGTGCTCAACTTAACTATCCCATCTATGACAAGGAATTATACGCTCTAGTGCGTGTGCTACATGTTTGGGAACATTACCTTAGACCTCATGAGTTTGTCATCCATACCGATCATGAAACTCTTAAGTACTTAAAAGGTCAAACTAAGTTGAACAAGCGTCATGCCAAATGGAGTGAATTTATTGAATCTTTCCCCTATGTGATCAAGTACATTAAGGGTAAGGAAAATGTAGTTGCGGATGCACTTTCTCGCATATGCACGCTTGTCACTAAACTTGAGTTGTTATTGGGTTTGAGCACATCAAAGACTTTTATACTAATGATCCATCTTTTGCTATTCCTTATGCTAAGTGTTTGACGCATACTTCTTGGGAACAATATTATATCAAGGATGCTTATCTTATGAAAGCTAACAAACTATGTATTCCCGAGTCTTTGCTTCGTTTGCTCCTTTTGCAAGAGGCTCATGGAGGCGGACTCATGGGACATTTTGGAAGAGATAAGACATTTGCCACGCTCTCCAAGAACTACTTTTGGCCCAAGATGTTTCAAGACGTCTCACGCTTCACCAACCGATGCTCTACATGTCGCAAAGCTAAGTCTAAAGCTCAATCTCATGGTCTTTACATGCCTCTTCCTATTCCTTATCAACCTTGGGAAGACATTAGCATGGATTTTGTACTTGGTTTGCCTAGAACTCAAAATGGAAATGATTCCGTGTTTGTTGTTGTGGATAGATTTTCCAAGAGGGCACATTTCATTCCTTGCAACAAGATAGACGATGCTTCACACATTTCAAATCTCTTTTGTAGGGAAATCTTGCGACTCCATGGAGTACCAAAGACAATCGTCTCCGATCGTGACGTCAAGTTCTTAAGTTACTTTTGGAAGACCCTATGCACCAAGCTCGGAATCAAGCTCTTGTTCTCATCCGCATACCATCCTCAAACTAACGGCCAAACGGAGGTGACGAACCGGACTCTCTCCACTCTACTTCGCGTATTGATCAAGAAGAACATGAAGGAGTGGGAGGCATGTCTACCCATCGCCGAGTACGCCTACAATCGTGCAAGACATTCGACTACCGGCAAGTCCCCCTTCGAGGTCATCTACGGCTTCAACCCGTTGTCACCATTGGACATTCTACCTCTTTCTCTACAAGAGCGCACCAACATGGATGCGAGTGCACGCGCAAGCTACATCAAGAAGATGCACGAGGATACAAGGCACACCATCGAGCGCCATGTACAACGACTAGCGACCAAGCTCAACGTCAACAAGAAACCCATGCTCTTCAACATTGGTGATCTAGTGTGGCTACACCTTCGCAAGGACCGCTTACCCAACGAACGCAAGTCCAAGCTTATCCCTCGAGCCGATGGACCTTTCAAGGTGCTAGCACGCTACAACGACAACGTCTAAAAAATCGACCTACCACGAGACAAGTACAATGTGAGCGACATCTTCAACGTCAAGGACCTCGCGTCGTACCATGGTGATGAGGATTCTGATCCGAGGTTGGATCTTTCACAAGGGGTAGGGGGGGGGGGATGATGCGGAGCATCCCTCGGTCATCCCCATGGACCTTCCATCGACTCCAAGTGGACCCATGACAAGAGCAAGAGCTCGTGCTATTCAATCCGAGGTGACATCACTCCTATTCGAGTTCCCCTTTTCTTCCAGTGAGACATGGCTACTACCTAAGTCCGAGACGCTATGCGTGATCAGGTACAACGTTCAAGCCAAGGAACCAGGAGCTGAAGAAGAAACAACAGGCGTCAACTCTCTGGACAGCCCGGAACTTCCGGCCCGCCCGGAGCTTCCGGCCTCCGACGACATCGACCAGCCCGGGTGTGCCAACTATCTAGTTAGCCCGGAACCAGCCAGGAACCTGTCCCGGACCTTTCGGCCCCCGGAACTTCCGGCCCGCCCGGACCTTCCGGTCCCCGGAAGCCAGCCCAGCTCCACCCGCGCCAACTCTCTACTTAAGCCGGACCCTGCCCGGACCTTCCGTCGCCCGGAACTTCCGGCCCTGCCTGCGCGCAGCCACTTGGGTCGAGGCCCGTGTATCGTTTCGCCCATGAACTATATAAACTCCCCCACCTCCTCCTATTTAGGTTTAGCATTGGTTTTAGCTCATATTTCGTGTGAGAGCCCTTGCTTATCCACTTGGTACTTCTCCTCGGAGCCCACGACCTCTTCGGAGAAGATCCCCCAAGCGGATTCAAGACCCCCCATCTAGGGTGGTCCCATCAAGACCTCCTCACGGAGAAGAACGGCTACTCGTGTATCTTTCCTTTGTTGATTTTGAATCTTGTGCTACCTTTTATGTTCGGTGATCTAGCCCTTGTGTGATCGATACTTGTCGGTTTAGTGATTCTCTCGTGTGTTTTCCCTTGTGTTCTTCCGCCCGTTCGTCATGTTTTCCCTGTAGGATCCCCTCCAAACGTGAAAGATCTCCGATTAGGGTTTCGCCCTACATCAGGTGTCCTGCCTCAGCTCTTGCGCACTTGGTCGCCATGTTGAACATCTCGAGGACCGTGCACAGGTCCTCATGTATGGCGAGCTCCACCTTTTCATCTTGATGTCGCGGACGCCATCAGTGAACGCAGAGATGATGGCCTCGTCCGACACCTTGGGGATTTTTAGACGAACGATGTTGAAGCGCTGGATGTACTTCTGCAAGCTCCCACTAGGCTGATACTTGATGCACCGCAGGACCCGCAGCCGGTGGGCGGTCGCACGTGCCCTGAAAGTTGGCGACGAAACAATCGCGCATCTCGCCCCAGGAGGAGATCGATCCCACAAGCAGGTTCAGGAGCCATGAGCGCGTGCCATCCTTGAGGGCCATTGGAAACCCGTTTGCCATAACCTCCTTATCACTGTTGGCTGCCTCGATGCTCAGCTCATAGAGCTGCAGGAACTCAGCAGGGTCGGGGGTGTCATCGTAGTATGGGGGTAGGTCGGGCTTGAACTTCGCCGGCCAGATGACGCTGCGCAGCTCGGGAGTGAAGGCGCGGCAACCCGTTGTGGTCACGGCCGCCCATCCTGGGGGTGGAGCTTGATCTTGGAGCTTGCACTACCACCACAGGCGGCACGCGTTCTTGACGCGATGGTGCTGTAAGCGCACGCGGCTCTCCTTGCGACCGCTAGACCACCTGGCAGCTTTCCTCCTCGTGCGTCGGCGCCCTGCGCGGTGGGTCGTGCCGCTGGGCCTCGCACCTCGGCCCAAGGGCGACATCTTGACAGAGAGGTGGAGGAGGTGCTCTGTGGGCTACGTCACCCACGGCAAGCAACGGGTGAGGCCGCGAGACGGACGGTGCAGGGGAGCCCCCTGCGGCGCTGATGAGCTCGGCGATGCGGTCTAGCCAATCTTCGTAGAGGTCGTCGACGGGGCGGCAACACAGGAGCTCGCGCGCCATGAGCAGAGCAGCCTACGCGTCCGTTGGGCCGTGACGAGCACGGGACGATGAACCGGCCGGAGTCAGCGACGGGGCGGTGGTGCGCCCATCACGCCACACGGAGGGGTGCAGCAACGAAGCTTGCTGCTCGTGCCCCATCGGGCCAGTGGCGGCTATGGCGGCAGGCGATGGGGAACGACGAGGAGGCCAGCCTGCAGGCGCCGTCCGGGCGACGTGAGCAGCGAGGGCAGCCCGACGCTCAGCACGGGCTCGACGGGCGTCAGCCATGGAAGAGGTGGAGCGGTGGCGAGTCGACCAGCGGAAGAGCGGCTCCGACGCACCCCTACCTGGCGCGCCAAATGTCGGATTTCGGGTTCTGCAAACCCTTGAGAAGTTCGAACTCAGGGGTGCGTGCGAAGAACTCGTCCTCCCTAGTCTGCCTGCTCGCTAATCTCACGGCCTAGCTCGATCAACCAAATGGAAAAGAGACACAGCAGCTTACCCAGGTTCGGGCCACCTTGCGATGTAAAACCCTACTCCTGCTTTGTGGTGGATTTGCCTCGAGGGGCTGAGGATGAACTAGTACAGTGGGGGAACAACCTCAGGAGGAGGAGTGTTCTTGTGCTCGATGAGCTTGTGAGGATGATCTGAATGATCTCCCCTACTACGATGGTGGTGCTGCTCTATTTATAGGGGCCTTGGTCCTCTTCACAAATGTAGGCGGGAAGGGATCCCACAACAACCAAATTTGAAGGGAGACAATGATAGAGGCAAAGGTGTCCCGTCTTTCGATGAGATGGCGGCTATCGTTCAGGATGAAGTCGACTTTGACGATCCGACTACGAACGTGCGAGGACGTCGTGCCTTAGCAATCGCTAAACCAACTCCGAGAGGTTACTGACCACGCCGGAGCACGATCAACCTGACCACGAAGGTCTGTTTCCTGCAAGCAAACGAAGAACAAGCAAGAAACTAAGATTGCAATCTGGATATTGCGAATATAAGAGGAAAGCTTTATTGATCAAGGTGGGGTACTGTGACGCCTTTATGCAGTCACTTGAACACAAACGAAATCTGCGAAGTTGTAGCTATGGTGAACTTTTAATCTAAACAAAACCCAAAGTCTAAACGGTGCCCTAAGGGCTGTATATATGGAGGAAGAGGGGGAATTTCGTGGCCCTTGGGGAAGGGGTCCAAACCAACCCTATCTCTTGTTTCCCCACATACGGACTCTAAAAACAGCCTATACTTATGTATTTCGAAATTACATGGGCCTGGCCCAATAATAAGGTGACGCAGCACCTAGAATAGCCTCTAGACGAAATTTATGAAGTGGCATCTTGTATATTTCGTCCAAAGCTTCATTCACTCCTTATGGCGGCTTCAAAGTCCAGAAATCATCACTTGTAACTATGTTATTGTTCCCTCACGCATGCCATCAACTCCATGCTTGTTCTTGCTCCAATGTTCATCCTTCTCCAAGCTAGGCCCTTCATTTGTAAGCAAAACAAATGTATCCAATTTAGGCAGCATCATATTCTCATGAACATTAGAATCATTACCAAGAAATGAAAGTACCTGGTAATTTAATTGGCGTGCGCGAGCTCTAGTAATTGGTCCATTATATGTAACTATAGGGGTTGTGGGTGTAACAATGGTATTAATGTCCTCATCATCCTCCCCTTCTTGAAATGAAGTCGTCCTCGACGGAAGCTCATCTTCCTATATCAAATAAGGCTTCAAATCTGCAATGTTAAAAGTGGGACTAACCCCAAAATCTGCAGGTAGCTCAAGTTTATATGCATTATCATTTATTTTCTCTAACACCTTAAAAGGACCATCAACACGTGGCATTAGCTTTGATTTGCGCAAATTAGGAAATCTATCCTTACACAAATGTAACCAAACAAGATCTCCAGGTGCAATCACAACATGTTTTCTACCCTTATTTCCAGCAAGTTTATATTTAGCATTCATACGCTCAATGTTTTCCTTAGTTAACTCATGCATTTTTAAAATCAATTCAGCACGTTCTTTAGCATCAAAATTAACCTTCTCCGAAGATGGAAGAGGCAACAAATCAATAGGTGCACGAGGTAGGAAACCATACACAATTTCAAAAGGGCACATCTTAGTAGTAGAATACAATGAACGATTATAAGCAAATTCAATATGAGGCAAGCATTCTTCCCACATTTTCTTATTAATCTTCAAAACAGCCCTAAGCATAGTAGACAATGTTCTACTGACTACTTCAGTTTGTCCATCAGTTTGGAGGTGACAAGTAGTACTAAAAAGAAGTTTAGTCCCCAACTTAGCCCATAAACATCTCCAAAAGTGGCTAAGAAATTTAGTATCACGATCTGAAACAATAGTATTTGGCACACTATGCAAGCGAATAATTTCACGAAAGAACAAATCAGCAACATTAACAGCATCATCGCTTTTATGACATGGTATAAAGTGTGCCATTTTAGAGAATCTATCCACGACAACAAATATGCTATCCCTCCCCTTCTTTGTTCGAGGTAAACCTAAAACAAAGTCCATAGATATATCCTCCCAAGGAACACTAGGTACAGGCAAAGGCATATATAAACCATGAGGATTGAGTCGTGACTTAGCTTTTTGACATGTAGTGCAGCAAGCAACAAAACGCTCAACATCCCGTCTCATCTTTGGCCAAAAGAAATGTGTAGCAAGTATGTCCTCCGTCTTCTTCACGCCAAAGTGTCCCATTAGTCCTCCTCCATGCGCCTCCTACAACAACAAAAGACGAATGGAGCTAGCTGGAATGCATAGCTTGTTAGCACGAAACGCAAATCCATCGTTAACGCATTTAACTTGTTCCATGTTCTACCTTCTTTACAATTCTGCAATACATCTTTAAATTTAGCATCATGCACATATTGATCTTTGATGGTCTCCAAACCAAATATTTTAAAATCAAGTTGTGAAAGCATAGTATAACGACGAGACAATGCATCAGTAATAACATTTTCTTTACCCTTCTTGTGTTTAATGACATAAGGGAAAGTCTCAATGAATTCAACCCATTTAGCATGTCTACGGTTCAGTTTTGCTTGACTTTTAATGTGTTTCAAAGATTCATGATCAGAATGTATAACAAATTATTTGGGCCATAAATAATGTTGCCATGTTTCTAAAGTCCGAACAAGAGCATATAATTCTTTATCATTAGTAGAATAGTTCAGACTAGGTCCACTCAATTTTTCAGAAAAGTATGCAACAGGTTTGCCATCTTGTAATAACACACCTCCTATTCCAATTCCACTAGCATCACATTCAAGCTCAAAAGTCTTATTAAAATCAGGAAGTTGGAGTGAAGGAGCATGTGTCAACTTATCTTTCAATACCGTGAAGGCTTCTTCCTGTGCGGTACCCCAAACAAAAGGCACATCCTTCTTCGTAAGCTCGTTGAGAGGTGCAGCAATGGTGCTAAAATCTATCACAAAACGCCTATAGAAACCAGCGAGTCCAAGAAAACTCCGCACTTGTGTGACCGTCTTGGGCTGCGGCCAACTCTCAATAGCTTCAATCTTGGCTTTATCAACTTCAATTCCCTAGGAGTAACAACATAGCCAAGAAAAGATACTCAGTCGGTGCAAAAGGTGCACTTCCCAAGGTTACCAAACAAACATGCATCACGTAGAGCAATAAAAACAGCACGTAAATGTTCCAAATGTTCTTCCAACGATTTGCTATAAATCTGTATATCATCAAAATAGACTACCACAAATCGTCCAATGAAAGAAAGTAAAACTTCGTTCATTAGTCTCATGAAAGTACTAGGTGCATTAGTTAACCCAAAAGGCATGACTAACCACTCATATAAACCAAACTTAGTTTTAAATTATGTTTTCCATTCATCTCCCAATTTCATCCAAATTTGATGGTATCCACTACGCAAATCAACTTTCGAGAATATTGTTGAGCCACTCAATTCATCAAGCATATCATCTAGCCTAGGAATAGGATGACGATAACGAAAAGTAATATTATTAATGCCTCTACAATCAACACACATACGCGACATACCATCCTTTTTAGGCACTAGTACAATAGGAACAGCACAAGGACTAAGAGATTCGCGTATATAACCTTTGTCGAGCAGCTCCTGTACTTGACGCATATTCTCCTTCGTCTCCTCTGGATTGGTATGGTATGGTGCACGGTTGGGTAGCGATGCACCGGGAATTAAGTCAATTTGATGCTCAATCCCTCGAATAGGTGGTAATCCCAGTGGCACGTCTTGTGGGAAGACGTCAGCGAACTCCTGCAAAATGTTAATGACAGCAGGGGGCAAAGAGGAAGGCACGTCCTCGAATGAAAATAATGCCTCTTTGCACACAAAAACATAGCAAAAAGATTTGCTAAAATCTAGCTCATCAATATCAGATTTGGTGGCAAGTAAATATGCACTTTTCAATTTAATTTCAGAAGCAACACTAGATGGTTTATTATTAGGCTTCATTTGTTGCTCAAATTCTTTTGCCACAATCTGATTTCCACTCTTATTTTTCTCCTGTTTTGCTTTATTAGCTCTATTAATATCATCTTTCAAAATGGAATCAGGAGTCATAGGAAGCAAAGTAATATTTTTATCCTTATGAACAAGAGTATACTGATTGTTTCTACCATGGTGTACAAAATTTTTATCAAATTGCCATGGTCTACCAAGTAATAAGGAACATGCTTGCATAGGTACCACATCACAATCAACATAATCAACATATGTAGAGATACTAAAATGCACCCTAACAAAGACGTGTTACCTTAACCTTGCATTTGTTGTTGAACCATTGGATGTAGTAAGGATGTGGATGTGGTCTTGTGGTGAGAGATAGCTTCTCCACCATCTCCATGCTAGCCAAGTTTTTGCAGCTCCCTCCATCCATGATGACGCGAGTAGAACATTCCTTCACAACTCCCTTTGTATGGAACAAATTATGCCTCTGATTTTGCTCAGCTTGTGTAACCTGCACACTCAAAACACGTTGAGCAACTAAATATTCATACCTGTCAGCATCTTCAGCAGCCATGTATTGCGTCTCATGATCATAATCATCTCCACCGTGTTCTTCATGTGTAATAAGAGCCAAATCTCCTCATCATAGTCACTAGCGGACTCATACCCACCATCCTCAGTAGCAATCATCACACGCTGAGATTTGCATTCTCTCCTAAAATGTCCTCTTCCCTTACAACGACGACAAATAATATCACTTGTGTGCCATGTTGACGCCATGGAAGAAGAAGAGCTCTATGCAGGCCCGGCAGGTGTGCTCTTGGCAGATAGTGGTGGTTGTGCCTGCTTTCTTGTATCACGGTTGGAGGTGGCACCTGAAAGAGGTGATGGTGCAGTGCAAGTAGATGATGCACGTGGTGTCCATGATGAAGGTCCACCTGCAAAAAAGTTAGTTCGCGCCAATGCCTGTCGATCCTGCACTTCACGTCCAGCTTTACAAGCAAGATGGAATAAATGAGTGATATTATTATAATTCTTATACTCTAGAATGGTCTAAATCTCTCTATTTAATCCACCCAGAAAACGTGCAAGCATAGCTTCATTCTCCTCAACAATACCATATTCTTCTACAGAATTTTTTCCTTGTCTTATGCGCTGCAATTTTTGAAGTAATTCACGCTGATAATATGGTGGAACCCAACGATTATGCATAGCAGTTTTCAAAGCAGCCCAAGTAGCTGGAACAGGATATAATCTACAATGTTCAGACCACCAAACACATGCAAAGATAGTGAAAGCACAAACAGCAGCAGGAACACGTCTCTCCTCAGGATATTGTAAACATGTAAATCGTTGTTCAGTTTCTAACTCCCAAGTAAGAAATATATCAGGGACATATCTACCCTCAAATGGTGGAATATTCCATTTCATTTTAGGGAGATGGTCATGATCTCGTACCTGAGGGGGAGCCCTAACATTGCCATTATTTGCATGTGGACGACCTGGTGGTTGTGGTGTTGTTGGTTGCACATAGTTCTGATTTTGAACAACTTCATCCTTGTAATCTCCCACATAATCATCCTCCTCCGCATCAGCAGTAGGAGCCACAGAAGTATCAATAGTAGCACCAACAGTTTGGCCAAGCGCAAGAGAGACACGGCTCGCTCGGCGGAGGGCTGTTTCGCGACGTGGGGGTAGTCGTTGTTGTTGTTGTTGTTGTTGTTGTAGAGGTGCGTTAGGTGCAGCCGGTGGTGGTGGTGGAAGACGCGCAAGATTAAACTTGTTATCGAGCTTTGTTTCGAACATCTTCTCCATGCCATCTATCATCTCCATGGCCTCTTCAAATCTGTTTAGCACATCTTGCACCTGTCCACTCATCATTTGCTGAAATTTATCATGCAACTCCTTATTCGTCATGTTCTCCCAGTCAGTCTCATCGGCTTGTGATCCTGGCATGGTTAGCAGCAATAGAAACACACAAGAATATGATCCTACAGACTACTAACAAGAGGTGGTGGTGGGTGTCACAAATCCGTCAAGCAAATCTCAAATTCTTACCAGTTCTTACCCAGCAGCAGGCGGTGATCGGCAACAGTTGTAGTCAAAACTCTCAAAAGCTTGGATAGAGCGATTTCTAGGGAGAGTCAAACGCACGACGTAGATGTATGTGGAGCTGGGAAGGCTTATAGTATGGTAGCAAAAGGGGTCAGCAATAATCAATTCAGAGATGCAAAGTTGAATAAACGCTCAACGACGGTACTATGATGGTCCTAGGCTAGACTGTGCTAGAGACGCGAGCCTAGAACACTAACAAAATCACGGCGCGGCACGTAAACAAGGGAGGAGCACACTCTGAAATTTTTTTCTCTTTTTTCTTTTTTTTGCACTTTTTTCCCTCTTTTTTTTGCTCCGCAACAATTTTTTTTCGAAAAAGTCTACAAATGGTCTAAAAACTGCCTAGCCAGAATTTTCCAGACTTAGTTTTTTTTTGAATATGGAACTATTTTTCTTCTGTAGATGGCTCGGAAGTTGGGGAGTCCTCCGTTGTCACGACTCGGAGTATCGTGTGATCTGGAAATCAAGAACAAAGCAACAATTACTGGACTCGGACTGGTGGCGGAGATGAATCTGGTGGAAACTCGGACTGGTGGCGGATATATGCAGGGCGGTGGAACACGGACTGGTGGCAAATCTGTGATGGAGGTGGACTCGGATTAGCATGATGGCGGCGGATATGTGGTATATGGTAGCGGTGATGACGATGGTGGTATATGGCAGCGGTGATGACGATGGTGGTATATGGCAACGGTGATGATGATGATGATGGTGGTGGTATATGGCAGCGGTGATGACAATGGTGGTATACGGTAGCGGTGATGACAATGGTGCGGCGGCGGTGTGACAACTTGTGAATAGAACTTGAAACTCTAAAGTACTAGACACTAGGACCAGCAACTTGACACGATGATGCAACCGCAAATTCAACAAAGCAAATACAGAAAACATTATGCAAAGGCTCAGATTGGTTCGGATAAGATGAACTAACCCTTTTTTTTTGGCTTTTTCGTGGACTATAGGTATGAAGAACAGACTCGATCTAAACTATGAAAAACTGTAAAATCTCACCGAGCAACCTGAAAATCTGATACCACTTGATAGAGGCAAAGGTGTCCCGTCTTTCGATAAGATGGTGGCTATCGTTTAGGATGAAGTCGACTTTGACGATCCGACAACGAACGTGCGAGGACGTCGCGCCTTAGCAATCGCTAAACCAACTCCGAGAGATTATTGACCATGCCGGAGCACGATCAACCTGACCACGAAGGTCTGTTTCCTGCAAGCAAACGAAGAACAAGCAAGAAACTAAGATTGCAATCTGGATATTGTGAATATAAGAGGAAAGCTTTATTGATCAAGGTGGGGTTCTATGATGCCTTTGTCTTGTCGTTGAACACAAACGAAGTACGCGAAGTTGCAGCTATGGCGAACTTTTAATCTAAACAAAACTCAAAGTCTAAACGGTGCCCTAAGGCCTGTATATATGGAGGAAGAGGTGGGGGATTTCGTGGCCCTTGGGGAAGGGGTCCGAAACCAACCCTATCTCTTGTTTCCCCACACATACGGACACCAGCCTATACTTATGTATTTCGAAATTACATGGGCCTGGCCCAATTATAAGGTGATGCGGCACCTAGAATAGCCTCTAGACAAAATTTATGAAGTGGCATCTTGTATATTTCGTCCAAAGCTTCATTCACTCCTTATGGCGGCTTCAAAGTAATGAAATCATCACTTGTAACTATGTTCTTGTTCCCCTTGCGCATGCCATCAACTCCATGCTTGTTCTTGCTCCAATGTTCATCCTTCTCCAAGCTAGGCCCTCCAATTGTAAGCAAAACAAATGTGTCCAATTTAGGCAGCATCATATTCTCATGAACATTAGAATCATTACCAAGAAACGGAAGTACCTGGTAATTTAATTGGCGTGTGCAAGCTCTAGTAATTGGTCCATTATATGTAACAGTAGGGGTTGTGGGTGTAACAATGGCATTGATGTCCTCATCAGACAACTAGTACATGCTATCCTAACCAAAGTGGTCTTCGCCTGCAAAAGCCTCTGTTGATGATGTCGCGGTGGGCTCGGTGATGAACTCCGTCCTGCCATCCTGGCGGTCTTGGTCTCATCGCACCGGAATGGAAACCTTTGGCTGATTCCTAGGGACTCCGCTCCTGCGCTTGCCTCCTAAGCACCAAAGAGGAAACTCGTACTTTGCGCGCGTTGGCGCTCGCCTGGCCTTGGTCATCATGGCTAACATCACCTTAACCTCGCGAGGTGAGCCTTGCATAGAAATCTCCATTCCTCGGGAGTCGGCCTGGGGAGGCCGGCCCCGTGGTGGCCTTGGTGTCATCCGCCTCGCGAGGCTTGGCCCCTCGCGAGGGTCTTGAGTGTTGATGCTGAAGCTGGGCGGTACCAGGCCGTTGAAGGAGCCACGCAGTGGGCCGCAGGCAGGCAAGTCTGGGTACCCCTGTTCCCATAACGCCGATAGGTTTATCAATCCGTGGGAGGCGTAGGATGAAGATGGTGTCTCTCAAACAACCCTGCAACCAAATAACAGAGAGTCTCTTGTGTCCCCAACACTCCAAATACAATGGTAAATTGTACAGCTACACTAGTTCAGTGAAGAGATTGTGATACAAGTGTAACAGTGATAGTAGATATTGATTTTTGTTATAGGAACAATAGACAACAGCAAGGTAGCAAGTAACAAAAGTGACCACAAACGGTATTGCAACACTTGAAAACAAGGCCTAGGTTTCATACTTTTGCTAGTGCAATCTCTCAATAGTGCTAACATAATTAGATCATATGGCAATCGCTCCAAGTGTGACAAAGAATCACTCCAAAGTTCTTATCTAGCAAAGAACATAAGACGAAATTGTTTGTAGGGTACATAACCACCTCAAAGTTGTCATTTCCGATCGATCTATCGAGCTATTCCTATAAGTGTCACAAACAGCCCAAGAGTTCGTACTAAAATAACACCATATGATACACATCGACCAACTCTAATGTCACCTAGGTACTCCAATGTCACCACGAGTATCAGTGAGTTGATTATACAATATGCATCAAACAACTTCAGATTCATAATACTCAATCCAACACAAAGAACTTCAAAGAGTGCCCAAGATTTCTACTGGAGAAACAAAGACAAAAATGTGCATCAACCCCGATGCATAGATTACCCCAATTTCACCTCAGGAATCCGCAAGTTGATTGTTAGAACATACAACAAGTGAATCAATATGATACCCCATTGTCATCATGGGTATTCATAGCAAGACATACATCAAGTGTTCTCAAATCCATAAATGTATTAAATCCGATATTAATGAAATCTCAAAGGTAAAACTCAATTCGTCACAACAAGATAGAAAGGGGAAAAACCATATGATCCAACTATATTAACAAAGCTCGCAATACATCAAGATCGTGTCAAAACAAGAACAGGAGAGAGAGGGAGAGAGAGAGAGAGATAGATCAAACACATAGCTACTAGTACAAACCCTCAGCCCTGAGGATGGACTACTCCCTCCTGGTCATGGTGTCTGCCGGGATGATGAAGATGGCCTCCGGTGATGATTTGCCCTCCAGCAGAATACCGGAACAGGGTCTAGGTTTTCGTGGCTAAAGAGGCTTGTGGCGGCGGAACTTCTGATCTAGGGTTATTTCCGGGGGTTTTTGTATTTATAGGATTTTTCGGCTCTGGTCTCATGTCCTGATGGGCTTCGAGGGGCCCACTACCCACCAGTGCGAGCCAGGCCCCTCTGGCGCACCCTGATTGTTAGTGGGGCCCTCGTGGTTCTTTTGGACCTCCCAAGAAGCTTCTAGTTCCTCTTTTGTTCCAAAAACAATTTCGCTGCATTTAGAGAACTTTCATTTCTGCAGAAAAAGCAACACCATGTTAGTTATGTTGAAAAGAACGTTAGTCCGGGTTAGTTCCATTTAAATCATATATAATTGCACCCAAGCCATATAAAATTGTTGTAAACATGGCATGAATACTTTATAAATTATAGATATGTTGGAGAAGGTGGCATCTGGGAAGGCTTGCCGGCCTCCTTGGTCTTGACAAGCTTTGTGCATGGCGGGTTAGGGCGTGCTGATTTGTTCTTGTCAGGCTTCTTTGCGCTGGCAGCTTTGGTGCATGTAGGAGGAATATACTCATCTTCCTCCCCCTCCTCCCCCTCGTCGTCGGCCCCTTATGTCTCTCCGGTGGGACCCACCTCATCATCCTCGTGTTCCCCGGCAGGATCGTCGTCGTCTGTGGTCTCACTGGTGTGCTCTTCGGCATCTTCTTTAGCAAGCCGCTCTTTGACATCATCCTCAATGTGATCACTAGCACCCTCTTTGGTGTGCTCTTTTGTGTGCTCCATGCCAGCGGCTTTGGCTTTCTTTCAGAGACGGGCGGCCTTTTTGGCCTCTTTGGCTCTTGCCTTGAGGATATTGGCCTCGTCATTCCTGGTGGGGAGCACCATTTCATCCTCGAGCCTGATGACCTCCTCCTTTAGGCCGACAAACCGTTTGTCCACGTCCTCCTTGGTGGGCACTATCCATTGCGCCACGACACCTTGGGTGTCGCATTCCGGCATCTTGGCCAGGATGTCAACCTTCGCGGAGTTGTTGCAAAGCGGAACCACCTTCTCCGATAGGTGGAATTTGCAGCCTCTGTTAAAGAGCTGGAAGATAAGCAAATAGTGCTCCATGACTAACAAGTCGTTGTCGGCCCTAGTATGCAGCCACATTGGTCGACGGAGAGCTGGTACTCACATGCTCTTCAGCCTCCTCTGTGCTGCAGCGGGGCGATCTGGCGACAGGTGAAATCTGCCACCACCCTGACTACGATTGTGTTTCCGGTTCGTCCGGTCAAACTCCTCAGTAGAGAAAGCCGAAAACTGATTGTCATGATGTGGCGAGAGCTGGTCAGCAGTTCGGCGACTTGATATAAATATCTTGCGATTTTTTCCGTCTTACATGAAGTACTGGCCTTCGTACATTCACCCGTCTAAAGGCTTCCTAGTTGGGATAACCATATACGCACCAGGGGCTAATCCTTAGCCCCACCATCAAACTGCTATGGCTAAGTGACTGTCATAAAGTCGCATAGTCTAGTTCCCCGGTTCACTGCGTCGAATCCTCCTTCACGGACCAAGATGTTGGGTGAAGTGTGATCATGCGCTAAGCCAAACACCCCCGTAACATCTATGTGGGGGCTGAAGCCGACGACTGGCAAACTCTCAAGATTAATAAATGGCCGCACAGGAGGAAAGTAATTTCAGATAAAAGGCACAAATATATTACAAAGCCATGGTTGATAAAACAACGTCTGGCTAGCCCGGATACATTCACTCAAATATGATATCCTTCGAGCATTGACCCTCTATCAAATGGGCACCCTCTAGGATGTATTTAAAATACCGCTCCGGCTTGCGATGGTCCTTGCCTTCGCGTGGACCCTCGACCGCCATGACGGCGGCCTTCATCTTCGCCCAGTGCATCTTGACACGGGCAAAGGCCATCCGCGCACCCCTATGCACGCTGAGCGCTTCACAGCTTCCACTCGGGGCAGGGAGTCGCTGAGCCGCTTGACCAGGCCGAAGTAGCTGCTAGGAATGGGTCCGGCTGGCCACAGTCAGACTATGATGTCCTTCATGGCCAACCCGGACATCCTATGCAGCTCCGCCAGCTGTATCAGCTGGTTGTTCAACAATGCTGGACGGTCCGATGCCAGGTACTATGACTAGAAGGCTTCTCCTTCGTGTTCCCATCTTGGACCCGGAAATACTATGCGGCATCGGCAGCGCTCTTCGGAAGATGCGCAAAGGCGTCTAGAGAACTCCATGGTCGAGTGAGCAAGGCATATTTCTGACTGCCAAATGTACTCTGCAAAAGAAAGGGCTTACCATCCGCTATTTGTTCGGCCTGCTTGATCTCCTTGCGAACCGCCCGGGACTCGGTCCGCGCCTCCTTGGCCTCCTGGAGAGCCTTGGCGAGATCGACCGCTTGGGCCTTATTCTGCTCCTCCAAGGCCTCGCACTTGCCGGCAGCGTCCTTGAGCTCTTGCTCTACTTCGGTCACCCGCTCCTCATATTGGTGGAGGGCGACCTGCTCGGCCTTTAAATTTGCAGTTGCTTTATCAGCGGCCGCTTTGCTCACCCATGCCCGCTCCTTGGCTTGGTCGAGGGTGCTCTTCAGGGTCTCGACCTCAGCCGCACTACTTGCAATAATGATCAGGGAAACGCACGAGCTTAAACTCCACATTGGCATAGCACTACAGGTGTGTAAATAATTTTAAAAACATACCTTGCGCCTCATCGAAGCGCTTGTTGATGCGGACGATATCATCATCGGCCAGCTTCAGCTTCCACTGAAATTCGGACACTTCAGCGGCCTGGGCGGTCGCCGCTAACAGGGAGGCTTGTTTACCAATAGAACAATATGTTACCTACTGCCATTATTATTTGACCCTCTGTTCGGTTGTTTTTCAAAACCGAACAAAGTCTCAGGGGCTACTATCTATACACAAGCATATTTTTCATATGAAAAGCGGCTAAGAATATTACATCACATACCTTGAAGCATGTTAGCAGGATGGTGAAGGCCTCGTTCAGCCCGCTCTTGGCAGAATGAAACTTCTCAACCACTGTACCCATCAGGGTACGATGCTCCTCCACGATGGAAGCACGTCGCAGTGCTTCCATCAGAGTGTTCAGCGCCTCCGGATTAGTGGAGGTTGCCGCCGGAGTTGGCTCTCCCCCCTCCTTTGAAGAGGGTTGCACGCTCGATTTCGGAGCCACATGGGTCTCCGGAAAGGTGTTCGGCTAGGGGCCAGACTGGTCAGGGCCCCCGTCGTCAGTCTCCATGGGGGTTGCGCCTCCCATGTTTACGGCAGCCGAGGCATTACCCTCTGGCGCCATCTTGGTGGCCTCCCGCACCTCTTCGTGGCACGGAGAGGCCCTTTGGGACAACACTTCGGTGTCATCCGCGGCGGTTGGCGGAGAGGCTCGTGGAGGCGCCTCACTCTTCTCCATCCCCGGTGCCAGAGAATTTCCTCCGATGATGATGGTTGGGGGAGGTCGCGGGCCAGACTGCAATACATAATATAATGTGTTAAACTAGATTCATAAAGACCGGATATATGTAAAGCATCCTTGGATACTTACTATGCGGCCAGGGGCTTCGCCTGGGGCGCCACTCGGGGATGGCTTCGGCATCCGAATCCAATCCGTCCGAGAGGGATATCTTCCCCCTCTTGGACGCCTCCTCCTATAGGTCTACGGAGGCCGCCCTTTTCTTCTTCCTCCCCTTAAGGGGAGAATCGCTTTGTGCCTCCTCCTCCTCCTCTTTGTCTTCATCTCCCTCGTGGTAGGAGGGAGCTTCTGTCTCTTCGGACACCGCATCCGAAGTACATTTACGGCGGAGGCCACCTTTGGCCTCCTTGATCTTTCTTCTTGGCCTTCTTCTCCGGCGCCTGATACGGCACCGGGACCAGCATCCTCGTTAGCAGAGGAATGGCTGGGTCTTCGGGCAGTGGAGCCAGATACTTGATCCGCTCCGCCTTCTTCGTCCATCCCTGAATAAGGGGCGGAAGGCTCACCATACCCTTTGATCTGTGAACTAAAGTTATGTTCAGAAAATCAATGCTTACCGGGGTGGCCGGATGATCGCAGTCGAGGCTGATGTCGTCGGTCTTCTTCGGCCACGGCTTCTGGGCTTTGAAGAGCAGTTTCTAGATATCTTTGTGTGTTGTGCCAAAGAATTGATGTAGGATCTGCGGCCCTTCCAGATTGAACTCCACATATGGAGAGGCCAGCGCTGGCGGGGAAGGGTCCGGCGGAATAGCATCACCTGGATCATGTCACTGAGGCTAGTGTTCTTTTATATCATGTTTTTGATGCGCACTTGCAGCATCAACACCTCGTCGGTTGATGTTGGGGATATAGTTATTGGGTATGACCCTCCCAGGTGGGGCCAGGTCATACCACTAGCGATTAATCATTAACAGAAGCCCGTGAAGATGTTGAAGATGGCGGTCCATGAAGCATGCTTACTGAAGGGCCGGAGCCCAATGGTGGTTTACGGCCCGTAGGTGTAAACCGCCATATACGCATGAGTAGTTAGTCACCGAGCCGGACAAGTTGTATAAGCCGGCAGGGACTCCATGAGCCGCTGGGTGTCAACCTATGTATATAAAGGGACGACTCGGCGGTAGTTTAGGGACAAGAAATAACACATCGAGAACTAGGTCAAGTGTATTCGCTCCCTGATAATCGAAACCCAAGCAATACCACCTCAAACTGGATTAGGCCTTTACCTTCATAGCAAGGGGCCGAACCAGTATAAACTCATGTGTCCTTTGTCCCGTTTAACCCCTTTAAGTTAACCTAGCTGTGATGGCTCCACGACTATGTCCTTCTGCTAGGACATCTGCTGTGACAATTCCACGACAGTTGGCGCCCACGGTGGGGCTGGCGCACGGTGGTTTCAAGTTCTTGAAGGGCAGCTTCAAAGGGATCAAAGGATACGCGGTGGGCCTGATGACCAAGAGTCATCGCGGCAAGCTCTACATCGACGACGCAGGCTAGGGCCCCGAGGCCGGCTCAATCGAGTACGGTTACCTGGTCCCCTTCGACGGAATCCACGTCTTCATCAGCAAGATCGGTAAACCAAGCCCTAAGCCGGACATCTGCAACGACATCGTCAAGACGGCTCAGCATGCATGACCCGCCCGAGTTCAACCCGCGGCGAAGCATCCCTTTGTCGGTTTCATCCATGGGGCGGAGATTGAAGATGGATATGTGCCTGGCGGTGAGACGGTCATCTACTCTGATGGTGAGTCGTCCACGGGAGAGACTTCATCCTTGTATCAATTGCAAGATGGCCGGCTTGGGGGATATTCCAATGGTGAAAGCATTCCGGACCCCTATAAGCCGCCTAACAGGGTCGCGATCTTCATGGCGGGTACACAACCGGTGCTTGGTTCAACAACCGGTGCTTGGTTCAACAACTGTCGCGGTTATGACCTCCAGTTCAATAGCTGCGGCGACTGCTAGTGCTAGCGGCTCTGCACGCCCGTCGGCTCAAGTTCTCACAGAATTGCTATAGTCTCTGGCAACTCTGATGGGGGCGGAGGTAACCCCAGACAACCAGGAATAGCACAAGGTGGATGTGGCTAAGCTGCGAGATGCGATAGCTCAAGCCAAAGAAGAGCTGGCGGCTGAAAACACAAGGATGGTTGCAGAGCGGGCTGTTTTGGAGGCTCAGGCACAACGGCTCCAAGCTGATTCCTTCCGGCTCACTTTGGATAAAAATGCTTCAAACGAAGTCATGAGGAGGAGACATCGGAGTCGTTTGCCTCCGGTTTACGAGGCGAGGAACCTCTTCAACACGCCTGATGCAGGGACCAGTGACCCGACAGTGGTAAACCGGACGGTTGAAGCGCCTGGGGGTGGAGCACCGGTTCAGCCACGAGTGATGGGCTCTCCTCATATGAACAATACCCCGCCTCAACACATTTTGACGCTGCTGGGACATTGTTCCAACCCCTTGGACAATATGATTGCTGCAGCAACACGATTGGTGGCTCTGCCAGTTGAGGGCGAGTCTCCAATAGTGGTTGACACGCCAAGGGCCAGAGAACTTCTTTAGACGACATTGGAGCAGGAGGCGGCTTATTCCTTTAGTCTAGAGCGGATTCACTCAACCCCTCGTCCAAGCCGGAGTTACAGTCGGCACATTGACTCACCAGCGGTTTCAAGTACTGAAAAACGCCGTAACCAGCCCCGTGGAAATGACCCGGTGCATGGTGGGGCCAATGCTCAGACTTTGGTGGATCAGGGCAGAGCGGAGGCCGAGCTGGCGGCTCAGCTAGCGGCTCAGCAAAACGCCCCAGTTTATCCGATGAATTCGGTGGAGGCAGGCATGACCTCCAGAAGCTTGGGTGTGCCGTGTTTAGCGCCGACTCTGCGTAATGAGCGTCTGCCAAAGGATTTCAAGGGTCCTCGTAAGGTGCCTAATTACACAGCAGATCAGCCCCCTGAAGCTTGTGTGGAGAGTTATGAGATGGCTATGGAGATGCTAGATGTCAGTGAAGCTGCATGCACTAAGTATTTCACCATGATGTTGGAAGGGCCGGCTCGTACTTGGTTGCAGGGGTTGCCCGCCAACTCCATTGGGTCATGGGCGGAGCTGAATGCCCATTTTATTCAAAATTTCAAAGATACATGCAAGCAGCCTATGTCAATCATGGATTTAGTCTCTTGTGTTCAAGGTGAGGGCGAGTCAACAACCAGCTGGGTGCGTCGGGTCTCAACTATCATACACTCATCAGATAGTATCAACGTCGGCTCAGCAGTTTTAATATTGGAGAAAAATTGTCGTTTCCTCCCTCTCAAACAGAAACTTGGACGGATTAAGCACCATTACAGTGATATGGGGGAGCTCATGGCGGCCCTTGTCAAGTATGCCAACTCTGATGGTACCAAGGACGCCGATTCTGATGATGAAAGGACGACAACGGAAAGAAGAGTAGCGGCAAGAAAGGGCAGCAACACAACCCGACCAATCAGGGTGGCAATGGTAAACGCAGAGCTGAAGGGAATCTAGACTTCGTGGCCAGCACTGGTATGTGGGATAATAACCAGCGTCACAAAGGGAGGTCGGCTCAGTCTGGAGGCTCAAAACTAGACCTTGAGGCAATGAAGAATCAGCCGTGTCCGAAGCACGGAACACGTGAGCGACCATAGGTCCATTTTTGGAAAGATTTTTATATCACGAGAGTGTTCAGGGATTCTCATCTTTTTCAGCATAACCATGGCCCGAAGGGCGGTTCAGGGTCCGGTCCTCATGGTCCGAGTCCTGGAGGGGGCGGTGCAAGTTCCGGTTTTCAAGGACAAGGTAATCAGGGTGGTTATAACCAACAGAATAATCAGGGGAATCAGCAGCAGAAGTCTAGTTATCAGAGTAACCCGAAGTAGTTGAATAGTGGGCAGTACCACGTCTTCACCACAAGTTTATGTAAACGGGATCAGAAGCTTCATAAAAGGGTAGTGAACGCTGTTGAGTTGGCGGTGCCTTATTATTAGCGATGGTCTGAACACCCCATTCTCTGGAACCGTGAGGATCACCCACCCCGGGTTGACAATCTGGGTCACTTGGCGCTGGGGGTGGCGCCTCAGGTTGGTGGATACAAATTCACCAAGGTGGTCATGGATGGAGGCAGCATCATCAACATCCTTTACTATGAAACTTTTCATTGCATGGGATTGACCGACAGAAACCTTAGCCGTCGAACATTGTTTTTAACGGTGTGGTGCCTGGTAAGTCGGCATATCCAGTGGGTAAAATATCTTTGGAGGTTGCTTTTGAAGATGATTATGATTGCAGGTCTGAGACGTTGACCTTTGAAGTGGTCAAAATCAAGAGCCCTTATCATGCTCTATTTGGGCGGCCGGCTTATGCTAAGTTCATGGCAAGGCCTTGTTATGTTTATTTGCAGCTGAAGATGCTGGGTCACAAGGGCACTATAATAGTGCATGGGGATCACAAGATAGCCTTGGAGTGTGAAGAAGGTGATGCTGCTTACGCTGAGTCTGTATGTGCAACAGAGGAGTTGAAATTTTACAAGGATAATGTTGACCCGGCGGATATGACATCTTTAAGAAAGCCAACAACAAAGCATGATCCCTTGTTGAAGTTTAAGTCAGCAGACGACACTAATCTAGTTGACTTCGTTCCTGGCGACTCGTCCAATCAGTTCAGTATCAGAGCTAATTTGGATCCGAAATAGGAAAGCGCTCATCAGGTTCATCTGTGAGAACCAGGACATCTTTTCATGGAAGCCTTCATACATGCCAGGTATACCGAGGGAACTCGCTGAGCACACTCTCAATATTGATCCGAAGTTTAAACCGGTCAAACAATTCCTTCGCTGTTTCCAGGAAGAGAGGCGCAAGGCTATTGGTGAGGAGGTAGCCCGGCTCTTGGCGGCTGGGTTCATTGTTGAAGTTTTTCACCCTGAGTGGTTGGCTAACCCGGTGCTGGTACTTAAGAAAAATGGCACCTGGCACATGTGTGTGGATTATACGGACTTAAACAAGGCTTGTCCAACTGATCCCTTTGCTCTCCCCCGCATTGATCAGATTATTGATGCTACGGCAGGTTGTGAGCGTTCAAGTTTTTTGGATGCGTATTCTGGTTATCATTAGATCAAGATGGCAGTTAAGGACCAGGAGAAAACAGCCTTCATCACTACTTTTGGAGCCTTCTGTTATGTGTCTATGCCTTTTGGGCTCAAGAGTGCCGAGGCTACTTACCAGCGGTGCGTGCAAAATAATCTTCATGATAAGATTGGGCGCAATGTTCATGCATACGTGGATGATATTGTGGTGAAATCTAGGAAGAAGGAAACTTTGATAGATGATTTAAAGGAGATCTTCGACAATCTCCGGATTTATAAGATGATGCTTCACCCGGCCAAGTGCGTTTTTGGTGTGCCAGCAGGCAAGCTCTTAGGATTTCTGGTTTCAGAACAGGGTATTGAAGCTAACACGGAGAAGATAAAGGCTATCACCCCTCTGGCTAAGCCGACGTGTATCAATTATGTTCAACGTTTGGCGGGTCATGTTGCGGCCATAAGCCGGTTCATAAGCCGGTTGGGTGAAAAGGCTATCCCTCTGTACCAGATGATGAAGAAGACACATCACTTTGTCTGGAGTGATGCTGCTGATCAGACATTTGAGGCCTTGAAGAAATAATTGGCTGAGCCGCCGGTTCTTGCTGCTCCCATTGATAAGGAGCCTTTGTTGTTATATGTGGCTGCCAATAGCCGAGCTGTTAGTGTATCCATTGTGGTGGAAAGGAAGGAATCAGGCAAGGAGCATCCGGTTCAACGGCCAGTTTATTACATCAGTGAGGTACTTATTGAGTCCAAACAGAGGTATCTGCATTGGCAGAAGCTTGTGTATGGGGTGTTCATGGCTAGTTGAAAGCTCAAGCAATATTTTCTGGGTCATCCCATCACTCTGGTTAGTTCTGCTCCTTTAGGGGATATTATTCAGAACAGAGAAGCCACAGGCTGGGTAGCCAAGTGGGCCATTGAGCTTGGACCTCATGGTTTGAAATATATGCCTCGAACAGCCATTAAGTCTCAAGCGCTTGTGGATTTCATAAATGATTGGACAGAGCTGTAGATGCCTGAGGAGAAGTCGGATAACACTTATTGGACTATTCACTATGATGGATCTAGGCAGTTAGAGGGCTCGGGTGCTAGAGTTGTCTTGACACTATTGCTTTGAATCACTTATGTCTTAATATTCATGCCATGATTAGATATATGATCAAGTTTATGCTAGGTAGCATTCCACATCAAAAATTATCTTTTTTATCATTTACCTACTCGAGGACGAGCAGGAATTAAGCTTGGGGATGCTGATCGTCTCCGTCGTATCTATAATTTTTATTGTTCCATGCCAATATTCTACAACTTTTACATACTTTTGGCAACTTTTATACTATTTTTGGGACTAACATATTGATCCGATTGCTTGATGGCAGTTCCTTTTTGTTGCATGTTTTTTGTTTCACAAAAAATCCATGTCAAACGGAGTCCAAACAGGATAAAAACTGACGGAGATTTTTTTGGAATATAAGCAAATTTTGGGAAGTGGAATCAACGTGAGACGATGCCCGAGGAGCCCACGAGGGTGAGGGGTGCGCCCCAGGGTATCAGGCGCGCCCTGGGCCCTTGTGGCCACTCCGTAAGGCCATTCGTGCCCTTCTTTCACCGCAACAAAGCCAATATCCGGATAAAAATCGTGTCCAAATTTCAGCCCAATCGGAGTTACGGATCTACGGGAATATAAGAAACGGTGAAAGGGCAGAATCAGAATTGCAGAAACAGAGAGAGATAGAGAGACAGATCCAATCTCGGAGGGGCTCTCGCCCCCCCCCCCCCCATGCCATGGAAGCCAAGGACCAGAGGGGAAACCCTTCTCCCATCTAGGGAGAAGGTCAAGGAAGAAGAAGAAGAAGAAGGGGGGCTCTCTCCCCCTCTCTCCCGGTGGCGCCGGAACGCCGCTGGCGCCATCATCATCACCGCAATCTACACCAACACCTCTGTCATCTTCACCAACATCTTCATCACCTTCCCCCATCTATCTACAGCGGTCCACTCTCCCGCAACCCTCTATACCCTCTACTTGAACATGGTGCTTTATGCTTCATATTATTATCCAATGATGTGTTGCCATCCTATGATGTCTCAGTACATTTTCGTTGTCCTATCGGTAATTGGTGAAATTGCTTTGATTGGTTTAATTTGCTTGTGGTTATGTTTCTGTAATTTGGTGCCCATCATATGAGCGTGCGCGTGGATCACACCATAGGGTTAGTTGTATGTTGATAGGACTATGTATTGGTGGGCAAGAGTGACAGAAGCTTCAACCTAGCATAGAAATTGATGCATACGGGATTGAAGGGGGACCAATATATCTTAATGCTATGGTTGGGTTTTACCTCAATGACCATTAGTAGTTGTTGATGCTTACTAATAGTTCCAATCATAAGTGCATAGAATTCCAAGTCAGGGATGACATGCTAGCAGTGGCCTCTCCCACATAAAACTTGCTATCGGTCTAGTAAGGTAGTCAATTGCTTAGGGACAAATTTGCAACTCCTACCACCACTTTTCCACACTCACTATACTAACTTTATTGCTTCTTTATCTAAACAGCCCCTACTTTTTATTTTTGCGCTCTTTATTATCTTGCAAACCTATCCAAAAATACCTACAAAGTACTTCTAGTTTCATACTTGTTCTAGGTAAAGCGAACATCAAGCGTGCGTAGAGTTGTATCGGTGGTCGATAGAACTTGAGGGAATATTTGTTCTACCTTTTGCTCCTTGTTGGGTTCGACACTTTTACTTATCGAAAGAGGCTACAATTAATCCCATATACTTGTGGGTTATCACCAGCCGGCTTCTCGCTTGACTAGCTATGTTCTAGACGGCCAAAGTACTTGTCTATCGTAAACAACCAAGTCCCTGACCCAGCCATAGACCGCAGAGCGGTTGTCCGGCTGGCAGGGCGGCAACCAAAGGAAGGTGGCAAAGGGAAAAGCCAAAAAGAACAAAAAGCAACACCAAGCCTGAACCCGGCAAGAGCACAAGCTTGTGCGAGAATAAGTTATTTACATAACAAAAGGCCCATCGCCAGCATTCAGCGAAGTTTGAATTACACCCCCAACGGGTGGAACTGCGTGAATTTAACTTGTTCATTCAAAAGTTACAAGACAGGAAAAAACATGAAAGATAAATAGGCGCCCGCTGGTAGAGCAGTCTCCGCGGCCTCCCGTGGCTCGCTGGTCAAGGCCTGGTCAGACTGAGGCCGGGTGCTCACTCCATTGTTCGGTGCGATGTCCTCGCCCTCCTCGTCCTCATCTTCCTCGCCCTCGTCGCAGGAGGCGATCTCCTACGCCGAGTCCTCTCCCACCTCCCGGTCCAGCCCGAACTAGTTGGGCGGCACCTCAGCTCCTTCTTCGTCCAGCTCCGGGATGAAGACGGCGGTGTCGGCGTACTCAGCGACCGCAGACGCGCGCTTGACGAGATCACCGTGTACCACCTCCAGCTCAGGCCCGGCCTCCTGCCGGAAGGTGGTCAGCTGGGCCAGATTCAGCTCCGAGTACTAGGCCTTGAAAAACTCCAAGGCCGTCCCAGTGCCAACCTGAGCTGCGACGCCCTTCCAAGCTTCGAACTGCTCAACCGCCACATCCAGCCAGTCGGCAGTCTGACTAGGGGTGCGGGGGACCTGGGCATCCGGCCAGAGCGCGGCCAGCACCTGTGACCCGGCGCACTGCAGGCGGCGGAGCAGATCGTGAGCTGGCACCAAGCGCGTCTTGACGGCCAGGAGCTGCTTGGCAAAGTTCCGAGGCGGTTTGATGGAATGTCCATGACCGCCCTCCTCCGCTGCTCGCGCTGCACCTCGATGGCCTGGCTGATGGTGATGGACCAACCGGGAAGAAATTCTGCCAAGAAGAAGGACAAAGAGTATAGAAGCCAAAAGTCGGCTCCTGCAGCAGTCGGCAGCTGTACAAAAGAAGAAACGGCTTACCATCGATCGTGTCCTCGATCTCGTCGTAGCCGTCCGACAGAAACTTCTCCCTCTCAACCCAGTTTGAGTGCTGAGTCTCAAACTCGTCCTTGAGGAGAGCCTCGCCATCCTTGAGCTGCTAGACCTCTGCCTTGTGCTTCTCCGCTTGGTCCACTGGCTCCTTCCCCAGTCGGTCGCACTCCGTGGCGGCCCGGCTGCGCTCCTGCTCCTTGGTGTGAAGCTCATTCTCGAGCTTGCCCACGGACGCCTGCAGATGGGCGTTGGCCTCTGCCAAGACAAGAAAGAAAATGCGTAAAGCCTCGATGCCAAAAACAAGAAGTTGCGGGAAGATCCGGCCCGACTGCTCAGCAGTCGGCCCGAATCTCGGGGGCTACACACAGTGGGTGCGCTGACGCGCCCCTGCGGAAAGAAAAAGATTCGTACCTCGGCTCTGGTTCAGTTCTGCGGTCCGCTTGGCCAATGCCTGGTTCTGGGAGTTGTAGGCGGCCGCACGAATATTGTGGTAATCTTGCAACAGAACAACATTTCAGCACTCGGAAGCACACCTTGAAGTTCCGACCCGCCTGCTTTCGATGGCCGGCACGGAACAGGGGCTACACACCAGTGGAGTCTTATTTGATGCGCATACGGAAGATTACAAAAATCAAAAACAAGATTGCAAGAAACATACCCGGATTGCCGTCTGCATTGGCAGCATCTCCTCCCTGGACTTCAGGAGGGTGGCGCCGTGGGCGTTGAACTGCTCCAAGATGCCCCTCACCGACATGTTGAGGACACTTGAGCCGGCTCCTAATGCCCAGTCCGGCGGAGCGGCGCTCGTGGCCTTGGTGTCAGGCGCCGACGAGCTCGTGGCCCCAACCTACATCGGCCTTGGCGTCGAGACCGCCTTCGCCGGGTGTTGCCGCACGGGAAAGCGGGTCGTCGCAACCTGGCCCACCACCAGCTCGCCACTAGATGGCGGCACCATCGGCGCTTCGGGCCGGCTACCCTGCACGCCAGTAGTCGGCGCACGCGGAGGCACCTCTGTCTCCGGGACGACGGGGTCAACCTCTCCCCTCTCCAGGGTCGTCTAGTAGGCCCGACCCCTCCAGTCGGCGCCTAGACCTCCACCACCAGCGGCCCCGCGTGCGGCGGGCCGGTGGCTTCCGGAGCCCCACCGTGGGATGCCTCCTCCTCCCGTGCCTTGGCCGCCGCGTCTGCCTGTTCCATGGCCGCTGCGCCAGCTGCTTCCGCATCCGCTCAGGCCACAGCATCCCATTCCTGTTGCGCCTCCAGCCCGTTCCTCTCCGTCGCCTCCTGAAGGCGGTAGCCGGGTCCACGCGACGGACGTTCTCAGAGCCGTCTACTCCCCCAATCATCGAGGCGGATGGGGCCCGCGATAGAGAAAGCGAAGCCCTATACAGCACGACAAGAAAAGCTAAGAAGAGTTTGCGAAAGAAAAAAGAAACAAATCCAAGACAAAGATGATCAAGGAAAAAGTGATCAAGATACTTACGCGGACACCATTGGGCGCTGCTACGGGCCCCTCCAGATGGCGGCCGCTTTCGTGGCCTCTTGCCGCTTGGTCGCAGCGGCCATGGCCCTGGCCTTCTTGGACGGCCGACTGCCAAACAGCGCGGCGTTGGCCTGATGCTTCGGCACGCCGGGTGCTCGAGTCGGCATCGTCGAGGAGCCGGCGCCTGTCCTGCCGGCATCGGGGGCACGGTGCGGCCCATCATCTTCCTCGGCGTCGTTCGGCCACTCCCGAATGCCGCCTCCTGCGGACCCACCTGATCCCTCACCGCCGCCTCCTGCGGCGTCGTCCTCCTTCATCTCGGCCGCCCCAAGCTCGGGGTCGTCCACATCGCTTTACGCACGGTCCGCCAAGTACTGATGGCCTGGGACTAGCGCGTCGGCGGCCGTCTGGCCCGGGAAGCGCTAAGTCACGGCCGAATGGTCAGGCGACACGAGAAGATTGACAAAAGCAAAGAAAAAGATTTAGAGACTTACCGGAGGTGGTGGGTTGGCGCGGCTGTATGGTTCCTTGCCGAACTGCCAGCTCACCTCATCGAGCTTGCAGTCGGAGAAGTAATTGACCAGCCGGACCACCTCCACAGTCGGTGGCGCCTTGGTGCACATCTGGCACGGGTCCCGGAGCCCACTCATGTCGCTAATCAAATGGGGCCGGGCCTAAAGAGGCAGCACCCGGCGCTCGACAAAGGCGGCCAACAGGTCTGAGGCCTTAAGGACTTCCGACTCCGTCATCTCTCGGAGCCGGGTGAGCGCGGTGGAGACGGCGGCCGACAGCGTCCTCGGCCAGAACTTCCAGTTGCCGCGGGGCTCGACTGGCAAGCCGGCAAGTTGACGTAGTCTCGCATCACGTGGATGTTCCGGACGTAGAAGTATGATTTTTGCCAGAGCTTGGCCGACTCCAGCAGAGCAAGGGCCGGGAAGTGAACCTCGGAGCCAATGTGCCGCACCGCCATGCAGGCCCCGCACTAGGCTGCCACGCCTTCGGGTGGTGGTGTCGAGCTTGAGGTAGAAGAGCTCCCCCCATAGCTCGAGCGAGGGCAGCATGCCGAGGTATCCTTCGCACTCGGTGACTAAGGCGGCAAGAAGCACCGCCGTGTTCGACGTGAGATGGTGGGGTTGGAGTTGGTAGAAGTCGAGGAAGGAGCGGATGAAGCCGCTTGCCGGCAAGCCGAAGCCGCAGAGGAAGTGCGTCCTGAAGACGATGCGCTCGCCCTCCTACGGCACCAGTGAGATCACCTTCTCGGGAGGAACACGCACTCCACGTTCGTCGCGTGGGGAAGCTGCCGCGTCTGGCAGAGGAACTCCAAGTGCTCGACTTGGATGTTTGAGCTATCCCAGTCGCCTCAAGCCATCGCTCGTGGTTGCGTGGTGGCGGCGCAGCGTGGTCACGTGATGGTGAGGCCACGGTGATGCGGAGAACTCACGCAACCGCGGGCCGCAGCGGTGCTTCGACGGCTGGCAGCGGCACGGTGGCAGCAGGGAGCAGAGAAGATGGAGGAAGATGAAAAGATGAAGGACGGGGAGGGCGCGCGTGCATTCTGCCGCTCCCTCCTACCCCTACTTATAGGCCTGCAGCTGCGGAGCTGAACAGGCAAGACGTGGGGGCGTGGGATTAACTACGCCCACACCCCGCACGACCCCGTGCATTACGTGCATTAATGGCGCGAGATTAAAGCGCCTGAGAAGGGAAAATGTCTGCCTCGGCCGCAGCGGATCCGCGCGCGTGCCAAGGCCCTGTAGGGGCGGGCACGGGCCTGTTGCAACGTCCCGTCACGCGCGTGGGCTGGCAGGCCGGCCTGGTCTGCTGGTGACGCGTGGCGAGTGAGCAACGGGCGGCAGGCCTGCCACCTGGCTGGCTCGCCACCCGGCGTCTACCGCGGCAGTTAGAATTCACCAAGCGACCGGCCTGGCCTTGGTCGGCTCCTAATAGTCGGCATCACCAGAAGCCGGACGAAGCAAGACTATCAGATCACTCAGAGTAGGAAGCTACTGAGGCTCCTCGATTTTAGCCGCGGTGCCCCACCAGCTTTGGGGACTACTATCGGAGGGATTGACCACAGGTAGCCTCATCGGCACCCCATAGTATTTCAAGACATCAGGTGATGTAGGGTGGAACCCTAATCGGAGATCTTTCACGTTTGGAGGGAATCCTACGGGGAAAACACGATGAACGGGCGGAAGAACACAAGGAAACACACACAAGAGGAACACTAAACCGACAAGTTTCGATTACAAAAGGGCTAGATCACCGAACACATAAGGTAGCACAAGATTCAAAATCAACAAAGGAAAGATACACGAGTAGCCGATCTTCTCCGAGAGGAGGTCTTGATGGGGTCCACCCTAGAGGGGGTCTTGAATCCGCTTGGGGATTCTTCTCCGAAGAGGTCGTGAACTCCGAGGAGAAGTACCAAGTGGATGAGCAAGGGCTCTCACACCAAAGATGAGATAAACCAATGCTAACCCTAACTAGGAGGAGGTGGGAGAGTATTTATAGTTCTGAGACGAAAGGGTACACGGGCCTCGGCCCAAGTGGCTGCCTTGACGCAGGGCGGAAGTTCGGGCTAGGCCGGAAGTTCGGGCAGGGTCCGCCTAAGCCGAGAGTTGGCGGTGGAGCTGGGCTGGCTTAGGGGGCGGAAGTTCGGGCAGGTTCGGGCTAACCAGGAAAGTTAGCACGCCGGGCTGGTCAAAGTCGTCTGAGTAGGAAGCTCGGGCTGGCGGAAGTTCCGGGCTGTGGCCGAGTTCCGGGCTGTCAGTGTTGGCGCTTGTCGTTTCCTCTTGACTCCTGGTTCCTTGGCTTGAACGTTGTACCTGATCACGCCACGGTGTCTCGGACTTAGGTAGTAGCCATGTCTCCTTTGGAAGGAAAAGGGAAATCGAATAGGAGTGATGTCACCTCGGATTGAATAGCACGAGCTCTTGCTCTTGTCATGGGCCCACTTGGAGCTTGGATAGTTGATGGAAGGTCCATGGGGATGACCGAAGGATGCTCCGCATCATATCCACCGCCCCCCTTGTGAAAGATCCGACCTCGGATCAAGATCTTCATCACCATGGTACGGCGCGAGGTCCTTGACGTTGAAGATGTCGCTCACATTGTACTTGTCTCGTGGTAGGTCGATCTTGTAGGCGTTGTCGCTAGAAGCGTGCTAGCACCTTGAAAGGTCAATCGGCTCAAGGGAGAATCTTGGACTTGCGTTCGTTGGGGAAGCGGTCCTTGCGAAGGTGTAGCCACACTAGATCACCAATGTTGAAGACCATGGGTTGCTTGTTGACGTTGAGCTTGGTCGTTAGTCTTTGTACTCGGAGATCGATGATTTGACTTGTATCCTCATGCATCTTCTTGATGTAGCTTGCCCGTGCACTTGCATCCATGTTGGTGCGCTCTTGTAGAGGAAGTGGTAGAATGTCCAATGGTGACAACGGGTTGAAGCCGTAGACGATCTCGAAGGGGGACTTGCCGGTAGTCGAGTGTGTTGCACGATTGTAGGCGTACTCGGCGATGGGTAGACATGCCTCCCACTCCTTGATGTTCTTCTTGATCAAGACGCGAAGTAGAGTGGAGAGTGTGCGGTTCGTCACCTCCGTTTGGCCGTCGGTTTGAGGATGGTATGCAGATGAGAACAAGAGCTGGATTCCGAACTTGGCACATAGGGCTTCCAAAAGTAACTCAAGAACTTGACGTCACGATCGTAGATGATTGTCTTTGGTACTCCATGGAGTCACAAGATTTCCCTACAAAAAAGTTTTGCAATATGTGAAGCATCGTCTATCTTGTTGCAAGGAATGAAATGTGCCCTCTTGGAAAATCTATCCACAACAACAAACACGGAATCCTTGCCATTTTGAGTTCTAGGCAAACCAAGTACAAAATCCATGCTAATGTCTTCCCAAGGTTGATAAGGGATAGGAAGGGGCATGTAAAGACCATGAAATTGAGCTTTAGACTTAGCTTTGCGGCATGTATAGGATCGGTTGGTGAAGCGTGAGATGTCGCGAAACATCTTGGGCAAAAAGTAGTTCTTGGAGAGCGTGGCGAATGTCTTATCGCGTCCAAAGTGTCCCATGAGTCCGCCTCCATGAGCCTCTTGCAAAAGGAGCAAACGAAGAGAAGACTCGGGAATGCATAGTTTGTTAGCTCTCATAAGATAAGCATCCTTGATATAGTATTGTTCCCAAGACGTATGCGTCAAACACTTAGCATAAGGAATAGAAAAAGATGGGTCATTTTTATGTGCTCAAAACCAATAACATTCAATTCAAGTTTAGTGACAAGCGTGCATATGCGTGAAAGTGCATCGGCAACTACATTTTCCTTACCCTTAATGTATTTGATGACATAAGGAAAAGATTCAATAAATTCACTCCATTTGGCATGACGCTTGTTCAACTTAGTTTGACCCTTTAAGTACTTAAGCGTTTCATGATCGATATGGATGAAAAATTCATGAGGTCTAAGGTAATGTTCCCAAACATGTAGAAAACGCACTAGAGCATATAATTCCTTGTCATATATGGGATAGTTAAGTTGAGCACCGGTGAGTTTTTCACTAAAGTAAGCAATGGCTCGTTTTTCTTGAATCAAAACTCTGCCAATTCCGGTACCACTTGCATCACAATGAACCTCAAAAGTTTTGTCAAAGTTGGGCAAATCAAGAATCGGAGCATGAGTAAGCAAAGACTAGAGATAATCAAAAGCGGTGGATTGCAAAGATCCCCAAACAAAAGGAGTATTCTTCGTACTCAAGGCATGCAAAGGGGCGGCGATTGTGCTAAAGTTTTTCACAAAGCAACGATAAAAACCCGCAAGACCAAGAAAGCTACGCACTTGTTGCAAATTGGTGGGTTGGGGCCAAGTTTTAATTGCTTCAATTTTAGATTCATCAACATGGACACCCTTTGAGGATACAACAAAACCCAAGAAAACCACTTTGTCAACACCAAATGTGCATTTTGTCATGTTTGCATAAAGACTTTCCTTGCGAAGGGTTTGCAAAACAGCCCTAACATGATCAAGATGTTCTTTCAAGGTTTTGCTAAACACAAGAATATCGTCGAAGTAAACCACAACAAAGACTCCAATATAAGGACGAAGCACATGATGCATAAGACGACGAAAGTACCGGAGCCTCCGATAGACCCATAGGCATCACTAACCACTCATACAATCCAAATTTCATTTTGAAAGCAGTTTTCCATTCATCACCCTCTTGTATGCGAATTTGGTAATAGCCACTTTTAAGATCAATTTTGAGAAAAAGTTGGCTCCACTAAGTTCATCAAGCATATCATCTAAGCGAGGAATGGGATGCCTATAGCGAATGGTAATAGCATTTATAGGTCTACAATCGGAACACAAGTGGAAACTTCCATCGGGTTTAGGCACAAGTATAACGGGAATGGCACAAAAAAGCTTTCACGTACATGACCGTTGTCGATGAGTTGTTGTACTTGCCATTGAATTTCCTTGGTTTCTTCAGGATTGACTCGGTATGGAGCTTTGTTTGGGAGAGGCGCTCCGGGGATGAGGTCGATTCGATGCTCAATGCCTCGAAGAGGAGGTAGAACCGGAGGTAGTTCATCGGGGAAAACATCTTGGAATTCCTGCAAAAGAGATTGAAACACTAAAGGTAGCTCGTAAGGGGTGTTAGTTGTTGGCTCTCCATCCTTGCACACAAGAACAAAGTGTATCACACTAGATGGGTTCTCACACACTTCTCTCATCTCACTTTTGGTGGCAAATAGGATGAGGTTTTTCTCTCTAGGCGAAGAGGCGCTCAAGTTTGGCTTGTGGCTCTCACTCACTTTTTGGTGGATCACTTTCTCACTCTTCTCTCCATGATGTGTGGCTTGCTTGTCGGCTAACACTTGACTAGGAGACATAGGTCGTAGCACATATTCCTTCCCTTTCATCTAGAAGCTATAGTGATTGGTACGTCCGTTGTGGAAGACACCACGGTCGAATTGCCATGGTCGACCAAGAAGGAGGTGGAAAACGGTCATTGGGACCACATCACACTCCAAAGTGTCCTCATATGCACCGATTTTGAAGGAGACTTGGACTGTATGCTCAACTCGTATAGTGCCGGAGTCACTTAGCCATTGAACCTTGTATGGATGCGAGTGCTTCCTCTTGACCAATTGAAGTTTGGAACATAGTTCTTCACTTGCCAAGTTGTGGCAACTACCTCCGTCGATGATGACCTTGACGGATCTCCCCTTGATGCCGGCCTTTGTGTGGAAGATGTGGCATCTTTGGTCATCTTCTTTTTGATGTTGAAGAGTTAAGACCTTGGAGACCACGAGGGCGGGGCTCGAATCCTCATCACAAAAGACTTGATCATCTTCATCTTTGTTCACTCGCCGGTGCATGGCCACTTGCTCAAGAGCTTCCATCTCCTCTTCACTCATGGAGTCATAGGTGTCATCGTCGTTCAGGATCATGGTGCGCTTGTTGGTGCGTTCATATGACTTGTGGCCTCGGCCGCCGCAAGTGAAACACTTGAAGGAGCTTGTCTTTACGGTCTCATTGTTTGAAGTAGATGATGAAGCACGCGGCTTGAAGTTGCTTGTAGTAGGAGGAAGACGACTTGAACTTGTCGAAGTTTTCTTGTAACTTGACTTGTCGTCGTTGCTTGTAGAAGGTTTGGTTGATGTAGATGTTGGAGGAGTTGTTGAAGATTGGTTGTTGGAGAAGCCGTAGGTCTTGAATGAGTACTTGGCATTTGAAGTCATCTTGCACTTGACGTTCCGCCTTTGTAGCTTGATGCACGAGCTCAATGAGAGTGGAGTACGGTTGGAAGTCGGCGATCTTCTTGATGGGATGATTGAGTCAATTCAAGAAACGTGCCATTGTTTGCTCATCGTCTTCCTTCACACTGGCTCGAATCATGGCTATCTCCATTTCCTTGTAGTATTCTTCAACACTCTTTGTTCCTTGCTTGAGAAGTTGGAGTTTCTTGAAGAGGTCGCGGTTGTAGTAGGTTGGCACAAAGCGTCCTCTCATGACATCCTTCATTTGAGCCCAAGTGTTGATTGGAGGTTCACCTCTTGCTTGTCGTCGCTCAATGATTTGTTCCCACCATATGAGCACATAATCTTGGAACTCAAGTGAGGCCATAGCGATCTTCTTCTCTTCCTCATAGTTGTGCAAACTAAAGATTTTGTCGACCTTTAATGCCCATGAGAGGTACTCTTCGGGGTCATTACTTCCATTGAACTTGGGCATGGTGAATTTGAGCTTTCCATATCGGTGCTCTTCATTTTGTTGTGGTCGAGGATGATGACGCCCTTGACGTGGATGACAATCATCTTCTTGTTGCTCTTAGTGTGGAGGAAGTCCATGATCAACTTGCTCTTGTTGAACTTGAGGTTGAGGTGGAGCTTGACAAGCTTGTTGAGGAGCTTGAGGGACTTGACGTTGCACACGTGGTTGGTAGTTCCTCTCTTGGATTTCTTCTCGAAGGGCTTCCTCTTGATTGCGCCGTTCGCTATTGCGGTTGGCGATGGCTCGACTTGAATCTTGAAGGGCACGTTGCGCCTCAAGAGCTTGCGCTTCTCGTTATTGTTGTTGAAGACGTTGAGCCTCGGCGTCTTGTTCCTCTTGATGTAGACGCGCTCGTTCTTCCTCTTGGCTCCTTAGTCATTGTCGTTCTTGAGCTTGGGCAAAAGCGGCTTGGTTTGATTGAGGACGAGGGACTTGCTCATCGACTTGCTCTTGTGAATGCTTGTCATGTAGCGGGTCGCGAGATGCATGACGGTCTTGACGCGCGGCTCGTCGAAGGGTGTTCGATGACGGTGTACTTGAGTCGTAGAAGGTGTCGCCGGAGTGTCGACTCGAGCGGCCCCGTCTTGATGATCACGAAGTGGAATGATGTCGTTTCCTCATCAAGGCGCCGATCTCGTCCATTCTTGCATCATTCTCTTGTTTGTGCGCGTCGAACTTGTTGTCGAAGTAGTCCCTTGTACGTTGTTCGGAGAGTCGCAAGTTGGTGGCGAGGTTGTCGATGCGGTCGTTCATTGCTTGTTGCTCTTGATGTAACGCTCGTTGTGCACCAAAGAGGTGGCTCTTGGTGACGTATGATGACATGTCGTCGTCTTGCTCGATGAAGAGTGGGTTGGTAGAGGTACTTGGCCTATCCATCATTCCAAGAAGAATATGTGAGTGGTAGAAGGAGAAGAACTTATACCAATGTACCTTTGACCGATGTTGATGATGAATCGTTCACCCAAATGCGGACAATGAAATAGCACTATTGGTACCAGTCCTTGTCGGTTCTCACACCTACACAAATAAAAGCTTATGGTGGAGCTTGGTGAGGATGGTGGCACAAAATTTGATGCAATTGTAAGTGAGATTCAATAATGTTGGAAAAGATTCACAAATTTGCAAATGCAACAAGTTGACCAAGCAAGTAGGTGTACACGGAAATACACACGCAAATAGATAAGTGGGATTGTGCAAACCAAAAGTGAGCCAAAATGTGGAATCCACGAAAATGCTCTTGTTGCACAATACTAGAGAGACGCTAGCACGATTGCATAATAGGCGGATACAGAACTTGTGCACAACCTACTAGGCATAAATGCAACTATCTCTATCCCACGTATGCTATATGTATGGTATTTCGATGCTATGATCCAAGATGATCTAATATGACAATCTTAACGTAGTATGATGCTATGGTTCTTGCTCATAAGCTCTTTGCTTATCTGTCCTCTTTGCTTAAAAGCTTGGGTGGCTCTTTCACTTTTGAGCTCTTTTCTCATGCAAAACGTCACGAACCAAGATATCACTTGTGTATGCTATGACAATTTTGTGACACACAAATGGATCCCAAGTTATGCACCACGATGGTATGGTATGTATGATATGGAGTATGATCACTAATGTGCACAAGTCACGTTGCCTGCAATACTCAATGGCTAGTCTCGATGGGTAAGCAACGCAAAAGATGGCTATGATGTTTATCAATGCAATGGCAAGGTTTGGACAAAGATGTCGTCGAGATTACCGTCCGTGCTTACGGTTGAGGTTCCAAACGGATGCGAAATGTGGACGATGATGTGATGCACGGTCTTCAGTATGTTGGCGAAGATGCCGCTGCACCGTGGTCGAAGTTGCCGAAGAAGCGGGGGTCACCGAAGATGCGCGACCCTTCTGTCTAGGGCGGAAGTTCCGGGCAAGACGGAAGGTCCGGGGTCCGCAAGTTCTGGGCCTAGGGCCAGAAGTTCCGGGTTGGGCCGGAAGTTCCGGCGGTCGGGAATCTGCCAAGAACAGGAACTTCGGGATCGAGGGTTGGGCGGAAAAAATTGGGGGAAAACCCAAATCCTGAGGGGAAAAGAAGGAATTAGAAGGGAAGAAAGGTAGGGATGCTAGATCCACTCGAAGCAAAGCAAATCCACGGATCAAATCCAACAAAACTTCATCACACCAACAAATCACAAAAACAATTGGGGCTATTTTTGGTGGGGAATTTTCGGATTTAGGACGAAAACAACACAATCAAGCTAGAAATCACGGGGTAGGGGCTCCAAAAACATGATCAACGTGGCTCATGATACCATATGATGTAGGGTGGAACGCTAATTGGAGATCTTTCACGTTTGGAGGGAATCCTACGGGGAAAACATGATGAACGGGCGGAAGAACACAAGGAAACACACACAAGAGGAACACCAAACCGACAAGTTTTGATTACACAAGGGCTAGATCACCAAACACATAAGGTAGCACAAGATTCAAAATCAACAAAGGAAAGATACATGAGTAGCCGATCTTCTCCGAGAGGAGGTCTTGATGGGGTCCACCCTAGAGGGGGTCTTGAATCCGCTTGGGGGATCTTCTCCGAAGAGGTCGTGAACTCCGAGGAGAAGTACCAAGTGCATGAGCAAGGGCTCTCACATCAAAGATGAGCTAAACCAATGCTAACCCTAACTAGGAGGAGGTGGGAGAGTATTTATAGTTTACGGGACGAAAGGGTACACGGGCCTCGGCCCAAGTGGCTGCACGCAGGCAGGGCCGGAAGTTTCGGGCTAGGCCGGAAGTTCCGGGCAGGGTCCGGCCTAAGCCGAGAGTTGGCGCGGGTGGAGCTGGGCTGGCTTCCGGGGGCCGGAAGGTCCGGGCGGGCCGGAAGTTCTGGGCCGGGTTCCGGGCTAACCAGAAAGTTGGCACGCCCGGGCTGGTCGAAGTCGTCGGAGGCCGGAAGCTCCGGGCTGGCCTAAAGTTCCGGGCTGTGGCCGAAAGTTCCGAGCTGTCCAGAGTGTTGACGCTTGTCGTTTCCTCTTCAGCTCCTGCTTCCTTGGCTTGAACGTTGTACCTGATCACGCATAGTGTCTCGGACTTAGGTAGTAGCCATGTCTCACTGGAAGGAAAAGGGAAATCGAATAGGACTGATGTCACCTCGGATTGAATAGCACGAGCTCTTGCTCTTGTCATGGGCCCACTTGGAGCTTGGATAGTTGATGGAAGGTCCATGGGGATGACCGAAGGATGCTCTGCATCATCAGGGCTAGCTGCGCCCCTCACACCTTCTGGACGAGCGGCCGACACCTTGGGCCGGCTGGTCCAGGGGCGCGACTGCTAAAAGACGGCACACCCCCCAGCAGGCGGCGTCAGGGGGCCGGCATTCAGCAGGTGGCCCCGCGCCCCCTCAAAGTTGGCACCCATTTACTATGACGAGACGGGGCGTGGCTACAGTATAACCTGCCACCCCCGAATCCAGGATGAACGTGGCGACAGTGCAGGTGTACCAAGCGGACACCCCTCGCCCGGCGTGGCACTGTAGCCACGCGGTCCATGACGCAACCTACATCAGTAGGAGCCCTGCACCCACGACGGGTGGTCGGGACGGCCCGCAGGCGGCGGGCACTACCTGTCCGCGAGCCACTAGAAGATGGCGAACCTCGAGCAGGCAGCATTGAGGCCGGGACGACTCCTAGCATCCAGCCATCCCTCCCCTCGTGATGTGTGCACCACTAATCTGATGAGATGGAGTGTGGCGACAGTGAGCGCCCGCCAGGCGGCGGGACTGTAGCCATGCGCCCCCTCCCCCCCCCCCCCACAAAGCAAACATCACCAAGTGCGGGGCCAAAGTAGAAAGCATTCAGCATGCCCCGCAAGCGCGCGAGCCCTACCTATTGGTCGACTTTGCGGCAGCTGGTGGGACCCACCAATCGGCGGGCCCCAGCAGCTGGTGGAGAAGCCGGCGCCCAATGACACTGACGGTCGGGTCCTACACCCGGCCGCATTACCATTGTACCCCTGGGGGTAGGCCTATAGAAACCCCCAGGTTCACCCATGCAAAGGGTTCAGAACCCTAGCCAGCTTACACCCACATAGAGAGAGGAGATAGAGCTAGCCTTGCCCTCCTTCCTCCTCTAGCCAAAACAGCTCAAGGAGCACTCTTGTAGCTACTCTATTGACGATAGTCATCACGCAGCGACCCCACAGAGCAGGACTAGGGGTGTTATCTCCATGGAGAGCCCCGAACCTGGGTAAGACTCGTAGGCATTCGAGATCTCGCTCACTCCCACTTCTAGGACCCGACGACGTACCCCTGTCCCCATCCATGATAAGCCACCCCCTTGCATATGTCGCTACCTCGACAACGATACCAGAAGTTCAACTGTCAAATGATAGTCAGTTCAAGCAGTATTACCAAAATAGAGACAGAAAAATGTTTTGTCAACAGTAGGCATAATAAACTTCGTGTCAAAAAGAGAATATGACGGGAGGTTCAGGCTAAGAAACACTCACGATATTTTGGCAGTCTCCGTGGAAACTTGTTCGTGGCATTCTCTTATTAGTGTAAGGAAGTGAATCAAGGATGTCAATGCTCCCATGATATCAATTCAGCACATTGTAGTGCGCTATTTTGTCAATTGGCTTGAGAAGTATCAGAAAAACGTGACAAGAATGAAAGAAATGGTGAACACAAACTATAAAGCATAAGTATTGAAACAACCGAGATGAACAAAAACTTCTTGACAAACTCAGCAAAAGGATGAACACAAAATTAAAAAAAGAAAGAGTTATGAAAACCTAACCAGCTTTGCATTAAGAAGGTCTTCTTCATTGTGAACAAACATAGGGAGGAGTTTAACCGATTTTTTGCATCGAATTGTGGAAGTGTTGCAGCAAAAAATCCATACTCCAGGCAGTACTGCATTCACAAGAACAGAATTAAAAACACCTCCAAAATGTCACTATACCAAAACTAGAACAAAAAAGGGAGATAGGGTTACAAAGAACTAAAACATGTATGAAGTTGGGACTCAGTACAACCCTATCAGCACAAGAGAAGATCTCAGAGGCACTACAAAAAAAGACACTTCCGTGATGATACGCGTTTGTCACAGTAGGTCAGGTTTTCTGTCATGCATGTACATCCATGACAATTTTATGACAGAATCAAGATAGTCATACTGTCTTTGTCGTAGAAGTGTTCCATGACATTACCAAAATTATCATCACGGAAGTGTCCACTTCCATGACGATAAATCGCGCGTCATATAAGTGCTTTCGTCAAGGGTGACCGACACGTGGCATCCACCGTAACGGAACATCGTTAAGCTATCGGGTCCGATTTTGGATCCGATAACCCGTTAACAGCCCGCACCAATGGGGATTTTCCACGTGTAAAATACTCATTGGCCGGAGGAAACACGTTTTTGCTCACCGTTGGGACAGATGCCATCCACTCATTGGACAGGAGGCGCCTATGATACGTCGACACGTGGCATGGCCCAACAGAGGCCCATTCCGATGAAAAGGCTAGCCCAGCTAAAGGCCCACCATGTTTTTTCGGGCACTAATGGGCTGGCCCGTTAACAGACTACCATGTTTTCGGCCAAATTGAGGCCCATACTAGATCAGGCCCATTCACAGCCTGCCGTGTTTTGGGTAAAATTACGTCCCATATCGTATCAGGCCCGTTAATAGGCCACTGTTCTTTTGGGCCCATTCTAAGATAGGTTTGTATTTCAGCCTGTTAAATGCCCGTTTACTAGTTCGGCTCGATAATAGTTTTGGCCAGTTAGCGGCATGTGGTGCATCTGGGACATTGTCGGCCTGGTTTAACTTTAGTCCATTTAACGGCCCATGCAGACACTAGGCTATTTCTTGTCCAAAGTAACTTTAGGCCTCTTAACGGCCCGTAGTCTTCGTGGATAAATTGCAGCCCAACTGGCCTACCGGCCTGTTAATGGCACGTGTAATAGTTGGGCCTAATTACAGCACGTGTTGAATATGGTCTCCTTACAGCCCATCTGATAATGGCCCGTGAAACTTTTAGGCCTATGGCCCGCGTAGATACCAGCCTGCTTAAAGCCCATAATTTTATTGGGCCAAACGAGCCCGAGATATATTTTGGCCCGTTAACTGCTCGTCCTATTTGGGCCAAACATGGGCCTTAGGCAATTTCGGCCTATATTGGCCCGTGGATTTTTCGGCTCAACGCTAGCCCAATCTAGGTTTTTGCCTGTTAAAAGCCCATTGTATTCTCTCGCCCAGCTGGCCAGAACTTTACTCGACCTGTTAAAGGCGGGAAACAACCATAAGGTTTAGACTTGCTAATGGCCCAAGATGATTATAGGCCCATGTTTCGGCCCATATGAGTAACGGGTCATACGAAGACCGACAATAATCGAGATCCACTGAACCTTCCGCCCTAAATTACAGCATACCAACCAAGAATAAACCTAGACTATACAACAAAGATATTACAACATATTACATCGCCTCGGCATCAAAGTTCACCGCCAGTGATAATAAAGGGCAACCAGACAGCAGATTACATAAACTGGGCAGGTCGCCACCAGAGGAAGTTAACAGGCGGACAAAATAATAGACAGAACCGACACCACTTCAACACAGTTCAAGAAAGTTTAGCTCGGCCCAGCAGCTGCAGCGCAAGCAACTTAGCAACCTGATGAGACTGTGCTTCTTTGGCGCTCATATCCACCCACTTAAGCTGCATAACATCAATAAACGTCTTGTACTTACGGTTAATCTTATATAGAGATTGGAGTTCCAGTCGTATTTGAGCGGAATCATGTATTTCTGCTTGAATTTCAGACTGAAGAAGTCGAACAGATTTAGGCGGAGACTTCATCGAGCTTGTGTCACTGAGTAAGTTTGACACTACATAAAAATGTGACTTCGTGGTTGTATCCCTGCCCTCAATATGTTTTGAATTCTCCTCTGGAATATGTGTTAAAGGGACAAACAATGGGTTCATCTCACTATCATTGTGGCAGTTCTTCCTAGCAGCAGTGTTGTCACCCTGAAAGAGAAGCAAGTAGGTAGATAACAGGTTTTGCACGTATAAGCATCAGCGCTGTCAATTCATCTCATTTCTTTGTCAAAAATAAAGAGACACGGTTTAAAATAGCATTAACATAATAGGGATTTTTCATAGTTAAGACGACAGGAAATGGCATTGTGCAGGAGCGGCCAGCTTCACCAGACCACTAGATTACAGATCAAGAAAACAAGCATAGATGTAGTTCTAAACAATGTATAAGCATGAATGGTGAGTGTACTATCAATTTATACCATTTCAGATTGGTTAATAAAGCGACACGATTTAAATAACATTAATATAATATGGCATTTGTTCAAAGTTGAAACATAGCAGGATATGACATTGTGTTGTTGTTGGTAGTCTCACCACACCACTGGATTACAGATCAAGAACACAAGCATACACATAGTGCTAAAGAAGATAACTTGCTATGTTTAGTTTAATTTACATGGTACGAATAAGGAACTAGATTGTACAACTAAAGACTAAAATTGAGAACGACAAACTTATGTTTATGTACTTTTACTTTATAAACTTTGAACAAGCAATTTGATGTAGACGACAAAAATAAACAGCATTTGCACTCATAGCTATCCAAATGTAAACAACAAAGTTTGAATGCTCGAGGAGAATAAACTTACATTAGTAGTGAAGACAGGCTCTATAAAGGCCTTGTCCATATTGATAGGGCGGCAATTCAAGAAGACCTCACACTCTTCTTCAAGAGTATTGCCTTTATTCTACATCTTGTTAAGAGTATATATAGATGTGAAAATATAGGAACAAATGGCAATTATTTAACTTAAGATGGAGAGTACAAATGTATACAACATACAGGCAGAAGGCACTGAGAAGAGCAATGCGGAGCTAAACTTCTTCAGTAACATTGGTTTTATTCAATATTTTGGCAAGAGTGAATGTAGATCTGATGTAGCGACCCGACCCGAATGGATCAAGTCTCTGTGCTTAGGTGTCATCCCTGGATCGGTATGCTGACACACACAGTACTCGAAGGATTTATAACAGAGGTAAATCACATGTATAAAGTAACGTAAATACTATTACCTCGATCCATAATATAGCGGAAGCAACAAGGTTGTGGATTCCCATCAACACCAACGGCAAAGTTGAGTATAGGAAATCATAACCCTAACGTATCACTTACATCGTCGTTCAAAAAGTGCGCAACATGAAAAGTTGCAGCCAAAACGGTCAGCTCATGGAATATCTTTGGCAAAAGTAACACATAGAGAATAATGAAGGAATAAGCCTATACTACATGCATATATGGCTGGTGGAAAAGCTCTATGGTTACAGTTTTGCAAAAAGCCAATTTTTCCCTATATCAAAGGAATAAATTTTATTTTAACTATCATGGTGGTTGAAACATCATTGAGAAGGTATAACCCCAACTCAATCCCAATTAAGGTATTAAACAACCCAATAATATTAATTTAGAGTGATGAGATACATGTGAATACTCAAGTACTAGATACTCAGAATTGTCCATAACCGGGGACACGGCTAACCATGATTAGTTTGTACACTCTGCAGAGGTTTGCGCACTTTTCCCCACAAGACTCGATCGCCTCCGTTGGTTTCTCGTGACCGCATGGTGTTTGAGAAGCGGATGACCGAGACACAGTCTTCGTAAACATTAACTCTCTACTCCGGATAGATCATACCAAACCTATAAAACCCACTACCGCTGATCTACCTCTTGAAAGCTTCACGTAACTTACTCAACTATGCTAGAGCCCATAATAGCTTGTGGCTGCACACGGAAGTTTCTAGCATGAATAATCTCAGTTCCCTTTGAGCACGGGTGGCGGTCCATAGGAAGATCACACGGGTACCCGGGATTTCCAAAGATAAACAGACAACACTGGGTTCCCCAGTGCCTCGATCCACCAGGATGTGTATTTAAGTTGCCACCTTAAAGTAAACCATTAATTAATAATCTCACATATGTCGTGAATATCTCTCAAACCCAAACCACGTCTCTGAGCATAGCATGGCAATATAAGCATAACGTAGAAGTAACTCCCAAGGGTTTGAAAGTAACAGGGCAATAGGTTCCTACCTCTTCATCTACTTCCCAACCCACAAATTAATGCCATCCTAATCATGCATTGTTGGAGGGTTGAGCTAATGCATAAAAACTGGGTATGAAAAGATATGATCAAGTATTACTTGCCTGCAATGTTGATGAAGATGATTCGTACTCAAAACTCTTGATAGGTCTACTCGTCACACTCCGGTCAATCTATCGTAAGCAAGCAATAGTAACCACACATAAGCAATCACTCAAAAGATCGGAAAGAACGAAGAAAGCGGTTGGAAAACATCAAAACCAAGCAAATAACTCTTGCAACATAAAACAATTTCTAACAGTACCAAAATTATATGGATTTGGCCTTATCGGAAGGTTTAGGTCAAGAGCTTCGATTTCCAAAAAGAATCAGCTAAATCGGATTCTGAAACTCAAGTTATGATCAACGAAGTTTGAATACAAATCAGTTTGAATTCAAATTTTAAAACTTTCAAAAACATGTGTAAGTTGGATTACTGGATAGAGGAGATCATAACAAAAAAGTGGGCGTTGGTTTCGTTGGATTTGGATAAACGAGTAAAAAGTTATGAGGGTTTGAAGATTAGGAACTAATCTGTGAAGAAAATAATTACTTACGGGTCCCTAACAGAAAACTAAAATAAAATGAAAAGGCTATCTAGCGAACGTTCGCTAACGAACGGAAAAACCATTCGGTGCAAACCCTAACTAACGAACGTTCACCGAATAAGAAAAAAAACGTTTTAGAAAAAAAAACAAAAGGATCTGGACCCTTAGATCCAGATCGGACGGACGGGGAGGGGCGGCGGTTACCGCGGCGGCGGCGGCGAACTCCGGCGACACGGGAGGGCGGCGGCGTCTCAGCTCCGGTCGGGTGGTGGCTCCGGGCGACGAGGAAGGCGGCGGAGTGGTCGAGGAGGGGCGGCGCGGCGAGGGGAGGAGATTGGCAGCCTCGGCGGTGGCTCCCGACGACGAAACAGAGCGGGGCGGCGGCGACTGCGGGCTCCGGCGGCTCAGCGAGATGCGGCAGCGGCACGGCAAACGAGGAGAGAGAGAGGGGTCCGAGCGCCGGGATTTATAGGAGGGGAGGGGAGGCGCTGGCTTGGAGGAGGGGCAAGGTGGCGCGGTGTCCGGCCGGCATACGGCGGCGTGGCGCTCCGTGGAGTCGGTCTCCTGGGAGATCGGGACGGCTGACAATGGCTGGGCCGGGCACTGTGAGCCGAGGCCGGCCCAGTCGGCGGGAGGATTTTTTTAATATAAAACAGACAAATAAAAATAAAATAATAATAAAAACAAAATAAATAGAAATATTATATAGGCATATAATATATCAAAATTTTCAGAAAAAACTTTCCCTCTGAGATGAACATTATTCTAGCATTAAATAAAATACACACAAATTTAAATAAAGCAAAGAGTGCTACTGGTCCAATAAAATCCAACAAAAAACATTTTAAAAATATCAAAAAGAATTCAAATTTATTTCTCTCCATTTTTATGAGGTAGGGAATCATGTTACCCTATTTTCCATATATTTTATTTTTGAAGAAAAATAATTTGAATAAAACTCAAATAACTCCAAATTGGAAATAAATTCAAGAGAACTTTGAATTTTAATTCTTTGAAACTCCCAACTCATATTTCATATGTTTTGAAGAAGTCCTTTTATCTTTGCTCGTTAAAATCATTGAGTTGCATAAAGTTTCAGAATTGGAAATATTTTCCAAATGAAATTCAAATATTTTCAACACCCCTTGTCATTTAAATAAATGGAAGAAGTCATATCATCTTCTCCCTAGGGTTTTGTGGTGAAAAGAATTTGAATTCACGGAGAGCATAAAAGCAAAAATGAAAGTTTGGGAAAGTCCTTTTATTCCCTCTTATTTAACTTTCAAAAGTTTCAATTCACTCACTTGCAGTCAATCAATCAAACAATCAATCAAAACTATCTATGTGTTTATAACATTCCAAAATTTAGAATTTTGGGATGTTACATACCTACCACCCTTCAAAGGAATCTCGTCCTCAAGATTCGGAGAGGCTAGCAAGAAATAGGTTAGGTTTGGGGGTCTTCTCAAAATCCATCGATCATCTCCGGGGTCTCGGGTGCTACCACCCTTAGAAGCTTGGTTACGGTTCCATCAAAACTCATATACTCCATCCTTATCGTTGACAGTGTCGGTCTTCTCAAATCGTCAGGATAATTCCTTCTCTGGGCTCTTCTGGTAGTGGCATAACCTTTTCCTCAATTCCTTCGTCCTTTCCTCTTGGTAAGGTTATTCCGAGATTGGGTCTTCATAGTCGACGAAATTTGGCGCCATTTCTAAACAACTATCGATATCTCTTGGTGGTCCTCAATTTATGGTTTGTCCTGCAGGAAACGGGTCTGGGTTGAACCTCACCGTATTTCCTACGGTTGGCAACAACTGCCTTGTACAAGGGGAAAAGGAATACCTATACCATTCTAAGGTTTAAACAAGGTTTAATATAAATGCGTCTCTCTGCTATAGGTAAGTCACTCAGATTTACCATCCCATATAGCAAAGTGAATAATAAGAGTAAGTCGGTATGGTGATCAATCCATCCCGCACTCCAAATCATTACCTTGTACATGGTTTAGCGAATCTCGCATTCTAACACTCGGTCATCCTCACAAGCATTGCAAAATTTCTCTTGTCGACGAACCAAGTTCGGTAAATCCATTGATTCTGCAAGCCAAACAAAACATCTATCGTTCCTTAACAACTCTCAGGTTTTGCGTTACTCCTATAAAATCGTCGGTTGATAAAGGCATACCCTCTTCTTCCAGAGTTTCTCTTCAGCAAGAGTGTGCTTGCTTCTTGGCAGGTCATGGGGCCTGTGGGTTATGGTCCATCTCATCACTTAAAATCCTTGAAATCATCATCGCGGGCAACTGGTCGTTATTCCAACATCCAACTTCCTGGCATACTTAAAATCCATCCAAATGTACTGTCTCTTTTCCTTCTATTTGTACCAAACTGAGACGTGATTACTCAGACTCATCATGGAATTTAAATTGATCCATATTTATAACATCATACCTCCTTTATATCCAATAATAAATTCATCTCTTCATCCTCATGGGATATCCCACCTACCGAGATGAAGACTTATACTTATGAAGTCCATACTCCACTTCGTGGAACATCATTATCCTTTCCAGGGTCAAACGTCCTTCTGAGGGATTATTGGCCATCTCGCATGGCACTTCTTCAACTGGGAAACATGAAACACATCATGAACTCCTAACAGTCCTTGGGTGACTCAATTTGTTGGCCACTTCTCCCATACGCTCCAACACTCGGTATGGTCCTACAAATCTCGGGGCTAACTTTCCCTTAACTCCAAATCGTTTAACTCCTCGCAGAGGGGACACACGAAGACATACTCCGTCTCCAATTTCATAGACTACCTCCTTGCGTTTTTGAGTCTGCATAACTCTTCTGCCTGGACTGAGCTACCTTCAGTCTATCTCGAATCCACTTAACATTTTCTTCCGAATCCTTGATCACATTTGGTCCAAACAACTGACGGTCTCCAACGTCATCCCACACTCTCTTGGGGTATCAAACATATCGAGACAAAAACTCATATTCATTTTGTGCGAAATCCATTCGATGGTTATCCTTATCTTTCCAGGGGTCAACGGTTCTTACAGTGGTACTACCACCCTTAGAATGTTCCAATATTCCATAGACCATATTTCTCATATTCTCGAAATTGGTCAACATCTTTCCTCATAGGGTAACTCATAAAATCCAAAGCAGTACCAACACTGCTAACTTTATTGATTCTTAAATCATTACAATCATCTCGCTATGTCTCAACTTAACACCTCAACATAAAAGGAAAGCTCTCACTTCTACTACTACATTTATTCTGTTACAAATTCAACTATATATCACCAGTCTCCTTCTCCTTCGGACAATCTCTGGCAAGGTGCCCTGCTACATTACAACGGAAACATATTACTTCTGACAGGTTTCGAGGTTTCCTCATGATCACATAGCCTCCTTGGATCCTCGGCTTCCATTTTGGGCAAGTGTTGATGTAGTGCCCTGACTCCTTGCATTTGTAACAGGTGACATGACTCAGGTCCTTCCTGGAATCCAATCTATTCCTCTTCCTGGACCTTTCTGTTCCAATCAGGGCTTCTATTTCCTGTGGGTCATACTCTACTTCCTCTATCGGGAATTCTACAAGATCTCCATTCAGACAATCTTGGGAGATGTGTCCCTCTTCTCCGCATGAATAGCATGACTTGGTGCGGGCTTTAATTTTGTTTCCTTTGTGTGTGTCCTCAACATCTTCCTTCGTCACAGGTTCTTCTAACATCTCCATGAGGGCTCCTTTCATTTCTTCTTTCTTTCGCTGGATGGTTCTTTGTACCATAGTGTAAATGTGACCTTTGGCGGGGGTAGTGGGTAGTTCCTTCACACAAGAAACAAGTAATCTGTCTAGTTGGGCATTCTTCAGTTGGGTGACTTCCTTCACAATTAGGGCATTCATCCTTGTGTTCCTTATGGGTGTTTCCTATTTCTCCACAGAGCTTGCATGCACAAGGTTTCTTCATATCCTTTCCCGAAGGCTTCAAGTTCTGGGACAAACCGAGACATTAGCAAAGTCAACTTAATTTCTCCCCAAGTGGTTACTCCTTGCCATACGTTGATGGTTTGGTACATCCTCCACCAGGTAGCAGCACCTCTTCCAAAACACTTAAGAGCATGCTGGGCCATATCCTTTCTGACTATAGGGTTGTTCTTCATGTGATCCTCCATGTTCTAAATCCATCGGTCTGTCTCCAATTGACTCATCGGTCCAGAAAATATAAGCTCTTCTCCATTCATCTTCTAACAGGTCCATGGGTTTGGGGTGGGATAAGAGAGATCGAGAGGGATGCACACAATGCAAACAAAAGTTTTGGAAAAACAGATTTTATTGTGGCTGTCGGAAAAAACAACAAGCAGATGACAGCTCACAAACGTCGCATCTAACGTAGGGTATAAAACTGGGGTTTGGTCTTCTAAAGGTCAATAAATCTTCAAGGTCATCAAACTCTTCAAGTCATGTTCATGTCTCCGTTGGCTTCTCCCGATCGTGCTTGTCTTTCTCAAGTCCTTTTGCGGCTCATCTCTGTTGTCGCGAGGTCTCTCGTACCGTCTTTAATATTTTGAAGTTGCACTTCAAACTTCTGGGTTTCAACATCCTTGGCATGAACCACGGTCCTATGTCCTTCAGTTCCTGATGAATCTCCTGGTATCCCGATGTTTTTCTCCTTCAGCTTGTCTACTTTCAGTTTCAGGTTCCTGAATTCTTCATGAATTGCCTCCTTGTCAAATACGGCTTCTTGCAGATCCATCTTAAACTCCTTGATGTAATACTCCAGATCCTGGCAATACGCCATCTAAGGTTAAAACTTCATCTTTTGCTGATAGGTGCTCCATCAGCCTTCTACTATCCAATCATTCCATGCATATGCATGCTTAACTCAGCACGGTGACAATAGCATAAGCGGGCGATAACATCATGGATAGCGTGTTTCTGCTCTTGTCATTTCCGTGAGCTATCATTCCATAGTTGATATCTCCTGCCTTAGGGTTTTCCTTGACAAAACTTTGAGTTTTAACTCTCCATGTTCGGTCTTACTCCAATACACCTTGATCTCGGGTATTGATAACTTCCATAGTCTGTCAAATTCCATAAGCGTAATCTTCCTAGGTCATAAAAATCTGGGAATTCTTCAGAGCCTTCAAAATCTCCTAGTCTTCGGAGTCTTCAACAGTTGTAGTTTCCGTTTACGGTAAAATCCTCTTCATTCCAAATGGTCTTAGTTGTCCAATATCTTGTCTCCTTGGAGTGGTCTCATCGGTCGAATCTTCGAGTGGTCAAAAGGAAAAGGGGTATGGTCTCACTAAAAAGGGAATATTTGAATAAGCTCAGAAGAGAAGAGAGGTAAAAGATTTTTTGAAAATGAAGTTGTAGAGAAAAATCTTTCCTATGGGCTTGTCAGTTTCTAGGGTCACGTCCTATAGTCAACATGTGCTCTGATACCATCTTGTAGCGACCCGACCCGAATGGATCAAGTCTCTATGCTTAGGTGTCATCCCTGGATCGGTATGCTGACACACACAGTACTCGAAGGATTTATAACAGAGGTAAATCACATGTATAAAGTAACGTAAATAATATTACCTTGATCCATAATATAGCGGAAGCAACAAGGTTGTGGATTCCCATCAACACCAACGGCAAAGTTGAGTATAGGAAATCATAACCCTAACGTATCACTTACTCGTCGTCTGAAAAGTCTGCAACATGAAAAGTTGCAGCCCGAAAACGGGTCAGCACATGGAATATGCTGGCAAAGTAACACATAGAGAATAATGAAGGAATAAGCCTATACTACATGCATATATGGCTGGTGGAAAAGCTCTATGGTTATAGTTTTGCAAAAAGCCAATTTTTCCCTATATCAAAGGAATAAATTTTATTTTAACTATCATGGTGGTTGAAACATCATTGAGAAGGTATAACCCCAACTCAATCCCAATTAAGGTATTAAACAACCCAACAATATTAATTTAGAGTGATGAGATACATGTGAATACTCAAGTACTAGATACTCAGAATTGTCCATAACCGGGGACACGGCTAACCATGATTAGATTGTACACTCTGCAGAGGTTTGGCGACTTTTCCCCACAAGACTCGATCGCCTCCGTTGGTTTCTCGCCTTTGCATGGTGTTTGAGAAGCGGATGACCGAGACACGATCTTTGAAACATTAACTCTCTACTCGGATAGATCATACCAAACCTATAAAACCCACTACCTGCCGATCTACCTCTTGAAAGCTTCACGTAACTTACTCAACTATGCTAGAGCCCATAATAGCTTGTGGCTGCACACGGAAGTTTCTAGCATGAATAATCTCAGTTCCCTTTGAGCACGGGTGGCGGTCCATAGGAAGATCACACGGGTACCCGGGATTTCCAAAAATAAAGCAGACAACCTTTGGGTTCCCCAGGACCCAGGATGTGTATTTAAGTTGCCACCTTAAAGTAAACCATTAATTAATAATCTCACATCTGTCGTGAATATCTCTCAAACCCAAACCACGTCTACGAGCATAGCATGGCAATATAAGCATAACGTAGAAGTAACTCCCAAGGGTTTGAAAATAACAGGGCAATAGGTTCCTACCTCTTCATCTACTTCCCAACCCACAAATTAATGCCATCCTAATCATGCATTGTTGGAGGGTTGAGCTAATGCATAAAAACTGGGTATGAAAAGATATGATCAAGTGTTACTTGCCTGCAATGTTGATGAAGATGATTCGTACTCAAAACTCTTGATAGGTCTACTCGTCACACTCCGGTCAATCTATCGTAAGCAAGCAATAGTAACCACACATAAGCAATCACTCAAAAGATCGGAAAGAACGAAGAAAACGGTTCGGAAAACATCAAAACCAAGCAAATAATTCTTGCAACATAAAACAATTTCTAACAGTACCAAAATTATATGGATTTGGCCTTATCATAAGGTTTAGGTCAAGAGCTTCGATTTGCAAAAAGAATCAGCTAAATCGGAGTTACGAAACTCAAGTTATGATCAACGAAGTTTGAATACAAATCAGTTTGAATTCAAATTTTAAAACTTTCAAAAACATGTGTAAGTTGGATTACTGGATAGAGGAGATCATAACGAAGAAGTGGGCATTGGTTTTGTTGGATTTGGATAAACGAGTAAAAAGTTATGAGGGTTTGAAGATTAGGAACTAATCTGTGAAGAAAATAATTACTTACGGGTCCCTAACAGAAAACTAAAATAAAATGAAAAGGCTATCTAGCGAGCGTTAAGCTAACGAACGGAAAAACCATTCGGTGCAAACCCTAACTAACGAACGTTCATCGAATAAGAAAAAAATGTTTAGAAAAAAAAAGGATCTGGATCCTTAGATCCAGATCGGACGGACGGGGAGGGGCGGCGGTTACCGCGGCGGCGGCGGCGAACTCCTGTGACGCGGGAGGGCGGCGGCGGCGAACTCCGGCGACGCGGGAGGGCGGCGGCGTCTCAGCTCCGGTCGGGGTGGTGGCTCCGGGCGACGAGGAAGGCGGCGGAGTGGTCGAGGAGGGGCGGCGCGGCGAGGGGAGGAGATTGGCGGCGTCGGCGGTGGCTCCCGGCGACGAAACGGAGCGGGGCGGCGGCGGCTGCGGGCTCCGGCGGCTCGGCGAGATGCGGCAGCGGCACGGCGAACGAGGAGAGAGAGAGGGGTCCGGGCGCCGGGATTTATAGGAGGGGAGGGGAGGCGCTGGCTTGGAGGAGGGGCAAGGTGGCGCGGTGTCCGGCCGGCGTACGGCGGCGGCGGCGCTCCCGTGCGGGAGTCGGTCTCCTGCGGGAGATCGGGGACGGGCGACGGCGGCTGGGCTGGGCCGCGGCCTGGCAGGGAGCTGGGCCGGCCCAGTCGGCGGGAGGATTTTTTTTATAAAACAGACAAATAAAAATAAAATAATAATAAAAACAAAATAAATAGAAATATTATATAGGCATATAATATATCAAAATTTTCAGAAAAAACTTTCCTACGAGATGAACATTATTCTAGCATTAAATAAAATACACACAAATTTAAATAAAGCAAAGAGTGCTTCTGGTCCAATAAAATCCAACAAAAATCATTTTAAAAATATCAAAATGAATTCAAATTTATTTCTCTCCATTTTTTTGAGGTAGGGAATCATGTTACCCTATTTTCCATATATTTTATTTTTGAAGAAAAATAATTTGAATAAAACTCAAATAACTCCAAATTGGAAATAAATTCAAGAGAACTTTGAATTTTAATTCTTTGAAACTCCCAACTCATATTTCATATGTTTTGAAGAAGTCCTTTTATCTTTGCTCGTGAAAATCATTGAGTTGCATAAAGTTTCAGAATTGGAAATATTTTCCAAATGAAATTCAAATATTTTCAACACCCCATGTCATTTAAATAAATGGAAGAAGTCATATCATCTTCTCCCCAGGGTTTTGTGGTGAAAAGAATTTGAATTCACGGAGAGCATAAAAGCAAAAATGAAAGTTTGGGAAAGTCCTTTTATTCCCTCTCATTTAACTTTCAAAAGTTTCAATTCACTCACTTGCAGTCAATCAATCAAACAATTAATCAAAACTATCTATGTGTTTATAACATTCCAAAATTTAGAATTTTGGGATGTTACATCTGATGTGTAGAAAAATGGAGGACAAGGGAAAATAAGCTACAAAGTGTACATGAAGAACTAGCTGACAAATATAAGGACAACAAATACTTACAAGAACAATGCAGAACTAAATTTCTTCATAGGCATTGGGTTTATTCTACATTAATTTAAGCATTAATATAGATCTGATAATTTGGAGCGAATAGTGGATAAGCAAGCTATAATGCACAATGATGTCACATAAAGGTATGAATGTAAGGACATCGATAGGACAATAGGTACTCACAAGAGCAAAGCAGCGACCAGCATAGTTGCGATATCCTAGGTTTTGCGGCACTGGTTCTATCACCAATATACGCCTGGTGCTATGTGATTTCTCTGGTAGCACCACCTTTTTCAAGGACTTTGCTTGTACTCCTTCAAGTTCTGCAATCACCCTCTTCCTTTTGGACGTCTAAAACACAAGAACAACTTTTGAATGAAAAAATATGGTATGACGACATATGAAATAGGTGTTGATAATGGATGGGCATGGCATCTTCACATATATCATGAGTAAACTAAGCAGATGGCGGTGCAACGAAGCAAAAGAAATGCAAGACACCTTATGCAAGATATGTGCAGCCAATAAAACCTTGCCAAATTAGAACAGGCACCTAATTGGGTGAATAGGATAGGCCATCTGCCTTTGACTCCTTGAGCTCAGAATAGTCATTAGGATCATATTCTGAATATGAATCTATAGGTCGGGAGCATGTGATTTTCATTGCATCCACAATGGACCTCAATCCCTTGATGCCAAGTTTGTAACCCATTGAACTGTTCCGCAATATTCTTCTTATGTGCGCATTCTTATATTCATTGTGATTACGTACAATATCTGTAAAGCATGAAAACACATATAGTAGTGAGATTATCTTTGTAATGCAGAGGATATTGTAATATAATAGAGGCTCCCTGTAAAACCTTGTGTGCTATCACTGGATTCTGATGAGAGAGCCCATGTGTGCTGTAATATGGTGAGTAGATTAATATAACCTAGCACAACTACACAAAAAATAGGCTCCCTGTTGGGGCCCCCAAATGTAAGGATAGTTGGCAGATAATAGGTTCATAATATACCATATAGAAAGTTTATTGCCAAACCATGATAACGAGAGCGCAGAGCCAGTAGGCAGATCATAGTGTAGATAAAAGGGGTACACCATAACCACCATAAATAAATCGAGGAAGCAGAACTGGCTGGAAAACATAGGGTTTTGCCGCTACTAATATGCAGCCTATCGATCACCTACAGGCCAGCTCTATTCATCTAAAGGTGCACAACTATTACTATCAGTTTAGTCTATCAAAGATCGCGCGGCTCCCACCATTTTCGGGGTATTATGGCAGACCAACTTGAAGTGCGAAATAATTTAGCAGAACCGGCCCAATAGAGGTGTCGACTGCAGATGTCCCTGCTCCCCTTCCTGACAAGGAACATATTGTGCTTCCCATACCGAACACCGCACGGGCCGCCAGCCGAACCACCGGCTCCCACCGCCTATGTTCCTCCGCCACCCCCACCACTACAAAAAAATACACTTCCGTGATGATACGTGTTTGTCACAGTAGGTCACGTTTTCCGTCATGCATGTACATCCATGACAAATTTATGACAGAATCAAGATAGTCATACCTGTGCTGTCGTAGAAGTGTTCCATGACATTACCAAAATTATCATCACGGAAGTGTCCACTTCCATGATGATAAATCATGGCGATCACGAAGTGCTTTCGTCAAGGGTGACCGACACGTGGCATCCACCGTAACGGAACGCCGTTAAGCTATCGGGTCTGGTTTTGGATCCGATAACCCATTAACAACCCCGACCAATGGGGATTTTCCACGTGTAAAATCATCATTGGCTGGAGGAAACACGTGTCGGCTCACCGTTGGGACAAATGCCATCCACTCATTGGACCCAAAGCGCCTATGATATGTCGACACGTGGCACGACCCAACAGATGCCCATTCCTATGAAAAGGCCGGCCCGTTTGACTTGGTCAAAAGGTGGCGGGCGACCACAACAAGCTTTGTTAGCGGCCTGTTCGAATATAGCCCATTCACAGCCCGCTAACCCAGGGCCCGTTTACGCCCTATTCGAATTAGGCCCAGTAGCGTCATCTGGGCCGTCCAATATAATTCTAGCCCGTTTTTACTTCCGGCCCATGTATGGCCCATGACGTCTTTCGGCCCATATGAGACCCTTAGTAACCGTCGGCCCCTTAACGACCCGTGGTAAAACTGGCCCATAATGAACAGTGTATCACTTTATACCCATTAACGGCCCATTATTCCGTTGGGCCGTTTCCACCCCATGTTATCTTTCGGCCTTCTCAGGGCCCATTTATTCTTGGGTTCATTTCCAGCATTCGGTTACTTATGGCCCGTTACTGTCATTTTCTTCTTGTGGGCCAAATTCAGCCCATGGTTACAGTCGGCCCGTTAATACGTTGGGTCATTTTCATGTCGAAAAAACACGTTGGGCTGTTTTCATAGAGTTATCAAATACGGCCTATTAACGACCCATTATTGTCCACGAATAGTATGGACCATGATTGGCGAAATGATGATACGCCCCGTAGAAGGCCCATGGATCCTACGACCTGTAAAAGGCCCATGGATCATATGGCCCGTAGAAGGCCCATGGATCCTACAGCCCGTATAGAAGGCCAATGGATCCTACGACCCGTAGAAGGCCCATAGATCATACAGCCCGCAGGAGGCCCATGGTTACAACAGTCTGTGTGTTGCCATGATTATTTTGGCCTAGTTTCCAAAACTAGGTTATTGTGGCCACTAGAAAAACACAGAAAAAGAAGCTGCGGTGACTACAAGCAAACAACTAAACAAGACAATAAGGAAATAAATAAGCAAGCAATTAACGCTAGCCTATTACCGCTATTACGATATTACATCCATCGGTCATCAACGCCACCAAAGGTGCAAATATAGGGAACAAAGCAACATATTACATACCTTTGGCCGTCAAAATTGGCCACCGATTGCAAATAAACGCTGGCAAAGACAAAACAAGAGCATAACTGAAACAACTTCAGAAGAGCTCAAGAAATGTTATCCTGGGTATCCACCATGCTGGCAATAATCTTAGCAAACTTATTAGCTTTGTCCTGTTTGGTGCTAAAATCCTTCAACGCTTGCTATTGCACTAGAAAGTATGCACCTGAATGCTCCAGGGACTTCCGCAGTCCTTCCGCTTCTTGTCGCAGCACAGCTGATCGATGTCTTTCAGCTTATAGTTGAGACTCAAGACACCGAACTGATTTAGACAGTGAGTTTGAATAGCTTGTGCAAGCAGTAGTGGCTAGTAACTCGAACACTAAACCAAGATAGGACTTTGGGGTTGTCTCACTATCTTCAAGATAGTCTTCCTTAGCTATTTTATCAGCTTTGTTGGAGACCAACAAGGATGTGTCACTACCCTGAACCTTATCTGCATTACTTCCTTTACCATTGCTTAATAAGGCACTCTTCCCCAATATTACATCGACATTCTAACAGAAGAAACAAGCAGACACATAATAGGTTTAGCATGTACTAGTATATGAAACTCATTTCGGTGAACCAGTTCATTAGTAAGGTGGACAGGATTAAACTACCAAGTCTTCTATTGCCAAGTACTAGTACTAATAAAAGCATCAAACAAACATATATCTATGTCCTATGGTCACTGCATTGTCTTGCCAAATCAAAATAGAGACACGGTTCAAATCATATCAGTTCAAGACAAAGCAGCAGTGAAAGAATACAAAGCGTGGGAAACTACACGGCGCGACAAGATTTCAGATGGGTACCACGGGTCTACATGTACAACAACACTATTGACTCTGTTGTGATGCTAGTAATGTGCATGATATGAGAAGTCAACTGTATACACAATTGAAATTGAAATCAACAGGGCTATTGATAAGAGCAAGGCCTGTTAAAGAAACATGTGTGAACATACATGTTGTTCCATTGGAGTTTCGATTGCATCCTTCAATTTAAAAATAAGTTTGTATGAGTAAATACAGTGATACAAGAGCAAAGCAGTATGCACGATAGCAATCAATGTTAAAGAAGGCGCGCCTAAGCGAGCGCTTAAGCGCGCCTAGGCTCTGGGCGTTGGCGAAACGCATTGCGCATAACTAGGCTTAATCTGTGCATAACTGCGCGTAAGCATGCACTTTGGTCAGTAAAGCGTAAGGCGGTGGCAAAACGCACAATTAACACCTAGCGCTTTTTTGAACTATGATAGCAATGGAATCTTAAATTAGACTAGTTGTTCTTCAGGTTTAGGCACTTGTTCTACATGAACAGATTACAGTAAGAAGCAAGAATATAGTACTTAAAAATAGAAAATGAGCTCATAGACCTTACCACATTCTTGGTTCGGGACGATAGAACAAGGCATTCCCAGTCATCATCCAGTAAATGTGTCTCAGGAGAACGTAAGGGAATTTGATGAGTTTCTTTGCCGGTGAAGTACATTTTCTTCAAGTAATTCCGATACTACCACCAAGCATTCTTGAGGATAGCAGAGGTATTAGCACAGGTTACCTCATCCTGCTTTCCAAATCGGTCCTTCTCTATAGATAAAAATGGGAAAATTTGCTGTATTATAACCATCATGGAGGTAGGATGTATGGGACAAAGCAAAGTAATTGTCATGAATAACATTACTTACACATAACTTCTGGATAAACACCTGCAACTGGCATTTTCCTTCATCTTCAGTATAATATTTCCAAGATGGGAAAATACACACATACAATTTAACAACATCAAATGCGATAGATGCTAAACTACGACTAGCTGGTTGTGCTTCCTCCACAGGAATAGCCGTACTAACTGGTGGAGTTGGGGTTCGCCGTGGTAGTACTGGCCCTTTGGGCACTGGAGCTGCCTTACTAACTGGGAGCTCTGTGGTGGAGATGGTGTTGTGTCAACAGGAACTGGGTTACTATCTGCTGGGGTTGGGGTTAGATTGGGTGAAGCTGGTTCTCTGTCCATCATGATGAGGGTATAATCTGCGAGAGTTTGGGTTATGTGTGGTAGGGCTGGTTCTCGTGCATGTACAACCGGGGTGCTATCTCCACCAAGAGGTAGCACTGTTTTATTTGAAGACCATGTTTTTAGTTCGCTAGATGCTGGCATCACCCGCTCCAGTTCAAATGGCTGATAAACAGGAAACATAGTTGAATGTACAGACATTGTATGAGAGACATATGCAATAGATAGTGTGGAAAAAGAGGGCATGAAATAGTTGACATGTATATTGTTTAACTAAAATGGATAGCATGACATAATTTCACATATATGATGTCTATCTAAACTGGATAGCATAGCATAACATAATTCAAAGATATGATGAATAACTAAACAGGATCGCATGACATAATTCACCTACATGTTATCTAAGTAATCAGGATTGCATCATTTAATTCACATATGTGATTTACATGCTAAACAGAGGGCATTAGATATGATGTCTGAACTAAGAACATGGTGTTGAATATTGTGTATATGATGTCTAAACTATGCAATGCAAGACATTATATGCATGATATGAGCAGTATAACCGTGCCAAGTTAGAGCATACACCTCAGTGGGGGAATAGGACTGGTCATCTGCCTCTGAATCCATCTCTGAGGAGCTATCGGGACCCAACAAGAGATCTTCTTCGATGGGTAGCACTGTCTGCTCTAAAGGCCTTGTTTTCACTCCAGATTTTTCAATCTCCCACACAAATGGCTCATTCACAAGAAGAGTAGTTTAATGTACAAACATTGTCGACAAATGGAAATGTAATGAATAAAAGGATGGGTGAGATATCATTCAAATATATGATGCCTGGTTAAACAAGATGGCATTGCACATTTCACGTATATTATGGCTGGCTAAAACACATGAGACTGCATAATTCCCATATATGATATAGAAACTAAATAGGTGGCATTACAGAACATGTCTAAACTAAGCAGATGACATATATGATGTCAAAAGTAGGCACTGGAAGGCAACGTATGCATGATATGACTAACATCATCATGCCAAGGTAGAGCAAACACCTTGGGGGGTAAATAGGAGTGGTCGTGGCGTGCGAATCCGCCTCAGAACAGATATCTTCCTCTGGATTACAATCTGGAGAGGGGTGGGGAGGGTTTGCCATTCAACCCACCATGGAGCGATGTCTGCATGACATTGTATTGCCGCGCAATACTATTCTCTTTTTCTCTACATGTTCAGCATGACTATGTACAATATCTGACATCCATACGAAAAAAATATGGTGAGATTAAGTAAGGAGAGCATGCAGAAATTTAGAGTGATGGTAAAAACAAGTGGATGGATCCAAAAATAATGATAGCAGGCTGATGATTGCTTTAATTTAATAAAAAGACAGATGATGATTGCTTTACTATTTGTTTCCCACCCAAGATGAACAATGTAGGCATACCCTAGGTGAACCAGATATTAGACAGAGATATGATTCATTGCTTCCTCGATATGTGCCCCACAACTAATTTAGAACTCAAGTTTGAATATTAATTTGGACCTGACTTGGAGTCCAAGAGGTGAATAGGACGATAAAGTAGCAGGTAATTTTAAGCAATGCATAACATAAGCAGAAACAAAAGAGTGTGACCTCTCTTGTGGACCCGTGTACTCCTCAGGTTCATCTACTGAGTCGATGATGGTGATGCCATTGTGGTGGGTGCCGGCAGCAGGGAAGAAGATCTGAGGTGGCGAAAGATGGTCAGGAGTCATGATGTCTGGTTTGGAGGATGTTTCTGTCGATGGAGCAACTCAGTTGAGGTGGACGACGTCGCGGCAGGAGCAGGACAAACCACACAAAGTTCCCTTCGACACCTACATGTAACTGAAGTAATTCATTAAGGGCTCATTTGGCTTGCATGATTCTAAAAACGCAGGGATAGGAAAAACACCGGAATAGGATAGGAATGCACATGGTAAACAGAGCATTTGTAAACACAGGATTTTTGTCAACTTGAATGTTTGGTTTACAGGAATTGGAAGAGCAGAGGAATGCAAAGAAACATGGCCAAAATAAAGTGAAACCATATGAAAGTGTGTACAGTTAGAATGTTATTATGCCATTAATGCACTTGGTCTTGTTTTCATGCATAGAATTTTGAAAAGTAGGTCCAGGTGGATGTTTTGCTTCATTCCTTTCAACAAAATGCATGAATAATTGAATAGTAGAGTGCCATAGGAAAATTCCCTATTGCTATGTTTTTCCGTTGAACCAAAATAGCCCTAATGGATCGACATGAATGTATAGTAATAAGTGATGCAACAAGTGTACAACCTCTTTTCCATAGCCATGTCGACCTCAACATCATTGGGTTGGTCGCTGAAGCAGTTGAGGCATAGGTGGCTGTCGCAGGTGTGGAGGAAGATCTGGGGAATCTGTAGATGGCGTCCAGGGCACTGCTCTATTGTGATGGATCGTTCTATCGTTGAAGCAGCCCCAGTAAGCCGTAAGACGTCAAGGCTGAAGCAGCACAAGACAGACATCGTCAATCTCAAGTGGGATTCTAATAGCATCTCCAATAGATGATGTAAAATAGATGTAAAATTTACATCACCAAAAACCACTGACTATAACGAGATGAGGTAAATACTGTTGACTCCGAACTTAACTGTCGAAGCTGAAATTTACTGTGGAATCTGAATGTTACTCTCGAAACTGAACGCAATGGTAGCAGAGAGGCACTTGACATGTAGTTTAGGGAGGGCCTGCAGTTCATCTTCAACCTACACCCCACTGAACCGCCAGCCACCACCGGCAGAACCGCCAGCCCCAGCGCCACCTCACCGCCCCGAAACAACTCCCCACCGCCGGTTCGCCGCCGCCCCAGCCAGCCCTATAGGCCCCCCGCCCCCCACCCTGAACCCTAAGATAGATAGTGGGGTACCTCTCCGGCGAGCCCCCGTCCCTGCTGCGGGTGGTTCTTCCTTAACTCCGGTGAGCCCCCCACCCCCTGAAAATCGACTGACCGAAAAGTCGATTCAGTCGAGTGAAGTGTAGCTAAATCGGAGTAGAGCAGAAAGACGGCGAGGGGAGAGCAGCAGCGATGGCGAGCGAGAGCCGAGCAGGCGAGATCCGGCTGGTATGGACACCGCCGCCGAAGGGGCCACACACTGGGGGAGAGCCGCCGTGGAGATGTCGCCCGCGGCGCCGCCTTCAAGGTAGCCACTCCATGGGGGTGAGGGATGGAGCACCGTCGGCGCCGGGTGGTCGAGCTACGAGAAGGTGCGATGCGATCAGTGTACAACCTCTTTGGTGGAGTCGAGTAGGCCTCGGCTTCGTCCGAGGAGTCGGTGAGGATGATGCGGTTCCGGTGGAGCAGGTTAAGGCGGCGCTATGGGGATGGAGCAGCCACGATAGACGAGGTGATCGTCGGAGCAGCTCCTTGGAGGTGGAGGACGGGGCGGCTGAACCGGCGGGACAACAAGATGGACGACGGATCCTCATCCGGGGACGTGGACGAGGGACGTCGAGCTGTTGCGATGGACGACGTCGTCGGGGAAGAGGCTCCGGCTGGGCAGCGGTGAGGTGGCGGAAGGAGGAGGGTGGTGTTTCGTGGCTGGAGCGGAGAGGTTATGGCGGCCCGGGATTTCGAATGGAAAAAAGGAGGCGATGGGAGGGGGTGAACCATGACTTAGGGACGCGCTTGTCCAAAATGTAGGGTGTGTTACAAAAGTACCCCCCCATCGATTTGAACTAGCGGCCCTTTCGGCTCAGGGTTAGAAGGGGATTCCGCGTGTCGGGATTTGGCAGCTGGAGGGAGTTTTCGCGTTGTAGTTTCGGGATAGCAACACGCGGGTTGTGAAGGCGCCAGTTTTGGGAGCACGATGTCTGAATTTTTGGGATATAACAAGGCGCGGGTTGAATTTTAGGGACAAGCCTAATGTGTAATATTGTACTTGTACGTACCAAATCAATTCGCACTTCCCTCAACCAAAAAGAAAACAAAAAAATAAAACTATTCACACCGCAGAAAGAGAGAGTCTTGCCCCGTTTTACTATAAAAATGCTACTCAAAGCTACTCACTCCTTCCATCTATATAGGGCCTAATGCGTTTTTCGATGCTAACTTTGACCACATATTAGAGCAATAATATATGACATGCAACTTATACAAAGCACACCGTTAAATTCGCCCATGAAAGGTTCGTTCAATGATATAATTTTCACATTGTGCATGTCATGTACTATTAATCTTGTCAATAGTCAAAGCAGGTCTTAAAAAACGCGTTACGCCCTATATAGATGGAAGGAGGGAGTATGAATCCATGTTATGTCCAATTAAATTTTTCCGCTTGCTGTATAATGCATGTAACCAACTCATACCAACATTTTAGTGCATTCCAAATGTCTATACTACCGCTGCAATTCGAACTGAATTTGAATTCGTTTCTCTATTTCAATAAGAATCTAGAATCATGATTGTTGCCAACTTCAACCATCATTTGTGTATTACCTTAATAACACACCACATGATTACTATAGAGATAGATATGAACTATGTGTACTACATGAACTCGAATTCTATTTTTTGAATACACTTGATGTTGATTCCAAATAATAGTACATTTGATGTACTAACTATATATTCATGATCTAAACCATGTTCCATACGTGTACACCGTGTTTATCACACAGTATAGTGCCCCGCCCCCTACATTATGACAAGTATTTAGACCTGAGCTGCAAAAGCCACACATTAGCCCAAATTATGATCAATGTTCTATATATTATACGTAGTACTAGCAAGATGCCCATGCGTTCCACAGAACATCAACATGATCAAGGGGAGGCCTAATTTGCAAATATGGAGAGGGGTGTGGGTATCTTTTTTCAAAATTGCCATAGTTTTCTTCCTATCCATCAGATATAAATCGGACGGCCTATATTGCAGGATGGCAGGCACACCATCATCAACAACTCCGTTTTTTTATAAGAGTAGAGATAAAATTCGTCTTTTCACTTTAGGTCGTTCACCCATGGTGTGTGTAGGCCCCCCCAGCTCCTTCTTTACGGCTAGCCAGGTGTGCCTAGCACAAACACAAGCTTCCCCTCTTCTCTTATCACCATCCATGCCTCACTCCCACCACTCTTTTCATCGATCTCATACTCGCACACTCCTTCCCCCTTGATATAGTATGACTCTCACACCACCTCCTAGATGCATCCCTCTCTCTCTATCCTTCTCCCCGTGCCTCATTTGCTTCTAACACACACATGCATGTATACCGATCGATCTCCCAACATATACCTAGGTCGACTTTACCTATTCCCCCCCCCCATCGATCGACGTACCTCACAAGTTATGTCCCTCCTTTCTCTGACAAAGATGATTGATCTTCCTATGTAGTTATGTCTACTTACCACAGCCATATCGTCCCCCCTCATCATTCGTGCATGCCTCCTGACCCGTCTATCACACGCACGTGCACAGACAGGAAGCCATCCCCTCTCTTATTGATATTGCAGGCGTGCCCTCTGGTTGTCTAGCAAGCCTATCCCACCATTTGTTAGAAGCAACTCCACTACCACCCCCTCCAACACTCTAGCTCTGTCTCTCTCCCAACCTTATTCCTCTCCTACACATATGCATGGATGCCGATCGATCTCCCTTAATACATGAGGTAGATCGATCTCCCTTAATACATGCGGTAGGCCTCTCTCCTCCTCCACACATATACCGGCCAATGTACCTATATAGTTAATTAGGCCTCCCTCCCCCCCCCCACCACACACCGGTAGTTGAGCGCTGTAGGTAGGTATCCATGCCACAGAGACAAACTGCACATGTCCCCTCTCTCGTTCTAGTAGGCCAGCCACTCTATATCTTTGACGTGGGCACACACAAATTCGATGGCACTCTTTATCGACCGCGCGGGCACACACACACACACACACATCATCCCTCTCTTTGATTCTATGGGCACCTCATGCCGATGATACCTCCACTCTCTTCTCGTGGATCGCCCCCTCTATATATATGATATATCCAGGACTCTATTTCACACACATTGCATATGTTACTTTTTTTTTGATTGACCCCCCCCCCCAAAAAAAACTCTCACAAACCCACACACTATATCTCTCTACGTTTGTATCTCTCTCACACAACCCCACGTAGGTGGTGTATGTATACAAGAAGAGAATAGGTGCACCGTGCATGTACTCACGCTTCGTGCCCAGCCACACCCGCGCGGGTACACGGTGGAGCTCATTTCTGTACGAAATGGCAGCCCACGTGCTAATTTGAACGCGTGTAGCGGTTGTTTACCTACGGAGGTCGTGTACCACGCGTGCACGAAACAAAGTTCGACTTGATGCGTTGGCGCGTTATTTTTAAATAAAGTTATATCGCTCAATGGCACGTACACAGAATATAAAACGATTTTTATGGAGAAGAAGGTAGTCCGCTCCACTATATACAATGGAGTCGGCCTACCTAGTTTGTCTCTCTTTAGAGTATCTCACACAAGGCTGCGGTGACCTCTCTCTCTATCTCACCATTGGTCACTGATCCGGCCACATCCCGTCCGCCAACGGAAAGGGAGGATGTGCATCATTTCTCTGTTCGACGGCGCCGAGGCAGCATGTCTTGATCTACGGTACACGCCGTTCTCTCTGACCAAGCTCTGGCACGGTAGGTCCAACGCCACCTGCTTGCTGCCGTAGTATGGGCAGATTCCGCCCGCCGCCGCTCACCTAGTTACATCCCGATGACCTCCAGGTATCCCCTCCGGCCTTGCTCCACTGCCCGTCTTCCCACGTCGTTGTATGTGGATCTTCCATAGTTCTTTGCCCAAAACGTAGCTCGTCCGGCGTACTTTCCATATTGCAATCTCGTCCTCACACCGTTTTAGACAAACAAAATCGTGTTGTTATCTTCCCTTAGGACAAGGAATATGCTTCTTTTTTGTCGTCGCATGTGCCATCAACTGTTATTGGCCAGTAATTGTTTCCTTTCTACCTCTTTTTTTGCAAACAGGGCTATCCATTTCACCTCGTTGCTATTGCGACCTTTTGGTGAACTGCACAAATCACTTTTTTCTTAAGAGTGTTTTGTGCAGTTCTACCAAAATGTCACACGGGCAATGTCTCTACATTTCGGCATCGCACAAAGGGAGATTGGTTTTGCTCTATCCTCCTCATCCAACTCCGAGCCTAATCTTCTCCAACTAGTTAGTCTTAAGAGAGACTGCAAAGGTGACCGGCTTCTATTTATGTGTTTATTATTTCATCAGTAGTCCTCTATTATCGTAATCACACTTAATATCTTTGGAACAGGACGCTCAGCTCTATTTTAGTGGAACTGCACAAAATGATCGGAATGTTGCATGCTCCAGACAGCTACTATTTTTCCCAACATGCCTTGTTGATTTAGACAGAGCTGGGGGGACATTGCTGCCAATGAAAGCATATATCAATTTTAATTTAACACCTTCTCACAACTTTGTCTTCAGTTGTGATGTAAATATTAGCTCTGATTAGCAAGGAAGTTAATTTTTTATTGTTTCCGAAAGAGCATCGATGGCAAGACACATGAAACAAAAGCTGAAAGCTCACACCATTGTACAATTTCATGTCGCTACAAAATTATTTGTATAGTATGCCAATTATGTAAACAAATGCTGGAAGCTTGATAGCATTGCCAGATGCCTCTTCGGCATCCGGGTCCATGTGCCATGCACAAAATTATACTCCTTCATTCCTAAATATTTGTCTTTTTACAAATTTCAAATGGGCTTAGATTGTAGATTCACTCATTTTGCTTCGTATCTGTACTCCCTCCATTCCTAAATATTTGTCTTTCTAGAGATGTCAACAAGTGATTACATACGAAGCAAAATGAGTGAATCTACACTCTACAATATGTCTATATACATCCGTATGTAGTAGTCCATTTGAATCTCTAAAAAGACAAATATTTGAGTAGTCACTCGTTGAAATCTCTAGAAAACCAAATACTCTGGAGTATATTTAAACACCGAGGGGGTAGTGCACAGTCGCATGGGAGACTCAGCCCGGTTGTTGCGCCCCATTAATAGTGAGTAATGAGCAGTCAAATCATAAGCCCCACCTTTCCCACTATAAGTTGCTCGGAAGAAGCAACCATCAATACAATCTTCTTTGAATCCGCTCATACGACTCCATCTGTCACTGTTTATAGAGCGCGCTTCAGAAAAAAAATCTCTGGGACCAAGGCGACTAGCGATCGGCCTGAAAAATAGCATTGGTAGTTATAGCACGGCGTCTATTACTAGAGGAAATAATGTGTACACACATGCATGCAGTGCTTCCTCCCCGGGTACACACATGCATGCACTTACTCCACTCCGTAGTACTACATCGAGAGAAAATTGTGGACTTGATTGCGGTTACCACGCCCTAATTAATTGAGCATTAAACCAAATGCGTCTAAAGTCTCTCTGGTGGTGGAAATGCATTGAGAGAAATGCATCATAATGAAGCGCGCCCTGTAAACTGTGACGGAGGGAGGAGTAGTATGAAGGTGCAAAACAAAATGCAGCGTATGGCGGTCGGTCAACGCACCTCCTCTTGGCATATCAGCGACATGTGGGACGGAGTGTGAGCAAACCGATCTCAATTGGCGGCAAAATGGCCAACCCACCGTTCCTTGAGAGAGACGAGGAGCGAGAACACGAGACGGGCTCGCATGGAGGCCAAGATATATTCGAGCATGGTTGATCGATATCATCATTACATGTTGGGCTGCCGTTTTCGCCTTCTCCGGAATAAATGTGTATTTTATCGTAGATTAAAAAATAAGAGTACAGAGGCTCCACCATGCGGTTCTAGTAGTAGTACTACTCGTACTACTAAACCTTGCGCTTGGCTCTTCGCCTCTTCATGAAGTCGAACAATGATGGTACTCCGCATGTTCAGTACTACAGTGTATGCTTCTTGCAATCTGACAGCGAATGAACTGATGCATGTCCACCACCTGGGCGAGGGTATGTTGCATTAGTCAAAAGGCGTAAGCGAGCTTCACCTTGTCCTGCAAGCTTCTCCTCGTTCTGCGAGTTGACGGGACACACAAACAAGTAGTGCTAGTCCATACTCCCTCCTTTCCAGTTAATATGGCTTAATCTTCTCTGTGGGTAAATGAGAGAGCTTTATTCATATATAAGCATTCTTAGGACGATCAGCCAAGACACTGGTCACTAGGAAGCGAGGTACCCCGCAAAAAAAGAAGTAGGAAGCGAGGTGTTTCGTCAAGCCAGCTCTCGGCCACATTCAAAGTGCAGCAAGCACGGTTCGCAAAAAGATGTGCCACAAGGTTTGCTGACCTGTTTACATGCTGAATAACAAAAAAAGAGGAAATATTACCGAGCGCTCCTATTTGTAATAGGATATGAGCCAGAATTAAGTGAGAATTGTGGTGAGTGTTCCATGCAATCAACTTCCATTATCACATGCGAGAACCCTCAAAGAGAACCAAATGTGTTGAAGATTGCTTTATCACATTTTAAAAATATAATAAGAGTGCGGACGCTCCTCCATCCGGTTCCTAGTACTAGTATAGTACATACCTCTATAGACTATAGTAGTAGTACTAGTACTACTAAACTTTGCGCTTGGTTGTTCGCCTCTTCGGGAAGTGGAACAATAATAGTACTAGTATAGTGTATGCTTCTGGCAATCTGACACTGAATTAATTGTTGCACGTCTACCGCCTAAATGAAGGAGAACTTGCATTAGTCAAAAGTTTCTCCTTGTCCTGCGAGCCACCGCGTGCAAGCTGCTCCCATCCTACAAGCTTCTCCTCGTTCAGCAAGTTGACGGGACACATCAAAGTATTTCTAGTCCATACTGCCTCCTCTTCGGTTAATATGGCTTAATTTCAAACGAGACAAATACACCGTATGTCACTGTATAGTTGTAAAAATACGGTCAGTGGACTTCAAATACGCTCATTGCGCTCAATATATACATTTTCCGGTGTTTATACGGTCACTAGCTCACCCTGGCTGAGTATGTGTGTGCATGCACGTGTAGGTTGAGCACTTGAGCGTGACCGTGTGTGTTCTGTCGTGTGCTCGGAGTACGTGTGTACGTTGCATACACGTAGGGGGAGTACGTGTAGGGGCCACTAAAGGAGCAGTCAAATCACACGGTAAGTTAGTCGGAAGAAGCAACCGTCATTTCACTCTTCAATGACACGTACGCAATATAAAATGGTTGATATGGAGAGAAAAAGAAAACCACTATATGTACACTAGCAGGAGCCTAAGCTACAAGCCTGCTTGATGAGAACATCAATACCATTGTTACACCCACAGCCCCTGCTGCTATACATACTGGACCAATTACTAGAGCTCTCGCATGCCAATTAAATTATCAGGTACTTTCGTTTCTTGGTAATGATTCTGATGTTCATGAGAATATGATGCTGCCTAAATTGGATACATTTGTTTTGCTTACAAATGAAGGGTCTATCATGGATAAGAGGGATGAACACTGGAGCAAGACCAAGCATGGAGATGATGGCATGCGCGAGGGGAACAAGAACGGAGTTACAAGTGATAATTTCAGGACTTTGAGGCCCCCATAATGAGTGCATGAAGCCTTGGACGAAATATACAAGATGCCACTTCATAATATTCGTCCGTAGGCTATTCTAGGTGCTGCGTCACCTTATTATTGAGCCAGGCCCATGTAATTTCAAAATACTTAAGTATAGGCTATTTTTAGAGTCTGTATGTGTGGGGAAACAAGAGTTAGGGTTGGTTTCGGACCCCTCCCTCAAGGGCCACGAAATTCCTACCTCTTCCTCCATATATACAACCCTTAGGGCGTCGTTTAGACTTTGGGGTTTTGTTTAGATTAAAAGTTCGCCATAGCTGCAACTTCGCGTACTTCGTTTGTGTTCAACGACCAGACAAAGGCGTCACAGAACCCCACCTTGATCAATAAAGCTTTCCTCTTATATTCGCAATATCCAGATTGCAATCTTAGTTTCTTGCTTGTTCTTCGTTTGCCTGCAGGAAACAGACCTTCGTGGTCAGGTTGATCGTGCGCGTGGTCAATAACCTCTCGGAGTTGGTTTAGCGATTGCTAAGGCGCGACATCCTCGCACGTTCGTAGTCGGATCATCAAAGTCGACTTCATCCTAAACGATAGCCACCATCTCATCGAAAGACGGGACACCTTTGCCTCTATCAAGTGGTATCAGATTTCCAGGTTGCTCGGTTAGATTTTCCAGTTTTTCGTAGTTTAGATCGAGTCTGTCCTTCATACCTACAGTCCACGAAAAAGCCACAAAAAATTTAGGGTTAGTTCATCATATCCGAACCAGTCTGAGCCTTTGCATAGTCTTTTCAGTATTTTGCTTTGTTGAATTTGTGGTTGCATCGTCGTGTCTAGTTGCTGGTCTTAGAGTCTAGTCTTTTAGAGTTTCGAGTTCTGGTCATAAGTTGTCACGCCACCGCCGCACCATCATCATGGCCCCTGCCATCTACAACCGCCGCTTATTCGCCGCTGATCCATATCCATATACCACCACTAATCCGTATCCATATACCACCACCAATCTGTATCCATATATCACCACCAATCCGTATCCATATACCAGCACCGCTGCCATATCCTACCACCATATATCCACCACCAATCCGAGTTACTTTCATATTAGGTTTGTTTTCGAGGTCCGTTTAATTTCCGATTCGTGTTTCCTTGCCTGAGTAGGTCTCGGAAAAAAAAGAGTCTGGAGACCCCCGGGCAGTTTTTAGGCCAAAATTTTGGCAGCCGAATTTTTTTCCCTATCCTGTTTTTAGGCTTTTCTAAGTCTTTTGAGCCACGTGCCATCACAGTGATTTTTTGTCGGACTTTTTCGTCGTCGCTGCCCTGATTTCCGAAAAAAAAGTCAAAAAAAATTTCGTGCCCATCCTATCAGTTTGACCTGGGAAGAGTTTTGAGACACTCGCCATTATAGTGATTTTTCGCAAAAAAAAAGAGGAGCGCAAAAAAAGAGCGAAAAAAATTTCCAGAGGGTGCTTTTCCCTTGTTTACGTGCAGCGCCGTGATTTTGTTAGTGTTCTAGGCTCGCGTCTCTAGCACGGTCTAGCCTAGGACCAAAGACAAGATATCGTCGTTGAGCGTTTATTCAACTTTGCATCACTGAATTGATTATTGCTGACCCTTTTTGCTACCATATAATAAGCCTTCCCAGCTCCACATACATCTACGTCGTGCGTTTGACTCTCCCTGGTAATCGCTCTATCCAAGCTTTGAGAATTTTGACTACAACGGTTGCCAATCACCGCCTGCTGCTGGGTAAGAACTGGTAAGAATTTGAAATTTGCTTGACGGATTTGTGACACCCACCACCACCTCTTGTTAGTAGTCTGTAGGATCATATTCTTGTGTGTTTCTATTGCTGCTAACCATGCCAGGATCACAAGCCGACGAGACCGACTGGGAGAACATGACGAATAAGGAGTTGCATGATAAATTTCAGCAAATGATGAGTGGCCAGGTGCAAGATGTGCTAAACAGATTTGAAGAGGCCGTGGAGAAGATAGATGGCATGGAGAAGACATTCGAATCAAAGCTCGATAACAAGTTTAATGAATTGCTCGCGCGTCTTCCACCACCACCACCGGATGCACCTAACGCACCTCTATAACAACAACAACGACGACTACCTCCACGTCGCGAAACAGCCCTCCGCCGAGCGAGCCGTGTCCCTCTTGCGCTTGGCCAAACTGTTGGTGCTGCTATTGATACTTCTGTGGCTCCTGCTGCTGATGCGGAGGAGGATGATTATGTGGGAGATTAAGAGGATGAAGTTGATCAAAATCAGAACTACGTGCAACCACCAGCACCACAACCACCACGTCGTCCACATGCAAATAATGGCAATGTTAGGGCTCCCCCTCAGGTACGAGTTCATGACCATCTCCCTAAACTAACATTAAATATTCCACCATTTGAGGGTGGATATGTTCCTGATATATATCTTACTTGGGAGTTAGAAACTGAACAATGATTTACATGTTTACAATATCCTGAGGAGAGACGTGTTCACCGCATTGTTTGTGCTTTCACTAGCTTTGCATGTGTTTGGTGGTCTGAACATTGTAGATTATATCATGTTCCAGCTACTTGGGATGCTTTGAAAACTGCTATGCGTACTCATTGGGTTCCACCATATTATCAACGTGAATTACTTCAAAAATTGCAGCACTTAAGACAAGGAAAAAATTATGTAGAAGAATATTATCAGGAATTACAAACTGGCTTGATTAGATGTGGTATTGTTGAGGAGAATGAAGCTATGCTTGCACGTTTTATGGGTGGATTAAATAGAGAGATTCAGACCATTCTAGAGTATAAGGATTATAATAATATCACTCGTTTATTCCATCTTGCTTGTAAAGCTGAATGTGAAGTGCAAGATCGACAGGCATTGGCGCGAACTAACTTTTCTGCAGGTCGACCTTCATCATGGACACCATGTGCATCATCTACTTCCACTGCACCATCACCTCCTTCAGGTGCCACCTCCAACCGTGATACAAGAAAGCAGGCACAACCACCACTATATGCCAAGAGCACACCTGCCGGGCCTGCACAGAGCTCTTCTTCTTCCATGGCGTCAACAGGGCACACAAGTGATATTATTTGTCGTCGTTGTAAGGGAAGAGGACATTTTGCGAGAGAATGCAAATCTCAGTGTGTGATTATTGCTACTGAGGATGGTGGGTATGAGTCTGCTAGTGACTATGATGAGGAGATTTTGGCTCTTATTACACATGAAGAACACGGTGGAGATGATTTTGATCATGAGACGCAATACATGGCTACTGAAGATTCTGACAGGTATGAATTTTTAGTTGCTCAACGTGTTTTGAGTGTGCACGTTACACAAGCTGAGCAAAATCAGAGGCATAATTTGTTCCATACAAAGGGAGTTGTGAAGGGACATTCTATTCGCGTCATCATAGATGGAGGGAGCTGCAACAACTTGGCTAGCATAGCGATGGTGGAGAAGCTATCTCTCACCACAAGACCACATCCACATCCTTACTACATCTAATGGTTCAACAACAGTGGAAAGGTTAAGGTAACACGTACTGTTCGGGTGCATTTTAGTATCTCTACATATGCTGATTGTGATGTGGTACCTATGCAAGCATGTTCCTTATTACTTGGTAGACCATGGCAATTTGATAAAAATTCTGTACACCATGGTAGAAACAATCAGTATACTCTTGTTCATAAGGATACAAATATTACTTTGCTTCCTATGACTCCTGATTCCATTTTGAAAGATGATATTCATAGAGTTAATAAAGCAAAACAGGAGAAAAATAAGAGTGAAAATCAGATTGTGGCAAAAGAATTTGAGCAACAAATGAAGCCTAATAATAAACCATCTGGTGCTGCTTCTGAAATTAAATTGAAAAGTGCATGTTTACTTGCCACCAAATCTGATATTGATGAGCTAGATTTTAGCAAATCTGTTTGCTATGCTTTTGTGTGCAAAGAGGCATTATTTTCGTTCGAGGACGTGCCTTCCTCTTTGCCCCCTGCTGTCACTAACATTTTGCAGGAGTTCGACGTCTTCCCACAGGATGTGCCACCGGATTACCACCTATTCGAGGGATTGAGCATCAAATTGACTTAATTCCCGTGCATCGCTACCCAACCGTGCACCATACCGTACCAATCCGGAGGAGACGAAGGAGATTATCGTCAAGTATAGGAGCTGCTCGACAAAGGTTATATCTGTGAATCTCTTAGTCCTTGTGTTGTTCCTATTATACTAGTGCCTAAAAAAGATGGTACGTCGGCGTATGTGTGTTTATTGTAGAGGCATTAATAATATTACTATACATTATCGTCATCCTATTCCTAGGCTAGATGATATGCTTGATGAATTGAGTGGCTCTACAATATTCTCCAAAGTTGATTTGCATAGTGGATACCATCAAATTCGTATGAAATTGGGAGATGAATGGAAAACAGCATTTAAAACTAAGTTTGGTTTATATGAGTGGTTAGTCATGCCTTTTGGGTTAGCTAATGCGCATAGTACTTTCATGAGACTAATGAACGAAGTTTTACGTGCTTTTATTGGACGATTTGTGGTAGTCTATTTTGATGATATACTGATTTATAGCAAATCTTTGGGAGAACATTTGGAACATTTACGTGCTGTTTTTATTGCACTACGTGATGCACGTTTGTTTGCTAACCTTGGGAAGTGCACCTTTTGCACAGACCGGGTATCTTTTCTTGGCTATGTTGTTACTCCACAGGGAATTGAAGTTGATAAAGCCAAGATTGAAGCTATTGAGAGTTGACCGCAGCCCAAAACGGTCACACAAGTGAGGAGTTTCCTTGGTCTCGCTGGTTTCTATAGGCGTTTTGTGAGAGATTTCAGCACCATTGCTGCACCTCTCAAAGAGCTTACAAAGAAGGATGTGCCTTTTGTTTGGGGTACCGCACAGGAAGAAGCCTTCACGGTATTGAAAGATAAGTTGACACATGCTCCTTTACTCCAACTTCCTTATTTTAATAAGACTTTTGAGCTTAAATGTGATGCTAGTGGAATTGGATTAGGAGGTGTGTTATTACAAGATGGCAAACCTGTTGCATACTTTTCTGAAAAATTGAGTGGGCCTAGTCTGAACTATTCTACTTATGATAAAGAATTATATGCTCTTGTTCGGACTTTAGAGACATGGAAACATTATTTATGGCCCAAAGAATTTGTTATACATTCTGATCATGAATCTTTGAAACATATTAAAAAGTCAAGCTAAACTGAATCGTAGACATGCTAAATGGGTGGAATTCATTGAGACATTCCCTTATGTCATTAAACACAAGAAGGGTAAAGAAAATGTTATTGTTGATGCTTTGTCTCGTCGCTATACTATGCTTTCACAACATGACTTCAAAATATTTGGTTTGGAGACCATCAAAGATCAATATGTGCATGATGTTGATTTTAAAGATGTAACGCAGAATTGTAAAGAAGGAAGAACATGGAACAAGTTCGTTATTAATGATGGCTTTGTGTTCCGTGCTAACAAGCTATGCATTCCTGCTAGCTCAGTTCGTCTTCTGTTGTTGCAGGAGGCGCATGGAGGAGGATTAATGGGACACTTTGGCGTGAAGAAGACGGAGGACGTACTTGATACACATTTCTTTTGGCCAAAGATGAGACGGGATGTTGAGCGTTTTGTTGCTTGCTGCACTACATGTCAAAAAGCTAAGTCACGACTCAATCCTCGTGGTTTATATATGCCTTTGCCTGTACCTAGTGTTCCTTGGGAGGATATATCTATGGACTTTGTTTTAGGTTTATCTCGAACAAAGAAGGGGAGGGATAGCGTATTTGTTGTCGTGGATAGATTTTCGAAAATGGCACACTTTATACCATGTCGAAAAGCGATGATCTTTGTTAATGTTGCTGATTTGTTCTTTCGGGAAATTATTCGCTTGCATGGTGTGCCAAATACTATTGTTTCAGATCGTGATACTAAATTCCTTAGCCACTATTGGAGATGTTTATGGGCTAAGTTGGGAACTAAACTGCTATTTTGTACTACTTGTCACCCCCAAACTGATGGACAAACAGAAGTAGTCAATAGAACATTGTCTACTATGCTTAGGGCTGTTTTGAAGAATAATAAGAAAATGTGGGAAGAATGCTTGCCTCATATTGAATTTGCTTATAATCGTTCATTGCATTCTACTACTAAGATGTGCCCTTTTTAAATTGTGTATGGTTTCCTACCTCGTGCACCTATTGATTTGTTGCCTCTTCCATCTTCGGAGAAGGTTAATTTTGATGCTAAAGAACGTGCCTGAATTGATTTTAAAAATGCATGAGTTAACTAAGGAAAACATTGAGCGTATGAATGCTAAATACAAACTTGCTGGAGATAAGGGTAGAAAACATGTTGTGTTTGCACCTGGAGATCTTGTTTGGTTACATTTGCGTAAGGATAGATTTCCTAATTTGCGCAAATCAAAGCTAATGCCATGTGCTGATGGTCCTTTTAAGGTGTTAGAGAAAATAAATGATAATGCATATAAACTTGAGCTGCCTGCAGATTTTGGGGTTAGTCCCACTTCTAACATTGCAAATTTGAAGCCTTATTTGGGTGAGGAAGATGAGCTTCCATCGAGGACGACTTCATTTCAAGAAGGGGAGGATGATGAGGACATCAATACCATTGTTACACCCACAGCCCCTGCTGCTATACATACTGGACCAATTACTAGAGCTCGCGCACGCCAATTAAATTATTAGGTACTTTTGTTTCTTGGTAATGATTCTAATGTTCATGAGAATATGATGCTGCCTAAATTGGATACATTTGTTTTGCTTACAAATGAAGGGCACGACATGGATAAGAGGGATGAACACCGGAGCAAGACCAAGCATGGAGATGATGGCATCTTGTGAGGAACAAGAATGGAGTTACAAGTGATGATTTCAGGACTTTGAGGCCCCCATAATGAGTGCAGGAAGCCTTGGACGAAATATACAAGATGCCACTTCATAATATTCGTCCATAGGCTATTCTAGGTGTTGCGTCACCTTATTATTGGGCCAGGCCCATGTAAGTTCGAAATACTTAAGTATAGGCTATTTTTAGAGTCCGTATGTGTGGGGAAACAAGAGTTAGGGTTGGTTTCGGACCCCTCCCTCAAGGGCCACGAAATTCCCTCCTCTTCCTCCATATATACAACCCTTAGGGCGTCGTTTAGACTTTGGGGTTTTGTTTAGATTAAAAGTTCGCCATAGCTGCAACTTCGCGTACTTCGTTTGTGTTCAACGACCAGACAAAGGCGTCACAGAACCCCACCTTGATCAATAAAGCTTTCCTCTTATATTCGCAATATCCAGGTTGCAATCTTAGTTTCTTGCTTGTTCTTCGTTTGCCTGCAGGAAACGGACCTTCGTGGTCAGGTTGATCGTGCTCCGGCGTGGTCATTAACCTCTCGGAGTTGGTTTAGCGATTGCTAAGGCGCGACGTCCTTGCACGTTCGTAGTCGGATCGTCAAAGTTGACTTCATCCAAAACGATAGCCACCATCTCATCGAAAGACGGGACACCGTTGCCTCTATCACTGCTTGCTTGGGTTGCTCTCTTCACAAGCATAGAACGACGGTGGCCACACCGCCGGTCACATATCCGGCCTGATCCCGCAGCTGGGGGAAGGGAACAATGTTCTCCATAGACGCGGTCGACATCGGCGAGGGAGAAAATACATATTGGTGCGTCCCAATCGGGGGTCACCACGGTATGGGCCGATGCCGCGTCCCAACCGCCCTTCTAGCTACAACCCAACGTCCGTTTCGAAAATATTAGTGCATGTCAACAAAAATTATACTATCGATGTTCCGTTTCGAAAAAAAGCATATAAGTTGTTACTTCTTACCCAAAGGATCTTTATATCCAACAGACACAAAATATCCATTCGACTGTTCGAAATTACTTTCACTGCTGATCTGATGTCGAGGTAATTGCTGCATCGCCACCAAAACCCACCATCTCTTAAGCTAAAGTAGACCGAGCTAACCCCTATATTAGCATATTTCTAAGATAAACAGAAGGCACTGTAGAATCATTTAGGACGTGAGCTTGTCAATCTGAATGTGGAGGGACACCAGCTTAGCCCCGGCCAGCACTTGAGCGGAACTGTGAAGAAGGTCAGCTCCTGCACGGCGATGTTGCCGGGATCCCTGCTGCTTGTCACCTCCATTTCCACCTTGACGGCGTCGGTCCTGCCTTTGGGCTCCCTCGGCGGGCCGTTCGCCCACAGCTTGGCCACGTAGTGCGGCAGTGGGGACGTCCTCGCTCCGATGCAGACGAGCGACACGGTGATGGGTGCGTCGATGTCGAGCACGCCGCCGAACAAGAAAAACGTGTGGCCGTCCTCCTCCGCGAACAGCAAGAGTCTTGGCTCCGACAGTGGCACTTGTAGCTGGAGCGCCTTGCCGTACTGGATCATGTCCACGGGCATGGGATGCATGGTGCTGATGTGGTGGGAGAGCACCGGCGGCGGGCCTTAGTAGCCACAGACGGGCACAGGGCATTTGCAGGCGCGAGCGGACACACGCTCTGGTGATCAGCGAGCTGTGGTAAGTGACGTAGAGCCCACAACCTTCGTGGGGGCACTCCACCCTCACCAAGGAGAGGACAGCGTCCACAGCCGTGTTCCGCATGTTGAAGCCACCGCCGCGCTCGCACTTCTGGCACTGCCGCTGGTTCCCGGGGTGCTCGACGCGGCAGTCCGTGCAAGCTCGGTGCCCTCCCTTGCACTGCACAAATCAATCGAACAAGACATCAATCAAGAAACCTGCACCTTGCTCGATCAGCTGAACGGACGAGGTGTATTCGAACCTCATACAATGGAGGCTTCAAGGGGAGGAGGCACAAGGGGCAGTGGAGCAAGGTGAGGTCCATCGAGACCATAGAGAGCTCCATCGTCGGGTCCTGTTCCGTCTGCATGATCTCGCCCTCCTCGTGCACAACCATCTCTCGCTTTATTAGGGTCGGGGCATTACAAAGATTTACCGTCACATATTCATACTACTTCAAGGTGCATTAAATGAACACATGCAAGTATCAAAAGGAGAGTCACGGCATGCCTGCATGCGTTGTAATTAATACATCGGTAAACGCAAATTATTGAAATATATTGAGTGCAGTGCTTTGATGTGTCGCGTCAACTCATACAAGACCGAGAAGTTTGATTACTACAACGCCCTCTCGCCTTAACCGCACCTGCCTTTGGCTGCATGATAGGTGGGCCACCGACCTGTTGGGCCCACCTGTCATGGACGCAAAGGCAGGAGCAGTAAGTCAATGAAGCTGCGTCCCTCCCTCGCCCATGAGCATGGTGGCTGGCAGGACTAGGAGAATCTTTCATTCGCTACACGCTCTCCCTCCTGTACGCGGTGGACATGCAGTAGTTCAATCGGTGTCAGATGGCCATAAGCATACTGTAGTAATCCTCCACTACAGTAGTACTCCATCATTGTTCGCCTTCCCGAAGAGGCGAAGAGCCCAGCGCAACCCGGACGCTAGTGTGGCAGTTTCATGTGTAGAGTAGTGTAGGATAGCGTGTACCGTGCCTATAAGCTTAAAATCATTGGGGTCGACTCCATGCTATATTTTTTTGATTAAAATAATTTTCTGGCCCTACCTGTCATCCTGGTGATTCTAGTTTGCACGCTCATCTGGTCAAGACAGGAATATATATTTTAATTTGTGGTGCGGTAAATGTTAGAGGTTACAACAAATGGAGTATAGTACACTGCGGGTCTTTCAGCCAAGTTTAGAGGCAACCATGTGGGGCCAGTGCTATGATGTGTCGCGTCAACTCGTACAACGAGGAGAAGCTTGATTTTACTACTACACGCCTTCTCCCTCGCCCATGCGCGCGGTGGCTCACAGACGAGGACAGGCTTTTGCTTATAGTACTACAGCAATCTATCCCTCCCGCTCATGGTGGACGGACATGCAGCAGTGGATTCGATACTGTAGAAGCAGTAGTAGTAACATCATTGTTCGTCTTCTCGAAGAGGCGAAGAGCCTAGTGCAACTCGAACGTGGCAGTTGCGAACCTTGGAGCACGCATATAGCCAGGCTCTTGCATGAGACAAAATTGCTATGTGAGCCCACTATTGTAGTACTTGTTAGTATAGCCCTGTAAACCAGAAAGGAGTATTTGCCGTTCTAGAGATTTCAACCAGTGACTAGACTACACCGAGACGGAGTACATATGGAGCAAAATGAGTGAATCTACACCATAAATAAATACGTAGTTCTCTCGATTTCCTCTCGGCCTTGGTCGCGGTGCACAATATTGAGTATACTAGTACTATCATCTTGAAATTTACGAAGTCACCATAGGCACCTCGTTGTCGACGGGAACGTCTCTTGACACGTGATAGACGCGAGCGGCAGTTGCCTCCATAGGTGCTTGAATGCCAAGGAGGGAGAGGGTAGCGGTTCCCGAGACGTTGAACGGTCAATGATGCATCCTCAAATTACTCTACATGTAGAGGGAATTAATTGGAGAAGCAGAATAGAGCCAGCACGATGTGAGTGCAACAGAGTTTGGATTCTCATATAAAGGCGCCCCACCACTCCAATCCATCTAGTCCTTAGTCTCTGCGCAAGACTGCTCACTCCAATCCAAGACCAAGTGACCAGAAGCCAGAAGCACCTATGGAGGCGATGGTCGTGAGCGGCAGTCGGATGTGCCAAATCATCCAAGGCACTGTCCTGTGGCCCCGCACCGTGCAGCGTTTCCATATGGTGCTGGCGACCGCTGGTGTCATAGCCCTCGCTGATGCCAGCTTCGCCTCTCGCATGGACGACATGATGGTCAACTCCATCCGCAAGTTCGCCGCCGTCAAGAAGCGTGTAGCGAAAGCTCCTACTAGTCCTGCCATCCACCACGCTCATGCGCGAGGGAGGGATGAAGCTTCATTGACTTACTGCTCCTGCCTTTGCGTCTATGACAGGTGGGCCCAATAGGTGGTTGGCCCACCTATCACAGCCAAAGGCAGGTGCGGTCAAACACCGAGCTCGATCCATGAGGGAGAGGGCGTTGTAGTAATCAAACTTCTCGGTCTTGTATGAGTTGAGGCGACACATCAAAGCACTGCGCTCGATATAAGTCTTTTTACACATTTCAAATGGACTACTACATACGGATGTATGTAGACATATTTTGCTTCGTATGTAGTCACTTGTTGCAATCTCTAAAAATACTTATATTTGGAAACAGAGGGAGTACAACGCATGCATGCTTGCCGTGACTTCCCTTTTGGTACTTGCATGTGTTGATTTGATGCACCTTGCCAAATTTTGACTATAAATTTAACTAACCAAATTTTCATGCATGTCACAAAAAATTATGGGGCTGTTTGGATTATGACTATGTTTGTCTTATGTTGCCACATTATTTTTCCCACACTTGCCTAACTTGAGTTGCTCAAATTGTTAGACACACTTTGGCTTGCCTAAGGGAATCTTGCCGCACTTTTTGTGTCTATGACATGTGGGGTTCACTGCTAATAGAAAAAATCTTGTCTTAGTTGTGGCTAATAAAAAAGACTTATATTTAGGAACGGAGGGAGTAGAAAATATAAATAATAATGCATGTTGGGGCAACCCACGTTTCCGATAATTTTAGTCGTGGGCTTGTTCACAATTTTTACGAGGGGGTGGTTGTTCACTTAATGGAGGGACTTGTACCAGACTTGAACGATACAAAGTGCGACCTGGCACACCATAACACCACTTGGAACAAGCGGGTAGCTATCTCAAAAAACAATCAACAACTAAAAAACGGCGACCTAGCACGTAGTACACAATTTTAAACGATTGTTTTGATGGAGTGAAAAAGGAAAACTACCCCACTATGTATATATAGGCCGGAGCCTCCGCTTGCTTGCTAGGGTTGCTCTATTCACACACTCTCATCCTCTCCAGATCTAAACAAGATAGGGGTGGTAACACTGTCTTTCTCCCTTCAAAAAACACTATCTTTCTATCCCCACCGTTGGTTACAGATCCGAACGTATCCCCCTCCACCGGTGAAGGCCGTCGTCGACAGCGAGGGAGGAGACCCACTTCCGGCCGCACCGTTATCTCTGGTCGAGCGCTAGCGCGGGAGGTCCTCCGATACCTTCGTCGTGGCCCTAGTGTGGGCGGATCCAGCCTCCCGCCGCCCACCTATCGACATCCCGACGACCTTCAGATATATCTTCCTTCGAAACCGCCTTAGCTCTACTTCCCCAGCTCGCTACGTCGCTGCATGTGCATCATTTTCTACCTCTCAGCCTCTCTCGATCGGATGGTCCAACGTCACCTATTTTTTTCTTCTATTGTTAGAGGTAAAGCTACTTCATGGAGTCGAATCTTGTACTTGGTTCAAACAAGAAATAAAGTGGGGGTGGGGGAATTTAATATGTAGTACATCGGACTTGGTACAAACAGGAAGGAAAGGGGGTGAAAGTAGTACAGATTGGTCATCCAACCGGTCGCTTGGTCGAAAAGGGAAATATACGGGTAATGATGTACACAGTGGTATGACCAGGACTAGATTTGATATCCACACATAGGGGCAGGTGTCTAGAGTGAACAAAAGTGGGACCAACCCAGATATGTTTCTTGGATGTTTGATTCTCGGGGCAACAAACTATGAATCACCACTTTATGCCCCTGTTTAGGTACATGGTCTTTGATCTTTGGTGCACCCACTGTCCCATGCCCTTATACCAAATATTTAGTTGTTCTTAATCTAATGCCCATGGTAAAAATGAAGCCATGCAACTGTTATAAGCCATGACAAGTTTAGCCAAATGTTTTTGCCTGTAATTGTTTGAGACTCTGACTGTTTCCTCTGTAGCTTTTTGTGCAAACAGGGATATCCATTTCACACAGTTCTTTGTTGTGACCTTTTGCCTTTGCACAAAACTCTTCTTAAAAGAAGTGACGTTTGTGATGTTTAACTGGAATGTCAGAATAGAACAGTTGGTTAATTTTGGTGGAACTACACAAAGGGAGATCTGTGTTCCAATCCTCATCATCCATATTGGCACCATAACCTTCCTTTAGGTAAGAATGATATTTAATGCATGTATCCATATCTATTTTGCGACTGCCATGAGAAAATAATGCTATTTTTTACTAGTACACTTGTACTCCCTCACTGAATAAACCAATTTTGAAATAGAAGGGCAATCATGTACTTGGTTTCACCAACTGGCGAGGAGAATGAGAAATAGAGCATGAAGTGGAAGAAGAAGAAGAAGAGTAAACAGTGCCAAGGCGATCTTGCTGAAGCCAGAGGCCTCAGTCAAGGCCATTCAAGGGCTCCGGCAACGATTACCTTACATGTGAGACGGTCCTGCAGGGAGCCCTTCCACTTCTGCTGTCTCACTTAATTAATTAGGAGTACTTAAGTACCACTAATTTATTGCTGCCTAATTTTCCTGTCGGAGTTAAACAAATCTTTAGTAGCACCCTATGCTGAATCATGTACGTGTGTATGTTTGTCTATGGAGGTGAATCATGTGGTGGAGCAGGGAGGGAATGCTAATTTTACCTGTTAAGATAATGAGGGTGCTTCTATTTGTTAGTGTATGTTTCATCAACTAGTCCCACTATTACAGTAATCTCACTCTCTCAATATATGTGCCAACAGGGATGCTCGATTTTGGTGGAACTGCACAAAACTTTGGGTGCTTCATTGCCTCGACAGCTTCCTTCCTTTCCTGTTAGTTGCTAATCTCGGCTTGCATTCTTCCTTTCTTTGTCGATCGCTTGGCTTATCTCGGCTTCCAGTCAAAGGAAATAGTAATTGATATGCTACCTCACACAGGTTGGTATTGGTCTTTATCCTGATTATTGTGCTTGTCATATGTATTGGTAATTTGGTATTGTGCTACTGTTTGCCGATTTCATAAAGCAGTAACTTGGAGCCTGAACTCGCGGGCAAATCATTACATCGGGTGATTTCAGTAGAACTGCACAAAAAGATCAGATGGACAGGTACTTATGTTGCTGCTATGTACTCCAAAGTTCACTCAGACAAGCATCGATGTTGTCAAGAAGAAGTGCCTATATTCATTTGAGTATCAACCGGCGTCAACCAATTGTCAAACTCCAAGTATTAGGAGAGTGAACGCCAAAAATATTGCTTGGCACATAGCCCAGAAAAACGCAGTCTAGTATTTGGTCCCAACTTGTGCCTTTTAGTTATCGGCACATATGGTAGCGAACTGTATGGCATGGAGTCTAAAGATTCCAGACAAGCATCCTTGCACGCCATTACAGTTGAACTGCGCAAAAAATTTGGGTGGTTCATTTTCTCAACCGCCTCCTTTCTCGTCTGCAATGTAGAATTTTGGCGAGCTACATGACCAAGATGAGCCAGTAAACTAGTTGGATGAAAGTAGTGGCCAAGTTGCTCAAACCTCCCTCGGCACGAGGCCACTATTTGAGGATAAACCTACAAGCAAAGTTCAGATTATGCATGCTGCCTCTTATGTACTCGAAAGTTTACCCGTACAAGCATTAATTTTAGCAAGAAGTACCTCCATTGAACACCATTTACCCGATGCGCAATGTAGAATTTTGGCGAGCTACAGGACCAAGATGAGCCAGTAAACTAGTTGGATGAAAGTAGTGGCCAAGATTCTCAAACCTCCCTCGGCACGAGGCCACTATTTGAGGATAAACCTACGAGCAAAGTTCAGATTGACTGTGCTGCCTCTTATGTACTCGAAAGTTTACTCGTACAAGCATTAATGTTAGCAAGAAGTACCTCCGACTGAACACCATTTACCAGTCTGTACCCTAGGTAATTAGAGTTCGTCCATGGATCATATTGGTTGTGATCTCAATCATTTGGATGCATAAACATACTGAACATGTGTATATCTGAATCTTTTTGTGAATTATCTATGAATATTGTTGTGTGATCTATCAATCATTTGGATCCATAGACATCTTTGAACTTGTGTATATATGAATCTTTTGAGTTGTTGATAGTGAATGTTGGCTATGAATATGAACGTGTCCTGTGAACCTGAGTTTATTACGAATGTTTACCTTTTCTGTTGTGCTTGTGTGTGAACTTGTTAGTATGCCTACTGTGGGTATGTGACGTGTGGGTGTCAATGGCACACCTTCTTCTCGAGAAGAATTGCACCTGCTTTGTTAGGGTAGCAATGACGCATCAACTCTTTTTAATCTTTTTGCTCTGTCTTGCCCCCTCCCCCACTCAACCCCTGCCATAATGTTTTCGGCCTCAAAACAAACATAGTACTACATTGTTTTCGGGGTTGATGAAAAATTGAGTGCTGGTTTCTGTAGGTTGGCCCGCCCAGCAAATGGGCTGCTGGTCCACCACGGACTGGGAGGCTAAAAATACAAGTTGTATGTTGTAGAGGCAAGTAAAAAACACCATCGAGAGCCATCCACTGAAGAAGAAAAAATCGCTCCTGATGTGCTTCTTCAGTCATGCCGCCGGCCCCTCTTTAATCCAGTTCGCTCGGGGAACTGGTATCATTTTTTTCCAGAGGGCGAACAAGTATCAACTAGGCCAAGGTTTTGTATTTTAACATGCGTAGCCCACGACATACGGTGACAGTGGTTTCAACTTATTTTTTGAGGTCCATACCGGCCTATGGGCTTTTTCTTATAGATCGGCAGCCCAATGTATTTTTTAACCACATTATAGATATTTATATTATTACTATTGTTGTATATTTTATAGAGACTTATATATACATTATAAAAACATCCCACGTGTTAATAACTTATAAAAGTAAATGTTTAACAGAAGTTGGCAAGGAATATCCTGGTTGTTTTTGACTCACACGCAAGGAAAATCCTGGTGATTGCGTACAAAAGCTTGCGAAGATTTTAAGGACCAATGTAATAATAACGCGCTCATTTTTATTTTGAGCAATAACTCGCTAATTTGTTAATTTTGTATATAAAAAATGTGCCTCGCCGGTTTATTTTTGATATTAATTGCTCCTTCTAACATAACATTATATATATATATATATAACGAGCCCAGCTAATTCGTGTATTTGAAGGAAGTGCAAATGGGCTGGGATTTCTGAGATAATATAAATGGGCCGCATTGACGCGAAATTATTTGTTCACCTAGCCCAGCAAATGGACTGTACATTCTAGAAAACATGGGTTAAATATATGCCACATTTTGCGGTGACATGTGGGCCAATAGGTCGAAGCCTATGCAGGGAGTTGTCAACTTGGTCGGCATGCACCTTCAATCTCTCGTCTTCTTCCTCCAGCGTCGCCGGGACCACCTGGTCCGGCATCCGGCGGCTAGCGGCTTTGCTTAGCACGCATCGCTACGGAGCGCTACCCCACCGCCGGCCAGGCTATCCCTCCACCCATCCACACCTCCTGTTATTCTCCACCGACTGCAGCCCCACGCCGCACCAGAACCAGTTATAACCCTTCTCCTCCACTCAATCTGCGACTCCACTGTCACATCTTCCCATCTCCAAGTCGTTCCCGTCCGGGGCCTTGCCATCGTCCACCGCCTCGCTGCGCTCGGTGAGGCGTGGTCAACAAACGAGAGTCATCGGAAGAGGACTGTACGTGGAGAGCCTGACGACTGGGACCCACGAGGTCCATGGTCGCACGCAAGGAAAGTTCCTCCTTATTAAGCTAAAAAATGTTTACTCCACACGACAATTTGGGACCCACCGGATGTATCTTCGCACGGAAGGAAGTGCCTCCTTGTTATCACGAAAAAAATTATTCCTCCCATTGACAAATGCGACCCGCCGATTTGGTGGCTGACTTGTGGGCCTACTAAGCGGACGTGTACGCAGGGCTTTGTCAACTTAATCAACAAATGATTCTAGCAGCTGGACCGTTGGATGTTAATCCAACAGCCGTGCTCCTTCTTCAACCTTTGTTCTTGCTCCTGTCTCCCGTGGGCGGCACCGCGACTCTACTGCCGCGCACCTGAACCAGTCAAGTTTCACACTCCTCTCCATCTGCGACTCCACTGCCCCGTCTTCCCCATCTTTGGGTCATTCCAGTCTGGGGCCTCGCCATCGTCTACCGACCTTTGGTGCGCTCGACACAGTGTGGTCAACAGCCGAGAGTCATCGGAAGATGACTGTACGTGAGAGGCTGACAGTGGGGATGCACCACGCCCATGGACGCATGTATGCAACGGGCAGCGGGCGTGGTCAGCGTGGTCAAGGAACGACTTCCATCGAAGTGTCTTGTACATGGAGATCTTGTGATGAGGTCCACGGCCGCAGCAAGGAAGTGCCCCTTATTACGCGGAAAATAATGATTCCTCCACCTAACAGCAGGGAGCCACCGGACGGGCCACCGTATTTTGCGGAAAAAACGTTCCCCCCTGACTGCTGGGACCCATCGGACGGGTCACCGTATTTCGCAAAAAAAAGTTCCCCCCACTGTCAGCTCGGACCCACTGGAAAAAAAATGAATACTCCCCCTGCTAGCTGGGACCCACCTTGGTGGGAGGCTGACTTGTGGGCCTACTAAGTTGACGGGGACGGAGGGCTTTGTCAACTTAGTCAATATGAATGATTCTATCTCCACTGATCGTACGATGTCCATCCAACGGCCGTAGTGCTTCTTCAACCTCTGATCTTCTTGCTCCAGCCGCCCAAACCAGCGCCGGTCGTGCCGCGTGCTCCTGCTTCTCTTGTCCGGTTGTGATGCCGCGGAGGCCTCACCGCCCCCTACTACTCCTACCACTGGCCAGGCCATCCCTCTACTCACCCACACCCCTTGTTATTCTGCGGCGACGGTGGCATCACAACGCAGCCGAACCAGTGAACCCTCGTACTCCTCTCCGCGCGGGCTTCCACAGCCGCGTCTTCCCCGGCTCTGCGTCATCACCTTCCTAGGCCTCACCGTCGTCCACCGCCCTAGTGCTCTCGGCGCGGCGTGGTCAACGTGGTCAAGGAACGACTTCCATCGGAAGAGTACTGTACGTGGAGAGGCTGACAGCTGGGTCCACGGCGGCCGCAAGGAAGTGCCTCCTTATTACGCACAGGCCACCGTATTTCGCAAAAAAAATGTTTCCCCCTGACTGCTGGGACCCACCAGCTACATCTTCGCACGCAAGGAAGTGCGTCCGGGCAAAAAAAAATGATTCGCCCCCCTGACTGCTGGGACCCACCAGCTATATCTTCACATGCAAGGAAGTGCATGACAGTCGGGACCCACCTGGTCGAAGCGTACGTAGTGTTGACATTCTGGTGGCGAACGTGTACCTACATACACGTCGATGTAGAGCGTGCACGTGTCGTAGTAGAGGCGCGCATGTAGCATGTACACGTACGTACAAAGGCCAGTGTGCAAGAAATAAAATACGGCCACGTACGTACATATGGGCGGGGTCTCGAACGCCTACTAGCGCATACGTATGGCCAGGGCTCGTGTACATGGCTGGGTCGAAACGGAGAAACTGCGTCGTCGCTGTGTTCATGGGGAGGCAACGGAATGCGTCGTGTTCATCGGGAGGCAACGGAACGCGTGGGAGCCAACCGACTTGGACGGAACAGCCGATGGAAACGAGGCCTGGCGTACTGCATAACGGAGGAAACGGCCTTGTGTTGGACCAGCCACGTTCAAAACAGGATCCTGTTCATCGGGAGGGGTCTGGCGTACCGCAAAACAGAGGAAACAGACCTCCTACGGTCGAAACGGGGGTCCTGTTGATCGGGAGGGGTGTGGCGTACCGCAAAACGGAGGAAACGGACTTGTGTTGGAGCGCTACGTTCTAAATGGGGGTCCTGTTCATCTGGAGGGGTGTCGCATACCGCAAAACGGGACTCCATGGGATACTGTTCATCTCCACCGTTGACCCCCTCCAGCCTCCACGGGCTACTGTTCATCCACCGTCGACCTCCTCCAGCCTCCACCTGCTACTGTTCATCCACGGGCTCCTGTTCATCTAGCCTCCACCGCGCGCTACTCCACCGGCTACTGTTCAACCAGCCCTCTCCACGGGCACCTGTTCAACCACCCCTCCACAGGCTATTGTTCATCCAGCCCTCCACCGTCTACTGTTCATCCAGCCCTCCACGGGGTGGTCCTGTTCATCAAGCCCTCCACGGGGTCCTGTTCATCCAGCCCCAACCGACTCGATCGATTGGGGTCCTGTTCATCCAGAGGCAACACCATGGGGTCCTGTTCATCCACCCCCACCGGGAACTGTTCATCCAAACCCCCAAAGAAAGCTCACTTTGTTCATCCAGGCGGCATCGATCGGCTTCAGTTAGCAGCAGTAGTGAAGGAATCGCTCGATTTGGTTCAATTAACAGCCATTGATCGATCGCTCGGGTTCAGTAACGCGTAGCCTGCAGTGCAATCGCTCAGATTTAGTTAGAGCCCAACGCCTCGCTCGGGTTCAGTTAGAGCCCAACGCCTCGCACCCACGCACGTGCATGTACGAGAGAAACGCGCATCGCTCGGCCCCGACCACCCACCGAAACCGGGAACACCCCGATATTTTCCTCTCCCTCGCTTCTACCACGGTTTTCTCCGTCATGGACGGCCCAAAGAATGTTACGCAGCCGCGTTTCCGGCCCGCCCAGGAAGAAAAGCCCATTTTCTGTCATGATTTTTTGTCATAGAAGTAGGAGCCCACCACATCTATGATGATACCGGGTTTTGTGACAATTATCATCATAGAAGTGTCATTAGTATGATAGAAAAAAAATCGTTCGGCCCAAAATGTCATGGATGTGTCTTTTTTTGTAGTGCACCCCCACCCCCGCCCCCACCCGCGTCGATTTTTCTTCGTTCGGTGTGACCCCACCACCGCCCCCAACAACCACCATCCCCACCCGAGCCCCTCCCTTTGCACCGGTGAACTCCGGCGAGCTCTCAAAAATCGACTGACCCAATTTTGAAATTTAGTCTACTATCATTTAACTAGTGTGGAATATAGAAGGAGAAAACCATAAGCATTGCAAGTATAGTGTTGAGTGTGCCATGGCGGATCTGAAGGTGCAAACCGGACAAAGGCAACTTCAAGAACCAATGTTTGCTTTCAACTAACAAGTAAGTGATGGACAAGAAATCAAATTAAAGCGGTGGCGATCTATTTTCTTGCTGTGATAAATAAGTTGAGCAGAATCTGAAAGAGTACCGCCTGCAGTGCGATACCGTGTATGCATCTCACGAGAATGTGACGGTCTTTGCAGATGGCGATGGTATCGGCAGTGTGGAAGCAGATCTAGGAGGGTAGACGGTGGCGGCGGGGTGTGGCGGACGAGACAGTCGTGGCAGCGGAGCCGGCAAGGTGGACGACGACGGGGATGAAGTGAGAGGACGAGATGCAAGGATCCCGGTCCGAAGCCGTGGATGAGAGAGGTCGATCTCTTGTAATGGCCGACGGTGTCGGGGTATCAGCTCCGGCATGGTGGAGGAGTACGGCGGTGGATGGCGTGGCGGACAGAGGAGGCTGGGGTGGAGAGGGTGTTTTGGCGCCCACAGAGTATGAATGGGGAAATGGAGGGAGAGAGGAAGGGGGAACCATGTCTTCAGGGTGCAATTGTCTCAAATGCGAGGAAATTTACAAACTTAGCCCCCGTTTAAGATTTCCTACATCACAGCAATATTAGTCGGTTAGGGATAGGACGGTAATCTCGCATACACCAAATATTTGTCGACGAGAGTTTGTTTTTGGCGCCCATCGTGTATGAATCGGGGAGGTAGTCGATTTCGGCCGAGGAGACACTGTGTTTTGGCGCCCACCATGTATGAATCCGGGTGAGAGGCAGTTATGTCATGTTTGAGTGAAATTACAAACCTACCCCTATCGAAACATATAGAAATCGAGTCGATAGGCTTTGCGTGGCAGGGATAGGCAGTAATTTCCATCCAGATTTTGGTTTCGGGCGGATACTGCGACTTTCCCCGATTCGTTCCAATTTTTACAGAGCAAGAGTGCATGTTTACCGTGCCAACTCAATTCGAATCCAGTTTGTATTCTATTTTTGTTCAGGCAGGATCCATTTTGGATTGGAATAAAATTCTATATACATCAATTTTAATATATACACTTTCAAAATCACAGCACCCTTTATACATAAATATGGTTTGCAAATGGCATGATCTCAGATTCATAAGGTTGTATCCATCTTAATTTGGATTTTCAAATATTTGAAACCACTTTATGTTGAAATCCAATGTATGCATTCCTCGCTAGCTGTCTCCAAAATTAATGTGTGTTTCATGCGGGTTTTTATTTTTTTACTTCTCAAACATGTATAATATGTTTCACACACCCAACATATAGTGTAATCCCATTTAGACATTAATTGCATATAAACTATGCATTGTCTCTAATTAAAGAATCTATGGATCACTAATATTGATAAACTATATAACATTACACGTGCCCCAAAATTCAAATGAATAAGCATGTTTGATACACCAATTTGCGTTATGATATTATCGATGTCGTGATCTCCAGTTTAAATAGTTGAATCCCCTTTAATCCAGATATTCGTCTCATATAGCTATCACTCATGCTTATATAGGAGTATCTCTCTAGACCTATACACGTTCATCGTCTCTCGGGTATCTCTCGTGCTACCTGTATGTCAACAATGATCTTTTATCTTCGTAACACACTGACGGTACTCTCTCCCTCGACCTCCATCACTCTATCTCTCTCTAAGTATATCTCGCTACCTGCTATGTGTCTCTAACTATGATTCTCCATGTGAAATCTCTTTCTCTCACCCAAACACAAACTTCGTCTCCCGGGGTCTCATTTCTCTCTACTATTCCCCTGGGTGCCACTCGCACACACCCTCTCACACAGAGGTCTTTTGCTCCTTAGGTACGAGAAGCTATGACTCTTCCTCTTAAATATCTCTATCTCTTCCTCACACACAAACACAAACTCTGTCTCCCAGGGTCTCATATCTCTCCACCATTCTCTTGTCTGTCGCTCACACACTCTCTCTCCCTAGAGATGTCTTGCATTCCCTCATATGTCTCTCGAGCTATCACTCTCATTGTGAAATATCTTTCTCTCTCGCAGACACAAAACTCCATCTCTCGGGATCTCATTTCTCTCCGATATTCTTTTGTATGTGAGTCGCATGCACCCTTTCTTCATCTCTCTCACACCCACACACATAACTCAGCCTTCTGATCCACTCGACTCCTATCTCGCCCTCACTCTTGCTTCCTATCATGCACACTATGTATGTTTCTCTCTACATGCAGTCAACTGCCCTGTTTTTATCTTTCTCTCACACACACATAACTTCACCCTCTGAACCACCCGGCAGTCATCTCTGTCGGGGGTTGGGTGCGACATATGCCAAAGGATGGCTTATCATGGTGGGAGCGAGTAGAACATCGCCGGTGCCTGGAAGCGGGATGAGGCATAGACACGAACGCCGACGTACTTTACCCAGGTTCGGGGCTCTCCTAGGAGATAACACCCCTAGTCCTGCTCTGCGGGGTCTCCGCATGATCACTAAGGCTCAAGTGAATACAAAGGTGCTCCTTGAGCTGTATGCTAGAGGTAGGAGAAGGCAAGGCTAGCTCTCTCCTTCCTCTGTGATCTGGTCTAGTCTAACAGGTTCGGAACCCTTTGCATGGGTGCCCTGGGGGTTTATATAGGCCTACCCCCCAGGGGTACAATGGTAATTCGGCCAGACTGGTTCGATCACAGGGGCCGCTGCGCCGACCGCCTTGGGCTTGCCGCTGGTGGGCCCCCGGCCCATGTTGGATACGGGACGACAGGCCGTACCGCCCGCTCCCGGTCTTGTCGAATCGATCACTTTGTTGTCGTGTCTCTGATGACGCGGGCTTGGTCAGGAGGTCATGGCTAGAGCTCTGCCGCCTAGCGGGCGATTACTGTAGCCACTCCATGTCTCGTCTGATTAATGGCGCGTGGGGCCCGAGGAAGGGGCGGGCCGACTCCTAGGGGCCGACCTCCCTTGGGTCTGACTGATAGGGCTCTCGCCGTCTTCTGGACTCTCGCTGACTAGTGGGGGCCATCGTCCTTGGGCCGTACAGACATGCCGTCGTGGGAGCAGGACTCCGCCTGCTCGTGATGATGTCAGGGATGGCATGGCAACAGTAGCGCGCTTGGCGGAAATCTCCACCGGTATTGCGCACTGTGGCCACGCCAGCCCCTGGACAGGGGAGGGGATGGGCTACACTGTAGCCATTCCCCGTCCCGTCCCCGCTGATGAGGGCATGGGCTTTGTTGTTGTCGCGGGCCGACTCCTCGGGGCCGGCTTCTCTAGAATCCGCCAGGTAGGAGTCGGTGTGTCCTGACTTCGCGTCCAGGACACGGCCGTTTATGGGCAGCCGGCTGTTCCTCCAGCCGGCTTCCAGGAGACGACCCTTCATCTTGGCGTCTTGAGGGGCGCTGCCAGCCCTGATGTCTTGAAAGGATCTAGGCTTCGGGTTAGCCAACCAGTGGCCCATTACTCCGACAGTAGTCCCCGGAGCTGGTGAGGCGCCGCGGGTGATTGGTCGAGGAGCCTCAGCAGTTCCCATCTTCCAGTGTTTGAGATAGAGTTTCTTCCGTCTTCCGCCAGGCCGACTGGTGGGAGTCGGACTCGCCCAATCTGACTTCTCCAAAAAAATCGAACGCCTCGGCTCTTCCTCTTTCTTCTTCCTAAGCATATAAGTAGGCGGAGGAGGGGGAGCAGCAGAGCACGCGTGCCCCTCCTCCTCGCCTCTTCCTCTTTCTTCTTCCTCTCGCCGACGCGCTACCACGCCGCGCTGAGCATCACGGCGCTTCGTTCCTGATGAGCTCCTCCTCCACCGTCACGCCCCCTGCGGTGCGCTCCGGTGCATCGGATGGCTCTGAGGTTCACGACGACCATGTCGATTTCCTCCGCAAGACGCGGCGGCTGCCCGGCAAGGATTTCGTGAGGGTTCGCCTTGCGCCGGAGAGGGAAATCTCGCCGGCGCCGGAGGAGGGCGAGCGGGTCGTCTTCCGCTCGCACTGCCTGCGCAGCCTTGGCTTGTGGGCGAGCGGCTTCTTCCTGTCCTTCCTCGACTTCTATGGTCTCCAGCCGCACCACCTCACCCCCAACACGGTGGTGCTACTGTCCGCCTTAGTCACCTTGTGCGAAGGCTTCCTCGGCATCCTCCTCACCATCGAGCTTTGGGGGGAGTTCTTCTACTCCAAGCTCGGCACCCACGTCGCAGGCGTGCCGGCCCAATGCGGCACGCTCATCGTGGTGCGGAGGTCAGGGGCCGACAACCCGTTTCCCCCCATCACGCTGATAAAGTCAGTGAAGATGTGGCAGCGGTCGTACTTCTATGTGAAGAGCGTCTTCCGGAGGGCAACTGGGTCAACTTGCCGGTTACGCAGCCGGCCCACCAGCTGGAAGGCGGCCCAACTGGTCGTACCGAGCCAGGACGCTGACGCCTGCTGGAGACGCCGCCATCGTGCGGCTCCGAGTGCTGACGCAGTCGGAGGGCCTGACCGGCCCTGATTTGCTGGCCGCCTTCGTGGCGCACCGAGTGGTCCCGCTCTAGGGCCGCCCTCCCATGATCTGCCAGATGAGCGGACATTGGGACCCGAGCCGGTTGTGCACCAAGGAGATGCCTCACGCAGTACATGGTGAACTATCTTGCGAACTGCGAGCTCTCGGAAGAGTGGCGGTTCGGCAAGGAGCCATATTCACGCGCCAACCCTCCGCCCATGGTGAGTTGTCCCTTTTTCCCTGAATCTTTTTCGCCGAGTCCGTCTTGTCCAGTCTGACCAATCGGTCTTTGAACAGAGCCCCCTCCTCCAGGCCCGGCCCGGCACATGGGCGGATGCGAATTCTCCCGACCGGCGGAGAGCGGCGTCGACGAACCCGACTTGGGGCGGCGGCCTTGGAGGACGACGCCCGAGGGAAGAGGCGGCAAGGCGGGGGCTCGAGGCTCGAGCCAGCCTCGAGGATCGGCTCGACGACGACGCTGGGAAGTCGCCCGCGCCACCCGGAAGCCGCCAGGCCGGGCGCGAGCTCTTCTACTGCGCCGGACGCCCAAGGCGGCGCGAAGAAACTCAGGGCCGCGCCGAGCATGTTCGGCAGCCGTCCAAAGAAGCCCAAGGTCTCGGCCGCTGTGACCAAGCGGGACGAAGCGGCCGCGAAGGCCAACCGCTTCCGCAAGGAGGTGAAGATGCCGCAGCTGGTTTCTGCATAAGTGCTACATTCCTTTGCGTCTTCATTTTTTCTTCGTTGATCTTGTCTGAGTACTTTGCTTGTTTTCCTTGGTCCGGGCTCCCTCTCTCTTGAGAAGGTGGCTGCCGCCTCCGTTGTGGGGTCGGCAGAGACTTCCGCCACCACTAGGCGGATCGACCCCGCCGCCGAACTCCGGGAGGCGAGGGAGTGTAACGCGCGAGAGGCGCGCGAAGAGGAGGAAGCCACCCGCGTGGAGAAGGCGGAGGCCAAGAAGGCGGAGGCCGCTGCCATGAAGAAACTGGCGGAGGACGAGGCCGCCGACGCGGTGAAGAAACAGGCTGAAGAAGCCGCGCACCGCCAATCAGCGGTTTTTGTCATCCCTCTAAACTCCGCGCCGCCACCTCCGGAGTTCGCGGCGCAGACTGGGGAAGCCAACGGCGAGAACCCGATCATGGAGAGGGACGGCGGCGACACCACCATGCCAGACGTGATCATGCCGCCACTGTCGCCGTCCGGGAGCGTGCAAGGCGGGCAGTCGGCGGACCCGCCGGTGCCGCCAACTGAAGACGAGGTGGCGGCGGGCCTGGCTCTCGAGGTTGGCACACAGACGCGTCGCTGTCTTGCAAAGGCGGCTTCGGCGCTGCGCCCTCTAGAGACCGGCGTCGCGAGCTCCTCGATCTCGGACACCGATGCGACGAGCGCCGCGCCCATTGGGTGGGTGCGAGGAGGCAGGACGGGCCCGTTGAATCGGGCGCTTCTGGACGTCCAAGCTAAAATCCGGGCTGAGGGCGAAGCCATCAGGAACTACAACAAGGCGCATCTGGCAGAGCGAGAGGCCGTCCGGGTACGTTTCCTTCTTCTTTGTTTCTGTTTCTTCTGCTTCTTGGTGGGGGTGCGCCAGTGCACCCACTGGGTGTAGTCCCCGAGTTTCGGGCCGACTGCTGAGCAGGCGGCTCAGAATTCTAATCGGCGAATTCCAAGCACTAACACTTGTCTGAAATTTTTGTCGTAGGACTACCACAATCTCCGTGTGACCGCCTTCAACTCCAACGTCCAGGAGCTGGCTCAGCGGATTGCCGACTTGTCGGAAAGCCGGAGAAAGTCCTCTTCTTTTTCTGCGGGGCGCACTGGTGCACCCGCGGGCTATAGTCGCCGAGATTCAGGCCGACTGCTGAACAGTCGGGCCGGATCTCCCCGGCCACTACTCTTCTTTCTGCTGATGACTCCTTTTTTTCACGGGGGCGCGCTGGCGCGCCCGCGGGCTATAGTCCTCGAGATTCGGGCCAACTGCTGAGCAGTCGGGCCGGATCTCCTCGGTGACTGTTCTTCTTTGTTGGTGACTAACACCTTGTTTTCTTCTTTCTTCCACAGAGGCCAACGCCACCTTGCAACAGCAGCTGGGCGAAGCCAACATCGCGATGTGTGCCAAGGAGGAGGAGTGTAGCAAGCTGGCAGAGGAGCGCGACCGGCTGGTCATGCAACTGGCAGAACAGAAGGAGCTCCTCAAGAAGGCCCAGAAGGAGGCGGAGGACAAGGAGATCGGCTTCCTTGCCGAGTTCGCGCGAACGCTCCTCCTGGACTGACAAGGAGGCGATGCTGACTTCTGGCTTCCAAAAGATCGAGGATATAGTCGATGGTGAGCCTCCCTCAGTTTTCTTCTTTGCGCTGCCGGATGCTGGTCAAGCCGGCTTCTGGTCTTTAATTTTGTTCTTCGTTTCTGTCTTGGCAGACTTCCTCCCTGGCCACTCGGACGCTGCCAACCAGGCCGCCGAAGCTGATCGCGAAGGGCGGAGGGCGGACGGCGCGAAGATCGCTGTCGACGCCCCCAAAACCCTTAGCAAACAGATCCTGAGCATCGAGGCCCGTCTTCGGCTGGCTCACCAGATGCTGCGCTGGCTTCCGCGTGTCGGCGCCCAGGCGATCGCCGCCCTGTGGCCAGACATGCCGGCACCGCGAGTCGGACTGCCGACTGGCTGGAGGTAGCGGCCGGCCGTCTTGAGGCCTGGAAGGGCTCTTGACTGGCCGAGGCGCCGGCCTTGGAGTTCCTCAAGGCGTGGTACCCTGGGCTGAGCCTGGCCCAGCTGGCCACATTCTGGCTGGAAGCTCAGGAGGAGTTGGCGGTCGTGGAAGACGATCTTGTCAAGCGCGCGGCGTCAATCGTCGAGTACACCGGCACCAGCATCTTCATCCCGGAGCAGGTTGAAAACGGCGACGAGGCGCCGCCGGAACAGTTCGGGCTGAACCCGGACAACACTGAGAACTCGGTGGAGGTGATTGACTCCAGCGGCGAGGAAGAAGGCGAGGCGGAGGAGGGATGCGAAGAGGAGCCTCCAGAGGTCGGAGCGGACGACCAACCTCAGCTCGACCGCGCCTCCAGCAACGAGCCGCACCCAAATAAGCCAGCTGCCGCTGGAGGCGACCAAGCAGAGACCGACCAGCCGGCGCTCCGCAAGAATCGGCACCGACTCCTCCGATCCTCCGAACCCTTACGCCGCTTCCTAGGCCGCCATTTTATCTTTTACTTCACCTGTCTATTAGTCTCGATGAACTTGTTAATTTTGCACAATTCCACCCGCGGGGTGTATCTTGAACTTTGTTGAAGATCGGCCATGGGCCTTTGTTATGTAAATAGTTTTCCGAGTTCTATCTTCTTCTTGCTTACTGCTCTCTGGCTTTTTCCTTTGTCGCCTTCCCTTGGTTGCCGTCTTGCAAGCCACACAGCCGCTCTGCGGACTGATGCTAGGTCAGGTGCTTAGCTACCTTGGGAAGGCAAGTACTTAGTTGCTTAGAGTTCTTTAGCAAGTTGAGTAGAAAACGGCGGGCCGGCTGCTCAACAGTCAGTCGCAAAAGTCTCAAAGACGGCTTAAACTATGCACATGCTTTGAGTCCTTAGCCATTTTTCATGTGGGAACCCTTTCTACCTTACTCCTGCCCACCGTAGAGTCGCTCTGCAAGCTGCGGCTTCTGGCAGGAGACGTCTTAAGTGCCACACATTACTTGTCCGGCTGCAAGAAGCATTTCATAGTTCAAGACGGCAAGTCCCCGGGTCGACTAGTCGAGCCCGGTGCCAGGCGGCAAAACAAAAAATGACATACCCATAGGCATAATTCTTATCATATAGATAAAAGAGGGCAGTCCCCGAGCTCTTCTCGGGGGACCCGGAGTCTTTGTACGTTAATACAAAAGGTAGCGTGGTACATACTGCATCAACTGTAAAATCTTCGGAGGAGATTTGCATTCCATGGCCGCTCCGTCTCCTTGCCGGAGTCGTCCCTCTTGCGTGCTCGAGGCTTCTGAGCGTCGATCAGGTAGTAGGAGTCATTTCCCAACACTTTGTTGATGATGAAGGGGCCTTCCCAAGGCACTGAAAGCTTGTGCTGGTCGGCTGTTCGCTGGATCAGCCGGAGCACAAGGTCTCCCTCTTGGAAAGATCTCGGCTTGACCTTCCGATTGTAGTGCCAGTGCAGGCATTGCTGGTAGATGCTGGACCGGCCGAGTGCCAACAGCCGGCTCTCTTCCAGCAGATCGACGCCACCTTGTCGTGCTTCTTCTGCCTCCTCTTCGGTGTACATGGTGACTCGAGGGGAGTCGAATTCTATATCCGTTGGGATGACGGCTTCGGCACCGTGAGACGCATTTAAGAAAGGCGTGAAGCCGGTTGACTTGTTTGGAGTTGTGCGCAGGCTCCAGAGGACGGCTGGCAGCTCATCGATCCAGTAGCCGGCCGAACGCTCCAGAGGCTCGACCAGTCAGGGCTTGATGCCGGACAAGATGAGGCCATTTGCTCGCTCCACCTGGCTGTTTGACTGCGGATGGGAAACAGACGCTAAGTCCAGTCGGATGCCCTGCGTCGCGCAGAAACGGGCAAAGGTGCCTTTGTCAAAGTTTGTGCCATTGTCGGTGATGATGCTGTGCGGTATGCCATACCGGATGGTGATGTCGGAGATAAAAGTTACAATTGTTGGACCATTCAGCTTCTTGACTGGTTTTGCTTCTATCCACTTGGTGAACTTGTCCACCGCGACAAGCAGATGAGTCATGCTGCCTCGCGCTGTTTTGAATGGTCCCACCATATCCAGGCCCCAGACGGCAAAGGGCCAGGCAATGGGAATAGTCTTGAGTGCAGAAGCCGGCTGATGTGGCTTGGAACGGAACTTCTGGCACCCTTTGCGTTTTTGGACCAAGTCCTTGGCGTCTTCTAGAGCGGTCGGCCAGAAAAAACCATGGCGGAAGGCTTTGGCGACAAGTGCTCTTGAAGCCACGTGGTGGCCACACTCGCCTTGGTGGATATCCTTGAGAATCGCTTGGCCTTGCTCCGGCTCCATGCAGCGCTAGTAGACACCAGTGACACTGCGCCTCACAAGCTCTCTGTTGACTATGGTGTAGGTTGCTGCCCGGCGTTGCACTTGCCGGGCCGAGACCTCATCAGTCGGCAGCTCTTTGTTCACCAGGAAATTGAGGATGGGCTGGGCCCATGAAGGTGCTACAACTTCTACGACTGTCAGGACTGTAACTTGGACGAGGGCGGTTGGGCTGGGAGGCGGCGGGTTGGAGTCGGCAACCGCTTGCTGGGTCGATGAAGTCCCCGGGCCGATTGGTGCAGTCCCTGGGCCGAGCTCTAAAGTCCCCGGGCTGGCACGCAGCCCCGGGCCGGTGCGACCGTTGCCCCCGGGGCCGCCGCTGTAATTCCCGTGCCGGCTGTTGGAGCTCTCAAGTCGGATCCGACTGCTTCAGGAGGAGCCGGCATGAAGATAGAATCTGATTCTGGCGATGGCTTGACAGACGGCTTGAGGAGGCGTTGAAGGGCGACGCCGGTCGGTATTGCTTGACGGGTGGAGCCGATTCTTGCCAAGGCGTCTGCTTGCTCGTTGTCGTTCCTTGGCACATGGAGAAACTCGCACCCCTCAAAATATCCACTGAGTTGTTGTACGAGGAAGCGGTAGCTCGCCATGTTTGCATCTTTGGCGTCCCAATCGCCTGAAGACTGCTAGACCACCAAGTCAGAGTCACCATAACACAGGATCCGGTGGATGCCGAGCTCTTTGGCAAGCCGGAGCCCGTGAATGAGTGCCTTGTATTCAGTGACGTTGTTGGAAGCGGCGAAATGGATTTGCAGCACATATTTGATCTTATCGCCTTTGGGAGAGGTGAGGACGATGCCAGCTCCCAGACCGGTGCGCATCTTGGAACCATCAAAATGCATCCGCTAATGGGTGGAGTCGGGCGCTGGCGGCAGGTACTGGATCTCGGCCCAGTCGATGAGGAAGTCGGCCAGCGCTTGTGACTTGATGGCAGTGCGAGGCTGGTAGTAGATGGTGTAGGGGCCAAATCTATGGCCCATTTGGCCACTCGCCCGAAGCATCTCGGCTTCCAATGATCTCGGCTGTGGAGCTGTGCAGACCATGGTGATTGGGTGCTCTTGAAAATACGGCTTCAATTTCTTGGCGGCAAAGTGCACGCCGTAGCACATCTTCTGGTAGTGGGGGTAGTTTTGCTTGGAGGTCGACAGTACTTTACTCAAATAATATACCAGTCTCTGGACTGGTAGTGCCTTGCCTTCCTCCTTGCGCTCTACCACGATGACTGTGCTGACCACCCGGCTGGTGGCGGCGATGTAGAGGAGCATGGGCTCCTTAGGAGTCGGAGCCGCCAGGACAGGTGGAGTAGTCAACATCTTTTTGAGCTGGAGAAAAGCTTCATCCGCCTTGTCGTTCCACTCGAAAAAAGTGGTTTTCTTCATGAGCTGGTACAAGGGAAGAGCCTTCTCACCCAGCCGACTGATGAATCGGCTGATGGATGCCAAGTAGCCAGTGAACTTCTGCACATCCAACAGTTGGGTGGGTATCTCCATCCTCTTGATGGCCTTGATCTTCACAGGATTGCACTCTATGTCGCGTTCTGAGACCAGGAATCCAAGGAGCTGGCCGGCTGGTACTCTGAAGATGCAATTCTCTGGGTTGAGCTTGATTTGGAATCGGCGCAGGTTCTCAAAGGTCTCCTTGAGGTCTTCTAGCAGCATTCCACGCTTCTCCGTCTTTACCACCACATCGTCTACGTAAACGTGGGCATTTCTGCCGAGTTGCTTGAGGAGGCACTTCTGCATGCAACGTTGAAACGTGGCGCCGACATTCCTCAAGCTGAATGTCATGGTCAAGTAGCAGAAGGCTCCAAACGGCGTGATGAAGGCGGTCTTCAGTCTGTCGACCAGGTTCAGCTTGATCTGGTGATATCCTGAATATGCATCCAAAAAACTCAACAGCTCACATCCGGCTGTAGAGTCTATTACTTGGTCGATTCTTGGTAACACAAAGGGGTATTTGGGGCAAGCTTTGTTGAGGCTGGTATAATCAATACACATGCGCCACTGCTTGTTTTTCTTCAGCACGAGGACTAGGTTGGCCAGCCATTCTGGGAAGAACACTTCCATGATGAAGTCGGCTGCTAGCAGCCGGGCTATCTCTTCTCCAACGACTCTTCTCTTTTCTTCTGACAGGCGCAAGGGCTGCCTGACTGGTTTGGCATCGGGCCGGACATGTAACTTGTGCTCGGCGAAATCCATCGGGACACCCGGCATGTCTTTGGGAGACCATGCAAAGATGTCTCGATTCTCACGAAGGAAATCGACAAGCTCACCTTCCTATTTGCTGTCGAGGTTTGCACCTACGACAGCGTACCTCTCCGGATGCTCCGGGTCCAAGGGTATCTTCTTCGTCTCTTTGGCCGGCTTGAATGAGCCCTCAGCTTCCGACTCCTTGGGATCGGGCGACATCTCCGGCTGCTTGCCTGCCATCGCCACGACCCGGTCAAGGAGCCGCTTCTCAGCTGCGATCACGAGGGACTCGGCCAACCGACTACTCTCAGCTGCACAGGCGGATGACTTCTTGTAGTCGCCGGCTATGGTCAGAATCCCCTTGGAACTCGGCATCTTCATTTTGAGGTAGGCATAGTGGGGGACCTCCATGAACTTGGCCAGAGCGGGCCGGCCAAGTAGCGCATGGTATGGGCTCTCAAGGTCCACCACTTCAAACAAGACTAGCTCTCGGCGAAAGTGATCTTTTCCCCCAAAGAGGACGTCTGTCTGTATCTTGCCGATTGGTGAGCAGGAAAGGCCAGGAACGATGCCGTGGAATACAGTCTGGCTGGACTGAAGCTGCCATTGTCTGATTCCTAACTTCTCCATGGTGTCTTTGTAGAGGATGTTGATGTTGCTGCCGCCATCTATTAGAACTCGGGAGAAACGAGCAGCTCGCCTATCTGTGGCAAAGGTGGCATCCAAAACCAGGGCATAGGAGCCGGGATTGGGCATCACCTCTGGGTGATCGGCTCTGCTCCAGCTGATGGGCTTCTCGGACCAATGCATGAACTCTGGGGTCTCTGATGCTACCGCATTCACTACTTGTTGCTGCAGCCGTCTGCTGCGTCGATCATCAGCCATGATGGTGAACACGACATAAGCTCTGTCCTCTTCTGGATACTCATCTTGTATGGCTCCGGCTGGTCTGACCGCCGGCTGCTGGGGCGGAGGAGGAGGCGGCTGCTGATACGTCTCCAACGTATCTATAATTTTTGATTGCTCCATGCTATATTATCTATTGTTTTGGACCATATTGGGCTTTATTTTCCACTTTTATATTACTTTTGGGACTAACCTATTAACTGGAGGCCCAGCCCAGAATTGTTGTTTTTTGCCTATTTCAGTGTTTCGAAGAAACGGAATATCAAACGGAGTCCAAACGGAATGAAATCTTCGGGAACGTGATTTTCTCATCAGATAAGATCCAGGAGACTTGGACCCTCCGTCAAGAAAGCCACAAGGCGGCCACGAGGGTGGAGGGTGCCCCCCTAGGGCGCGCCCCCTGCCTCGTGGCCCCCCCGAAGCTCCACCGACGTACTCCTTCCTCCTATATATACCTACGTACCCCCAACAGATCAGATACGGAGCCAAAAACCTAATTCCACCGCTGTAACTTTCTGTATCCACGAGATCCCATCTTGGGGCCTGTTCCGAGCTCACGGGAAGGGAATCCACCACGGAGGGATTCTACATCATCATCATAGCCTCTCCGATGAAGTGTGAGAAGTTTACTTCAGACCTTCGGGTCCATAGTTAGTAGCTAGATGGCTTCTTCTCTCTTTTTGGATCTCAATACAATGTTGTCCCCCTCTCTCGTGGAGATCTATTCGATGTAATCTTCTTTTTGCGGTGTGTTTGCTGAGACCGATGAATTGTGGGTTTATGATCAAGATTATCTATGAGCAATATTTTATTCTTCTCTGAATTCTTTTATGTATGATTGAGTTATTTTTGCAAGTCTCTTCGAATTATCCTTTTGGTTTGGCCAACTAGATTGGTAGTTCTTGCAATGGGAGAAGTGCTTAGCTTTGGGTTCAATCTTGCGGTGTCCTTACCCGATGTGATGTAAAGGGTTGCAAGGCACGTATTGTATTGTTGCCATCGAGGATAACAAGATGGGGTATTTATCATATTGCATGAATTTATTCCTCTACATCATGTCATCTTGCTTAAGGCGTTACTCTGTTTTCATTAACTTAATACTCTAGATGCATGCTAGATAGCGGTCGATGAGTGGAGTAATAGTAGTAGATGCAGGCAGGAGTCGGTCTACTTGTCTCGGACGTGATGCCTATATACATGATCATACCTAGATACTCTCATAACTATGCTCAATTTTGTCAATTGCTCAATAGTAATTCGTTCACCCACCGTAAAATACCTATGCTCTTGAGAGCAGCCACTAGTGAAATCTATGGCCCCGGGTCTATTTTCATCATATTAATCTTCCTATGCTTTATTATAGCTTTGCTTTTTTACTTTGCCTTTTTTATTTTACTTTGCATCTTTATAACAAAAATACCAAAAATATTATCTATCATCTCTATCAGATCTCACTCTCGTAAGTGACCGCGAAGGGATTGACAACCCCTATTCGCGTTGGTTGCGATGAGCTATTTGTTTTGTGTAGGTACGAGGGACTTGCGCGTGGCCTCCTACTGGATTGATACCTTGGTTCTCAAAAACTGAGGGAAATACTTACGCTACTCTGTTGCATCATCCTCTCCTCTTGGGGAAAACCAACGCATAAGCTCAAGACGTAGCAAGAAGGATTTACTGGCGCCGTTCTTAGGGAGTCTACGCATAAAGTCAACATACCAAGTACCCATCACAATCCCTTATCTCTCGCATTACATTATTTGCCATTTGCCTCTCGTTTTCCTCTTCCCCACTTCACCCTTGCCGTTTTATTCGCCCTCTCTTTCCCAATCTCCTCCTCTCTTTTCGCTTGCCATTTTCTGTTTGCTCGTGTGTTGGATTGCTTGCTTGTCACTATGGCTCAAGATAATACCAAATTGTGTGACTTTACCAATACCAACAATAATGATTTCCTTAGCACTCCGATTGCTCCTCTTGCCAATACTGCATCTTGTGAAATCAATGTTGCTTTATTGAATCTCGTTATGAAAGATCAATTCACCGGCCTTCCTAGTGAAGATGCCGCTACTCATTTAAATAGCTTCGTAGATTTGTGTGATATGCAAAAGAAGAAAGATGTTGACAATGATGTTGTTAAATTGAAGCTATTTCCTTTTCGCTTAGAGATCGTGCTAAAGCTTGGTTTTCGTCTTTGCCTAAAAATAGTATTGATTCTTGGAACAAGTGCAAAGATGCTTTTATCTCTAAGTATTTTCCTCCCGCTAAGATCATCTCTCTTAGGAACGATATTATGAATTTTAAGCAACTTGATCATGAACATGTTTCACAAGCTTGGGAGAGAATGAAATTAATGATACGTAATTGCCCTACTCATGGTTTAAACTTGTGGATGATTATACAAAAAAATTATGCCGGATTGAATTTTGCTTCTAGAAACCTTTTAGATTCGGCCGCGGGAGGCACTTCTATGGAAATCACTTTAGGAGATGCTACTAAACTCCTAGATAATATTATGGTTAATTATTCTCAATGGCATACTGAAAGATCTACTAATAAAAAAGTGCATGCGATAGAAGAAATCAATGTTTTGAGTGGAAAGATGGATGAACTTATGAAATTATTTGCGACTAAGAGTGTTTCTTCTGATCCTAATGATATGCCTTTGTCTACTTTGATTGAGAATAATAATGAATCTATGGACGTGAATTTTGTTGGTAGGAATAATTTTGGTAGCAACGCATATAGAGGGAATTTTAATAATAGGCCCTATCCTAGTAATCCTTCTAATAATTATGGAAATTCCTACAACAACTCTTATGGAAATTTTAATAAGATGCCCTCTGAATTTGAGAATAGTGTTAAAGAGTTTATGAATTCACAAAAGAATTTTAATGCTTTGCTTGAAGAGAAATTACTTAAAGTTGATGAATTGGCTAGGAACGTTGATATAATTTCTCTTGATGTTGATTATTTAAAGCTTAGATCTATTCCTCCTAAGCATGATATCAATGAGTCTCTTAAAGCCATGAGAACTTCCATTGATGAGTGCAAGGAAAGAACCGCTAGGATGCGTCTTATGAAAGATGCCTTTATTAAAGCGTGTTCTTCCAATTTCCATGAAAATCAAGATGAAGATCTAAAAGTTATTGATGTGTCACCCATTAAATCCTTGTTTTGCAATATGAATCTTGATAATGATGAGATTGAATATGAGTCACCTTTACCTAGAAGGCGTTCTAAAAATTCGGAGCTTTTAGATTATGATGCTAAAATTGTTAATAGTGGGATTGAAGAAAGTAAAACCTTAGATGTTGCTAAACCCACTATTTCGGATTTCAAGGAATTTAATTATGAAAGTTGCTCTTTAATTGATTGTATTTCCTTGTTTCAATCGGTGCTAAATTCTCCGCATGCTTATAGTCAAAATAAAGCGTTTACTAAACATATCGTTGATGCCTTGATGCAATCTTATGAGGAAAAACTTGAGTTGGAAGTCTCCATCCCTAGAAAACTTTATGATGAGTGGGAGCCAACTATTAAAATTAAGATTAAGGATCATGATTTTTTTGCTTTATGTGATTTGGGTGCTAGTGTTTCCACTATTCCCAAAACTTTGTGTAATTTGCTAGATTTCCGTGATTTTGATGAATGCTCTCTAAACTTGCACCTTGCGGATTCCACTATTAAGAAACCTATGGGAAGAATTAATGATGTTCTTATTGTTGCAAATAGGAATTATGTGCCTGTAGACTTTATCGTTCTTGATATAGATTGCAATCCTTCATGTCCTATTATTATTGGTAGACCTTTCCTTAGAACGATTGGTGCAATTATTGATGTGAAGGAAGGGAATATTAGATTCCAATTCCCATTAAATAAAGGCATGGAACACTTCCCTATGAAGAACATAAATTACCATATGAATCTATTATGAGAGCCACCTATGGATTGCCCACCAAAGATGGCAATACCTAGATCTATCCTCGCTTTTATGCCTAGCTAGGGGCGTTAAACGATAGCGCTTGTTGGGAGGCAACCCAATTTTATTTTTAATTTTTTGTTTTTGTTTCTGTTTAGGAATAAATAATATATCTACCTTCTGTTTAGATGTGCTTTTATCTTTTAATTAGTGTTTGTGCCAAGTTAAACCTATAGGATCTTCTTGGATAATAGTTATTTGATCTTGCTGTAATTTCCAGAAACTTTCAGTTCACGAAAACAATTGTTAAAAATCACCAGAACGTGATAAAATAGTGATTACAATTGCTGCTGATAAATAAACAAATTGCCTAGGCCTTCGTATTTTGGCTGAATTTTGGAAGTTACAGAAGTTTGCGTTAGTTACAGATTACTACAGACTGTTCTGTTTTTGACAGATTCTGTTTTTCGTGTGTTGTTTGCTTATTTTGATGAATCTATGGCTAGTAAATAGTTTATGATCCATAGAGAAGTTGGAATACAGTAGGTTTAACACCAATATAAATAAAGAATGAGTTCATTACAGTACCTTGAAGTGGTCTTCTGTTTTTCTTTCGCTAACGGAGCTCACGAGATTTCTGTTGAGTTTTGTGTTGTGAAATTTTCAAGTTTTGGGTGAATTTTTTTGATGGAGTATGGAACAAGGAGCGGCAAGAGCCTAAGCTTGGGGATTCCCATGGCACCCCCAAGATAATCCAAGGACACCAAAAAGTAAAAGCTTGGGGATGCCGGAAGGCATCCCTCTTTAAATCCACTTCCATCGGTAACTTTACTAGGAGCTATATTTTTATTCACCACATGATATGTGTTTTGCTTGGGCGTCTTGTATTATTTGCGTCTTTGCTTGTTAGTTTACCACAATCATCCTTGCTGTACACACCTTTTGAGAGAGCCATACATTAATTGGAATTTGTTAGAATACTCTATGTGCTTCACTTATATCTTTCGAGCTTGATAGTTTTGCTCTATGTGCTTCACTTATACCTTTTGAGCTTGATAGTTTTGCTCTAGTACTTCACTTATATCTTTTAGTGCACGGTGGTCGGTTTGTTTTAAAGAAACTATTGATCTCTCATGCTTCACTTAGATTATTTTGAGAGTCTTAAATAGCATGGTAATTTGCTTAATAATAATATGCTGGGTATTCAAGATTTGTGAAACTTTCTTTTGAGTGCGTTGAATACTAAGAAAAGTTTGATGCTTGATAATTGTTTTGAGATATGGAGGTGATAATATCAAAGTCGTGCTAGTTGAGTAGTTGTGAATTTGAGAAATACTTGTGTTGAGTTTGCAAGTCCCGTAGCATGCACGTATGGTAAACGTTATGTAACAAATTTGAAACATGAGGTGTTATTTGATTGTCCTCATGAGTGGCGGTCGGGGACGAGCGATGGTCTTTTCCTACCAATCTATCCCCGTAGGAGCATGCGCGTAGTGCTTTGGTTTTTGATGGCTTGTAGATTTTTGCAATAAGTATGTGAGTTCTTTATGACTAATGTTGAGTCCATGGATTATACGTGCTCTTACCCTTCCATCATTGCTAGCCTCTCGGTACCGTGCATTGCCCTTTCTCACATTGAGAGTTGGTGCAAACTTCGCCGGTGCATCCAAACCCCGTGATATGATACGCTCTTTCACACATAAACCTCCTTATATCTTCCTCAAAACAGCCACCATACCTACCTATTATGGCATTTCTATAGTCATTCCGAGATATATTTCCATGCAACTTTCCACCATACCATTCTTCATGACACATTCATCATTGTCATATTGCTTAGCATGATCATGTAGTTGACATAGTATTTGTGGCAAGGCCACCGTTCATAATTCTTTCATACATGTCACTCTTGATTCATTGCATATCCTGCACATCACGGGAGGCATTCATATAGAGTCATATTTTGTTCTAGTATCGAGTTGTAATCATTGAGTTGTAAACAAATAGAAGTGTGATGATCATCATTTTCTAGAGCATTGTCCCCAAAAAAAGGAAAAGGCCAAAGAAAAAAAAGGACCAAAAAAAGAAATAAAAAAGGGGCAATGTTACTATCTCTTTTCCCACACTTGTGCTTCAAAGTAGCACCATGTTCTTCGTATAGCAAGTCTCATATATTGTGCTTCAAAGTAGCACCATGTTTTTCATATAGAGAGTTTCATATGTTGTCACTTTCATATACTTGTGGGTTTTTCATTATAGAACTGGGCTTGCATATTCCAACAATGGGCTTCCTCAAATGCCCTAGGTCTTCGTGAGCAAGCAAGTTGGATGCACACCCACTTAGTTTCTTTTGTTGAGCTTTCATACATTTATAGCTCTAGTGCATCTGTTGCATGGAAATCCCTACTCCTTGCATTAACATCAATTGATGGGAATCTCCATAGCCTGTTGATTAGCCTCGTTGATGTAAAACCTTCTCCTTTTTTGTCTTCTCCACATAAGCCCCATCATTATATTATATTCCACCCATAGTGCTATGTCCATGGCTCGCGCTCATGTATTGCGTGAAAGTTTATAAGTTTGAGATTACTAAAGTATGAAACATTTGCTTGGCTTGTCATCGGGTTTGTGCATGATGAGAGCATTCTTGTGTGACGAAAATGGAGCATGACTAAACTATATGATTTTGTAGGGATGAACTTTCTTTGACCATGTTATTTTGAGAAGACATAATTGCTTAGTTAGTATGCTTGAAGTATTATTATTTTTATGTTAATATGAACTTTTGTCTTGAATCTTTTGGATCTGAATATTCATACCACAATTAAGAAGAGTTACATTGAAATTATGCCAAGTAGCACTCAGCATCAAAATTTCTCTTTTTATCATTTACCTACTCGAGGACGAGCAGGAATTAAGCTTGGGGATGCCTGATACGTCTCCAACGTATCTATAATTTTTGATTGCTTCATGCTATATTATTTATTGTTTTGGACCATATTGGGCTTTATTTTGCACTTTTATATTACTTTTGGGACTAACCTATTAACCGGAGGCCCAGCCCAGAATTGCTGTTTTTTTGCCTATTTCAGTGTTTCGAAGAAACGGAATATCAAACGGAGTCCAAACGGAATGAAATCTTCGGGAACGTGATTTTCTCATTAGATAAGATCCAAGAGACTTGGACCCTCCATCAAGAAGGCCACGAGGGTGGATGGCGCCCCCTAGGGCGCGCCCCCCTGCCTCGTGGGTCCCCTGAAGCTCCACCGACGTACTCCTTCCTCCTATATATACCTACGTACCCCCAACAGATCAGATAAGGAGCCAAAAACCTAATTCCACCACCGTAACTTTCTGTATCCACGAGATCCCATCTTGGGGCATGTTCTGAAGCTCCGCCGGAAGGGGCATCCACCATGGAGGGCTTCTACGTCATCATCATAGCCTCTCCGATGAAGTGTGAGAAGTTTACTTCAGACCTTCGGGTCCATATTTAGTAGCTAGATGGCTTCTTCTCTCTTTTTGGATCTCAATACAATGTTCTCCCCCTCTCTCATGGAGATCTATTCGATGTAATCTTCTTTTTGCGGTGTGTTTATTGAGACCGATGAATTGTGGATTTATGATCAAGATTATCTATGAGATATATTTGAATCTTCTATGAATTCTTTTATGTATGATTGTGTTATCTTTGCAAGTCTCTTCGAATTATCCGTTTTGTTTGGCCAACTAGATTGGTAGTTCTTGCAATGGGAGAAGTGCTTAGCTTTGGGTTCAATCTTGCGGTGTCCTTACCAAAGGATGTGAAAGGGTTGCAAGGCACATATTGTATTGTTGCCATCGAGGATAACAAGATGGGGTATTTATCATATTGCATGAATTTATTCCTCTACATCATGTCATCTTGCTTAAGGCGTTACTCTGTTTTCATTAACTTAATACTCTAGATGCATGCTGGATAGCGGTCGATGAGTGGAGTAGTAGTAGATGCAGGCAGGACGGTCTACTTGTCTCGGACGTGATGCCTATATACATGATCATACCTAGATACTCTCATAACTATGCTCAATTCTGTCAATTGCTCAACATTAATTCGTTCACCGAACGTAAAATACCTATGCTCTTGAGAGAAGCCACTAGTGAAATCTATGGGCCCCGGGTCTATTTTCATCATATTAATCTTCCTACGCTTTATTATTGCTTTGCTTTTTTACTTTGCCTTTTTTATTTTACTTTGCATCTTTATACCAAAAATACCAAACATATTATCTATCATCTCTATCAGATCTCATTCTCGTTAGTGACCGTGAAGGGATTGACAACCCCTATTCGCGTTCGTTGCGAGGAGCTATTTGTTTTGTGTAGGTACGAGGGACTTGCGCGTGGCCTCCTACTGGATTGATACCTTGGTTCTAAAAAACTGAGGGAAATACTTACGCTACTCTGCTGCATCATCCTCTCCTCTTTGGGGAAAACCAACACAAGCTCAAGACGTAGCAGGTGCCCAGCAGGCGGGGGAGGCAAGAGGCCGTCTCCCTTGGCGATCCTGGTGAGCCAATGGCACTTCCGAGTGGTGTGGTTGGACGGCTTCGCACCACTATGGAATTTGCAGGGTGCATCCAGAGTCTGCTCATATGAGAAAGCCGGCAGCCAGTTGGGCTTGCCGCCCTTCTGGCGTTTGGGCGGAGGCTGCCCTCCCGGCTGCTGATCTTCGACTGTCGCCACCTGCCGGCTAGTGGAAGCCGGCTGCGTGGCCTTGCGCTTGTGGTCGTTCTGCTGCTGGCGCCGACTGGTGTCACCAGCCGGGGTTCGAGGAGCCTGAGGGGCCACTTTGCCAGATGCATTTACTTGGATCTCCGCCTTCATGGAGGAGTCATCCGTGGCGTATTTGTCTGCTATGATCAGCAGCTCGTCAAGGGTTCCCGGCTCGTCGCAGAGAAGCTTGTGCTTAAGGAGAGTGCCCTCTCGGCATCCGGCGGTGAAGTAATCGATGGCCTGCACCTCGTGCACGCCCTCGCAAGAGTTGCGGAGCTCGGCCCAACGCGTGAGATAATCGCGAGTCGATTCGTTAGGGCCTTGCACGCACAAGGAGAGCTGGCGGGGCTTGGGCGGCCGCTTGTACGTGCTGGTGAAGTTGGTGACGAAGGCATTGGTGAAGTCGACCCAGCTGTTGATGCTGCGGGGCTTCAGACTGTTCAGCCATGTCCGGGCTGTGCCTTGGAGCATGAGCGGAACATATTTCACAGCAACTCGCTTGTGCCGTTTGCTATGCTGACGGCTGTGGAGTAGTTGACCAGCCAGTCCTCCGGCTTCACGGAGCCGGTGTATTTAGGCGTGTCTCTTGGAAGCGTGAACCCTTTGGGGAAGGGCTCGTCTCGAATACGGGGGCCGAAACACGGCGGACCCAACTCATCTTCTTCTTCTAGCGCCAGGGACCGATTAAGGCGATCGATCCGGTGGCGGGCATTGTTTTCTCCGATTCCTTCTCGGCGGCCAAGGCGGTCGCCGAGTGACGGGTGATCAACAGGCGGCGGGGAGACGCGCCTTTCCCTGCGAGGGGGAGGAGGTGGACAGTCATCCCGCCGTTCCACTGCTCTTGGGCGGCCGTCTTGGTCGCGCTCTATGGTGACTCGAGTCCGACTGCGGCTGGCAGCCGGCTCCTTGTCTCTTCTTCCGCGGACGCCACCAGTCGGTGTCCGAGAAGTCGCGCCTTGATCTCGGCGGGGAGGCAGATCGTCGTTTTGCCGGTGTGGCGCCTCAGTGCGGCAGCCGGCCTCGTGTTGCTCGGCAGCCGCGTCGAGGAGCCGCTGGACGCGCTCCGCCATCTGGCGACGTTCCTCGCCTTCGAATTTGGCAAGCTCTTACGCGCGCCGCTGGCAGCTTCGGATGTTTTCCCAGAGCATGGCGTGAAGCGAAGCGTCTGCCCGAACAGATTAGCGATAGCCACGCCGCTGCTGGAACCGTGCCAAAGCGGCTAGGCCCGGCCGGGCGTGCCGCCCACAAAGACAGTCCATCTCATGTTGGTAGGCTTCGACAAAGCGTCTCATCTGGCTTGACCTCTTGGCGCCTTCGACGAGCTGGATGCGGCGTGCCTCCAGTGTCTCGGCGTCGGCGTCTTCTGGGATGGGCGCCGTCAAATCTTGCAGCGCCGCATTGAGAGGGTAGCGAGCACCTCCACCGGAGTGCTCGCCGTGACCGATAACTAGTACCTCCCTGGCGGTGCTTCCGCCGCTCTCCGCCCGAGGGAGCGGCTCGTGTAGACCACCACGTTGGTGGGGAACGCGTCAAGCGACGCGGTGCCGGAGTCAACCAACATCGGGTCGGTGGAACCTACCGACTCCAGGTCCACAGCTGGCTCGCTGGTGATGTGGAGTTGATCGAGGAGGCCCGCGAGGAGGCTCTCAGGGCCGTCTATGCCCGCGTCGGATGCAGGCTCATCGGAGAGGTGGACCTCGCCAATGAGATCAGCGACGCAACTTGCCGCGCAGGCGACTTCCGCGCCATGCAGCGCGTCGGCGCAGACTCCTTCTGGCATGCCGGGCTGGCTGCACTCACCAGGGAGGAAAAGGGTTCCCATCCAGAACAGGTCTCCGGACGACGGTGCACCTCGCCCCATGGTGGGCGCCAAATGTCGGGGGTTGGGTGCGACATATGCCAAAGGATGGCTTATCATGGTGGGAGCGAGTAGAACGTCGCCGGTGCCCGGAAGCGGGATGAGGCGTAGACACGAACGCCGACATACTTTACCCAGGTCCGGGGCTCTCCTAGGAGATAACACCCCCAGTCCTGCTCTGCGGGGTCTCCGCATGATCACTAAGGCTCAAGTGAATACAAAGGTGCTCCTTGAGTTGTATGCTAGAGGTAGGAGAAGGCAAGGCTAGCTCTCTCCTTCCTCTGTGATCTGGTCTAGTCTAACAGGTTCGGAACCCTTTGCATGGGTGCCCTGGGGGCTTTATATAGGCCTACCCTCTGTGGGTACAATGGTAATCGGCCGGACATAGGGCGACCGTCGATCTCTTCGACCGGCTTCTCCGGCTCTTTGGGGCCCGCCGCCTGGTGGGCCCCGCCGATTGGTTGGATATGGGGACGACATGCCATACCCGCCGCTCCCGGGCCTTGTCGGCAGCTGATCACTGTTGCCGTGTCTTTGATGATGCGGGCTTGGTCAAGAGGTCATGGCTACAGCTCCGCCGCCTGGCGGGCGATTACTGTAGCCACTCCCTGTCTCGTCTGATTAATGGCGCGTGGGGCCCGAGGAAGGGGCGGGCCGACTCCTAGGGGCCGACCTCCCTCGGGTCCGACTGGTAGGGCTCTCGCCGTCTTCTGAAGTCTCGCTGACTGGTGGGGCCCATCATCCTTGGGCCATACAGACAGGCCGTCATGGGAGCAGGACTCCGCCTGCTCGTGATGATGTCAGGGATGGCATGGTGATACGTCTCCAACATATCTATAATTTTTGATTGCTCCATGCTATATTCTCTACTGTTTTGGACCATATTGGGCTTTATTTTCCAATTTTATATTATTTTTGGGACTAACCTATTAACCTGAGGCCCAGCCCAGAATTGTTGTTTTTTGCCTATTTCAGTATTTCGAAGAAATGGAATATCAAACGGAGTCCAAACGGAATGAAATAATCGGGAACGTGATTTTCTCACCAGATAAGATCCAGGAGACTTGGACACTCGGTCAAGAAAGGAGGGAGGCGGCCACGAGGGTGGAGGGCGCCCCCCCCTAGGGCACGCCCCCTGCCTCGTGGGCCCCCCGAAGCTCCACCAACGTACTCCTTCCTCCTATATATACCTATGTACCCTCAACAGATCAGAGACGGAGCCAAAAACCTAATTCCACTGCCGCAACTTTCTATATCCACGAGATCCCATCTTGGGGCCTATTCCGGAGCTCCGCCGGAAGGGGATTCCACCACGGAGGGCTTCTACATCATCATCATAGCCTCTCCGATGAAGTGTGAGTAGTTTACTTTAGACCTTCGGGTCCATAGTTAGCATCTAGATGGCTTCTTCTCTCTGTTTGGATCTCAATACAATGCTCTCCCCCTCTCTCGTGGAGATCTATTCGATGTAATCTTCTTTTTGCGGTGTGTTTGTTGAGACTGATGAATTGTGGGTTTATGATCAAGATTATCTATGAGCAATATTTGAATCTTTTCTGAATTCTTTTATGGATGATTGGTTATCTTTGCAAGTCCTTTGAATTATCCGTTTGGTTTGGCCAACTAGATTGGTAGTTCTTGCAATGGGAGAAGTGCTTAGCTTTGGGTTCAATCTTGTGGTGTCCTTTCCCAGTGACATTAGGGGCAGCAAGGCACGTATTGTATTGTTGCCATCGAGGATAACAAGATGGGGTATTTATCATATTGCATGAATTTATTCCTCTACATCATGTCATCTTGCTTAAGGCGTTACTCTGTTTTCTTTAACTTAATACTCTAGATGCATGCTGGATAGCGGTCGGTGAGTAGTAGTAGATGCAGGCAGGAGTCGGTCTACTTGTCTCGGGCGTGATGCCTATATACATGATCATACCTAGATACTCTCATAACTATGCTCAATTATGTCAATTGCTCAACAGTAATTCGTTCACCCACCGTAAAATACTTATGCTCTTGAGAGAAGCCACTAGTGAAATCTATGGCCCCCGGGTCTATTTTCATCATATTAATCTTCCTACGCTTTATTATTGCTTTGCTTCTTTACTTTTTCTTTTATTTTATTTTGCATCTTTATACCAAAAATACCAAAAATATTATCTATCATCTCTACCAGATCTCACTCTCGTAAGTGACCGTGAAGGGATTGACAACCCCTTTTCGCGTTGGTTGCGAGGATTTATTTGCTTTGTGTAGGTACGAGGGACTTGCGCGTGGCCTCCTACTGGATTGATACCTTGGTTCTCAAAAACTAAGGGAAATACTTACGCTATTCTGCTGCATCATCCTCTCCTCTTCGGGGAAAACCAACGCAAGCTCAAGACGTAGCACATGGCAACAGTGCCGCGCCGGGCGGAGATCTCCGTCGGTACTGCGCACTGTGGCCACGCCAGCCCCTGGACAGGGGATGGGATGGGCTACACTATAGCCATTCTCCGTCCCATCCCTGCTGATGAGGGCATGGGATTTGTTGTTGTCGCGGGCCGACTCCTCGGGGCCGGCTTCTCTAGAAGCCGCCAGGTAGGAGTCGGCGTGTCCTGACTTCGCATCTAGGACTCGGCCGTTTATGGGCAGCCGGCTGTTCCTCCAGCCAGCTTCCAGAAGACGGCCCTTCATCTTGGCGTCTTGAGGGGCGCAGCCAGCCCCGATGTCTTGAAAGGATTTGGGCTTCGGGTTAGCCTACCCGTGGCCCATTACTCCGACAATCTCCAACACTCAAACTAGTCGATGTCCCTCTAGCTAGCATTTCCATCTCTGTATCTATCTGTAGTTTCTCCGTCAACATTTCTTTCTCGCATGCACTCTTGCTTCCTATCACCCACACTATATATGTCTCTCCATACATGCATTTATAGGTTGATCTCTTTTGCACAATCGTTGTGTCTCACTCCCTTTGCTCGCCATAGATGCATGCTCCAGCCCACGCCACTATCTCTTAAAGACAAAAACACATGCTCAATTGTCGGGCCTTCTTCCCTGCACTCTCACATGCATTCATATTGTCATACCGATCCGTCTCTCCCGTGTCGTTGATCTTATGACTTATGTCTTCTTTCTTTTATCTCGATCATGCGCGCGCGCACACACACATCCACGTATACATGTATACCTCTCGCACATGCACGTTCTAGGTCTCTATGTCTCCATACGTAGTTAATTACCCTCAACCCTAACGCCACATCGAATCGTTCTCTTCTTGTGTGCACATAACTTCCGTCTGGATGGGTAAAACACAGACTCACACTTAACAATATCCTTCTAGCTACCCCCCTCTTACTCTTCCCCTATATCGCCGAAACTAATAAGACCATCCCTTCATTTAATTCCCGCCTACATGCACCATCGATATATAGTAGTCTTCCTCGGTGTCTCTCTAACAAACATGTTCTCTCGATGTCGACTCCTCTCACACGCACACACCTTCTCTTCCCTCTCTACGGGCCTTTTCTCTCTCGCACCCCATCGTTGGTGGCCTCTGCCATACACATCACCTTCTATGATGAAGCCACGCACACTTAAATTACATCCGCCACCGAGGGCCCCGCGACACACACACACGCACCCACCCACCCCTCCACACACACTAAGACTCCATCTCACACACACACACACACACACACGCACGCACCCACCCACCCACCCCCAGACACACACGCACACACTAAGACTCCATCTCACACACACATGCTCTAGGCGGAGCATTTGTTGCTACCACCCTTTGTCCAACCTTACCCGTATGATAAACAATCACCTTAATTTACTTGAGTAACATGGACAAGTTCCACTTTACTTTAGTAGTTAGAAAACTTATCATCTCTACTCTTATAAAAAACTAAGTTGGTGATGATGGTGTGCCTGCCATCTTGTAATATAGACCGTCCGATCTATATCTGACGGATAGAAAGCAAACTATGATAATTTTACAAAAGATACTTGCGCCTCTCTCCACATCCTTATCTCCCACAACCTCATTGCTGAGGAATTAAAAAAGGAAGTCTCTGGAACAATCTAGCATGGTGGCCGCTGCCGCCTGCCCGCGTCGTCTATCCCCATGCCTCCGCCCAGTCGACCACCAGTCACCACCACGCTCCACTCCTCCTCACCTTATCTCTCATCTTTCATTTTTTCGATGAAATTCTCGAGATACCAGTTTTCTGATAAAATTCTCGAGATATCATTAGTTTTTACACATGGGATTACTCCTGCATGGGTCAATCACAACAGGTGTTTTGTAAAACAATGCATATTGATGTTCCATGCAATGCACGAGCATCTTGCTTGTAATTATATAATGCAAATCACGAGCAGGAAGTGAATTTTTTTTACAAAACCACGTTAACATGGCCACGAAAATCACTAGCTAAGTCTAATACCATTATACTTATATCACGATGCATAAGGTTGAGTACATGTCCGAAGAGTAGAGTCGCACACACGCACTCTGTCTCTCAGAATCTCCCACACACACCAGTTACGTGACGCCCACTTAAGCAGAAACGGATGTTACAATTTGTGCACCCGCGGGTACACGTGATAGTGCGCATTTATTTAAGCCAGACGGCGAACCCAAACAGTAGCTGCATTCATTCCCCTCCCGCCGCCTCTTCTCTGGTCGCCGTCGCCCGGTAGCCATGGCCCGGCCGAAGGTAACGACATACGCCATACTCCCGCTGGAGTGGCGCTTTAATCTGGAAATTTTCGTGGTCATGCGTGCATCTTTTTGTGCTAGCACTCCTATATAAGGGTTGACCGATCGCTTCCCGCGGGCGTGCGCGGGCGGTGGAAGAGGAAGGAGAAGGGAAGCGGGCTGTGGAGTAACGGTTTTAGCAAAATTTCTTAGGAAACTGAGTGCAATAATTGAGTAGTTTTGCAAATTACCAGCACTACACCTGAAATGGTTCAAAACCAATACTCCCTTGCCGGTAGCGCTTCGCGTGAAACGGTCGATGTCATACAGGCGTCGATGCCGCATTAATGCCCGGCCAAAGCAGAGGCGACCCCTCACTGGCGCCCGCTTTGAAGCAGCACGGCGGCCGAGAGAGCGCCGCTTCCCGGTGTACGCGACTGCTCCGCGTCGAGGCTGGCCATAGTTTGGATGAGTCTCCATCATGGGGAGCCACACTAACTGTGATGATATGGATCGTTCCATCTATGAAGAACACGTGGGACTAGAACTACGAGATGGACATGTACCCAGGAGTGGACGTACGAACCTGAGTAATGTAGCGCAGTAAGTGAAGTAGAAAGGCACAAATAGTATGAACATGTGTGGCATATAGGCATTTGTCTACTACATACCACTAAATGTTCTACGTGCGATGCACGGTGATGTTATGGAGTACGTGCCTAGGTACTCTACTACTACTATATTAATTGGAGGCACATATTAGGTTTTATATTTGTTTACGTGTATGCCCCGAGACCTTCCAACTAGACGTGTCTTTCTCTGCGGGTCGCACTTTGTATCGTTCATACCACTAGTACTACTACGTGTGGTCTCCGACCCAGAAGTGGAAGAAGTGGAGACGCTCTACCACGCTGTTCATGTCCCACTCCTTTCGTTGACGTGTGGGACATCCAGCACGTGCCATGTTTGGCACTCCTTCGCCGTAAGAGTTGAAACGCTAGCATTCATCAGAAAAAATATATAAATCAGCAGTGATACTATACCACGTGGTTTCCTTGCTCCTCGATATCAAAAAGAATACTTTCGTTCACCAACATGTGGGACATCGACCATCCTGGTCCACTTGCCATGCACGCAGAACTCCAACGGAGAGTCACCCCAGTCGTCGCGCCGTAGTAATAATGACTAATGAGTCATCAAATCACAGGCCCAACCTTTCCCACTATGAAGTTGCTCGGACGAAGGAACCATCATGACTTCGTTGAATTCTACTTCTTGAAGAAAACTACTGTACCAGCAGTACTGATAGAAATAGTAGTTACTCCAGCAGAGGCCTCCTTTCGTTCATAGGATAGGAATTTTATAGGAATATGAAAATCATAGGAAGTGAGATGACATGCATCTCAATTACTATAGAGAAAGTGATGCCATTTGATGCATAGGATAGGAATTTTCCGTTGAGTCTAGGTTAATGTACTGGTAATTTGCTCTAGAAACTACAGTAGTAAATAGTAGTATCGGTACATGCTCGTACTCAGACACAGACACACACACTAACTACTAGTACTACTACTTCTCACATGCTGGCCAGACGTCGTTGTTCTCCCTCCCGGCTTTGTCGGCGACACCCCACCGTGCTTGGATCTCCGCCGACCTCTCCGTAGTAGTGCGTGCGTCCTCTTCTTTCTTGCGGCGGCGGGCCTCTCTTTTCTTGAGTGCTTTCTGACTTCTCCTCTCCCTCTGTGCGGCTTTGGCCGCCTCTTGCTCTACCGCCCATTTGGCCTTGGCAGCTTCAAATTCCGCCCACGTAGGTGTGAGGTCGCGAGTGGCGATGAACTCGGCACGGCGGGATGCCATCGCTTCCCTACCATTTTGTGTGCAGTCATGGGCGGCGAGGAACTCGGCGCGGCGGGATGCCATCGCTTCCTTACCGGTTAGTGTGCGGCGCGGTGGCATGATCGACGCTTGGTGAGAGCTCTGGGGTGGAGTGGCCGGACAACCATATAGTGCATTGGTTTGTCAAGAGCTCAAGGATGAAGATTTAATGAAATTTCGATTCCCCTTCAATCCTGGTCATTTATTACTGAGTAAAATGCATTGGCAGTCATCGAACTTGTGTTGATAGCTCACTTTGATCATTATATTATACGTGATGCACACATTAGCGCACACCGTCCATAGAAGCAAGTAGCATGTACGTGTGCAGACACTCACGCTCACGCTGTCAAACCATGCTAATGCATGCACGTCGCCCTCTCAATCAAAGTCCTGCTCATGGCGCAACGCAAACGGCGAGCCCATCACCTGCGCGCCCCGGAGGTGCCTGACATTACTATTTAGACGTTTGATGGAGGCCTCTGCGAACGCCGAGCATGTATTCACCTGGCTCAACACCAACGGTCATACTCGGGACTCGGCGCCTTGCTCATGTATATCGTCCATCACAACGACAATATATAAAACAGCCTAGCTAGAGAGAGAGGGTACTATGGTACGAAGTATGTACTATCGTGAGCGACCGATCATAGTGCCACTGCACATGAGTGTGTGTCTGATCGATTCATCCATTATTCATAAGTTATGCATGGTTGTGTCGTGTCTAATAGTGGTCGTTGAAGGCAAGCTGGTGACAAGACCAGTTGCATGGACGCCTGGTTGTAAATACGTGCCGCATAAACTTCAAAGGCTCGTCATCCATGAGTTCACATTTTACCACCACGCCAGTGTCTGACCGCCCTGGCCTACCGAAACCCCTTCCATCGCTAGCGCATGCTTCCTGCCTGAAAAGGTCACCGTCTCTCCAGAACGTCAATGCCACATTCAGCGGACTTAACTGCAGGTGTAGTTGGTTTTCACTGACATGAGGGCCAGATGCCCGTTGGGCCCACATGTCAGTGACCCAACGCACCTGCAGTTAAGTCACTGAAGCAGCGCCCGCATTCACGCCCAACAAACCTACTCCGGCGCCAGCCGTCCATCCGTCTGCCGCGGCTCATTTCCATTCACCCGCTATATTAACTTGAGCCCCAGCTCCCAGCCATAGCCAAAGACCCACACTCATTCTCCTCCGGTCCCTTCCTTCTGTCGGCACCACTCCAACCATGGCCTCCTGGCGCTCCAAAGCTCTCTTGGACGTATTGTTGCAGGAGCAGACGAAGGACATCAGCGGCTCCGCTTCGGGCGCGCTCCAAAGCTCTCTTGGACATACTGTCGCAGGAGCAGACGAAGGAGATCGCTGGCTCCCCCCCCCCCGGCCGCCCTCCGCCGCCACTACCACGAAGCCGGCGCGCATGCGCGGGCGCAGCGGGCAGCGAGGAAGAGTAGTACACGGTAGGTCGCCGCCGCTCTGGTCCCAGGAAGGCCACCGCTCCTCCACTCAATCGACGCCATGCTTGGTGGGATAAACATTGGCGGCCCATTAGCCTCTTTACAGTGACGTGGAGGCAAAAATCTTCAGAACCTTGTGCTCCGGGGGAGGAGGTTATTGAGGTGGATGAGGAGGAGGCAAAGGCAATGGTCGGCTTTCTCGGGTTCATGGCCGAACATGGTGGTCGAGCGCCAACGATCATTTAGATTAGGTTTACAGTAGGTTTTAGTATGATTTGTGCGAAATATGTAATGAATTTCATCCAGTTTGTAGGAAAAGTTTTTGAAATGTAATGAATTTCATCCGGTTAATTTGAAATTTGCTTCGTTTGCATGAATTTCGTCCGGTTAGTTCATATAGTTGTCGAAAGGTATGCGGGCAGCATTGGATGGCATCCATCAGTGTCCTCGGACAGATGCCAATGTAAATTTGTGGGCCAGCGCTGGAGATTAACAGTGCTCCATTATTTGGCAGGGAACAGTTATCCCTCAATCAAAATCAGATCCGCCAGAGCCAAGACTCCTCCCACGTAAGAGTGTAAACTCTTTCTTACATAAAAATGGAGCAAGTGGACGACACTGTAGCACGTCATATCACTCAAACTAGCCCAACTCGCGGGAAAGCACCGCCCTCATCATTTTCTTCTGGATTTCTATCGATCGATCGCACGAAAATGTTTCGCTTTCCAAGTTCAAAAGAAAAGGCGGCACACTTACGATTCGTACTCGTCGCACCCCTGACAGTCCGGCTCGCACGCCGCTCACCAGAAGGGACACACATTGTCTTGCAATTTCACTGACATGTGGGATTGCAATTGAATAAACCGTCGATAGCCGAAATCTAATCGCTCGCAAGGCCGGGCCGAGAAGAGACAGACGGGGGAGGGAGAAGAGATCGCCCGCCCACCGCACACGGACTCCAAGAAATATATGGTCATAATGTGAGGTGGGCCATGCGGGAGTCCGGACCACTTCCAAGCCCTCCCCCCTCAGACGCCAGTTGCCCGCATTCATAGCAAGTAGTACCAGTAAAATACTGGCCTATAAGCCCGCTTATGTCGAGGAGAGAGAGGCATTGACAAAGTCAAGGAGTGGGCTCTGCAAGAGCCCGTCTCTACACATGCTCCTAGGTATAAAAAAATTAATTCTAAAAAAGAGGCATAAGAAACAATTGTGTCTAAAAAAAGAAAGGTAAAAAAACATTTGAGAGGTAATAGATAGAGAGAAAGTGAGAAAAAGTTGTAACCTTTATAGCCAACCTTATAGTCAACACTATGGTAGTATTACATGGGGAAGGAGGGTGTGGTGCACATGCTAAGTTCACTGGGCTGCCGTGTTTCACACTCCTCCATCGTATCAGAAAAGAATACTTTCCATTCGTCGACATGTGGGACATCGACCATCCTTGTCCACCTGCCATGGAGAAAATTATCCTGGTCCACCCCGGTCATAGCGCAGGCCCAATCTTTCCCGCTGTAAGTTGGTCGGACGAAGGAACCATCATGACTTTGTTGAATTCCGCTTCTTCAAGAAAACTTATTGTACCCGCAATACTGCTACCACATGCGAAGACTGGACGGCACTGTACCACGTCATATCACCGAAACCCACTAGGCCAAACTAGCCCGCCTAAGATTTGTACTCCCTCCGTTTCGAAGTTTGTAGTACAAAGTTGATTCATCTATTTTGGAATGGAGGGAGTACGTCTCTGTCCTGCTATGATTTTGTGTTCTACGTCTTTGTACTTTTGCTACGATTTTGCTACCCTACGAACCAAACGAGGCCTGAATGTATCTGTGTCAACTATTGTCTAATCAATTGCTAAGCCTACAATTTTAGGAGCTTGGGTTTTGGCCGATCAACGATGGATAAGTATAAGCATACCACGAGCTCATCAGCACCAACGTTTCTCTTTGGTGAGTGTTTTGCAAGTACTATAGCTAGCACAGTACCTAGCCTACTAACACCAAGAATCATCAAACAAGCCCTGCTGATATGATAAACAGTTCGAACTTACATCTAAGCATGCAATATATTACATCAAAAGCTGGTGAGGATACATATGTTTCCATAACTCGGAGAAGGTTCGCATGATTCATTATCAAACAAAAGTAGCAAGTACTGCCCACACAAGACAGTGCACTAGCCCTATGATGGTTTGATAACACGCATCATTCTGGTAATTAAACAAAGGGCAATGCAAACTACCATGAAGGATTAGTGCGACCAACTATTTCTTGTCATCGATCTCTCGGGCAATGACCACAGCACGGACAGCGGCATGGGAATCGATCTCTGGGGCGATGTCCACAGGACTGACCGCGACATCGGAATCAATCTCTGGGGCGATGTCCATAGGATGGACAGCGGCATCGGAATCAATCTCCGGGGCGATACCAACAGGATGGACCGCGACATCCAAAACGATCTCTGGGGCGTTGTTCACAGGATGGGCCGCGACATCGGAATCATCAAGGACGTCTACCGGCACCTGCACAACCCTAACATATTAGCAAGCACATTGCAAATAATCAAAAACCACAACTATGGTAAGCCATTATTTTTTACCTTGTGCAGCTCACCGGGGGATCCCATCCCTCCGGGGGCCATCTCCTCGTCCTCGATGGGGCCATCTATAAGTGCATCTAGTGCCCCTTAGTGATTTTGGTGTATTGAAGACTTATAGGTTAAGGGACTAATGAGTTTGGGAGTGTACACAGGTCTATAAGTCTATGAGGAGTTTGATATTTACAGAGAAAGTCGACCCCTAAAAATTAATGTCTTCGACTGAAGACTTTAGATTTCTGAAGACTTTCTGAAGACTTTGAAAGTGAAGAAATTGGTGTGATCTTGAAGACTTGGTATTCATCCGAGGAACATGAAGCGTGAAGAATTTTGTTTTCGTAGTTTCATTTTCTCTTTCTTGAGTCATAGGGAACACCGTACTGTTAAAGGGGGTCGAGGAAATACTAAGGAAAAGTTTCCATGTGATGCTCAACTCAAAATCCTACACCTACCAATCCTTTCGAATGAAGCCATTGGAAATCTCACACAGTTCAGTCAATTTCTTCAGTGACAGAGACGAAGTTCTTCTGGTCTCTAAGGAATTTGTTCTAACTGAGGAGTTAGAATTCGCCAGTGTGGATTGCCTACACATTGAGGAACATGATAGCCCTGAGGTATTTGATACTCAAAATTCCGACCGTTGCTGTGCTACGCGCCAGCTGTTCCAAAATATCTACCCAAGTAACGGTCATATCATTGAAGGGCATTTATGTCTTATCATGTCGGGCTGCTCCCTAGGCTATAAATAGCCGCCCCCTACAACCACTAGCTGGTTGGCTGCTCCGAGAGAAACTGACAGTTGTCATTTGAGAGCATCCCATCCTCCGAGGACTTTGAGCGAAAATCATCAAGTGAGGAAAAACCCAAACCCAAACACCTACAAACTCAAAGTGATTGAGCATCACTGAAGAGATTGATCTTGCGTAGATCCGACGCTTGTTACCTTTGAAGACTGTGATTCTTCCAGACGGTTAGGCGTCATGGTCTGAGCATCCAAGAGGAAATTGTGGATCACCGAGTGACCGAGTTTGTGAAGGTTTGGAAGTCACCTGAAGACTTACCTCGAGTGATTGGGCGAGGTGTGTGGGACCTTAGCTCAAGGAGAATACGGTGAGGACCGTGTGTTCGGGACTGTGTGTCCTCAGGTTTAAATACCTAGCCGCTCCAACCAAACGTACAACTAACACAACAGTTGGAACTGGTCTACCAAATCATTGTCTTCACCAAGCTTACTGGTTCTATTTCCTCAACTCTTTCATTTCCTCATTACTGTGTTGTGTGCCTGTTCATATCTCTGTCAGAGACTTTGGTCAAGACTTTCTCAATTTCCTCAGTTCAATTTCTTCAGTATGTTTGTCTTCATCCTATGTTATCCTGTGTTTACGCTTTCTGTACTCTGTGCTTGTCTTCATTTCATCATGATGACCATGCTTGTGTTCTGGTATGTTTACATCTGAGTACTTATTCCACTGCAAGTAGTTCTTCGCTTAGGATTTTCCTCACCCGCAAATTCCTCAGTGAAGAATTCATAAAAATCGCCTATTCACCCCCCCCCCTCTAGTCGATATAACGCACTTTCAATTGGTATCAGAGCAAGGTACTCCCTTGTTCTGTGTGATTTTGGTTTAACCGCCTGTAGTTTTAGTTATGTCAACCGCAGGTATTATCAAGGTCTCTGCTGGGTGTCCTACCTTCGATGGAACGGACTACCCCTACTGGAAGAATAAGATGCAAATGCATCTTGAGGCAATTGATAACGATCTCTGGTATGTTGTGGAAAATGGTGTTCCCTCAGTCTTCTCTGGACGCTACTGATGTGAAGAGATTCAAAGAACTTGATTCACAAGCGAATAACATCATATGTGGCCATCTGAGCAAAGGACAGTATGGAAGAGTGAGTGCTTTCAAAACTGCTAACCTTATCAGGGATAGGATGTACAAAGTCAATGAAGGAGTCTCAACTCAGCGTGACTCTCGATTTGACGTTCTTCACAATCTCTTCAACCGCTTCAAAAGACTCGACAATGAAAATGTTCAACAAACCTTCAATCGCCTCACTGATATCTCAAATGAACTTCAAGCACACGGTGCCACTGACATCACCGACTATGAGGTGGTGAAGAAATTGCTGAGATCACTTGATTCCTCATTTGATACTGTGGCACTGATGATACAAGAACGTGGATATTACAAGTCACTTGATCCCGCTGACATCCTTGAGAGGCTAAACACTCATGAGTTCCAGCTTGCTGAGAAGAGAGATCTCTATGGTTCGAGCTATGGCAGATAACGTGCCCTGAAGGCCAAGGCAGTTTCTGAATCTGAAGATGAAGATTCTGGTAGTAGCCTTGGTGATCCTGAAGAACTGAGCTAGGAGCTAGCAATCGCCGTGAAGAAATTTGAAGTTCTCAAGACGTGGTCGCTTTGGAAAATCCTCAAGGAGTAATGATTCCTCATCCAGTGACTATAAGAAGAGGCTATGCCACAAATGCAAGAAACCTGGTCACTACATTCAAGATTGTCCTCAGTGGGAAAAGGAATCAAAGAAGAAGAAATACAAGGATTACAGTTCTGATGATGCGAAGAAGAAGAAGAAGAAATCTTCAAAGTCTTCATCATCAAAATCCTCAAAGTCTTCATCGCACAAGAAGAGCAGCTCCAAGAAGGCTCGGGCATTCATTGGCAAGGAAATGGACTCTGAGGCTGAATCTGAGGAACATGAGGAAGAGGAGGCATCTGAGGAGTCCGAGTCTCGTGTGGCAAACCTAGCTCCGCTACTGCATTCGTCAGCAAGTCCATCTTCAACTCTAAAGAAAATGGCTTCACCAACAAGGCTGATGAAGGCAATGATGGCTACACTCCCACCTATTGCTTCATGGCAAAGGGTGCCAAGGTACTCAGATACCCCTCCTCTGAATCGAGTGAGGATGAATCTGATGAAAACCTCAAGCCTAGCTATTCTAAACTAGCTAAGATTGCTGTGAAACAACAAAAGGCTTTTGAAAAGGTTCAAAACATGCTAGACAAAAGTGATGATATGTTAGGTGAAGAAATGGATCGCACTAAAACCTTGACTGAAAATCTCCAGAGACTTCAGTCTAAGTTTGACAACATTCAAAGTCATCATAACACTCTCTTATCTAATCATGAGAAGCTTTCTTATGAATTTCTTCAAAGAAAGCAAGATCTTGAAAAGCTAAGAGTGAGTTATGAAGATCTTCAGAACGAGCGCGATTCATTACTTGCTCAACATATCAGCGCTACTCAGGAAGAATTTGTTCCTCCATGTTTGAAGTGCATTGAGCGTGATTCTGCTAATTCTTCACCTGAATGTTCAAATGCTTCTAATCTTACAAATTCTTCACCTGTCTCTGCTATCACTAATTCCTCGTCTGTGGACATTGCTAGTATCACTGATGATGCATGGCTGAAGGAATTGTACATGACATGCATGTACAAAAGCCTCAAAGGGCATCAGACTCTTTGTGATGTGCTTAAAAAGCAGATCCTCAACAGGAACCCTAGGAAAGAGGGTATTGCCTTTGAGAGGAAAATCAATGCTGATGGAACATACTGGAAGCCTGAGCAGTATCCCAAAACCTCATGGGTTGCTGCAAAGGGATCTCCGGTAGATCCATCTAATCTATCTGGCTTTACATGTGATTCTCCTCATTCTGTTGATGAGTCATTTGACTCCAACTATAAACAGTTCAAAAATCAGAATGGTGAAGTATTTGCTAGATATGTTGGCACTAACTGCAGGAACGGTTCCCCCGTGAAGAAAATCTAGGTTCCCAAAAGGTGCCTTGAAAATCTTCAGGTGAATGTCCTCATGACACCACATGTGAAGAATAGGAACCCCAGATCAAATTCTTCACGTGGATCAAAGTCCTCATATGAAGATCATCATGCTAACACCTCTGTTTCACAGGAAAGAGCTAAGGACTATGAATATGAGCATTATTCTTCTAACCATTATGTTCATAATTCCTCGAAGAATTTCTCTGCTTATTCATATGCTTATCCTAACTCCTTTTATGTGAAACAAAGTGGACTTGCTTCTATGCCACCTTTCTCGTATGGAGCTCGCAGAGTGATGAAGTCTTTGCGACCCCTTCAAATGTGGGTGGTGAAGAAAAATAACTAATTTCTTCTGCAGGGTCAGGTCTCCAGACGTGCTTGAACGTCTGAAGAAATTGCTGGGGACCTGAAAATACCTGAAAGAACACAGGCTAATCATGAAGACATGAATCCTCATTTCTCACGTCCTCATACTGCTTTATCTGTTTTATTGCTTGATGAATTTGATCTGATGAAATTGATGTCATATTCTTCACTGATGAAGTATATGAGTTCGTAAGCTGCACTAATTCATCTGCAGGATGATCAACCCAAAGCAAATGAGTGGGTCCTCGATAGTGGATGTACAAATCACATGACTGGTGACAAGAATCTATTGATGGATGTTCCCTTATCTCCATTGCATCTGAAGCATATCATCTTCGCTGACAAAGGCTAAAGCAAGGTATTTGGTCAGGTAAGGTTGCGATCACAAAGGATCGACACATGGACAAAGTCATGCTTGTCGAGTCCTTAGGATACAACCTCATGTCTGTCTCAATGCTTTGTGATCTTGATATGGTTGTTGTCTTTGGCAAGTATCGTTGTGTTGTGATCATGAAGCTGACAATTCCAAAGTCTTCGAAGGCTTTAGGAGAGGAGATTTGTATATTGTTGATTTCTCTACAGGACCTCAACCAGCTGTATGTCTACTTGCAAAAGCTTCAGAAGGCTGGCTATGGCATCGATGACTTGGTCATGCTGGCATGAGCAATCTGCACACGCTCGCGAAGAAGAAGCATGTCATTGGCATTAAGAATGTCAAATTCCTCAAGGATCACCTATGCGAACTGTGAAGTCGGAAAGATGACCAAGGCCAAACATCCAAAGAAAGACTATCATGACTACTACTCGACCATTTGAATTGCTTCACATGGATCTCTTTGGTCCTAATCATTATTCAGCAGTTACAAATGATGCATCTCTATATGGCTTTGTTATTGTTGATGATTACTCTCGTTACACATGGGTGCATATTGTCACTTACAAACATGAGGTGCAGGAAGTCTTCAAACGATTTTCCTCGAGGGCTTCAACCAACTTTGGTGTGAAGATTAAGCACATCAGAAGTGACAATGGAACCGAGTTCAAGAATTTTGGTCTTGATGACTATCTTGATGAACTTGGTATTACTCATGAGTTATCTGCTCCTTATACTCCTCAGCAGAATGGTGTCGTGGAGCGCAAGAACAGGACTCTTGTTGAGATTTCTTGCACTATGCTTGATGAGTACAAGACGCCTCGTCGTTTATGGATTGAGGCAATTGATACTGTGTGCCACATCATCAACAGGGTATATCTTCACAAATTCATTAAGAAGACTGCTTATGAACTCCTCACTGACAAGAAACCTAATGTGAGTTATTTCAATGTCTTCGGTGCTAAATGTTGGATTAGAGATCCCCATCACAACTCTAAATTTGCAGCGAAAGCACATGAGGGTGTTATGCTTGGTTACGGAAAGGACTCGCACACCGACAGAGTCTTCAACAACGTTCTCCACAAAGTTGTTGAAACTGTAGATGTGTGGTTTGATGAAACTAATGGCTCGCAAAGAGAGCACCTACCTTCTGTGTTAGATGAACAGTCACCTGAGGAAACTATCAAGTTCAAGGCTACTGAGGATGTCATTCCTACCGAAGAATCTGTTGAAGAAATCATTCCAGAACATGAAGAACGTCATGATGATGCACCTGATGAAAATGGTGCTGAAGAAAATGCTGATCAAATTCCTCGATGACAACCCGCTCATCCTTGCGTTGCAAACGAAGTGCAGATTGAGAAAATCATCAGCGACATCAACATTCCAGGTCCTCTCACACGCTCAAAAGCTTCACATTTGTCTAACTTTTGTGGGCACTTTGCTTTTGTCTCTATCAGAGAGCCCACAAAGGTAGATGAAGCATTTCTGGAGCCTGAGTGGATTCAAGCTATGCAGGAAGAATTACATCAGTTCGAGCTCAGCAATGTCTGGGAACTGGTCAAACGTCCAGATCCTCACAAGCACGATATCATCGGCACAAAGTGGATCTACCGCAACAAACAAGATGAAAATGGCCTTGTGGCGAGGAATAAGGCACAGCTTGTAGCTCAAGGCTACACACAGGTTGAAGGAATTGATTTCAACAAAACTTTTGCACCTGTTGCTAGACTTGAGGCTATTCGCATATTACTTGCTTATGCTAACCATCATGATATCACTTTATATCAAATGGATGTGAAAAGTGCATTCCTTAATGGTAAGCTTGAGGAAGAAGTATATGTTGCTCAACCCCCAGGTTTTGAAGATCCAAAGCATCCTAACAAAGTCTTTAGACTCAATAAGGCCCTCTATGGCCTCAAGCAGGCCCCTCGGGCGTGGTATGATACTTTGAAGGAATTCCTCATGATGAAAGGCTTCAAACCCGGTTCACTTGACCCTACTCTTTTCACTAAATCTTATGATGGTGAATTATTTGTGTGCCAAATATATTTTGATGACATTATCTTTGGTTGTACTGACCAATGTTACACTGACGAATTTGGTTATATGATGAGGGAGGAATATGAAATGTCTATGATGGGAGAATTGAAATTGTTCTTAGGTCTTCAAATTCGTCAATAGTGAAATGGCATATTCATATCTCAGGAGAAATACCTCAAGGATGTACTGAGGAAATTCGGCATGCAAGATTGCAGAGGGGTCAAAATTCCTATGCCCACCAATGGCCATCTATGCACTGATGAAAATGGTATTGACTTCGATCAAACGGTATACCGCTCCATGATTGGTTCGTTATTGTACTTATGTGCATCTAGGCCGGATATTATGCTTAGTGTTTGCATGTGTGCCCGATTTCAAGCTACACCGAAGGAATCACACCATAAGGCTGTGAAGCATATTCTTCGATATCTAGCTCACACACCAACACTTGGATTATGGTACTCCAAGGGCTCGGCTTTTGATCTCATTGGATATTCATACTCTAACTATGCCAGTGATCGTGTGGACCGCAAGTCAACATCAGGCACATGCCATTTCCTCGGACGATCTTTGGTCTGTTTGTCCTCGAAGAAACAGTAATCGCATATCACCGCTTCATCATCAAGCTGAGTACATTGCTGCTGGTTCTTGCTGTGCTCAACTGATGTGGATGAAGAAAACTCTCAAGGACTACGGCGTCAACATCAAGAATGTGCCTCTCTACTGTGACAATGAGAGTGCAATCAAGATTGCTCATAACCCAGTTCAGCACTCGAAGACAAATCACATTCAGATTCGTCATCATTTTCTTCATGATCATGTGTTGAAGGGCGACATTTCTGTTGAGCATGTGAAGACTGAAGAACAGCTAGCCGATATCTTCACTAAGCCCTTGGATGAGAAGAGATTTAGCAAGTTGTGGTGTGAGCTAAATATCCTAGAATCTTCGAATGTTCTTTGAAAAGGACACTCGTCCTAACACTTATGCAAAATTGATGACTTAGATGTGCAACACAAGAAGAAACGTTTTTCTTCAATCAATGAAGACTAACACTCTAAGTGTGAAGAAATTAACGAAGAATTTGATTCTCAGAACCCTACGACAATTGTACGCGGTGTCTGAAATCATCATTCTTATACGGTAGGTCACACCACCACCAAAAGTTGAAAATCTTCAATTTGAGTTTTTTTTTTGTTTTTTAAATTCCTCAGTTGCTCAATTTCTTCAACTTTGCAATGTCTTCACCATTTCCGTCGTTTTTCTTCATTGGCTATTTCTTCAGCATTCACTTATATATTTCTTTGCAATGTTTTGCAATATATATATGAGTTTATGTCCTCTACAACATTCACTTATTGCTATTTGTTCATGTTGTCTTTTCTATTAAGTGAATGTGACCGGACCCTTCCCCCTCTATGGTAAACTCAACCCAGTCTATTCACAATTTATTCATGTGCGTTCTATTTGAAACATGTTCAAAATCTTCACTGTGTCCTTGTCAGCTGAAGAATTTGCGAACGTAACATTAAAACTTATCTTATCTAAATTTTCGGTGTTTGTTGCTCAAACCGTTCCGCATTCTGTGAAATGTTTATTTATTCACCCACGGTCTCACACGATCGCCACCTCTCAGTACATGGGTGACACATGTCAAGCGAATGAGAAGGGTCAGGGGCATTGTCGGTGTCAAAACCGGCGGATCTCGGGTAGGGGGTCCCGAACTGTGCGTCTAAGGCGGATGGTAACAGGAGGCAAGGGACACGATGTTTACCCAGGTTCGGGCCCTCTCTATGGAGGTAATACCCTACTTCCTGCTTGATTGATCTTGATGAAAATGAGTATTACAAGAGTTGATCTACCATGAGATCGTAGAGGCTAAACCCTAGATGCTAGCCTATGGTATGATTGTTGTTGTCTTACGGACTAAACCCTCCGGTTTATATAGACACCGGAGGGGGCTAGGGATACACAGTAGTCGATTCTGTATGAGATCTACATATCCAGATCGCCAAGCTTGCCTTCCACGCCAAGAGAGTCCCATCCGGACACGAGACGAAGTCTTCAATCTTGTATCTTCATAGTCCAACAGTCCGCAAAAGGATATAGTCCGGCCGTGCGGATACCCCTAATCCAGGACTCCCTCAAGAACTCCCCGAACCAGGCTTCAATGACGATGAGTCCGGCGCGCAGATTGTCTTCGGCATTGCAAGGCGGGTTCCTCCTCCGAATACTCCTTAGAAGATCTTGAACACAAGGGTAGTGTCCGGCTCTGCAAAACAAGATCCACATTCCATTGTAGAGAGAATAATATTCACAAATCCGACCTGCTGACGTATTTGATACCATGACATCATGCCATGGCCCGGTTATTATCGAACCGTGTTTTTCAACCAGCCTTGGCGCATATCGCGAGGCGGCTTCCTTGGCACGTCTTGTCGGCAGAGATCGTGTCCCCTTATCACGGGATTCTCATCAATACGGGCGTGGGTAACCCAGTCGTGCCCGTTGGTATGACTCCTCGATTATAGGCAAGTCCCAAACGCTCACGAGGAGGACGCTTTGTATTCACCCTCTTTATAAAGAGACCAAGGCCTATCCTTTTTTATTCCTCGAACTCAATCGAATCTCTCCCCCTCCTCCTTCTGTCCCCCAGTGTCTTGCTAGCGAGGCGTATCCTCGTCCTCGCTCGGAGTGTCCTCCTCCTTGTGTTCGGTGTTTAGCTTGCCAGCCTGGTTGAAGACCTAGCATTCTCTATGGGTATGATTTGCAGGTTTGCCGGGGGTGCTGTGGATCTGACATAGTTTGTCTAGAATCTTGTTTAGGCCGGTCGGATCATCTCTGTTGCCTTTAAAGGGATTTTTCCGCTGACCCGGTCGAGAGCCTCTAAATCCGGCGTTTACCGCCGTGTTGTCTGGGCTGTCTTCTTTATTCCGGCGCTTGTTTTTACTGCGTCGCGGTTTTCCATTGTTGTCCCAGACCTCGGATGTGCTTGGGTCACTGGTGCTGCTGTGGGCTAACCAGCTGTCCTCGCCCGCGCAAAAGCGGGTCACGAGACTTGTTAGGGCTGCCATTGTTCTCGGCTTTTCTTGGCCAAGGTGTCTGGCAAGCCATTCGTCTCGAACGTTGTGCTTGAAAGCTGCTAGGGCTTCAGCGTCCGGACAGTGGACTATTTGGTTCTTCTTAGTGAGAAACCTATTCCAAAGCTTTCGGCTGACTCTCTGGGCTGTTGAATTATATGACTCAAATCATCAGCGTCCGGGGGTCGGACATAAGTCCCTTGAAAGTTAGTCCGGAAAGCGTCCTCGAGCTCCTCCCAACTTCCAATGGAATTTTCAGGGAGGCTTTTCAGCCAGTGCCGAGCTAGTCCTTTAAGCTTGAGGGGTCAATTTGGCTTCTTGTTGCGCTGTTGTCGCTGTTTTTGCCAAGGCGGGATTTAGAGCGGCGCCTACGGCGCCGTTTTGATTGCTTGTCGTGGGAGCTATCTTTCGCTGCATCCTCGTTATTATTTTCTTTGGGTGTATCCACCATATATACGTCGTGTGATGAAGTGGCAGTCTAGCGCCCTTTTGGCGATGGTTCCTGTTCGTGTCCTGCATCGTTGTCTATTCCATCGATGTCTTCGGTGTCAAAGTCGAGCATGTCGGTTAAGTCGTCGACAGTGGCTACTAAGTGGGTGGTGGGTGGGGAGTGAATTTCTTCGTCATCCGCATCCCACTCTAGCCGAACATAGTTCAGCCAAGGTTCTCCAGACAGGGAGAGAGATTTTAATGAGTTCAGTATGTCGCTGAAGGGAGAGTGCTGAAAGATATCTGTGGTGGTCAACTCCATGATCGGCGCCCAATCGGATTCGATAGGTACGGGCGCGGGTGGTTCGGAGTCCGTGACCGGGGACGAGTCCAGCAGTTCGGCGACACGACTCTCGTGAGGGGTAAGGTCAATATTCGGCACTATCGCCACTGAGGGTGCGGTCTCCGTGGCAGAGTCTATCCACCCGTCCTCGGATGGCGCGATCTGCTCCGGACTAAAGGCCGGAGTAGTTGCTGGCGTGATCTCTCGAACATCGTCCGATGGCAGAGTTACATCGTGCTCGTCGTGATCGTGCGGCACACCTGGCATGGGCCCGAATCCGTCGAAGATCAAGTCTCCGCGGGTATCGGCAGTGTGATTAAAGTTTCCAAACCTGACCTGATGGCCAGGGGCGTAGCTCTCGATCTGCTCCAGATGGCCAAATTAGTTGGCCCGCAGTGCGAAGCCGCCGAACACGAAGATCTGTCCGGGGAGGAAAACCTCACCCTGGACCGCATCGTTGTCGATGATTGAAGGGGCCATCGAACCTTGCAGCGATGACACAGTGGAACTCTCAATGAAAGCACCAATGTCGGTGTCAAACCGCGGATCTCGGTAGGGGGTCCCGAACTGCGTCCTAAGGCGGATGGTAACAGGAGGCAAGGGACACGATGTTTACCTGTGTTCGGGCCCTCTCTATGGAGGTAATACCCTACTTCCTCGCTTGATTGATCTTGATGAATATGAGTATTACAAGAGTTGATCTACCACGAGATCATAGAGGCTAAACCCTAGAAGTTTGCCTATTGTATGAGTGTTGTTGTCCTACGGACTAAACCCTCCGGTTTATATAGACACCGAGGGGGCTAGGGTTACACAGAGTCGGGCCACAACAGAAGGAGATCTACGTATCCGTATCGCCAAGCTTGCCTTCCACGCCAAGAGAGTCCCATCCGGACACGAGACGAAGTCTTCAATCTTGTATCTTCATAGTCCAACAGTCCGGCCAAAGGATATAGTCCGGTTGTCCGGATACCCCCTAATCCAGAACTCCCTCTGGCATGTTCGTCCAATTTCTTCGGGCGAACAATTTTTCACCTCGGCTATAAATACCCCTCCCCTTCCTTACTTCGTTTTTTACTCCACTCGGCCTCTCTCCCGCTCGAGCTTCTCAAACCCTAGCGCCGCCGCTACTTCCATCGTCGCGGGTGAGGAAGAGCTTCATCGCTTTGACCTCGTCGCCGTCAGATTTCGGCCGTTGTGGATTTCTTCACTCCGCCGTCGCCGTAGCTGTCTTCCTCAGCCAAGTTAGGGCGTGAAAGATCTGGACTGACGAGCTTCACATCTACACTTCCAAGTTCGTCGTGTTCTTCATCAAGGGTAATTAAAAGTTTCTTTTACTGCCCTCTTTGATTCAAAGGTTTTCTACAAAATCTTTAAAGGTGTTTATTCTTCAAATCTTCACACACTGAACACCTCTCATAACATTTGTTCTTGATCTGTTTCCCTAAGCAACGTTTTTCTTCAAGATTCCTCAATTGTGTGGATTTTTCAATCTATACAACTCTAGAACCTAAGTCAAAGAACGCTTAGTGAAATTCCTCAAGACTCATCTGGTCAAATTCCTCAAACTTGTTCTTTTTGCAAAAACTTCTGAGAACGCATATGACCTCTCCAAATTCCTCGCAACTATATTTTGTTCACAGGTACACATGTCCGCTGCTGAATCACTAGGTTCTCATCAACTTAACTCATTTGCAGCGTTCCTTGAAGAAAAGTTGCACACCTCTTCAGAAAATTCCATTGCTCAAATTCCTCAGCTGAATAAAATGGGTGACCGTAAGAAGCCACAGAAGGGTGGAAAGAGGCCTGAGGTCAATACTGCTTTTGAGATTCCTGATGACATATACAAGGATTATTGCACTCTTGATGAGGCCAAATTTGGTAAGGAGGACAAAAATCAGCGCAAGGTGCGCATACAAAGGATAGATAGGAGATGGTCACGGGAATGGAGGGAGTATAGATATGTCACTCCCAAGTATATGAAGAAATTTGCTCTTAATCCTCCATGCCCAAGACCTCCCTTGGCACCTGGCCAAGAAGCTGATCCCACCAGCCTCAAGCGTGGTGAGGACTATCCTGATGAATGGGCCAAGTGCCAGGCCAAGCTAGCCAAAATTGCTAAGGAAGCAGTGAGGAAATTTAATGAAGACTCTGTTGCTGCTGCTACCACTGCTGAGGCCTCTGCAAGGAAGCCAACGAAGGCCATGGCAAATAAGTCTGCTCATAAGCCAAGTGCTTCACCCCAAATGCCCTCACGGCCAGATTCTTCAAAGCCCTCACGACCAACTCCTCAAGCTGCTCCAGCTCCTCCAAAGTCCTCAGATCCTCCGCCAAAGTCCTCAGCTCCTCCGACAAAATCCTCAGCACCTGTGCATGTCGCCATGTGCCAAAGGACAACAAACATCTCTATTGCCTTAGGAGCTTCTGGTAGTTCTTCAGCTCCACTCAATTCATCAACTGGCCCCTCTCTGCTGAAGAAAAAGGCCACTGCTGGACAAGGCTCTCGACCAAGTCCTCACAAGAAGCAGGTCGCCTTTCAAGTGCCGTCTGATGAAGACAAAGCTGATGATGAAGAACTTGCGGAAATCATCAGAGACTGGCAGCCCAAGGCCGCTAGAGCCAAAGGCACAAATGTGCCTCTGCTTTTGGATCCAAAATTGATCCTTGATTACATTGATCTACGCACAAGGACCCCAACACTCCTATGCCTGATTTCAAGTTGACTCCTGGCCAAAGTCATATGCTAACTGCCTTTATTCAGAAAGAAAAATGGAAATTTGAAAAGGCCAGGCAGTTGAAGAAAGTGTAGTACAGGAAGGAGCGTTTCCAAAAGAGAAACATTGTCTCTATGACAATTGAAGACCTTATCACTATTCAATCCGAGATTAAGAAACTCAGTGATGAATTTGATGAATATCGCGCAGACTGGCTTGGAGCCAAAGTCAGGTTTGTGAATTTAACTGAGAAGTTCACTACCAATGTTGCAGCTCCATCGCAACAAGAAATTCCTCAGGCTGAGGCATTTGCTCAGCCGACTGAAGATCATGCCAGCACCGCTGATGAAACTCAGGCTGCTGAAGAGACTCAGAGTACCAAGGCCGATGACTGCATTCCAGCCGCTGAAGAAATTGCTAGGGCAACCACTAGTGTTGCGCCTGAAGAATCTGTCAGGCCAGCTGAAGCTTCTGCCGCTGAGCCTGAAGTAAATGAGAAAATTCCCTCTGCTCCTCCTGCGCCTACACCAAGTCCAATTCTTCCTTCTGCATCAGATGTGAAGAAGACCAAGGCTGAAGAGCGTGCAGCTATGAATAAAAGGAAAGCATCAACTTCTTCAGATTCTTCAGCTCAGAAGAAGATGAAGCCATTGACCAGCTCTTTTGAGAATCCAATTGATGCTATTCCAGTCTCATCAATGCCATCAAAGGGCCTTGTTCCTTTTGATGAAGAATATGTGATTCCAAGTGGATCAGATGAAGAGATTCCTTCCGCCGCTTCACGAAAGCGCTTGGATGAAGAAATTGAAGCGGATGCAATCCCTTCAACCCCAATAGTCTCATCGCCCATGCCACAGTTCACTGCTGAAGAGGCTGGCGTTGAAGAAAAGAGTCAAGAAGATGTGCACATTGGGTGCACAACTCCAGTGTTGAGCGGTGACTTTTGGGAAAGTCAGCACCCCAATTCTCCTCTGTTCACACCCCTTCAACAAATTCCTCAATCCCCTATGAATACTAAAGTACAGAGGGGATCTGAAGAACCTCATGCCACACCGTCTGTTCATGAAGAGATTATAGCCACTAGTGCTGAAGAAAATGTTAATGAAGAATTGAAGACCCATGCTGCCACTGACGTAGAAGCTGAAATTCCTCGGCCTGTGGAACCTGAGATTGCGATTCCTAAGGTGGTGATGCAATTGACTGATACTCCTCAGCCCAAGCCAAAGAATGCCTTCTCGAAGAAGTAGAAATTCAAGGCTGATGACTTCTTCGGCGAGCATGTGTTCTTCACAGACTATAATCCCTATGACTCTGCTCGTCTTAGAAGGAAGCGCTTTTGGACTGCCAGCCAAGCAAATTTTTATTCTTCACTGCTCTTCAACAAGGACAAAGTCTTCGACCACGAGCATATTCCTCACGTGGACATGGAATCACTGCCTTGCTCTACCCCAGTCCTCAGTGTGCTTCATGATGTAGGACTACTCAACTTTTGCACGGATATTTGCGATTGGAATTAAGAGCTCATTCTTCAATTCTATGCAACTCTGCACGTCATCGGAGATGCTGATGATATCAACTCTTGGTTATTGGACTGGATGACCAAAAACACTCACTACAAAGCACCGGCCTCTGAATTACTTCACGCCCTGCCAATCAGTCCTCCCCTTGAAGGAGCTCGTTGCCTGTACCATGAGCCTGAACTCACTGCCCATTACATGCAAGTGCTAATGAAGCCTCTGAAGCCCGGTCAAGCCCCAAGGACCAAATTCCTCATGAAGGAATTGCTATATGTGCCAAGAAAAGTTTATTGCATTCTGACGAAGACTATGAGTCCAATCAAAGGCCATGACTCGACTGATGAAGAAGTCGTTGGCATCATGAAGAATCTGCTGTTCAATATCATGCATGGCATTCCTGTCAACTATCATGATTTCTTCATGATGACTCTGGCAAATGTTGCACTCTCTCCGTTTGAGTTGAAGCCTTACGCACCTTGGATTATGAGATTCCTCAGAATAAGGTCTTCACTCAACTACAAAGCTGATTTTCAGAATCACCTCAGTTACTTTCCCCCAATTGAAGTCCCCAAGCGGACATTTTCCTCAGCTGATGAAAAGGGCAAGGCAGCTGCTGTTATTGATGAAGGCAATCATCCATTGGATGGTCAGTTTCGCAAAGCTGCATCTTACTCCGCCAATGATGATTCTGTCGCTCATGCATCAAAGCCAAATCCTCAAGCCACAGCTCCCGGGGTGATGAATGACCGTGAGCTTCCTCTTAGTCTTCACCAGAAGGTGGATCGAAACCACAAATGGGTTAAGCGTCAGTTTGGTTCTATTCTTCACAACATGACTGCTACACACAATGCAGTGAAGAAAAACCATTAGTACCTCCATGAAGTCTTCGGTCGCACCTGGGCTATTCTGTCACATCTATATAGTGAAAAAGATCTGAAGCAAATGGGTCTCAAGGAGGATTTTGACCGGTCTGCTCCTCCACCGAAGAAATTCAAGAAGGTCAAGGTTCCTTCTTTGGTGGCCAGCTCATATTCTTCATCATGCGAAAGCGACGAGCATGAAGACTTGGACGACACTGCGGCAGGCCCTACAACAACAAACGACCCCAACAACACTGGTGCTCCTCCATCATCTTGATATTCTTCAGGGGCGTTAGTCCTCACTTTTCGATCCTTTTGGTCATTCGATGACAAAGGGGGAGAAATTTGAGTTAGTCTTCAAGCGGGTCTACCTATATGGGCGTTTTTTTGCTAAGTTACAACCCTCGTTCTTCTGAGACTTTATTCGATCGAGTTGTAAACTTAAACTCTATGGCGGTCTGATGCTTTTGCTGAGATTTTCTGCATGCTTATTCCTCATTAATGTTAATGCACGCATGCTGAATTACATCAGTCACCATATTTCATCATGCATTTCAAATTATTCATATTATATGTCAAATGCGTGTATGAATTACAAGATATAGGGGGAGATCTCCATGATTCTACTCTTCAAGTGTGCATTGCTTCAAAAGCAAATTCCTCACTATGCACATCTTCAGGGGGAGTTCTTCCATATCTTGCTATCAAATTCCTCAATATCAGTATTTGCACTTAATATATTTATCCCCGTTGAAAACTTAACCTATATTGTCCCAATCACCAAAAAGGGGGAGATTGTAAGTGCATCTAGTGCTCCTTAGTGATTTTGGTGTATTGAAGACGTATAGGTTAAGGGACTAATGAGTTTGTGAGCATACACATGTCTATAAGCCTATGAGGAGATTGATATTTACAGAGAAAGTCGGCCCCTAAAAATGAATGTCTTCAACTAAAGACTTTGGATTTCTGAAGACTTTGAAAGTGAAAGAAATTGGTGTGATCTTGAAGACTTGGTATTCATTCGAGGAACATGAAGCGTGAAGACTTTTGTTTTCATAGTTTCATTTTCTCTTTCTTGAGTCATAGGAAACACCGTACTGTTAAAGGGGGTGGAGGAAATACTAAGGAAAAGCTTCCATGTGATGCTCAACTCAAAATCCTACACCTACCAATCCCTTCGAGTGAAGCCATTGGAAATCTCACACAATTCAGTCAATTTCTTCAGTGACAGAGACGAAGTTCTCCTGGTCTCTGAGGAATTTGTTCTGACTGAGGAGTTAGGAATTCGCCAGTGTGGATTGCCTACACAGTGAGGAGCATGATAGCCCTGAGGTATTTGGTACTCAAAATTCTGACCATTACTGTGCTACGCGCCAGCTATTCCAAACTATCTACCCAACAAACGGTCATATCATTGAAGGGCATTTATGTCTTATCATGCCGGGCTCCTCCCTAGGCTATAAATAGCCGCCCCCCTACAACCACTAGCTGGTTGGCTGCTCCGAGAGAAACTGACACTTGTCATTTGAGAGCATCCCATCCTCCGAGGACTTTGAGCGAAAATCATCAAGTGAGGAAAAACCCAAACCCAAACACCTACAAACCCAAAGTGATTGAGCATCACTGAAGAGATTGATCTTGCGTAGATCTGACGCTTGTTACCTTTGAAGACTGTGCTTCTTCAAGACGGTTGATCGTCATGGTCTGAGCATCCAAGAGGAAATTGTGGATCGCGGAGTGACCGAGTTTGTGAAGGTTTGGAAGTCACCTGAAGACTTACCACAAGTGATTGGGTGAGGTTTGTGTGACCTTAGCTCAAGGAGAATATGGTGAGGACTATGTGTCCGGAACTGTGTGCCCTCAGAATTAAATACCTAGCCGCTCCTACCAGATGTACAACTGACACAGTAGTTGGAACTGGTCTACCAAATCATTATCTTCACCAAGCTTACTGGTTCTATTTCCTCATTACTGTGTTGTGTACCTGTTCGTATCTGTTCGAAGACTTTGACTGAAGACTTTCTTAATTTCCTCAGTTCAATTTCTTCAGTCTGTTTGTCTTCGTCCTGTGTTATCCTGTGTTTACGCTTTCTGTACTCTGTTCTTGTCTTCATTTCATCATGATGACCATGCTTGTGTTCTGTTATGTTTACATCTGAGTACTTATTCCGCTGCAAGTAGTTCTTCGCTTAGGAATTCCCTCACCCACAAATTCCTCAGTGAAGAATTCATAACAATCGCCTATTCACCCCCACCCTCTAGTCGATATAACGCACTTTCACCATCACCTTGCCAGGGGAATACTACTTCTCAACGGCGACTATCTCCTCAAACTCGGCCTTGAGCCTCGCAAAGGTGGCCATTAGAGTTTCTAGGGTAGGCACGGTGGGGCCCTTGCTATTCTTCCAACTTTCTTTGAGGAGTTGGTCCGCCAACGTTGTCTACTCTTTGGCCAGTGCTTGTTTCTTGGAGTTCTTCGTCTCCATGGGTTGGCCCACCAACATGGTCAACTCGTTGGTTGGTGCTTGCTTCCTGTAGAACGCTGTCTCCAGTGGGTTGTCCGCCGACAACTCTTTGGCTAGTGCTCCAGGATCCATCAATGAACTGACAAACAAAAAGCATTCGAAAGGAAACCACAATCGCAATGAAAACAGGAAAAGAATAGGCTGTGAGAATATGTAGGTGCTTCACAAAAAGAAGATTCTTGGAATGAAAATATAGCAGCATCACTGATTCGCCCACCTTTCCTTCGTCGGTACAGAAGAAAAATGGCAAAAGTGAGTAGCCTGGAGTGAGGTTTTCTTCAACAAAGTGGAGAAAGGGCTTCAACGAGCGTTCTAGTGAAATGATGGTTGCTTCGTCCAGTCCAACTTCGAGGCCACTTTACCACTGCTAGTAAAGGTGGGTTTTGTGATATGACGGGTCATGACGGCCACACTGGGGTGACCGGTGAGTCTCGACTGTAGCACCTCGCTGTGATTTGGTGGATGGCACGCGGGCCCAAATGCTTTGATGTCCCGCATGTAGATAGAGCAGCTAGTCATATAGGAGTGCTCAATATTGTGAACCGCAACCAAGGCGGAGAGGAAAATGAGAGAACTACGTAATTAATGCATGAGTTTAATTAGGTTAGTTTTGTAAAGTACGAGATACATTCCTCCAATCACAAAATGCCTTGGTTGATGAGATTTGAGACTTGAGCCAGTACTGCACGCGGTGTAGTCTATTCCTTTCCGGTTTACAGGGATATACTAGCAAGTACTAGTAGTACTACAATAGTGGGGTCAAATAGCAATTTTGTCTCATGCAAGAGCCTGGCTATATGCGTGCTCCAAGGCTCCGCACCACGCCCCACCCCTACACAAAGACTGCCACGTTCGGGTTGCGCTTGGCTCTTCGCCTCTTTGAGAAGATGAACAATGATGTTACTACTACTTCTACAGTATCGAATCCACTGTTGCATGTCTGTCCACCACGTGCGGGAGGGATAGCCACCGCGTGCATGGGCGAGGGAGAAGGCGTGTAGTAGTATAATAGCACTGGCCCCACATGGTTGCCTCTAAACTTGGCTGAAAGACCCGCAGTGTACAATACTCCATTTGCTGCAACCTCTAACATTAACCCCACCACAAATTAAAATATATATTCCTGTCTTGACCAGATGAGTGTGCAAACTAGAATCACCAGGATGATAGGTAGGTCCAGAAGATTATTTTAATAAAAAAAGCATGGAGCCGACCCCAACGATTTTACGCTTACAGGCACGATACACGCTATCCTAGACTACTCTACACATGAAACTGCCACACGAGCGTCCGGGCTGCGCTTGGCTCTTCGCCTCTTCGTGAATTCAAACAATGATGGAGTACTACTGCAGTGGAGGAGTATTATAGTATGCTTCTGGCCATCTAACACCGATTGAACTGCTGCATGTCCACCGCGTGCGGGAGGGAGAGCGTGTAGCGAATGAAAGCTTCTCCTAGTCCTGCCAGCCACCATGCTCATGGGCGAGGGAGGGACGCAGCTTCACTGATTTACTGCTCCTGCCTTTGTGTTGATGACAGGTGGGCCCAACTGGTGGGTGGCCCACCTGCAATGCAGCCGAAGCAAGGTGCGGTTAAGGCGAGAGGGCGTTATAGTAATCAAACTTCTCGGTCTTGTACGAGTTGACGCGACACATCAAAGCACTGCACTCAATATATTTCAATAATTTGCATTACCGATGCATTAGTTACTCCCTTCATTCCTAAATATAGTCTTTTTAGACATTACAAATGGACTACAACATACGGATGTATGTAGACATATTTTAGAGTGTAGATTCACTCATTTTGTTTCGTATGTAGTCACTTGTTGCAATCTCTAAAAAGACTTATATTTGGAAACGGAGGGAGTACAACGCATGCATGCATGCCGTGACTTTCCTTTTGATACTTGCATGTGTTGATTTGGTGCACCTTGCCAAATTTTGACTATAAGTTTAACTAACCAAATGTTCATGCATGTCACACAAAAATTACGGGGCTGTTTGGATTGTGACTATGTTTGTCTTATGTTGCCACATTATTTTTGCCACACTTGCCTAACTTGAGTTGCTCAAATTTTTAGACCCACTTTGGCTTGCCTAAGGGAATATGGGCACACTTATTGTGTCTATGGCATGTGGGGTTCACTGCTAATAAAAAAAATTCTTGTCTTAGGTGTGGCTAGAACCAAACACCTACCTAACTTGTTCAAATTTTCCTAAGGTGAGGTGTGGCAAAGTGTGGCAATATGTGGCTGGAAACCAAACAACCCCTACATCATTGAAAACTATGTTCAAATACAAATCAAACGATATATTTTTTGTTAACATGCACTAACATTTTGTCAGTTAAATCTTTGGTCAAAATTTAGCACCAATTACAAAGGGGCCCAATAAATATCGTACTCTCACATTTTGTTTTAAGGATACTCCCACATACTCTATCCGTTCCCAAATATAAGTCTTTTTAGAGATTCTAACAAGTGACTACATACGGAGCAAAATGAACGAATCCATACTTTAAAATATGTCTACATACATCCATATGTTGTAGTCCATTTCAAATGTATAAAAAGACTTATATTTAGGAACGGAGGGAGTAGAAAATATAAATAATAATGTATGTTGGGGCAGCCCACGTTTCCGATAATTTTAGCCATGGGCTTGTTCACAATTTTTACGAGGGGGTGGTTGTTCATTTAATGGAGGGTCTTGTACCAGACTTGAACGATACAAAGTGCGACCTGGCACACCGTAACACCACTTGGAATAAGCGGGTAGCTATCTCAAAAAACAATCAACAACTAAAAAAATGGCGACCTGGCACGTACACAATTTTAAACGATTGTTTTGATGGAGTGAAAAAGGAAAACTACCCCACTACGTATATATAGAACGGAGCCTTCGCGCTTGCTTGCTAGGGTTGCTCTATTCACACACTCTCATCCTCTCCAGATCTAAACAACATAGCGGTGGTAACACTGTCTTCTCCCTTCAAAAAACACTGTCTTTCTATCCTTACCGCAGGTTACAGATCCGGACATATCCCCCTCCGCCGGTGAAGGGGAGGAGGGGCAGTGTTTAGGCCGTCGTCAACAGCGAGGGAGGAGACCCACTGCCGGCCGCACCGTTATCTCTGGTCGAGCGCTGGCGCGGGAGGTCCTCCGATCCCTTCATTGTTGCCCTAGTGTAGGCGGATCCGGCCTCCCGCCGCCCACCTATCCACATACCGACGACCCTCAGGTATATCTTCCTTCGAAACCTTCGTAGCTCTACTTCCCCAGCTCGCTACGTCACTTCATGTGCATCATTTTCTGCCTCTCAGCCCCTCTCGATCGGATGGTCCAATGTCACCTTTTTTTTCTATTGTTAGAGGTAAAGCTACTTCATGGAGTCGAATCTTGTACTTGGTTCAAACAAGAAATAAAGTGGGGGTGGGGGAATTTAGTATGTGCATCGGACTTGATACAAACAGGAAGGATAGGGGGTGAAAGTAGTACAGACTGGTCATCCAACCGGTCTCTTGGTCGAAAAGGGAAATATAGGGGAAACGCTGTACACAGTGGTATGACCAGGACTAGATTAGCTATCCACACATAAGATGGCTGCATGCATCATTATGATGCAAAGGCTGGGAACATGCCTCCGTTTCCAAAAAAACATAGGAGTAGGTGACTAGAGTGAACAAAAATGGGACCAACCCAGATATGTTTCTTGGATGTTTGTTTCACGAGGCAACAAACTCTAAATCACCACTTTATGCCCCGGTTCAGGTACATGGTGATGGACTGCTGGTGCACCCCCGGTCCCATGCCCTTATACCAAATATTTAGATGTTCTTAATCTAATGCCCCTGGTAAAATGAAGCCATGCCACTTTTATAAGCCATGACAAGTTTAGCCAAATGTTTTTGCCTGTAATTGTTTGAGACTCTCACTGTTTCCTCTCAGAGCTATTTGTGCAAACAGGGATATCCATTTCACCTGGTTGTTGCTAGACCTTTTATGCATCAGACAAAACACTTCTTAAAAGAAGTGACTTTTGTGCTGTTTAACTGGAATGTCAGAATGGAACAGTTGGTTCATTTGGGTGGAACTGCATAAAGGGAGATCTGTGTTCCAGTCCTCATCATCCATATTGGCACCATAACCTTCCTTTAGGTAAGAATGATATTTAATGCATGTGTTCATCTCTATTTTGCGACTGCCATGAGAAAATAATGCTATTGTTTACTAGTACACTTGTACTTCCTCACTGACAAAACCAATTGAAATAGAAGGCCAATCATGTAGTTGGTTTCACCAACTGGTGAGGAGAAAGAGAAACAGAGCATGAAGAGGAAGAAGAAGAAGAATAAACAGTGCCAAGGTGATATTGCTGAAGCCGAGGCCTCAGTCGAGGCCATTAAACAGCTCCGACAACTTCTACCTTACATGTGAGACGATCATCCAGGGAGCCCTTCCACTTCTACGTATTGTCCATGATGAATTTGATGCTAGTGTTAGAGTAATATGCTAATGTCTTTCTATCCTTTCTCACTAAGCTAATGAAGGTTTCACCTTGTTCCTACTTGTTGAGGGAGTCCTGGATTAGGGGGTCCTCGGACAACCGGACTATATCCTTTGGCCGGACTATTGGACTATGAAGATACAAGATTGAAGACTTCGTCCCGTGTCCGGATGGGACTCTCCTTGGCGTGGAAGGCAAGCTTGGCAATACGGATATGTAGATCTCCTCCCTTGTAATCGACTCTATGTAACCCTAGCCCCCTCCGGTGTCTATATAAACCGGAGGGTTTAGTCCGTATGACAACAACAATCATACCATAGGCTAGCTTCTCGGGTTTAGCCGATCTCGTGGTAGATCAACTCTTGTAATACTCATATCATCAAGATTAATCAAGCAGGAAGTAGGGTATTACCTCCATCAAGAGGGCCCGAACCTGGGTAAACACCGTGTCCCCCGCCTCATGTTACCATCCGCCTTAGACGCACATTTCAGGACCCCCTACACGAGATCCGCCGGTTTTGACACCGACATTGGTGCTTTCATTGAGAGTTCCACTGTGCCGTCACCGTAAGGTTAGATGGCTCCTTCGATCATTGGCAACGATGCGGTCTAGGGTGAGGTTTTCCTCCCCGGACAGATCTTCGTATTCGGCGGCTTCGTACTACGGGCCAACTCGTTTGGCCATCTGGAGCAGATGAGAGCTACGCCCCGGGCCACCAGGTCAGGTTTGGAACTATACTGCCGACATCCGCGGAGACTTGATCTTCGACGGATTCGAGCCCATGTCAGGTGCGCCACACAATCACGACGAGCATGACCTAGCTCTGTCGTCGGACAGTGTACGGGAGATCGCACCTGTGACTACTCCGGCCCTCAATCCGGAACAGATCACGCCATCTGAGGACGGGTGGATGGACCCCGCCATGGAGGCCGCACACTCAGTGGCAATAGAGCCGAATACTGACTTCTCCTCCTCCAAGACCCGTGTTGCCGAACCATTGGATTCGTCCCCGGCCACGGACTCCGAGCCACCTGCATCCGTGCCTATCGAATCCGATTGGGCACCGATCATGGAGTTTACCTCCGCGGATATCTTTCCGCACTCGCCCTTTGGCGACGTGCTAAACTCATTGAGGTCTCTCTCCCTATCAGGAGACCCTTGGCCGAACTATGTTCGGCTAGAATGGGATGCGGACAACGAAGAAATTCGCTCCCCACTCACCATCCACTTAGTAGCCACTGTCGACGATTTAACCGACATGCTCGATTTTGACTCCGAAGACATCGACGTTATGGACGACGATGCAGGAGAGGAACAGGAACCATCGCCCACAGGGCGCTGGACAGCCACTGTCGGCGTTCTGGGAACGAGGGTACCCAGACTTGCCTGCCTGCGGCCTATGGCGTGGCTCAAGGGGTGGCCCAGTACGGCCCATCTTCATCAGCACAAGCTCAAGACCCTCGCGAGGGGCCAAGCCTCGCGGGGCGGACGACACGAAGCTTCCTCGGGCATGGCCTCGCCAGGCTGGCTCGCGAGGAGGCGGAGAGATCAAGGCGGGGTACCTCACGAGGTGCCCATGACGCAAGCCATGACGACCAAGGGCGCCTGGCGGGCGCCAGCCCGCGCAGTGTCCTCATTTCCTCTTTGGTGCAAAGGAGGCAAGCGCAGGTGAGAGCATCAAGCAAAAGCAACCGTTTCGGTGCAACGAGACCAAGACCATCACAACAGCAGGAAGGAGGTCATCGTGGTGCCCAATCCGGCGTCATCGTCAGAGCCTTTGACAGGCGAGGACCAACTTTAGTCAGGATAAGTGTACTAGATGTTCCCCTTCAAAATGGCCAATTGTTGGCTCCCTTCCCGCTCAATATTTGGGAAGAGGCCCAGGGCCTCTGCCTACAAATAGGACTAGCCACCCACAGGGTAGGAGCGGGCATCTTGGATCCGGAGTCCGGAACAGGGCTAGAGATCAAGCAGTCCAGAGAGAGAGAGAGAGAGAGAGAGCGACCGAACTCCCCCTAGCAGTTCGTCGCACCGGCCAAGAACAGACCCTTGCGAGGCTGTTCTTCCTTGTATTGTTCATCATCAGCCCCTGAGGCAATCCACCACACCACACACTGGAGTAGTGTGTTACACCACAATGGTGGCCCGAACCAGTATAAACCTTGTGTCTCTTGTGTTGCTCTTTTGGTAGTTTAGATCCTTGCGAGGTGATGAGGTGCAGGTAGGTAGGGGGTGAGATCTCCGCGTGCACCCGAGAGTTTGAACCTAGAGGGTCTGCCGGAACCCGAAATCCGACATTTGGCGCGCCAGGTAGGGGTGCACCGGAATCCGTCTTCCGCCGCCCTGTTCTTCGCCGCCCATCGCATCCATGTCGGACGCTCGTCGGGATCAAGGCTGAAGCGCCGGCCGCTCTCGCCACTCCACGCCGCCAGACGGCCCTCTGCCGGCGGCCGCTTCGCCGTTTCGCCGCCGCCGCCAATGCCGCCACCGCCTGGCGGGGAACGAGCAGCAAGCATCGCCCCAAAGATCCGTCCGTGAGGGGAGACGGCCGTACCGCTACTCCTTCGCTCGCCCCAGCTGGTTCTTCGTCTCGCGAGCTCCGCGTGCCCATGGAGGCTCGAGCCGTGCTCATCGCGGCAAACGAGCTCCTGCGCTACCGCCCCGTCGACGACGTCTATGAAGAGTGGCTCGACTGCCGCTGAAGCCGTCCGCACCGCAGGGGCTCTCAGCGCCGCCCTTCTCGCTGCACCGCGCCGCCTTCCGCTGGGCGATGAAGCTCCGGGGCACCTCAGCCGCCTCCCTCAAGAAGGCGCCTTTGCCCCAAGGCGCTGCGGGCCCTGGCGGAACCCACTCCGTCCGCACCAAGCAGCAAGAGCAGAGATGTCAAGAGGTCCTCGCCCCAAGAAGCTGCCCGAGTGCTCCTCGTGATCGTCTGGCCACGCATCAAGGCTTCCCCTCGCCTCCAAAGACGCTAAGACCCGTGCTGCTCACAGCGGCAGCGCATGGGGACCCGCAAGATCAGGCCCTTCGTCACCAAAGGCCTTCCGTGGCCACAAAGGCCGCTGCCGCTTTCACCACCGAAGCTGCAGTGTCGCGTGGCCCGGCAAGTTCAAGCCAGACCTGTCTCCTCGCTACGACGGCACGGCCGACCCTGCGGAGTTCCTCCAGCTCTACGAGCTGGGCATCGAAGCCGCCAACGGGGACGAGAAGGTCATGGCGAACTGGTTTCCCATGGTGCTCAACGACGGTGCCCTTTGGCTCCCCGAACCTCGCTCTGGACGAGATGTGCACCCGCTTCATCGCCAACTTCCAAGGCACTCGCGATCGGCCTCCTGCCGTGAGCGACATGCGCCACATCAAGCAGCAGCCAGGAGAGACCCTGCAGAAGTACATCCAACGCTTCAACAACGCACGCGTCAAGATTCCCAAGGTGACCGAGGAGGCCATCATCTCAGCCTTCTCCGATGGTGTGCGTGACGTCAAGATGAAGGAGGAGCTGGTGATGCATGAAGATCTGTGCACATCCTTGGAGCTGTTCAACTTGGCGACCAAGCGCGCCAAGGCTGAGGAAGGACGCCTTTCCTCCTCGACCGCCACCGCACCCGTAAGAGAAGAAGCCCAAGGTCAAGGACGTGAAGCGCAAGGGGGCTGCCGTGCTCGCGGCAGAACCAGATACCAAGCGAGGCAGATATCAGCCCGAGTCTTCCAAGGGCAGCCGGTACTATGTGTACCACGACCTCCACACCCACAACACCAACGAATGTCAAGAACTCCGAGCCGTGCGAGAAGGGCGAATCAGTCGACGCCCCGACCACAACGATCGAGGCTATGGCAGAGGAGGAGGAAGAAATGCAGGACACTGGGAAGACCGTGGCCCTCGCCAAGGGTGGCGCGACCGACCTCGCGAGGACCGCTGGCAGGATCAGCCTCACGAGGGAGGTTGGAGGGACCCGCCTCGCAAGGGAGGCTGGAGGGATCAGCCTCGCGAGGATTGCCCGCAAAGCAACGAAGGCCTCCCTCCTCTGCCACCGCAGCCAAGGAGAAATGAGGACCACCATCAGGACAAGGGGGCTGGGGGCTTCCAGGAGCCGCGCGCGATCGCTTGCATCCAGGGCGGAGCTCAAGCCCTAGCCTCTCAGCGCATCTTCGAGCAGTTCGCCCGCGAAGTGAATGCAGTCCTCCCCAAGCTCGAAGCCACGCGCCCTCTCAGGTGGTCAGCGTGCGCCATCACGTTCAGCTCAGCGGGTCAGCTCAAGTGCGCGCCACAGCCGGAGTCCTCCCGATGCTTTGTTCCCCAATCATCAGCAACATGCAAGTCACCAGGATCATCATCGATGGCGGAGCAGGGCTCAATGTCCTGTCCGTAGAGACATTCAACAATCTCCAAGTGCCTTACAATCAGCTTCAGCCAACCAAGCCTTTCTCCGGAGTCACCGATGGCTCCACAGCCCGATTAAGCAGGTCCGCCTCCCTGTCACCTTCGGGCGCGCGACAACTACCGCAAGACCGAGCTCATCGACTTCGACGTCGCTCACATTCGCCGCCATACAATGCCATCCTCGGATACCCACCGCCAAATTCATGGCCGTGACTCATCACGGATACAACGCCCTCAAGATGCCGGGAAGCGGTGGAGTCATCACGGTGCCTTGTGAAGAGAGAGACGGTGTGCTCCTCGGAGTGTGCTTTTCAAGCCACGCCGCTTGAAGACCCAGATCGCAGGAGCGGAGGCTCCCGAGGCTTCTCCCAAGAAGAAGAAGACATCGCTGGCAGGACCCTCGGGAGGCAGGCCCCTTAGGATCAGCGCTTTTCAGGGGCACCTCCTTCATTGCATAGGAAGGCGCGGCGCCCTCCTCGAGCAAGGCTCGGGGGCTCTCTCCTGGAGGGCCACCGACCTTGCTAAGGTCACGAGGGAGGCGCTTGGGCACCACTTGGAGGCATGTTTCAAAGCATGTTTCCCTCAGGAAGGAGCGAGGCAAGGTGGGCCAAACCCTCAGGAGTTCGTCAGCCAGATCATTTAAGAGCTGCAGGAGTCAAGAGTCATGAGTGGCAGCCGCCGCTTACCCGCCGTAGCTCCCCATCCAGGCGAGGATGGTGGGCTGCACGTCTGCATTGACATACCAGGGCTCAACCGGGCCGCCTCTCAGGAACGCCTCTGGCCCTCACGCGTGGGGCGCTGTGAAGGTCCACCTCGGCCCACGTTCGCATGCCTTACGGCGTGCGAACGCTGGCTGCCACGCCCGGCGCCTCATGGGGAGCATCCTGAGGCTCAAGAGGCTGCATTCCGCAGCCTCTGGCGGAGACGGAGATGGTCCGCGAGGAGCCACCAGCGCCCGAGCCTCCCGAGGCTCTGGGCCAGGGGCTCGTGGAAGATCAGCTTCGCAGCCCAAGGGCGTCCTCTACTTCAGCATCCCTTCGTCTTCAACGTTATCAGGTGACATCCTTTGAGTTTCATTTTCAGCTAGGAGCGCCCCCCAGGGCTGCATCATTCCCAGGCCGCGTGGGTCCGTCCCTGCGGCATGTATCCCTTTTGCGTCATGTTCCTAGCTTACCTTGTTGGGGGCGCCCCTCGGGCTGCATCATCCCCAAGCTACTCGAGGCAGACCCAGCGGCATGTACCCCTCTTGCGTTTATTCGGGTTGTGCGTTTGACCCATCATGATTGTTATTTGATGCCTGTCCACGGCACCCCTTCTTCCTTCATGTCGGCCGCTTGCACGTAAAGGGGGGTACCTGAGCATCGTGACTTATGGACTCCTACTGGCTCTCCAGCCCTCACCCTCTGGCCTTGTCCACGTCATCGCGACCTGGCATACCAGCGACGGCTGAGACCCGCTCGAGGGCCGGGACCCGAGGACGTAGAGCGTCAACATCTTACCAAATTTGCGGGAACACATCACAAGTTAAGGCCCAGTGCCAGGCGCAACCCGCCTTGAGGTAGGGCCCCGTGAGTCCCGCGCTGGTTCATGGGTGCCCAGATACACCTTGTCAGGCCCTACCGTGCCAGCCACGTGTCGTATGGGCTACACGCCCGGGCTCCTCCCGGAGGGGAGCCCCTCCCACGCACTGCTGAAGCACCATGCTCCGCTACTGGCCGACAACATCGCCGAGGAGCGGCTATGCCTGCACACATATGGAAGCGCTTATGCTCAGACCGGTGATAAATAATCGAGGGTGGCCCACGGCCGATCAACCTCGTGGAGCCCAGAGCTTAGTGTTCGGCCTCATCGCAACGCCTCCCTCGGGAGTGCCGCGTGAGGGGCTGGGCACGGGCTACGCCTGGGTCACGCCTGCACGCACGCCATCGAGCCGGGCCCTCGGCCTGGTTCGTCAGACGTCCCTCCCCGAGCGGAGCCAAGGTACGAAGGCCATTTGAATGTCAAGGGGGACCTCGAGCATCACGACTCAGAGCCTAATCGGTCACGTAGCCCTCACCCCTTAGTTCCGGAAGGCTAACGGGCGGTTGAGGTATGCGCGGGGCCGGGCTCGCAGACGAGAATGGTAAATTCACCCATACATCTCACCTCCCTACTTGTTGTTCAGGCGCCAAGGGGGACTCCTAAGCATCACGACGCAGAGCCTAACTTGTCACGTAGCCCTCACTCCTTGGTCCCGCCCTGGTTTCCGGTCGGGGCTAACGGCGGCCGAGAGGCAAGTGGGGCCGGCTCACGGCGTGAGAACATAAGCAAGTAGGAAGGAAAAGCGCAAATCTCAAGGAATTCACAAGCAAATATTGCAGTCCATAACTGTTTACAACGCCAAGCGAAAGTTTAAACGCCCCGAGGCATGATGCATGTTGCAGGAGTCAAAGCAAGGGCAGGAGCCACAAAGGAGTCACTTGTTGGCGGCGGAGCTGCGCTGGGCGGGTTCACCTCGTGAAGCCTCAGGATCGGCAGCGCCTCGCTTCGGCTTGGTGCTAAAGGCCTGGAACTTCGCCAGCAGAGCCTCCGCTCGACCCTTCACGGCCACAGCAGCGGCAACAGCAAGCTCACTGCTCACGGGATCCAGCAGGCTGTCAAGGTCGACGTCGGGGTCGTGAAGATAGACGTGGGTAAGGACGCGCGTCAGCGCTGCTGAAGAGAGGACACGCGCCTCGACCTCAGCCGTGGGGCCAAGGCCAAGGGTGACATCTTCAAGGGCGCGGACCAGGAAGGGAAGCAGCTTGGCAGGGCCGTCCTCGGCGCCGGCCAGCGGGCTTTCGACGCCGCTGTTGTAAAGCGACCTCAGCAAGGTGCGAGCCTTCGCCTCCATCTCCGCGAAGGCCACGCGGTCCTCGGCGAGGACCAGCGCCTTGCCGTCCAGCTCGACCCTCTTTGCCTCCAACTCCTGCTCCAGCGCACCCAAGCGGTCACGGCGCTTGTCAAGCTTGGCATCCCGGTCCTTGGCGGCCACCTCGCGAGCCTTCATGTCTTCCTCCTTCTCTTGGCGGATGCGGGCCTCCTTAGCAAGCTGGTCGCGCAGGCCCTGCAGCTCGCTCTCCAGCGCCTTGCAGCGACCTCGGACATCGGCTACCTCCCCTAAGGCGGCGTCGCGAGCGGCCTTTGCCCCAAGGACGGCATGTTTCTCCTTATGAAGCCGTCAGCCTGAACCAGCGCCGAATCGAAGCGTCCGAGCGAACTCCAGCCGGAGGCCATCTCCAGCGCCCGGCCACTAAGCGAGGGTCGGCGCCTGTAAGATCTTGCAGCGGCCGGTCCAGGCCAGCAGCAAGACGATCCAGACAAAGAGGGAGGAGTCTGAGAGACAGCAGTTGGTGGAGTAGGAGGAGAGGACGGCAACAGAATCACAGCATCCCGAGTATGGACCTTCGCTTCCTCGACAGCTGCGATAAGTGGCATCGTGCAAGGATACCTCGAGTCGCTTGGGCCATGGGGGCTGAGCTCGCCCAGCCTAGCTCCGGCCAGCCTTCACGAGGATGACCGGAAGGAGAGGCCCGTGTCCTGCCGCCTTTCTTTTCATGGACGGAGGCGCTGCCTGACGAAGCCTCAGGAGCTCCCTTCACTTCTTACAGCGCGCCAGCCAGCCAAGGAATACAGATATCAAGCCTCGGCGACAATGCAAGAAATAAAACAAGAATCAAGCACTTATTGGTCATCGCCGCAGGCTCGAGCAACCTTCGCCTAACTTGAAGCCCAAGAGCCGGGTTGCAGGATCAGCCTCAAGAGGCTCGGGAGCAGGAGGCGCGGCTCAGATCGCCTCGGAGCCGGGCAGACCTGCTGGGACCAGCCCGTCCTGTCCTTCTTCGGGATCGGGGCAAGCTCGCCCGCCATGCCGCCCTCATCGCCGCGCCGGCAAGAGGCGGAGAGCGCGGACCTGCGCCGTGGGAGGACGCTCTCAACTCCCCTGGCCGGTCGCCTCGAGTCAGGCCCCTCTCCCGCCTCCTCTTCTTCCTTCTCCGCTGGAGTCGCGGAGGACACGTTCACTGCCTCCAGGTCAGCTGGTCCTCAGGAACCTCCGCGGGCACAGCCCGTCCCCTGCTGAAAACGGGCATGGAGTCCACCACCTGCTCCCAATCATCTCGGCGAACAGGGTACAGTGAGCGCCCTCCAGCCTCGCCACGCCTCCCCGACCAAAGATTGGAGGACCGCGGCCAGATCTTCATCGGCCAAGACTACGGGGCTCGGGCGAGGCCTCCACAGCGGAAGCGAGTACTGATGAAGCGGGGCCACCCGGTGCTCTAGGAACTCCCTCAGGAGCGACGCCCCAGTTAGCTTCGCCGTCGCCATGTTGCCCGGCCACAGGTCCGCAGTCATCTTCTCTAGCACTGGCTTCGCGTAGGGATCCACGAGTTCCGCGCGAGACCAATCGTCGGTGGGCGTGGGCTGCCTGCGGGCGTAATCCAGCCGAGGATGGATGCGCCAGCGCCTACCATGACCCATTTGCTCCTAAAGCCTTCAATCCTCTTCCGGCTTCGAGATGGCGTTGGAGCTGCCATACGCGATAAAGCTCACAAGACGCTGAGATGGACCCGCGAGAGACCCGGAGGTAGAAGTAGTGGCGCTGCAGGGCCACTGAGGGTTGCACCCCGACATGAGCCTCACAATAGTAGGCGAAGTTCGCCAGAAGAAGAACATAGTTGGGGTGGAGGTGTAGAGCTTGCAGTTTGTAATGGCGGAGGACAGAAAAGAAGAACTCAGAAAAGGGAGGCACCAGACTGGCAGCAATGGCGCAAACGAAGAGCGGATAGAAGGTGCTTCTTTGGTCCTCGGGAAGGGCGGAGCCAGCCCTGAGCACCACTGCCCCGTCGTTGCCTTGCGCCGCCATCATCTGGCGCGCTCGGGAAAGGCTCTTCTCCGACACGTTCGGGGAGTCCAAGGCGGGTGAGTACCAAGCTCCGTCCGGGGTCTGGCGAGGCGCCATGTCTTGCTAGGGCACGCGGTTGAAGTAGATCTGGAGATTTCGGAAGCAGGAAGGAAAGGCGCAAGAAAGGGGATCTGGGCAATGACTGGAGAGACAAAGGAGGCAAAGCCTAGACGGGTGCCGCTCTTGTCGATTCAAGGCAGCTGCTAAGGCGCCCACGCCCAATCAACCGCCACGCTGGCGCCCGAGGCCGCAGGCTGTTAGGGCTCATGGCGCTCGCAGACTTGCCCTTCGCTTCTCGCTAAGCCAAGTCCAGCGCGCTTTGGGCCTGGGGCTACTTGTCGGCGCTTCGGGAACGGGGTACCAGACTTGCTCACTGCGGCTCGCGGCGTGGCTCAAGGGGTGGCCCAAGACGGCCCATCTTCATCAGCACAAGCTCAAGACCCTCGCGAGGGCCAAGCCTGGAGGCGGGTGATGTGAAGCTTCTCGGCACGGCCTCGCCAGCTGGCTCGCGAGGAGGCGGAGAGATCAAGGCGGGTACCTCACGAGGTGCCCATGACGCAAGCCATGATTTACCAAGGGCGCCAAAGCGGGCGCCAGCCCGCCAAGAAGGTCCTCATTTCCTCTTTGGTGCAAAGGAGGCAAGCGCAGGGGAGAGCATCAAGCAAAGGCAACCGTTTCGGTGCAACATGACCAAGACCATCACAACGGCAGGAAGGAGGTCATCGTGGAGCCCAAGACGGCGTCATCGTCAGAGCCTTTGACAGGCGAGGACCAACTTTAGTCAGGATAAGTGTACTAGATGTTCCCCTTCAAAATGGCCAATTGTTGGTGCCCTTCCCGCTCAATATTTGGGAAGAGGCCCAGGGCCTCTGCCTATAAATAGGACTAGCCACCCATAGGGTAGGAGCGGGCATCTTGGATCCGGAGTTCGGAACTGGGCTAGAGATCAAGCAGTCCAGAGAGAGAGAGAGAGAGAGAGAGAGAGCGACCGAACTCCCCCTAGCAGTTCGTCGCACCGGCCAAAAACAGACCCTCGCGAGGCTGTTCTTCCTTGTATTGTTCATCATTAGCCCCTGAAGCAATCCACCACACCACACACTGGAGTAGGGTGTTACACCATAATGGTGGCCTGAACCAGTATAAACCTTGTGTCTCTTGTGTTGCTCTTTTGGTAGTTTAGATCCTTGCGAGGTGACGAGGTGCAGGTAGGTAGGGGGTGAGATCTCCGCGTGCACCCTAGAGTTCGAACCTAGAGGGTCTGCCGGAACCCGAAATCCGACAGCCACTTCATCACACGATATATACATGGTGGATACACCCAAAGAAAACAATGACGAGGAACGGAAGGATGCAGCGAAGGATAGCTCCCTCGAGAAGCAACAAAAGCGACAGCGTAGGTGCTGCTCCAAATCCTGCCTCGGCAAGAACAGCGACAACAGCGCAAGGAAAAATAACACCCCAGTCGACTGCAGAGGAAACGACGACCACATTGACCCAGCGACAGAACAGGATGAACCAGCGGACGGCGAACATAGTACGGAGCCGCTGTCCGAACACGGCGACACCGAGGATAAAGCTCATCAACCTCTCTCCGGAGAGGAAAACAGTCTGGACGAGGATGCACACATCATCCCGGAAAGGCACTTAGAATAACAGAACCTCCATAGAAGGCTTATTGCCACCGTGAGGAGTCTGAAGAAGCAGAAGCAAAGGCTTAAGGCCGTGCAGAATACGCTCAACAGTAGATGGAACAAAGTGCTTGACACTGATGAAAAGTATGGTGGCAGTCGCCACACAAAGAGCTATCGAAAGCGCAAGCTGTTGCCCAAATTCGATGATGAGGCCTTAGAGCCCACACAGCCGAAAAATAAAACGGCCGACCGGTCGGATCGACCACCTCGTGGCCACGATAGGGCGGCTAACGAGACCGCACATAAGTCAGCACATGATCCACGCGAGGACTCGCATCAAAAGGCCGGCGTGACCAGATCCATCTACGGATCTAGGAAGCGCGCTCCAGCGCATGATCAAAACCGAACACTACAACCGTCAGAACGCCATGACACATCCAACATAGGGTGCTGCACCCCTATGTTTCACCGATGAGGTGCTGGATCACGAATTTCCAGAGGGATTCAAACCCATTAACATAGAGGTGTACGACGGAACGACAGACCCTGGGGTCTGGATTGAGGACTTCCTCCTCCATATTCATATGGCTCGCGGAGACGATCTCCACGCCATCAAATACTTGCCCCTCAAGTTGAAATGACCAGCTCGGCACTGGCTGAAGAGCCTCCCTGAAAATTCAATTGGAAGTTGGGAGGAGCTTGAGGATGCTTTGAGGGCTAACTTTCAAGGGACCTATGTCCGACCTCCGGATGCGATTTATTTAAGTCATATAATTCAACAGCCCGGAGAGTCAGCCCGAAAGCATTGGAACAGATTTCTCACTGAGAAGAATCAAATCGTCGACTGCCCGGACACCGAAGCCTTAGCAGCTTTCAAACACAGCGTCCGAGACGAATGGCTCGCCAGACACCTCGGCCAAGAAAAGCCAAGAACAAGGCAGCCCTAACAAGTCTCATGACCCACTTTTGCGCGGGCGAAGATAACTGGCTGGCACGTAGTAGCACCAGCGACCCAGGCACATCTGAAGTCAAGGATGGTAATGGAAAACCACGACGCAGTAAAAGCAAGCGTCGAATTAACGAAGACAGCCCAGACAACACGACGGTAAACGCCGGATTTAGGGGCTTTCTACTCGGTCAGCGGAAAAACCCTTTCAAAGGCAACAGAGATGGACCATCCAGCCTAAACAAGATTCTAGACAAATTATGGCAGATTCATGGCACCTCCGATAAAACTGCAAATCACACCCACAGAGAATGCTGGGTCTTCAAGCAGGCCGACAAGTTAAACGCCGAACACAAGGGGAGGGATACACCAAGTGAAGACGAGGATGGGCCTCGCCAGCAAAGCACTAGGGGATTGAAAAAATTCCCACCAGAGGTCAAAATAGTGAACATGATTCACATAACAAAAGGAAGAAGCAAACATGCACTCCGTGACATATGCGCCGTAGAGCCCGTCACCCCTAAGTCCAACCCTTGGTTGGCCTGCCCGGTCACTTTCGATCGCAGGGATCACTTGACAAGTATCCGGCACGCAGGATTGGCTGCCTTGGTGCTAGACCCAATTATCGACGGATACCATCTCGCCCAAGTCCTCATGGACGGCGGCAGTAGTCTTAACCTGATATATCAGGACACAGTCCACAAAATGGGGATAGACCCGACAAGAATCAGCCACAGAAATACTATCTTTAAAGGAGTAATACCTGGCCCAGAGGCCCGCTGTACGGGCTCTCTAGTACTAGAGGTTGTATTCGGTTCTCCCGACAACTTCTGAAGTGAAAAGTTAACCTTCGACATCGCTCCATTCCGAAGCGGCTATCAAGCACTACTCGGAAGAACAACTTTCGCTCGTTCTAATGCAGTACCACATTACGCTTCTCTTAAGCTTAAGATGCCCGGTCCACATGGCATCATCACAATTAGCGGAAATGATGAGTGTTCCTTGCGCGTGGAAGAACGTGTGGCGGCTTTAGCAGTCGAACACTAAACGGCCTCTCCAACCAGAATAAATGATCGGTCGTCAAGACCGCGGACACGGCTAGACGTGTCCGGCGCATCACTAGCTGTAACAGCTTAGTTAAACATGATATTGGTTTGATGGATATACCCTCATAGGCGGTACCAGGGGCTTCCCACATGTAAAAAGGACTACAGTTCGGCTCAACCTTACTTATCTTGAATTTTAATGGTTTATTAAGAATAACCAATTTTTCGCACGACAACTTTCACCTAAGTTCTTCTCTTTTACAGATGATAATTGTTCCATACCCTTCCAGGATACGGCACAAGGGAGACACATGCGCTGACGTGTAGCAGGGCCCCGCTCAAAGGTTTCTTTTTAGATTAAGACCCTGTGTAAACCTTTTTTACCGTCTCTTGTTGCTTCACATCCTCCGGATACTCAAAATAACCGAGAGGGATGCTGCCGTTATTGGCATTTCGCCACGTCAGAATAATGCACGTACCTGGAAATTCAGGGTTCAAGGGCGTTACTCAGCCCAGTATATGTTGTAAAGACAAAATACCTTAGGGAATGTTCAGCGTCGCGAGTTTGGCCTTATATGCATCAGCTCTGAATCATGTCTTTGGTCAAATGTTGGGTTTGCTCGGCTCCCGTGTTTTGCTACCTTACGTTCCGCTCTATCGGCTAAGGTGGCACCGGGAGAACTATTGCGATTGTGCCCTGGTTCATCCGGACGAGCACCTCAGTACAGAAAGCCGAAAACTGTCTGTCATGATAAAGTGTGAGACTGGTCAACCACTCGATGACTCATCGGAATCTTCGGGTTTCCTCCGCATTAACGAAGGACCGGTTTCCCCGGTCATGTACATACACGCACCATATTCGGATAGCCGCGGAAATACCAGGGGCTATATCGTAGCCTCACTGTCAAACTCCTATGGTTAAGTGAAAGTGTTAAAGCAATATAGTCTGATTGCCTCGTTCGCCGCGCTACCACCTCCTTAATGGACCAAGACGTTGGATCAAGTCTGAAGACGCGCTTTTGCAAACACCCCCGCATTATATGCGTGGGGGCTAAATCCGACGACTGCAAACTTTCAGGTTATATACATATATACATAAACGACCGCACAGGAGGCATAATAATACTTTCAGGCAAAAGTATAAACACAGCCTTTATAATTCAAATAATGTTGTTCTTACAATTGGGATACATTTCACTAGAACATAATCCTCTTTGAGCACTGAGCCTCTATTAAACGAGCACCTTCTAGAACTTCTTCAAAATAGTGCTTGGCAGATACCCGGCCTACTGCCGAACTCTGGGATGCAATAGTGGTGGCCTCCATCTCTGCCCAGTATGTCTTGACACGGGCAAGAGCCATCCGCGCACCCTCTATGCACGCCGACCTCTTCACAGTGTCGATATGCGGCACAGCACCAAGAAATCGTTGCACTAAGCCAAAATAACTATTCGGCCTTGGTCCTTCCGGCCAAAGATGATCCACAACAGACCTCATGGCAAGCCCGGCCAACCTATGGAGCTCGGTGATGAAGTCATGTACCTGGGGTAGGGTCATGGACCTGCCCAAGGGTACCCTCCACAAGGACATTCACAAGAGAAGCAGCCTTCCAGTCGACCTGGTAGGCTTCCACTCGACAGATTCAAAGGCACTCGACTATGAAGACCCACTCGACCACCAAGAGTCCAAGAGCCACTCGGTGTCCAAACGGTCTGTAGTTAAATAGTCTTTATGACCTTAAAGAAACTTTATGTAAGGCGTTACCAGTAACGCCTAGCTTTAATGTACCTTAAACCCTCTACTACATGGGCTGGCTGGGGTCCTGGCGCACTCTATATAAGCCATCCCCCTCCACAGGTAGAAGGGTTCGCACCCCTGTAACACATACGAAGATATTCGGTCGACCGCCTCAGGGCCCGAGACGTGGGGCTGTTACTTCCTCCGAGAAGGGCCTGAACTCGTAAATCTCTTGCGTATACAACTACTCCATAGCTAGGATCTTGCCTCTCCATACCTACCCCCATTCTACCTGCCGGACTTAGAACCACGACGGTTGGCGCCCACCGTGGGGCAGGTGTTCTAGCTAATTGTTGGAGAAGTTGGGATTCTCTCGATCTCCCGGCATCATGGTTTCAGGTGGAGTTCTGGTCGACGGCCACGAGATCCGTCTCGGTGCCACGTAGCTCGTCACGACGACTCCGCTTGGCTTCCGGGAGGCTCCACTCGACGTGGACGCGCCCCATCCGCTGGGCGACGAACTTTCGCGCATGTGTCCGCTGGCGTCCCTCCTGCGGCAACCGTCGACCCAGTATGGGGTCGGCTCTGCGCCGTCTTCACTCCTGGGCCTCCCACCGCTGCAAGCGTTCCGGTCGGTCGAGGCTTCAGCGGTGGGTGAGGCATGCGGTGGCCCGCCAGTCGGCCATCCCCCAAGTCACGGCAATCGAGCCCGACGAATCTCTCTACGGCATGTTCGACCTGTCGACTGGCTCCATAGAGACCGCGTCCGAATGCGATAGCAGTGACCCGGCGGCAGAGGTTCTGATGGTCGATGGACCATGCAGTCCCCCTGGATTCACCCGCACCAACGAAGGTGGCGGTGGAGGCGATCCGGCGCAAGCCCACGAAGAGTACTTGCCCGAGCCCCTCACTTCACCTGCAGGGAGGAGCTTCGTCGTCCGAACATGGATGCACTTCACACTCCTATCGTTGGAGAAACCCCGAGGCCCGCGCTTTGGAGGATGCGCTGGCCATTAACCCGGCTGAGCGCACTCGACCGAGAATCTTCAGCAGTAATCGGATGAGCGTCTGTGACCGAGGGTTCCAGAATCCAGTCGACGCCTTGACTCTTTCAACCGCCAACCTGTGTATATCGAACTCCGATTCAGAATTTAGCAGTTTGTCGCCCATATAGCAGAATCAATCCAGCCTTCCCAATCGGAGGCGGTAGAGGTTTGCAGCAAATCAGGATTTGCTCCGGCAGGAGATCAAAACTCGATTGGTATCTCAAAGGGCGGGGACAGGATTCACAACCGATCCGTCGCTGCGAATTCATTCGATCGGCCCATAGTCCAAGATCGCCCCGAGGCGTGAGGAACGTGGAGGCCGGGCGTGATGATCAATACAAGGGTCATGAGCAGTATGAGCACCGATTCGATCGCATAGCGATCAACGCCGAATGCCCACCCCTCCCCAGGGGGTGGATCATACGCTCCTCGGCAGCAGGATGATAGACGCCAAAACAGTGCTGGACGAAGAGTTCCAGTCGACCCTAGGGAACCAGGCTTTGATGCGAGATCCATTATCGTTCAAGGTTTGATCGATAGGAACAGAGCTCACCGAGGCGGCCATGATAGAGATGTTCCTTCCAGTATTAGAGTCCATGTCTCGGGACCAGAGTGTTTCAGCAGAGCCATCAGGGCTGCAGTGATTCCCCCCAACTTCAGGTTGTCGACTGGAGTCAGCAAGTTCACTAGAGAATCCAAGCCTGACACCTGGCTTGAAGATTACCAAGTGGCGGTTCAGATCGGCGGTGGCAACGATGAGGTAGCCATGAAGCATTTACCTCTTATGTTGGAGGGTTCAGCCCGGGCGTGGTTGAATCGATTAGCACCCAGCAAAGATTTACACTTGGGAAGATCTTGCCCAGTGTTTGTCAGACATTTGAAGGAACTTGCAAAACGACCGGCGGGTTTGACAGAGTTGCGATCGTGCGTGCAAAAGTCGAGTGAAACCTTGAGAGATTATATCCAGAGGTGGATCACTTTGCACCACACAAAGGAGAATGTGTACGATCACGGGCGGTCTGTGCCTTCAAGGAAGGCGCCAAGAACAGAGAATTGAGTTTGAAATTTGGTCGAACCGGAGATATGACCCTGAGTCGGATGATGGAGATTGCCACCAAATATGCAAATGGTGAAGAAGAGGACCCGGCTTCGAGCGGCAAATATAAATCTGCCGCCAATGAGACCGGCGGAGGAAATTCCATCGGAAGCGAAAGTTAAAGTCGAGCCAATGGCTCGGAGAGGCTCTTGGCAAAGGACCCTGTGAAAGTTCAAGGGGAAACCCAAGGGTCCTTGGAACCCTAAGAAGGTGAAAGATCAGGATGGGAACGACGTGTTGGATTTACCATGTCATATTCATACAAAGAAAGATGAAGAGGGTAAACTCATTTACCCGAAACATACCACTCGACAGTGTCGGCTCTTGATTCAGCAGTTCCAAGGGAAACAGCCCAAGGACAAGGATAAGGAGACAGACAAAGTTGAGGATAGAGATGACAGTGATGGTGGATATCCCCAGGTCAATTCCACCCTGATGATTTTTGCTGACGTCGAAAGCAAAATTCGATTGAAGGTTATCAATCGGGAAGTAAACTTGGTTGCTCCGGCGACTCCCAATTATCTGAAATGGTCCTGCATCGCCATCACATTCGACTGGTCCGATCACCCGACGCACATTGCCACCCCTGGGAGGCAAGCATTGGTGGTCGACCCGGTTGTCGAAGGCACTCGGTGACCAAAGTCCCGATGGATGGTGGTAGTGGTTTGAATATATTATACGCTGGAGACGTTGAAAGGGATGGCCATCCCGATGTCGAACTTCAAGACCAAGAATATGAGCTTCCACGGAGTCATTCCTGGAAAGAAGGCTGAGTCACTCGTCCAAATTGCTCTTGATGTAGTTTTTGGTGATTCAAAGCATTTCCGGAAAGAAAAGTTGACCTTCGAGGTCGTGGACTTCCAGAGCGCTTATCACGCTATTCTAGGGAGACCAGCTTATGCACGTTAGATGGCCCGACCATGTTACGTGTATCTTAAACTGAAGATGCCTGGTCCCAAGGGCGTGATCACTGTCATGGGCAATCGGAAGAAGGCTGAAGAGTGCTTCCAGAAAGGCTCTAAGATCGCCGATGCTCGGTTGCAAAGTGGTAGAGCTACAAGAGTGTCGAGAAAACTGCAGATCCGAAAGTGATTTGTTGCGAAGCTAAGAAGCCCGCCACGGAGTCAAGATTCCAAATGACCGGCAAGACGTAAACAGGTTCACATTCACCCGATCGATCCCGACGCTGCTCCACCAACATCTCAACAACACTTTCGACTCAAAATAGGAAGAAGCGCTCATCCGGTTCCTCCGTGAGAACTGGGACATCTTTGCATGGAAGCCTGGCGACATGCCGGGTGTTCCTGTGGGGCTGGCTGAGCATCGCCCTCTGAGTCGACCCAAAATTCAAACCAGTTAAAAAGTATCTTCATGGTCCGCCCGTCGGTAAGAGAAAAGCCATTGGCGAGGAGGTGGCTCGGCTCTTAGCAGCAGAGTTCATCCGAGAGATCTACCACTCCGAGTGGCTCGCCAACGTTGTCATGGTCCCCAAGAAAGACAAGTCATTGCGCATGTGCATCGATTTCAAGCATATCAATCGGGCCTGCCCGAAAGATCATTTCCCTCTTCCTCGCATCGACCAAATAGTCGACTCAACTGCGGGATGCGAGAGGTTGTCCTTTTTAGATGCCTATTCCGGGTACCATCAGATCCGTCTGTATGGACCCGATGAGATTAAAACAACATTCATCACTCCATTCGGTGCTTACATTATGTCACCATGCCATTCGGTCTCAAGAATGCCGGAGCCACATTCATGAGGATGATTCAAAAGTATTTGCTCACTCAAATCAGTCGGAATGTGGAAGCGTACATGGATGATATAGTGGTCAAGTCACGAAAGGGTTCCGACCTGTTGGTGACCTTGCTGAAACATTTGCCAATCTCAGGAGGTATGATATCAAGCTTAACCCATCAAAGTGTACATTCGGAGTCCCTGGTGGAAAGTTACTCGGTTTTCTCATTTCTGAGCGAGGAATCGATGCTAACCCAGAAAAGGTTGGCACCATACTCCGAATGAAGCGCCCTGTGCATGTGCACGATGAAGAAGTCAGACAAGTTCGAGTGGACTCTAGAAGCTGATGCAGCGTTCGCAGAGCTCAAAGCTCTGCTCTCCACCCAGCCGGTGCTTGCTGCTCCAATCAGCAAGGAGCCTTTGCTGCTTTTACATTGCAGCCCTTTGGACAAGTCATCAAGACCGTACTTACGGTCGGCGGGAAGAAGAAGGAAAAGCCTTCAAAGTTCAACGCCCAGTTTATTATCTTTCTGAAGTACTGACCCCGTCAAAACAAAGATACCCTCACTATCAGAAGCTTGTTTATGGGATCTATATGACCACGAAGAAGGTTGCTCGCTATTTCTCTGATCATTCCATTACAGTCGTCAGCGACGCCCCTTTGTCGGAAATTCTTCATAACAGAGATGCAACTGGTCGAGTGGCAAAATGGGCGATTGAACTCCTTCCCCTTGATATCAAATTCGAGGCAAACAAAGCCATCAAGTCCCAAGCAATAGCAGATTTCCTCGCCGAGTGGACTGAACAATGACTTCCGACCCAAGTTCACTCGAACCTTTGGACTATGTTTTCGACGGTTCCAAGATGCTGAATGGTTACAGTGCGGGGGTTGTATTGGTTTCCCCGAGGAGATAGGCTCAAGTATGTTCTCCAGATTCACTTTGATTCTTCCAACAACGAAGCAGAATATGAAGCACTCCCGTATGGGTTGCGCATGGCCATTTCACTCGGCGTCCGTCGCCTTATGGTTTATGGCGACTCAGATCTGGTTGTTAATCAAGTGATGAAGGAGTGGGATGTCGAAGCCCGGCTATGACAGGTTATTGTAATGCTGATGAGAAAATTTGGAGAAGAAATTCGAGGGTTAGAGCTTCATCATATACCTCAATCGAAAAGTCAAGCTGCGGATGATTTGGCGAAGATAGGGTCCAAGAGGGAAGCCATTCCCAAGTGATGTATTTTTAGAACACATTCATGCTCCATCGGTGCAGGAGGATCCTTTCACGTAAGAAGCCCCGCAGCGTAAGAGTGCCAATGATCCGACTATAGTTGAGGTCCCGGCCGTGGTCGACCTAATTATGGAAGTTGTGGTCATCACTCCCATTTGGGCGATGCCGTACATCGCATATATCCTTAGGAAAGAGCTCCCGAGAAAATGAAGAAGAGGCTCGACAGATCGTCTGGTCGATCCAAGGCCTTTACAATAATCAAGGGACAATTGTATGCAGAAAGCGCGATCGAGTCGGCGAGAAGTGTATCACGCCGTAAGAAGGTCGAGATAATTCTTGAGGATATCCACTGGGGACACATGGCCATCATCGTCCTCTCGGACCATTGTGGCTAAAGCATACCGATCGGGATTTTACTGGCAGAAGGCAAATGAAATGGCAAAAGAAATAGTCGACAAGTGTGAAGGATGTCAGTTCTATTCCAACATGTCGCACAAGCCAGCCTCAGCCTTGAAGACCATTCCACTCGTTTGGCCCTTCGCAGTTTGGGGATTGGACATGATTGGACCTTTGAGAACTGGCGAAGCGGCTTCACTCATTTGCTAGTAGCGATCGACAAGTTCACCAAGTGGATCGAAGCCAAGCCCATCAAGAACCTCGATGCATGCACTTGCTATCGGTTTCATCGAGAGTTGATATTCAGATATGGAGTTCCGCATAGCATCATCACCGACAACGGGTCAAACTTCGATAATGACAAGTTCAAAGCCTTCTGCGCCTCTCAAGGCACGCGGGTCAACTATGCTTCAGTGGCTCATCCTCAGTCGAATGGACAAGTAGAACGTGCAAACGGCCTCATTCTCAAAGGGCTGAAACCTCGGCTGATGCGTGATCTCAAACACGCAGCAGGAGCTTGGGTCGACGAACTTCCATAAGTTATCTGGGGATTGAGGACCACTCCTAATCGGTCGACTGGGAGAACTCCAATCTTCCTGGTCTATGGAGCTGAAGCAGTTCTGCCGAGTGACCTGCTTCACAATGCGCCTCGAGTCGAGCTATACTCTGAAGAGGAAGCGAACAAGCCCGGCAAGATGCACGATCGACCTCTTGGAAGAGGAGAGAGATGGCCTTGATCCGCTCGACTATCTATCAGCAAGACTTGTGTCGATTCCATGCGAGAAATGTGAAGAGTCGAGCCTTCCAAGAGGGAGATTTGGTCCTCCGAGTGGATCAAGAAACCACACAAGCTTGCTCCCACTTGGGAAGGTCCCTTCATCGTCACGAGGGTCCTCCACAATGGAGCGTATCATCTCTACAACGTTGATCGCCAGATCGACGAGCCTCGAGCTTGGAACGCGGAGCTGCTCCGCCCCTTTTACACTTAAAACTCACTCGATTGAGATGTAATAAAAGTACTTTTGTAGTTTGTTTATCTAAGACAAGAATGTTATAATTTTCCCAGTGATTAATATTGCTTTTTGTTGGAACTTCCCCCAGTGGGTGGCTTAGCTGCGAATCCGATTCGCCTAAGTTTGTAAAAAAAATACTTTCCGAAAGTAGCCAGGTCTCTCACTCGGGGCTTAGCTGAATCCGCTTAGCCTAAGTATCCAAAATCCTACCGAGTGGCGAGCCAGCCTCCCACTCGGAGGCTTAGCCAGTCCAAGTACTCGCTAAGTATCCAAAATCCCACCGAGTGGCGAGCCAGCCTCCCACTCGGAGGCTTAGCTGCAGTCCAAGTACTCGCCTAAGTATCCAAAATCCCACCGAGTGGCGCAGCCAGCCTCCCACTCGAAGCTTAGCCGCAGTCCAATTACCCCCCTAAGTATTCAAACCCTACCGAGTGGTGAGCCAGCCTCCCGCTCGGGGGCTTATAACAGCCCAAGGATTCGCCTCAAACATCCAAAGTAATAAAAATCCTACCGAGTGGAGAGAAAACCTCCCACTCAGAGGCTTAGCTGCAGCCCAGTGCTCGCCTAAGTAATAGAAATCCTACCGAGTGGAGAGCAAACCTCCCACTCGGAGGCTTAGCTGTAGCCCAGTGCTCGCCTAAGTAATAGAAATCCTATCGAGTGGAGAGCAAACCTCCCACTCGGAGGCTTAGCTGCAGCCTAGTGCTCGCCTAAGTAATAGAAATTCTACCGAGTGGAGAGCAAACCTCCCACTCGGAGGCTTAGCTGCAACCCAGTGCTCGCCTAAGTAAGAGAAATCCTACCGAGTGGAGAGCAAACCTCCCACTCGGAGGCTTAGCTGCAGCCCAGTGCTCGCCTAAGTAATAGAAATCCTACCGAGTGGAGAGCAAACCTCCCACTCGGAGGCTTAGCTGCAGCCCGGTGCTCGCCTAAGTAATAGAAATCCTACCGAGTGGAGAGCAAACCTCCCACTCGGGGGCTTAGCTGCAGCCAGTGCTCGCCTAAGTAATAGAAATCCCACCGAGAGTAGAGCAAACCTCTCACTCGGGCTTAGCTGCAGCCCAAAGGTGCTCGACTAAGTAATAGACATCCTACCGAGTGGAGAGCAAACCTCCCCCTCGGAGGCTTAGCTGCAGCCTAGTGCTCGCCTAAGTAATAGAAATCCTACCGAGTGGAGAGCAAACCTCCCACTCGGAGGCTTAGCTGCAGCCAGTGCTCACCTAAGTAATAGAAATCCTACCGAGTGGAGAGCAAACCTACTTTCGAGAGGCTTAGCTGCAGCCCAAGTCCTCGCCTAAGTAATAGAAATCCTACCGAGTGGAGAGCAAACCTCCCACTCGGAGGCTTAGCTGCAGCCCAGTGCTCGCCTAAGTAATAGAAATCCTACCGAGAGTAGAGCAAACCTCTCACTAGGGGGCTTACCTGCAGCCCAGTGCTCGCCTAAGTAATAAAATCCTACCGAGTGGAGAGCAAACCTCCCACTCGAGGGCTCGGCTGCAGCACAGTACTCGCCTAAGTAAGGAATTCATCCGGATCCGCAAGGACGATGAGGTGCAGGTCGACTGCTACCTTCTCCTTCGGAGCTTCGCCACAAGTACAACGTGCGGCCCATCCCAATCCGCAAGGACGACGAGGTGCAAGTCGACTGCTACCTCCTCCTTCGGAGCTTCAACGGAATATCTTCCGAAATGAAGAATAAAGTTCTACCGAAGGCAAGAAAAGCATGTTAAAGGAAAAATCAAGTTCGGATAAACATCCTACGGATCCAAAGGTGCTCGAGCGTTAAGCACATTAAAGTTTATCTACAGAAACCACTCGGCATTCCGAGGCAAATTTAAAGTGGGACTTAGAAGTTTTTTAGTCCTCCGGCGGAGGACTGGAAGGCGCAACAAACTGGTCAAGGTCGATTCCGTCGGCAATACGGGTAGCAGCAGCGATGAAAGTCTCCATGAAAGATCTGAAGTCGTGCTTCCTGGTATTAGCAACCTTGAGAGAGACCAACTTGTCCTCTTGCGCTTGTTTGCAGTGGACACGAACCAGAGATAGAGCAACATCAGCACCACACCTGGCAGATGACTTCTTCCATTCTTGCACTCGACTTGGAATCTCATTCAGTCGAGTCATCAAAGATTCAAGATCATTACGAGAGTCTGCATCGGCGGAGAGTCGAGTCGATCCGGGACACCGCAACTTTCGGTCGAGCAAGATAATCCATAGCGCTTAGCAACAAGAGACTCGATCGGAGCACATTCATAGCAGCTTCGTCCTTCACAGGGAGAGTTGATGGGGTCCAAACTGGTTTCCACTCGACCGTTTCTTCTTCAAAGTTTTGGCAGAATTCTGAAAACACAACTCAGATTCAAAATGAAGATCATATGATGAGCGGTGAGAGCAAGGCGGTTGGATAAAAGAGATTACCTTCAAGCATGAGAAGCGACTTCTTGGCGAACCCTCCAAGATAAATCTCCGTGTCGCTTTCGCTTCCCCGCCACCGGCCAACCTTGTCGATGTAACATTCTTGTCGTTCTTCATCGACCGACTTCCTTGTTAGTCACACAAGAGAGGCTTTCAGCTTGGCATTTTCATCTTCAAGTTTGTCGACCGAGGCAAGCTTCTCTTCAGCGAGCTTTGTTTTCTCCAAAGCCGCCTTCTCGGCTCTGCAAGGTCAAGGTCCTTCTTCTTCAAAGTCTCTTCCAGCTTTATCTCGCAAAGCAATAATGAGAACAGAGTTGAGAATGAGCAGAAAAATGAGGCAAATACAAAAATTCTCACCAGCCATACCTTTTGCTTCATCCTCAGGCCTTCTGCAAATTCTCCTGAGCAAGCTTCAAATCGAGGTTGAGTTGAATCTGCTTTTTCTCTAACTCAGTATAGCGAGCCACAAGCTCGCAAGATTTCTACAAAGAGTCAACCAACGAAAGACATCAAAGACGGATCACTTCCGAGTGACTAAGGAAAAATAGTAGCATTTCTAAGACTACGGTCGAATAAAAACATTCGACAAAGAGTCTCGGGACTACACCCAGCGGGTGCACTCAGCGTGCCCCCACTGGTTTACCAATTTGGTTCGATCAGTCGACCAAAAGAGGCAAAGAGGCTATGATTCTAAAAACATGGCTAATTGTCAGCGGTCAGCCGCAGTAAAAAAAACAGTTCTTTAGACTATAGTCAACTGCACGCAGTCGACCATAGTCTCGGGGACTACACCCAGTGGGTGCACTTAGCGATGCCCCCACCGCTTTTTTCAGTTCCATTCGACTTGGCCCGTCCAAGTCGTAAAGTGAAGAAGATCACGACATAAAGACAATAGCCGATCGCACGCAATCGACCATAGTCTCGGGACTACACCCGATTGGGTGCACTCAGCGTGCCCCCACAAAAGTTCAAGCGACACACACACCCAAAGGTGTACAGATATGGAAATTTCGGGAAGAAAGCAGTTTCAGATAGTATATCCTAACAAAGCAAGCGACGACTGACTTACTTGGCCATTGCTCTGGAGAGCTGAACTAGCATCATAGGCCGCCTGACTTGCCTCTCGAGGCGCTTTCACCTGCTCCATCATGATCCCTGCCTGGCGTATGGCCTCCTTAGCAGCACTTACTTGGTCTTCCGGGACGTGGTGTGTAGCGAAGAGAGATGGTGGATCAGCAGTCGACGAAGTGGGTCGGGCACTTGTCAGCGGCAGAGCGAAAGATACAGAAGTCCGAGTGGGGTTGCCTCCCTCGGAGATCAACATCTCAGGAGTCTCCGCGACTTGAGCAGCCTTGCCAGCAGTCACTTTCTTGTTCCTCCTTTTCCTCAATGGCGCTTCCTCGTCATCATCGGGAAGATCAATGACGTGAGGCGGAACTACAAGAGAGATCCAGAATTAAACATGGAAGCCCAATCGACTAAAAAGCCCCAGTCGGCTAAAAGTGAAATCTCAGAGATCTTACCAAGATTGGAAGTAGTCGCATCCTCCATTTCCTGATCATCGTGCTTGGCTGAAGTCTCGGAGGTAGCGGCGCTGTGGATTTCAAGAGTCGGCTGATCAGTCATCAAGTCGACTAAAAGTTCACTCATGTTGAAAAAGGAAATACAAGGTTCTGTTGGGTACCCGGAGATGGTGGGGATGACCATCCGCATCTTGGCGGGCCTTTCACGGCTTCGACGACGCCGCCGAGGTTGCTCGGCGGCTTCTCGGGCGCTGGAGAAGTTGTCCTAGGTCGCTTCATCGACCGACCGGTGGGCACAACAGCTTTTACTGCGTCAAGGCCCCGTCACGGTCGTCGTCGACTTGGACCTTCCCTCCAAGCGAGGAGGGACGACGTCTTCCTCCTCTTCTTCCTCCTCCTCCTCATCATCAGAGCCATCATCCTCCTCATCCTCTTCGCCGTTGGACTCCCATTCCTCCGGACTCTCATCTCCACTTCCTTCTTCTTCTTCGGCTGCTTCCTGCGCCCCGTTGGGCATCGAGTACATCTCAGTGGTGACCTAGAAGACAACAAAACAAGGTTAAAGTCAGTCGACGAAATTGACATCAAAACAGGAGGTATGCAGCAGAATGACAGTCGGAGATAGGTACTGATACCTTGTCTGGTTCGTAACTCTGGTCGAGTGGTGGAATCCTCCTAGCTCCGCGAGGGTTATCTTTATTTCTGTGATGGCAGTCATCCACTTCTCGATAGTAAGCGTCATCAACCTCCTCAGGATGGACCCGAGTGGTATCATCCGTACCGGAGTACATCCACATCGGATGACCTCGGTATTGGAGTGGCTGAATACACCGTCGGAGAAAAACCTCCAGGAGATCCATGCCGGTCACCCCTTCGCGAATAAGCTGGACTACACGCTCCATCAGAAGCTTTACTTGGGCCTTCTCCTCCGGCAACACCTTCAGGGGAAGATGGCTTCTTCACTCGACTCATGGAGAAAGGAGGGAGCCCGATCGCCCCGGCGTCGGCTGGTCTTAACAATAAAACCAGGTCGATTGCCACCCTCTAACCAAGTCGGGAGAGTCATAGCTGGAAAGGCGCTCTTCCCCTCATCCGGACTCCGAGTCCCCACACATTGGGATTACTTGGGTCCTCTCGTCATTCGGCTCGTTTTCTTCACCGTCTGAGAGCGGCGGTGAATATGTGCTTGAAAAGACCCCAATGCGGTCGACAACCCAAGAAATTTCGCATGAAGCGAAACGAAGCAGCAAGATACACAATGGAGTTTGGAGTGAAATGGTGGAGTTGCGCCCAAAAAGTTCAGAAACCCCGGAAAAAAGGATTTGGCGGCAGAGAAAATCCCCTATCTACGTGGGTGGCGGAGGACGACTCACCCTCTTCAAAGCGGTTGCCACTCCGTGCGGAAGCCTCGCCGACCCATGGGGGATCAGTCCTTCGTTGGCGATCGGTGAGATCTTTGTCGGTGATGGTCGACCGGATCCATCTCCTTGGACCCAGCCTCGCAGCAGCTTGGACCGCAAGAGGAGCCGCCTGACCGGGCGCTCTCCTTGGCCTTCGGTGCCGTCTTCTTCACCCCGTTCCAAGGCGGCGATCTTGTCCTTCACCATGGTCGCCAAGTAGAAAGGTACCGAAGCTTCAAAGGCTGGACGAACGGAGAGCGTGGCGAGAAAGTTTTGGAGGCGGAGAGAAGAGAAATCTGAGGGCGCACTGTTCAAAATGCCCGGTCCAACGCCTTATATGGGATCGCTTCCGAGTGGTCGACCGGCAGGCCGAGCAATCCGTCATGATCCATAGCGGTAGCGCGCGCACGATACGTGGCGAAAAAGGCGGCGCGAAGATCAAGGCGTCATCGTCTTATCCCATCCGAGTGCCGCGGTTTTTCTCCGCTTCGCGCGCTTCCCAAAATTCGGATCCCACGAAATCCGCTAACCGCAGAGCAATTCGTCAGATAACAGATTTCCTCAGATCCGTCGCCGAAATCCTCGGGTTCACAAAGTTCACTCGACAAACATGTAGAATGGATCAAGGCGATCGAAAGAAAGGTTGACGTCATCACCAAAAGGTCGTTGATCCGAGTAAGACGCACTCACAACATGAAGAACAGGTCGGAAAGATTCTCAACTCCTTCCTCACTCAAACCTCGATCCATTCGGGGCTAATGATGAAGTCATGTACAGGGGTAGGGTCATGGACCTGCCCAAGGGTACCCTCCACAAGGACATTCACAAGAGAAGCAGCCTTCCGGTCGACCGGTAGGCTTCCACTGACAGATTCAAAGGCACTTTCGACTATGAAGACCCACTCGACCACCAAGAGTCCAAGAGCCACTCGGTGTCCAAAGCGGTGCAGAAGTTAAATAGTCTTCATGACCTTAATGACACTTTATGTAAGGCGTTACCAAGAACGCCTAGCTTTAATGTACCTTAAACCCTCTACTACGTGGGCTGGCTGGGGTCTGGCGCACTCTATATAAGCCATCCCCTCCACGGTAGAAGGGTTCGCACTTCAACACATACTGCAGATATTCCAGTCGACCGCCTCAGGGCCCCGAGACGTAGGGCTGTTACTTCCTCCGAGAAGGGCCTGGACTCGTAAATCTCTTGCGTATACAACTACTCCATAGCTAGGATCTTGCCTCTCCATACCTACCCCCCCCCCCATTCTACTGTCAGACTTAGAACCACGACACTCGGCCCACTCGGCCATTCGCTCATTCAACAGCAGCGGGCGCGCTGGAGCATTGAACTACGACCAGAACAACTTTTCTATCTCGCGATCTTTTTTATCTTCGAAAAACTTGGTCGCATCAGCAGCACTTGCTGCCAAATCTAGGTACACGTCTGCAGAACTCCATAATTGATCCAGAACGGCATACTAAGGATCTCCGAACTTCGTCCGCAACAAAAAGGGCTTCCCAGCCGCGATATCTCCGGCTTGACGTACCTCCTCCTTCACCGCTCTGATTTTAGAGCGGGCTTCCTTGGCTGCTACCGTGGCCTTCTCCAGGTCCGCTGTCTTCGTTTGGCTTTCCTTTTCAAGAAGCTTATAACGGTCGGCGGCATCTTTCAGCTCAACAGCCATCTTGGCTATTTTCTCTTTGCTCTGGCAATGCGTAGCCTGTTCGGCTCTTAGCTCTTTGACCGCCTTTAGGGCGGCCGCATCACTCTTGCTAGCTTGTTCCTTGGCTCGGGCAAGTTCTGCCCGAAGGGTCTCCACGGCGACAGCTCCATCTGCAGTTACAGCAGATTACAGATACTAGCATCATGCTCCTCTTAATACGTGTTGATCATAGGAGAATAAGTGCCCTGTGCCTCATCAAGCCACTTGTTTACAAGCACGATGTCGGCATCTACCGCATCAAGTTGTCGCTTCAGTTCGGCAGACTCACCAGTCCGGCTAGCCACCGGACCCTCAGCCGCCTGCACGTGAAAGCAGCACGGTTATTACCTGAGACTATGATCCTCTACTTGCCGTCTTTTTCGACAAGAACCAGAGTCTCAGGTGCTACTATCTTCATAGGGCACACCTAGTGTGTGCGGTACCATCAAAATATTACTTTGCGTACCGCTTTCGGCAGAGGAAATCCTCTCAACCACTGTACCCATTAGCGTACGGTGCGCTTCTGAGATAGCCACTTGCTCCCGAAGATTCATCGGTCGTCGGTCGCGCCGGACAGATCCTGCACTCTTTTCTGTTGCTCTCCTTAGGAGCCGAATACTCCGGACTTCGGGTAGCCGAAGGGTTACCCTCTGGCCTTGGCGTATCGGGAGAAATCCTCCGTGACGACACTTCAGGGTCATCCGCTTCACTAGGTGGGGAGGCACGGGGAGGCGTTTCGCTCTCCATCATCTCCGGAAGAAGATCCCCCGAAGTCGAACTCTGTCGAGAAGGGCTACGATCCGAACTATAAGACATACGTCTCGGTTATTGTTCTTAGAAAGGAGGCAGGGTATATTTACTATAAAGTACTTTTGTTTATTTACAGCTTGGTGGAGGGCTGGTCCCCTTGCGGGTACTGTGCGGTAAGGATGCCCTCCGGGGTAGGGCCCCCTGACAAAGGTTTCTTCCCTCGTTTGAAAACCATTGTTTCCAAGTCTTCAGAGGCGGCCCTCTTCCTTCCTTGGGGAGAGGGAATTTTAGATTCTTCTCCCCGGTTATCCTCCTTCGCGGAGGTGCTAATTCCCCCGGTTTGGATGAATAATGAGTGACGCTCGCTTTCGGCTTCTTTGTTCCTCCCTTTATCTTCCCCTGATGGCGCTTGATAAGGCGCAAGCTCGAGCAGCCTGGCTAGTACAGGATCCGGTGAGCCCTCGGGAAGGGGAACCGAACACCTGATCATCTTCGCCTTTTTTATCCAGTCCTGGTCAAAAGGCGACTTTTCAGAATGATGTTGTGGTAAATTAGAAGACAACGTGTTTGGCCGTGGAATTACTTAATCGGGTGTTTGGACGATTGTAGTTCAGACCCGCATCCTCGGTGGTGTCTGGGCACTTTATTCGTGATCCGGAGAACAATCCATACATCTCTTCGAGCGTCGCTCCGATGAATTGCTGAATAGTTCGCGGTCCTTCCGGGTTGAGCTCCCACATACGGAGAGGTCGATGTTGGCATGGCAGGACCCGACGAACTAGCATGACTTGCATTACCTTAACAAGGCTGACATCTACTTTGAAGAGATCTCGGATGCGGCTCTGCAGCGTCGGCACATCATTAGCTGGCCCCCAGTCCAGCCCTTTGTTGACCCATGACGCCAATTGTGGCGGGGGGCCCGGACAGAAGGTGGGGGCAGCTACCCACTTAGCGCTTCGGGGAGCGGTGATGTAAAAGCGCTCCCCCTGCCATAACTTGGATGTCTCCGGGAAGGAGCCCTTTGGCCATGGAGCATAGGTGCCTTTGTTTATTATGGCGCCTCCGCACTCTGCGTGTCGCCCCTCAATCATCTTCGGCTTCATATTGAAGGTCTTGAGCCATAAGCCGAAGTGTGGGGTGATGCGGAGGAAGGCTTCACACACAACGATGAATGATGAGATGTGAAGGATGGAATCCGGAGCCAGATCATGGAAATCGAGCCCGTAGTAGAACATAAGCCCTCTGACGAAGGGATCAAGACTAAAGCCTAGCCCTTGGAGGAAGTGGGAAATAAATACGACACTCTCGTTGGGTTCGGCAGTGGGGATGACCTGCCCTCGAGCGGGCAGCCTGTGCGAGATTTCGGCGATCAGATACCTGGCTTCTCTCAGTGACAGAGGAGGGCATCCACCGACCTTGAAGGTTGGATCCGGACATGACTGAAGGTCCGAAGCGCCTAGCCTGAGCCTTGGATGTTGGAACTCGAGGTAGGGGAAGGATTCGATTGAGTGCGAGAAGAAAAGGATAGGCCTTGGCCCCTTTATAAAGAAGGTGCATATCATGCGTCCTCCACGTGGCCGTTTGGAGCCTGCCTAAAATCGAGGAGTCATACCAACAGGCACGATTGGGTTACCCACACCCATATTGATGAGAATCCCGTGAAAAAAGGGACACGATCTCTGCTTCAACAAGACGTGCCAATAAAACCTCCTCGCAACACATGCAGTGCCAGGCTCGGAAAAATGGTTCGTCATGACCAGACCACGGCATTACATCATGTTGTGAAAAGCTGTCAGCAGATTAGATTTGTGGAAATATTATTCTCTCTACGATGGTATGTGGAATTTGTTTTGCAGAGCCGGACACCATCCTCGTGTTAAAAATCTTCTATGGAGTATTTGGAGAAGGAACCCGCCTTGCAATGCCGAAGACAATCTGCGCACCGGACTCATCGTCATTGAAGCCTGGTTCAGTGGGCTCTTGAGGAGTCTGGATTAGGGGGTCCTCAGACAGCCGGACTATATCCTTTGGCCGGACTGTTGGACTATGAAGATACAAGATTGAAGACTTTGCCCCGTGTCCGGATGGGACTCTCCTTGGCGTGGAAGGAAAGCTTGGCAATATGGATATGTAGATCTCCTCCCTTGTAACCGACTCTGTGTAACCCTAGCCCCCTACAATGTCTGTATAAACCGGAGGGTTTAGACCGTAGGACAACAACAATCATACCATAGGCTAGCTTCAAGGGTTTAGCCTCTATGATCTCGTGGTAGATCAAATCTTGTAATACTCATATCATCAAGAGCAATCAAGCAGGAAGTAGGGTATTACCTCCATCGAGAGGGCCCGAACCTGGGTAAACATCGTGTCCCCCGCCTCCTGTTACCATCCGCCTTAGACGCACAGTTCAGGACCCCCTACCCGAGATCCGTCGGTTTTGACACCGACACTTGTGCAAACAGGGATCATTTGTGCCAATCATACATTTTAGTGGAACTACATAAGACAATACAATGAACTGTATCCCAGCCAGTGCTTTAACTATGCTGGAAGTTCTTGATAATCTTTCGATATAATCTCAGCACTGGTAAACAAGAGTGATTTCAACCATACATTTGAAGTGCACAAAAATATATACTCTTGGGTGATTCCAATGAGTGCTTTATCATCTCTTCTGGGACTACATGAGTAAGCTTTTTTTCTCAGGTTGGTACCGTCCTAAGGCCTTCATCCATATTAGTTTGATGTCATCTCTATTTGTATTGTGCTACCGTCATGAGAAACTCCTTTATCTTTGCACGTTAAAGTTTTTCAACCTATGATACATGGCAATGCTTTGAGTGTTGAGCTAATTGGCACTGATTAAATAAACAAATACCTCTCTTTAAGCAAGACTATTATGTTGCTAACTTTACCCATTAAGATAATGAGGGTGCTTCTATTTGTTAGTGTATGTTTCATCAACTAGTCCCACTATTACAGTAATCTCACTCTCTAAATATATGTGCCAACAGGGATGCTCGGTTTTGGTGGAATTGCACAAAAACTTGGGTGCTTCATTGCCACGACAGTTTCCTTCCTTTCCTGTCAGTCCCTAATCTCGGCTTGCATTCTTCCTTTGATGTCAGTCGCTTGGCTTATCCTGGCTTCCAGTCAAAGGAAATAGTAATTGATATGCTACCTCACACAGGTTGGTACTGGTCTTTATCCTGAGTATTGTGCTTGTCATATGTATTGGTAATTTGGTATTGTGCTACTGTTTGCCGATTTCATAAAGGAGTAACTTGGAGCCTGAACTCACGGGAAAATCATTACATTGGGTTATTTCAGTAGAACTGCACAAAAAGATCAGATGGACATGTACTTATGCTACTGCTATGTACTCCAAAGTTCACTCAGACAAGCATCAATGTTGAAAAGAAGAAGTGCCTATATTCATTCGAGTATCAACCGGTGTCAACCAGTTGTCAAACTCCAAGTATTAGGAGAGTGAACGCCAAAAATATTGCTTGGCGCATAGCCCAGAATAACGCAGCCCAGTCTTTGGTCCCAACTTGTGCCTTTTGGTTATCGGCACATATGGCATGGAGTCTAAAGATTCCAGACAAGTTGGTTGACGCGTATATTCATCTCGCACTTAATCATTCTACACGCTAGGGATGCTCCATTTCAGTTGAACAGGACAAAAAAATTGGTTGGTTCATTTTCTCAACCGCCTCCTTTCTTGTCTGCAATGTAGAATTTTGGCGAGCTACATGACCAAGATGAGCCAGTAAACTAGTTGGATGAAAGTAGTGGCCAAGTTGCTCAAACCTCCCTCGGCACGAGGCCACTATTTGAGGATAAACCTACAAGCAAAGTTTAGATTGTTTGTGCTACCTCTTATGTACTCGAAAGTTTACGTACAAGCATTAATTTTAGCAAGAAGTACCTCCGACTGAACACCATTTACCAGTCTGTACCCTAAGTAATTAAAGTTCATCCATGGATGATATTGGTTGTGATCTCAATCTTTTGGATGCATAAACATACTGAACATGTGTATATTTGAATCTTTTTGTGAATTATCTATGAATATTTTCATGTGATCTATCAATCATTTCGATGCATAGACATGCTGAAATTGTGTATATATGAATCTTTTGAGTTGTTGATTGTGAATGTTAGCTATGAATATGAACGTGTCCTGTGAACCTGAGTTTGATACGAATGTTTACCTTATTGTAGTTGTGTGTGAACATGTTAGTATCCCTACTGTGGGATTTGTGACGTGTGGGTGTCAACAGCACACCTTCTTCCCGAGAAGAATTGCACCTGCTTTGTTAGGGTAGCAACGACGCATCAGCTCTTTTTAATCTTTTTGCTCTGTCTTCCCCCTCCCCCGCTCAACCCTTGCTGTAATGTTTTCAGCCTAAAAAAACATAGTACTGCGTAATTTTTGGGGCTTGATGAAAATCGAGTGCTGGTTTCTGTAGGTTGGCCCGCCCAGCAAATGGGCTGCTGGTCCACCACGGACTCGGAGGCTAAAAATACAAGTTGTATGGTGCAAAGGCAAGCAAAAAAATGCCATCGAGAGCCATCCACTGAAGAAAAAAATTGCTCCTGATGTGCTTCTTCAATCGTGCCGCCGGCCCCATCTTTAATCATGTTCGCTCGGGGATCTAGCTGGTATCATTTTTTTTCCAGAGGGCGAACAAGTATCAGCTAGGCCTAGGTTTCGTTTTTTAACATGCATAGCCCACGACATACGGAGACTGTGGTTTCAACTTATTTTTTGAGGTCCATACCGGCCTACAGGCTTTTTCTTAAAGATTGGCAGCCCAATGTATTTTTCTTAATAAAAAGCAGATCTCTATTCTATTTATCTATATATAAGAATAATAATGTTGTCTCCAATTTATGTTTTCCCTTCTAACCACATTATATATATTTATATTATTACTATTATCGTATATTTTATAGAGACTTATATATATATACATTATAAAAACATCACATGTGTTATTAACTTATAAAAGTAAATAGTAAATGTTTACCAGAAATTGGGAAGGAAAATCCTGGTTGTTTTTGACTCACAGGCAAGGAAAATCCTGGTGATTGCGTACAAAATCTTGCCAAGATTTTAAGGACCAATGTAATAATAACGTGCTCATTTTTATTTTGAGCAATAACTTGCTAATTTGTTTATTTTATATATAAAAAATGTGTCGCTCCGGTTTATATTTTGACATTAATTGCTCCTTCTAACCTAACATTATATATAGAACGAGCCCAGCTAATTCGTGTATTTCAAGAAAGTGCGAATGGGCTGGGATTTCTTAGAAAATATAAATGGGCCGCATTGACGCGAAATTATTTGTTCACCCAGCCAGCAAATGGACAAAACATGGGTTAAATATATGCCACATTTTTGCAGGCTAACATGTGGGCCAATAGGTCAAAGCCTACGCAAGGCGTTGTCAACTTGGTCAACAAATGATTATGACATCCACAGCAATAGGATTTATATCCAACGGCCGGCGTGCACCTTCAATCTCTCGTCTTCTTCCTCCATCATCGACGGGACCGCCTGGTCCCGCCTCCGGCAGCTAGCGGCTCTGCTTAGCACGCATCGCCGTGAAGTGCTACCCCACCGCCGCCCAGGCTATCCCTCCACCCCTCCACACATCCGGTTATTCTCCACCAACCGCAGCCCCACGCCGCACCAGAACCAGTTATAACCCTTCTCCTCGTCTCAATCTGCGTCTCCACTGCCACGTCTTCCCATCTCTGGGTTGTTTCCGTCCGGGGCCCCGTCGTCGTCCACCGCCTCGCTGTGCTCGGTGCGGCATGGTCAACAAACAAGACTTATCGGAAGAGGACCGTACGGGGAGAGCCTGACGGCTGGAACCCACGAGGTCCATGGTCGCACGCAAGGAAAGTTCCTCCTTATTAAGCTAAAAAATGTTTTGTCCCTCTGACAGCTGGGACCCACTGGCTAAATCTTCGCACGGAATGAAGTGCCTCCTTGTTATGCAAAAAAATTATTCCTCTCTTTGACAGCTGGGACCCGTCAGATTTGGTGGCTGACTTGTGGGCCTACTAAGCGGACGTGTACGAACGGCTTTGTCAACTTAATCAACAAATGATTCTAGCAGCTGGACCGTTGGATGTTAATCCAACAGCCGTGCTCCTTCTTCAACCTCTGTTCTTGCTCCTGTCTCCCCTGGGCGGCACCGCGGCAGTGCTGCTGCTCACCCGAACCAGTCAAGTTTCCAACTCCTCTCCGTCTACGACTCCACTGCCACGTCTTCCCCATCTCCAGGTCGTTCCAGTCTGGGGCTTCACCGTCATCCACCAGCCTTGGTGCGCTCAGCACGGTGTGGTCAACGTGGTCAATAACCGAGAGTCATCGGAAGATGACTGTACATGAGAGGCTGACAGTGGGGACGCACCACGCCCATGGACGCATGCATGCAACTGCATCCTTTTTACCCTGAAAAATAATGTTTTCTCCCCCTGACAGCTGGGACCCACCAGCTACATCTTCGCACGCAAGGAAGTGCCTGACAGTCGGGACCCACCCGGTCGAAGCGTACGTAGCGTTGTCATTCTGGTCGCGAACGTGTACGTACATACTGGTCGATTGGTCTATCTGTAGGCTGCAGAGATGAACCGTGGCCATGTAAGGAAGGGCACATGTGGTAGTAGAGGTGCGCACGTAGCATGTACACGTACATACAGCGGCGAGGGTGCAAGAAAGTAAATAAGGCCACGTACGTACATACGGGCGGGGTCTCGAACGCCTATTCGCGCATACGTACGGCCAGGGCTCATGTACATGGCTATGGCTGGGTCGGAACGGAGAAACTGCGTCGTCATCGTGTTCATGGGGAGGCAACGGAATGCTTCGTGTTCATCAGGAGGCAACAGAACACGTGATGTTCATCGGGAGAAAACCGGCTTGGACGGAACAGGCGATGGAAATGAGGCCTGGCGTACTGCATAACGGAGAAAGCGACCTTGTGTTCGACCGGCCACAGTGGAAATGGGATCCTGTTCATCGAGAGGGGTCTGGCGTACCGCAAAACGGAGGAAACGGACCTCCTACGGTCGAAACGGGGTCCTGTTGATCGAGAGGGGTGTGGCGTACCGCAAAACGGAGGAAACGGACTTGTGTTGGAGCGCTACGGTCAAAACGGGGGTTCATGTTCATCGGGAGGGGTGTGGCGAACCACAAAACAGGACTTCACGGGATATTGTTCATCTCCACCGTCGACCTCCTCCAGCCTCCACGGGGTACTGTTCATCCACCGTCGACCTCCTCTAGCCTCCACCTGCGACTGTTCATCCACGGGCTCCTGTTCATCCAGCCTCCACCGCGCGCTCCTCCACCGGCTACTGTTCAACCAGCCCTCTCCACGGGGTCCTGTTCAACCACCCCTCCACGGGCTACTGTTCATCCAGCCCTCCACCGGCTACTGTTCAACCAGCCCTCCACCGGCTACTGTTCAACCAGCCCTCCACAGGGTCTTGTTCATCCAGCCCTCCACGGGGTCCTGTTCATCCACCGGCTCGATCGATCGGGGTACTGTTCATCCAGCGGCAACAGCCTCTACTACCACATGTTCCTATTCATCCAACCCCCATCAGGAACTGTTCATCCAAACCCCCCAACAATGCTCACTGTTCATCCAGAGGCAGCATCGATCGGCTTCAGTTAGCAGCAGTAGCGAAGGAATCACTCGGGTTCAGTTAACAGCAAGGGATCGATCGATCGCTCGGTTTCAGTGTAACGCGTAGCCTGCAGTGCAATCACTCGGGTTCAGTTAGAGCCCAACGCCTCACTCGGGTTCAATTAGAGCGCAACGCCTTGCACACACGCGCGTACGTATGAGAGAAACGCGCATCGCTTGGCCCCCGACCACCCACCGCAATCGGGAACTCCCCCGATATTTTCCTCGCCCTCGCTTCTACCACGGTTTTCTCCGTCATGGACGGCCCAAAGAATGTCATGCAGCTGCATCCCCGAACCGCCCAGGACGAAAAGCCCATTTTCTGTCATGAATTTTTGTCATAGAAGTAGGACCCCACAACATCTATGATGATACCGGGTGTTGTCACAATTATCGTCATGGAAGTGTCATAAGTATGACAGAAAAAATTCATTCAGCCCAAAATGTCACGGATGTGTCTTTTTTTTGTAGTGAGGTCTCCGGCTTATCCTTGCGCAAGTTTATGAGATAATCCATTACGTCTCCTTCCATTTGCTGCCCTGCACCGAAGTATAAAGGACACGTCCTGTGAGGTCAATCACATTCCCAGGGATGGTAAACATGCAGTAGCTTGTGTTGCAGACAAAAGTGTCGGATCACGGGTTCCGGCAAAACCCTCAAGGTTCGAACACTGGGGTGCGCATGAAGATCTCCCCCTCACCGATCGCGCCCTCACACACTCCGCGATCTAAGGCTAGGCTATATGAACTCGCAGCACAAGGGACACAAGATTTATAATGGTTCGGGCCACCGTTGTGGTGTAATACCCTACTCCAGTGTGGTGGTGGTGGATTGCCTCTTGGGCTAAGGATGAACAATTACAAGGGAAGAATAGCCTCCTGAGGTTGAGGTGTTCTTGTGCTTGTGTGGGTGAGGATGATCTGAATGGCTTCCGATCCGTCTACTATGGTGGCTAGTCCTATTTATAGGGGCCCTGGTCCTCTCCCCAAATATTGAGCGGGAAGGGAGCCAACAACGGCCAATTTGAAAGGGGACATGTAGTACAGCTTATCCTGACTAAAGGTGGTCTTCGCCTCCAAAAGGCTCTGGTGGTGACGCCGCCTTGGGCTCCACGGTGACCTCCGTCTTGCCGTCCTGCTGGTTTTCGTCTTGTTGCATCGATAGGGAAACCTTTGCTTGACGCCTTGGTACTCCTCGCATGCGCTTGCCCCCTTAGCACCAAAGGGGAAACAAGGACACAGTGCGCGCTGGCACCCGCCTGGCCTCGATCGTCATGGCTCACGTCATGAGAACCTCGCGATGTTTGCCTTGCCTTGATCTCTCCGCCCCTCGCGAGCCAGCCTGGTGAGGCCGCTCCCGAGGAGGTCTTGTGTCGTCCTCCTCGCGAGGCCTGGCCCCTCGCGAGGGTCTTGAATGCCTGTTGGTGAAGATGGGCCGTATGGGCCCGCCAGCAGCGCCATGCCATGGGCCGCAAGCAGGCAAGTCTGGGGACCCCAGTTCCCAGAACGCCGACAGTAGCCCCCGGGCCCAAGGCGTGCTCGGACTTGGCTTCGAGGCGAAGCCAAAGGGCAAGTGCGGAGCGCTGCAGGCCCCCACAGCCTGCGGCCTTGGTCAACGCATGGCGGTTGATTGGACGTGGGCGTCTCCGCTTCCCCATGCTGCCTCGGTAACTGCCCGACTTAACAAGTCCCTCCGGCATGCAAGGAAAAACCATCATTACCTGCGATCGTGGAGGTCGACAGTTGGCCTCCTTCAGGCTATAAATGCGGTGGGGGCGGAGCCCCCATAGCCCGCCTCTTCCTGCTCCACCCTCTTCTTCTCCCTTGTTCCATAGCCAGCTTCGGCACCAATGGCGCCGACTCGAAGTTTTCCGCCGCGGAGAAAGGAAAGGCTCCCCACGACGAGCTCGGGCCGCTTCTGCCGAAGAAGAGGCCGGAGCATCGTCGCGACATGGTTGTGAGGGCAGAGGTGACGAGGCCCTGGTGCGAGCGGCCGCCTCTTGGATACCCGTTGCCCTTGTACGCCCAAGCGGCGAGCGGCGTCGCTCTTGTCGACGCGCCTCCGTGAAGCGCGAGGAGGGGTCCGGCTGAGCTTGGGGCGGAGCCAAGAGCCCGCGCGCGCGTACCGCTGTAGGGGCACGTGCCACTTTTTTTTCGTTCTCCCTTTCCTTCCTGCACTTAAGAAAGAGACAAGTATGGGGCCCTAGAGGGGTGTGTAACAGGACTATGATTCCCTAGCTATTGTGCTTATGTTTATCGCTCCTGGATTGGGTCGTACCATCTTTGCTTTCGTGGAAATAACTTAGCTTGTCACGCTCGAAGTAGCCTCCACCTCGCGAGGTCTGCTTCCCAGTGCCTGACGAGGCCTCTTTGGTCTGGTGGGCACCTGAGAACTGCAAAAATTCGTTAGGAAACTTGCCATTTTCCCGAGCCTTGGTTGCGGGTGCTGTCGTGGTTCTAAGTCTGACAGTAGAATGGGGGGTAGGTATGGAGAGGCAAGATCCTAGCTATGGAGTAGTTGTATACGCAAGGGATTTACGAGTTCCGGCCCTTCTCGGAGGAAGTAACAGCCCTACGTCTCGGAGCCCTGAGGCGGTCGACTGAATTATTTGCGTATGTGTTACAGGGTGCGAACCCTTCTACTGTGGAGGGTGGCTTATATAGAGTGCGCCAGACCCCAGCCAGCCCAATGAAAGTGAGGGTTTAAGGTACATTAAGGCTAGGCGTTCGGTAACGCCCTACATAAAGTGTCATTAAGGTCATAAAGACTATTTAACTTCTGACCGTTTGGACACCGAGTGGCTCTTGGACTCTTGGTGGTCGAGTGGGTCTTCATAGTCAGTGTCTTTGAATCTGTCGAGTGGGAGTCTACCAAGTCATTTGGAAGGCTGCTTCTCTTGTGAGTGTCCTTGTGGATGGTACCTTTGGGCAGGTCCATGATCCTACCCCAGGTACATGACTTCATCATTAGCCCCCGAATGGATCGAGGTTTGAGTGCGGAAGGAGTTGATAATCTTTCCGACCTGTTCTTCGTGTTGTGAGTGCATCTTACTCTGGATCAACGACCTTTTGGTGATGGCATCAACCTTTCTTTCGATCGCCTTGATCCATTCTTCACGCTTGTCGAGTGAACTTTGTGAACCTGAAGATTTCGGCGACGGATCTGAGGAAATCTGTTATCTGACGAGTCGCTATGCGGTTAGCGGATTTCACGGGATCCGAATTTTGGGAAGCGCGCGAACCGGAGAAAACCGCGGCACTCGGATGGGATAAGACGATGACGCCTCGATCCTCGCGCCGCCTTTTTCGCCACGTATCGTCCACGCGCCTGTTGCGGGATCGTGACAGGATTGCCTGGGCCTACCGGTCAGTCACTCGGAAGCGACCCCATATAAGGCGTTGGACCGGGCATTTCGAACAGTGCGCCCTCAGATTTCTCCTCTCTCCGCCTCCAAAACTTTCTCGCCACGCTCTCCGTCCGCCCAGCGCCGCAGCTCGGTACCTTTCTCGCCGGCGACCATGGTGAAGGACAAGACTGCCGCCCTGGAACGGGTGAAGAAGACGGCGGCGAAGGCCAAGGGGAGAGCGCCCAGTCGAGGCGGCTCCTCTTCGCGGTCCAAGCTGCCGCAGGGCTGGGTCCAAGGAGACTGGATCCGGTCGACCATCACCGAAAAAGATCTCACCGATCTGGCCAATGAAGGACTGATCCCCCACGGGTCGGCGAGGCTTCCGGGCACGGAGTGGCAACCGCAGCCAGAAGAGGGTGAGTGCGTCCTCTTGGCCACCCACGTAGATAGGGGGTTTTCTCTGCCAGCAAATCCTTTTTTCCGGGGGTTTCTGAACTTCTTTGGAGCGCAACTCCACCATTTCACCCCAAACTCCATTGTGTATCTGGCTGCTTTCGTTTCGCTCTGCGAGAATTTCTTGGGTTGTCGACCACATTGGGGTCTTTTCAAGCATATATTCACCTGTCGCTCTCAGACGGTGAAGAAAACGAGCCCGAATGACGAAAAGACCCAAGTAATCCAAATGTGTGGGGGACTCGTAGTCCAGATGAGGGGGAAGAGCGCCTTTCCAGCTATGACTCTCCCCGACTCGGTTAGAGGGTGGCAATCGACCTGGTTTTACTGCCAAGACCAGCCGACGCCGGGGCAGTCGACTGGGCTCCCTCCTTTCTCCATGAGTCGAGTGAACAAGCCGTCTTCCCTGAATGTGTTGCCAGAAGAAAAGGCCCAAGTGAAGCTTCAGATGGAGCATGTAGTCCAGCTTATTCGCGAAGGGGTGACCGGCATGGATCTCCTGCAGGTTTTTCTCCGACGGTGTATCCAGCCACTCCAATACCAAGGTCATCCGATGTGGATGTACTCCGGTACGGATGATACCACTCGGGTCCATCCGGAGGAGGTTGACGACGCTGTACTGGAGAAGTGGATGACTGCCATCACAGGAAATAAAGACAACCCTCGCGGAGCTAGGAGGATTCCACCACTCGACCAGAGTTAGCAACCAGACAAGGTATCGCTATTTATCTTCGACTGTGATTCTGCTGCATTCATTCTGTTTTGATGTCAATTTCATCGACTGACTGTCACCTTGTTTTGTTGTCTTCTAGGTCACCACCGAGATGTACTTGATGCCCAACGGGGCGCAGGAAGCAGCCGAAGAAGAAGAAGGAAGTGGAGGTGAGAGTCCGGAGGAATGGGAGTCCAACGGCGAAGAGGATGAGGAGGATGATGACTCTGATGATGAGGAGGAGGAGGAAGAAGAGGAGGAAGACGTCGACCCTCCTCGCTCGGAAGGAAGGTCCAAGTCGACGCACGACCCGGTGGCCGGGCGCGGTAAAGCTGTTGTGCCCACCGGTCAGTCGACGAAGCGACCTAGGACAACTTCTCCTCCGCCGATTGAGAAGCCGCCGAAGCAACCTCGAGCGACGTCGTCGAAGCCGGCGAAGGCCCTGCCCAAGATGCGAATGGTCATCCCCACCATCTCCGGGTAACCAATGTAACCTTGTATTTCCTTTTTCAACATGAGTGAATTTTAGTCGACTTGATGATCGATCAGCCGACTAATGAAATCTCTGCCGCTACCTCCGAGACTTCAGCCAAGCACGATGACCAGGAAATGGAGGATGCGGCCACTTCCAATCTTGGTAAGATCTCTGAGATTTCACTTTTAGCCGACTGGAGCTTTTTAGTCGATTGGGCTTCCATGTTTACTTCTGGACCTCTCTTGCAGTTCCGCCTCACGTCATTGATCTTCCTGATGATGACGAGGAAGCGCCATTGAGGAAGAGGAGGAACAAGAAAGTGCCTGCTCGCAAGGCTGCTCAAGTCATGGCGACTCTCGAGGCGTTGATTTCGAGGGAGGCAATCCCACTCGGACTTCTGTATCTTTTGTTGTACCACTGACGAGTGCCCAACCCACTTCGTCGACTGCTGATCCACCGTCTCTCTTTGCCACACACCACGTCCCGGAAGACCAAGTAAGTGCTGCTAAGGAGGCCATACGCCAGGCAGGGATCATGATGGAGCAGGTGAAAGTGGCGCGAGAGGCAAGTCAGGCGGCCTATGACTCCGGTTCAGCTCTCCAGAGCAATGTCCAAGTAAGTCAGTCGTCGCTTGCTTTGTTAGGATATACTATCTGAAACTGCTTTCTTCTGGAGATTTCCATATCTGTACACCCACTGGGTGTGTGTGTCGTTTGAACTTTTGTGGGGGCACACTGAGTGCACCCACTGGGTGTAGTCCCCAAGACCATGGTCGACTGCGTGCAATCGGCTATGGTCTTTATGCTGTGATCTTCTTCACTCGACTTGGACGGACCAAGTCGAATGGGCTAAAAACCGGTGGGGGCACGCTAAGTGCACCCATCGGGTGTAGTCCCCGAGACTATGGTCGATTGCGTGCGATTGACTATAGTCTAAGGAACTATTTTTTTTATGCGGCCGATCACGACAATTAGCCATTCCTTTGGTCGACTGATCGAACCAAATTGGTAAACCAGTGGGGGCACGCTGAGTGCACCCGCTGGGTGTAGTCCCCGAGACTACTGTCGAATGTTTTATTCGACCGTAGTCTTAGAAATGCTACTATTTTTCCTTAGTCACTCGGAAGTGACATGTCTTTGATGTCTTTCATTGGTTGACTCTTTGTAGAAATCTTGCGAGCTTGTGGCTCGCTATACTGAGTTAGAGAAAAAGCAGATTCAGCTCAACCTCGATTTGAAGCTTGCTTAGGAGAATTTGCAGAAGGCACAGGATGAAGCAAAAGGTATGGCTGGTGAGAATTTTTGACGACTGCCTCTGTTTTTCTGCTCATTCTCAACTCTGTTCTCATTGTTGCTTTGCAGATAAATTGGAAGAAACTTTGAAGAAGAAGGACCTTGACCTTGCAGAGGCACAGAAGGCGGCTTTGGAGAAAACAAAGCTCGCTGAAGAGAAGCTTGCCTCAGTCGACAAACTTGAAGATGAAAATGCCAAGCTGAAAGCCTCTCTTGACGCGGCTAACAAGGAAGTCAGTCGACTGAAGAACGACAAGAATATTCTGTCTGACAAGGTTGGCCAGCTGGCGGGGAAGCGAAATGACCTGGAAATTTATCTTGGAGGGTTCGCCAAGAAGCTGTTTCTCATGCTTGAAGGTAATCTTTTTTATCCAACTGTCTTGTTCTCACCGGCTCATCATATGATCTTCATTTTGAATCTGAGTTGTGTTTTCAGAATTCTGCCAAAACTTTGAAGAAGAAACCAATCGAGTGGAAACCAGTTTGGACCCCATCAACTCTCCTATGAAGGACGAAGCTGCTATGAATGTGCTCTGACCGAGTCTCGTGTTGCTAAGCGCGATGGATTATCTTCTTTCGACTAAAAGTTGCGATGTCGCGGATCGACTCGACTCTCCGCCGTAATGCACTCTCGAGAATGATCTTGAATCTTTGATGACTTCGGTGAATGAGATTCCAAGTCGAGTGCAAGAATGGAAGAAGTAAATGCGCGGTGTGGTGCTGATGTTGCTCTATCTCTGGTTCGTGTCCCTGCAAAGAAACACAAGAGGACTAGCTGGTGTCTCTCAAGGTTGCCAATACCAGGAAGCACGACTTCAGATCTTTCATGGAGACTTTCATCGCTGCTGCTACCCGTATTGCCGACGGAATCGACCTCGACCAGTTTGTTGCACCTTCCATTCCTCCACGGAGGAGTAAAAACTTCTAAGTCCCACTTTAAATTTGCCTCGGAATGCCGAGTGGTTTACAGAATCGATAAACTTTAACAGGCTTAACGCCTGAGCACCTTTGGATCCGTAGGACGTTTATCTGAACTTGATTTTTCTTTTAACATGCTTTGCTTGCCTTCGAGAGAACTTTATTCTTCATTTCGGAAGATATTCCGTTGAAATTCCAATCGACTTGAGCTTCATCTATCCTGCAGGTAGAGATGGAACACAGACTGCGACTGACCTTGTCGTCTTTTCAGATTGGAACGGACCGCACGTTGTACTTGTGGCGAAGCTCCGAAGGAGGAGGTAGCAGTCGACCTGCACCTCGTCATCCTTGCGGATTGGGATGGACCGCACGTTGTACTTGTGGCGAAGCTCCGAAGGAGGAGGTAGCAGTCGACCTGCACCTCGTCATCCTTGCGGATTGGGATGGACCACACGTTGTACTTGTGGCGAAGCTCCGAAGGAGGAGGTAGCAGTCGACCTGCACCTCATCATCCTTGCGGATTGGGATGGACCGCACGTTGTACTTGTGGCGAAGCTCCGAAGGAGGAGGTAACCGTCGACCTGTACCTCGTCGTCCTTGTGGATTGGGATGAATTCCTTACTTAGGCGAGTACTGTGCTGCAGCTAATCCCCCGAGTGGGAGGTTTGCTCTCCACTCGGTAGGATTTTTATTACTTAGGTGAGCACTGGGCTGCAGCTAAGCCCCCGAGTGAGAGGTTTGCTCTCCACTCGGTAGGATTTCTATTACTTAGGCGAGCACTGGCTGCAGCTAAGCCCCGAGTGAGAGGTTTGCTCTCCACTCGGTAGGATTTCTATTACTTAGGCGAGCACTGGGCTGCAGCTAAGCCTCCGAGCGGGAGGTTTGCTCTCCACTCGGTAGGATTTCTATTACTTAGGCGAGCAGAGCTGCAGCTAAGCCTCCATTGGGAGGTTTGCTCTCCACTCGGTAGGATTTACATTACTTTGGATGTTCGAGGCGAATCTTTGGGCTGTTATAAGCCCCGAGCGGGAGGCTGGCTCACCACTCGGCGGGGCTTGAATACTTAGGCGAGTACTTGGACTGCAGCTAAGCCTCCCGAGCGGGAGGCTGGCTCGCCACTCGGTAGGGATTTTGGATACTTAGGCGAGTACTTGGACTGCAGCTAAGCCTCCGGCGGGAGGCTGGCTCGCCACTCGGTAGGATTTTGGATACTTAGGCGAGAACTTGGACTGCAGCTAAGCCTCCGAGCGGGAGGCTGGCTCGCCACTCGGTAGGATTTTGGATACTTAGGCGAGTACTTCGACTGCAGCTAAGCCTCCGAGTGGGAGGCTGGCTCGCCACTCGGTAGGATTTTGAATACTTAGGCGAAGCGGATCCGCAGCTAAGCCCCCGAGTGAGAGGTTGGCTCGCCACTCGGTAGGATTTTGAATACTTAGGCGAGTACTTGGACTGCAGCTAAGCCTCCGAGTGGGAGGCTGGCTTGCCACTCGGTAGGATTTTTGAATACTTAGGCTAAGCGGATCCATGACTAAGCCCCCGAGTGAGAGACTGGCTCGCACTCGGAAAGGATTTTTTTTTTACAAACTTTGGCGAATCGGATTCGCAGCTAAGCCACCCACTGGGGGAAATTCCAACAAAAAGCAATATCAATCACTGGGAAAATTATAACATTCTTGTCTTAGATAAACAAACTACAAAAGTACTTTTATTACATCTCAACCGAATGAGTTTTAAGTGTAAAAGGGGCGGAGCAGCTCCGCGTTCCAAGCTCGAGGCTCGTCGATCTGGCGATCAACGTTGTAGAGATGATATGCTCCGTTGTGGAGGACTCTTGTGACGATGAAGGACCTTCCCAAGTGGGAGCAAGCTTGTGTGGTTTCTGTTGATCCACTCGGAGGACCAAATCTCCCTCTTGGAAGGCTCGACTCTTCACATTTCTGGCATGGAATCGACGCAAGTCTTGCTGATAGATAGTCGAGCGGATCAAGGCCATCTCTCTTTCCTTTTCCAAGAGGTCGACGACATCTTGTCGGGCTTGTTCTGCTTCCTCTTCAGAGTATAGCTCGACTCGAGGCGCATTGTGAAGCTGGTCACTCGGCAGAACCGCTTCAGCTCCATAAACCAAGAAGAATGGAGTTCTCCCAGTCGACCGATTAGGAGTGGTCCTCAATCCCCAGAGAACTGATGGAAGTTCGTCGACCCAAGCTCCTGCTGCGTGTTTGAGATCACGCATCAGCCGAGGTTTCAGCCCTTTGAGAACGAGGTTGTTTGCACGTTCTGCTTGTCCATTCGACTGAGGATGAGCCACTGAAGCATAGTCGACCCGTGTGCCTTGAGAGGCGCAGAAGGCTTTGAACTTGTCATTATCGAAGTTTGACCCATTGTCGATGATGATGCTATGCGGAACTCCATATCTGAATATCAACTCTCTGATGAAGCTGATAGCAGTGCATGCATCGAGGTTCTTGATGGGCTTGGCCGATCCACTTGGTGAACTTGTCGATTGCTACTAGCAAATGAGTGAAGCCGCTTCGCCAGTCCTCAACGGTCCAATCATGTCCAATCCCCAAACAGCGAAGGGCCAAACGAGTGGAATGGTCTTCAAGGTCGAGGCTGGCTTGTGCGACATGTTGGAAAAGAACCGCATCCTTCACACTTGTCGACTATTTCTTTTGCCATTTCATTTGCTTTCGGCCAAGAAAATCCCGCTCGGTATGCTTTAGCCACAATGGTCCGAGAGGACGCATGATGGCCACAGGTCCCCGAGTGGATATCCTCAAGAATTATCTGACCTTCTTCTAGCGTGATACACTTCTGGCCGACTCCAGTCGCGCTTTCTCTGTACAACTGTCCCTTGATTACTGTAAAGGCCTTGGATCGACGGACGATCTGTCGATCCTCTTCTTCGTTCGCTGGGAGCTCTTTCCTAAGGATATATGCGATGTACGGCACTGTCCAGTCGGGAGTGATGACCACAACTTCCATAATTAGGTCGACCACGGCTGGGACTTCAACTTCAGTCGGATCATTGGCACTCTTTTGCTGCGGGGCTTCTTCTGTGAAAGGATCCTCCTGCACTGATGGAGCATGAATGTGTTCTAAAAATACATCACTGGGAATGGCTTCCCTCTTGGACCCAATCTTCGCCAAATCATCCGCAGCTTGATTTTTCAATGGGTATATGATGAAGCTCTAACCCCTCGAATTTCTTCTCCAGCTTTCTCACTGCATTACAATAACCTGTCATAGCCGGGCTTCTGACATCCCACTCCTTCATCACTTGATTAACAACCAGATCTGAGTCTCCATAAACCATAAGCGACGGACGCCGAGTGAAATGGCCATGCGAAACCCATACAGGAGTGCTTCATATTCTGCTTCGTTGTTGGAAGAATCAAAGTGAATCTGGAGAACATACTTGAGCCTATCTCCTCGGGGGGAAACCAATACAACCCCTGCACTGTAACCGTTCGACATCTTGGAACCATCAAAAACATAGTCCAGTTGTTCCGAAAGTGAACTTGGGTCGGAAGCTGCATTCGATCCACTCGGCGAGGAAATCTGCTATTGCTTGGGACTTGATGGCTTTCTTTGCCTTGAATTTGATATCAAGGGAAGGAGTTCAATCGCCCATTTTGCTACTCGACCGGTTGCATCTCTGTTATGAAGAATTTACGACAAAGGCGTCACGACGATCGTAATGGAATGATCGAGAAATAATGAGCAACCTTCTTCGTGGTCATATAGATCCCATAAACAAGCTTCGATAATGAGGATATCTTTGCTTTGACGGGTCAAGATTGATGCTTGAAAAGATAATAAACTAGGCGTTGAACTTTGAAAGCTTTTCCTTCTTCTTCCCGCTCGACCGTAAAATGCAGTCTTGACGACTTGTCCGATGGCTGCAATGTAAAGCAAAAAGGCTCCTTGCTGATTGGAGCAGCAAGCACCGATCGGTGGAGAGCGAGCTTTGAGCTCGCAAACGCTGCATCGACTTCTAGAGTCCACTCGAACTTGTCTCGACTTCTTCATCGATCGGTAAAGAGGCAATGCCTTTTCACCGAGGCGAGATGAATCGACTTAAAGCGGCCAAGCATCGATAAGTTTACGGACGCCGTGCACACGCGAGGCGCTTCATTCGGAGTATGGTGCCAACCTTTTCTGGGTTAGCATCGATTCCTCGCTCGAAAACGAGAAAACCGAGTAACTTTCCACCAGGAACTCCAAATGTACACTTTGATGGATTAAGCTTGATATCATACCTCCTGAGATTGGCAAATGTTTCAGCAAGGTCAATCAACAGGTCGGAACCCTTTCGTGACTTGACCACTATATCATCCATGTACGCTTCCACATTCCGACCGATTTGGTGAGCAAACGCTCAATCATCCTCATGAATGTGGCTCCGCATTCTTAAGACCGAATGGCATGGTGACATAACGAAGCACCCGAGCGGAGTGATGAACGCTGTTTTAATCTCATCGGGTCCATATGAGCCGGATCTGATGGTACCCGGAATAGGCGTCTAAAAAAGACAACCTCTCGCATCCCGCAGTTGAGTCAACTATTTGGTCGATGCGAGAAAGAGGGAAATGATCTTTCGGGCAAGCCCGATTGATATGCTTGAAATCGATGCACATGCGCAACGACTTGTCCTTCTTGGGGACCATGACAACGTTGGCGAGCCACTCGGAGTGGTAGATCTCTCGGATGAACTCTGCTGCTAAGAGTCGAGCCACCTCCTCGCCAATGGCCTTTCTCTTCCGACGGCGGACCAAGATACTCTTTAACTGGTTTGAATTTTGGGTCTACTCGTGGCGATGCTTAGCCAGCCCCACAGGAACACCCGGCATGTCGTGAGGCTTCCATGCAAAGATGTCCCGCTTCTCACGGAGGAACTGGATGAGCGCTTCTTCCTATTTTGAGTCGAGTGTTGTTGAGATGTTGGTTGGAGCAGCGTTGGGATCAGTCGGGTGAATGTGAACTGTTTCGTCTCGCCAGTCGACTGGAATGCTGACTCCATAGCGGGCTTCTTAGCTCGCAACAAATCACTCGGATCTGCAGTTTTCTGATACTCTTGTAGATCTACCACTACTAACTAAGCATCGGCGATCTTAGAGCCTTTCTGGAAGCACTCTTCTGCCTTCTTCCGATTTCCCGTGACAGTGATCACGCCCTTGGGACCAGGCATCTTCAGTTTAAGATACACGTAACATGGTCGGGCCATGAAACGCGCATAAGCTGGTCTCCCTAGAATAGCGTGATAAGCGCTTTGGAAATCCACGACCTCAAAGGTCAACTTTTCTTTCCGGAAATGCTTTGAATCACCAAAAACTACATCAAGAGCAATTTGGCCGAGTGACTCAGCCTTCTTTCCGTGAATGACTCCGTGGAAGCTCATGTTACTAATCTTGAGTGCGGACATCGGAATGCCCATCCCTTTCAATGTCTCCGCGTATAATATATTCAAACCACTACCACCATCCATCGGGACTTTGGTCGATCGAGTGCCTTCGACAACCGGGTCGACCACCAATGCTTGCCTCCTGTGGGTGGCAATGTGCGTCGGGTGATCGACCGGTCGAATGTGATGGAGGTGCAGGACCATTTCAGATAATTGGGAGTCGCCGAGCAACCAAGTTTACTTCCGATTGATAACCTTCAATCGACTTTTGCTTTCGGCGTCAAAAAAAATCATCGTGGTGGAATTGACACGGGATATCCACCATCATCATCATCTCTATCCTCAACTTTGTGCATCTCCTTATCCTTATCCTTGGGGTGTTTCCTTGGGCCTGCTGAATCAAGAGCCGACATCGTCGAAAGTGGTATGTTTCGGGTAAATGAGTTTACCCTCTTCATCTTTCTTTGTATGAATATGACATGGTAAATCCAACACGTCGTTCCCATCCTGGTCTTTCACCTTCTTAGGGTTCCAAGGACCCTTGGGTTTCCCCTTGAACTTTCCTGGGTTCACTGCCAAGGCCTCTCCGAGAGCCGCTGGCTCGGCTTCGCGCTTCTGCTTCCGACTGGAATTTCCTCCGCCGGCCTCATTGGCGGCAGATTTATATTTACCACTCCGAAGCTGATCCTCTTCTTCACCATTTGCATATTTGGTGGCAATCTCCATCATTCGGCTCAGGGTCATATCTCCGGTTCGACCAAATTTCAAACTCAATTCGCTGTTCTTGACACCTTCCTTGAAGGCACAGACTGCCTGGTGATCAGATACATTCTCCACTGTGTGGTGCAAAGTGATCCACCTCTGGATATAATCTCTCAAGGTTTCACTCGACTTTTGCACGCACGACTGCAACTCTGTCAAACCCGCCGGTCGCTTTGCAAGTTCCTTCAAATGTCTGACAAACACTGGGCAAGATCTTCCCAAGTGTAACATCTTTGGGTGATAATCGATTCAACCACGCTCGGCTGAACCCTCCAACATAAGAGGTAAATGCTTCATGGCTACCTCATCGTTGCCACCGCCGATCTGAACCGCCACTCGGTAATCTTCAAGCCAGGTGTCAGGCTTGGATCCTCCAGTGACCTTGCTGACTCCAGTCGCCGACCTGAAATTGGGGGGAATCACTGCAGCCCTGATGGCTCTGCTGAAACACTCTGGTCCCGAGACATGGACTCTACTACTGGAAGGAACATCTCTATCACGGCCGTCTCGGTGAGCTATGTTCCTGTCGACCAAACCTTGAACGATAATGGATCTCGCATCAAAGCCTGGCTCCCTGGGGTCGACTGGAACTCTTCGTCCAGCACTGTTTTGGCGTCTGTCATCCTCCTGCCGAGGAGCGTATGATCCACCCCTCGGGGGAGGAGTGGGCACTCGACGTCGATCGTTGTGATCGAATCGGTGCTCATACTGCTCGCCGCCCTTGTATTGATCGTCACGCCGGCCTCCACGTTCCTCACGCCTCGGGGGCGATCTTGGACTATGGGCCGACTGGAATGAATTCGCAGCGACGGATCGGCTGTGAACCCTGTTCCGCGACTGGGATACAACTGAGTTTTGATCTCCTGCCGCCCGGAGCAAATCCCTGATTTGCTGCAAACCTCTACCTGCCTCCGACTGGGAAGGCTGAATTGATTCCGCTATACGGGGGGCAGCTGCTAAATTCTGAATCGGAGTTTGATATACCTGGGTTGGTGGTTGAAAGAGCTGGCGTCGACTGGATTCTGGAACCCTCGGTCGCGTACGCTCGTCCAGTACTCGCTGAAGATTCTCCAGTCGAGTGCGCTCAGCCAGGTTGGCCAAGCGCGCATCCTCCAAGGCGCGAGCCTTGGGGGTTTCTCCAACGATAGGAGTGTGAAGTGCATCCATGTTCCGACGACGAAGTTCTTCTCTCTGGAGCGAAGTGAGGGGCTCGGGCAAGTACTCTTCATGGGCTTGCGCCGGATCGCCTCCACCGCCACCTTCGTTGGTGCGGGTGAATCGAGGGGACTGCATGGTCCATCGACCATCGAACCTCTGCCGCCATCCTTGCTATCGCATTCGGACGCGGTCTCTATGGAGCCAGTCGACAGGTCGAACATGCCGTAGAGAGATTCGTCGGGCTCGATTGCCGTGACTTGGGGGATGGCCGACTGGCGGGCCACCGCATGCCTCACCCACCGCTGAAGCCTCGACCGACCAGAACGCTTGCGCCGGTGGGAGACTGGGAGTGAAGACGGCGCAGGAGCCGACCCATACTGGGCCAACGGTTGCCGCAGGAGGAGGACGCGGACACATGCGCGAAAGTGCGTCGCCCCGCGGATGGGGAGCGCGTCCTCGTCGAGTGGAGCCTCTTGAAGCCAAGCGGAGTCGTCGGTGACGAACGTGAGCGCACCGAGACGGATCTCGTGGCCGTCGACCAGAACTCCACCTGAAACCATGATGCCGGAGATCGAGAGAATCCCAACTCCTCCAACAATTCGCTACAACACCTGCCCCACGGTGGGCGCCAACTGTCGTGGTTCTAAGTCCGACAAGAGAATGGGGGTAGGTATGGAGAGGCAAGATCCTAGCTATGGAGTAGTTGTATACGCAAGGGATTTACGAAGTTCAGGCCCTTCTCGGAGGAAGTAACAGCCCTACGTCTCGGAGCCCCGAGGCGGTCGATCAATTATTTATGTATGTGTTACAGTGCGAACCCTTCTACCTGTGGAGGGGGGTGGCTTATATAGAGTGCGCCAGGACCCCAGCCAGCCCACGTAGCAGAGGGTTTAAGGTATGTTAAGGCTAGGCGTTATTGGTAACGCCCTACATAAAGTGTCATTAAGGTCATAAAGACTATTTAACTACAGACCGTTTGGAAACCGAGTGGCTCTTGGACTCTTGGTGGTCGAGTGGGTCTTCATAGGCGAGTGTCTTTGAATCTGTCGAGTGGGAGTCTACCAAGTCGACTGGAAGGCTGCTTCTCTTGTGAGTGTCCTTGTGGAAGGTACCTTTGGGCAGGTCTATGACCCTACCCCAGGTACATGACTTCATCAGGTGCTGTTGGCTGTGACCCAGTGCTTTGTATCACGGTACCCGTGGGGCAAGGATTGAGAAAGGTGCGCTAGCTTGCGCGCTCGAACGAGGGTGCCTCGCGAAAAGGCAGACGAAAGGCAGAGAAAGGAAAAGCGCTCACGAGGAGGAAAATGGCTCACGAGGGCACCTGCCCAGCCCCCTCGCGAGGTATGCAAGAGAGAGAGAGAGTACATGCTAAACTGGAGATGGAAAGAGAGGCAAAAGGCAACGGAACCAAATCAGCAAGGAACACCAGAAGCAAACTTCAATTAAAAGGAGGCGAGCCAACTACGGAAAGCAAACGAAAAGCCGCGTCCGGCACCTAGTCTAGTCTTCAAGTCTTCTCACCAGTGCGGAGCTAAGTGCTGCCACTAGGATGTGGGAGGGAGCCCCCGGGCCCGAGGGCGGCACTCCTGAGACTCCGGGGCGTGTACAGCCCCACTCGTTATTATGTGAGAGTGTCACGGGCGGCGATCTTCAAAGGCACTGGGCCTTCTTCACAGGCACTGGGCCTTTCTTCATGGGTAGAACTTTCGGAAGTACTGGATGTTCCAAGCGTTCTGGATGGGTACCCCGTCCTATGTCTCGAGCGCACGCGGCACTGTGCCTGGAGACATGGACGACCTTGAACGGGCCCTCCCACATGGGTGAGAGCTTATGCAGCCCTTCCCTGGAGAGGTCCCGCCTCAGGATGAGGTCACCCGCCTCGAGCGTCCTGGAGCGGATGTTGCGGCAGTGGTACCGCCGCACCGCCTACTGATACCTTGTCACCCGCAGTGCAGCTTCGCGGCGGCGTTCCTCCCCCAGCACGAGGTACATCCCCTGCGTGGCGTCCTGTTGTGTTTCATCAAACGCCAGGACCCGTGCAGAGCGATGCTTGACCTCGTGAGGGAGGATCGCTTCTGCTCCGTAGACGAGGAAGAATGGGGTCTCGCCCGTTGGCTTGGTGGCGGTGGTGCGGATGGACCACAACATGGACTGGAGCCCGTCGTACCATCCCTTGCCGCAGGCCTCGAGCTTCTTCTTGAAGGTCATGGTCTTGAGGCCCCTCAGGACCTCTGTGTTGGCGCGTTCGGCCTGACCATTGCTCCTGGGGTGCACCACTGAAGCATAGCAGATTTGCGTTCCAAGGTTAGCACAATATGTCTTGAAGAGATTACTAGTGAACTGCGAGCCATTATCGATGCGATTGGAGACCCCGAAACGGCTCACGAGACCCTTGATGAACTTCACCGCGGAGCCAGCTGGGATGGTGCGGACAGCTTCCACCTCCGCCCACTTGGTGAACTTGTCGATGGCGACGTAGAGGTAGTGGTAGCCCCCAGGCGCTCGAGGGAACGGGCCAAGATATCCAGCCCCCAGACCACGAACGGCCATGTGAGTGGGATGGTCTGGAGGCCCTGAGCTGGTTGATGGATCTGCTTGGCGTGGAACTGGCAGGCTGCACAGGACTTCACCAGCTCGGCTACGTCGTTGAGCGCCGTGGGCCACTAGAATCTGCTTCGGAATACCTTGCCGACGAGGGTCCGTGATGACGAGTGGTGACTGCAGTCCCCGCCATGTATGTCAGCTAGCAGCTCCTTCCCCTGGTCCCTAGAGATGCAACGCAGGGAAACATCATTTGGCCGCTTCCTGTATAACTCACCGTCCGGGATGCAGTACGCCGTGGCTTGCCGGGCCACACGCTCCACGTCCTCCTCCTTCTCCGGCAGCGTACCCTGCGTCAGGTACTCCTTGAATTCCTTGGTCCAGCATCCCTCCTGAGGCTCGAGTGCCAAGAGTAGGCGCGCCCCAGAGGTCGGGCCACAGGCCGGGGCTCCCGAGGCTGGTGGCTGTGGGAGCTCCTCCCGAGGCTGCGCCGTCCTCGACAGCGTGGTGTTGCCGATGGCTTGAATAGCCGCTCCTCGAAGACACCAGGCTCTTGGGGGAGCCGCTTGGATGCTCTCCTTGCGATGTCGTTGGCTTCCTTGTTGGTGCCGCGGGGCACGTGCTGCAACTCCAAGCCCTGGAACTGCTTTTCCATCTTGCGCACCTCCGTGAGGTATGCCTCCATGTGCTCGTCCTTCAGCTCGTATACCTTATTGGAGAAGTTGACGAGGAGCTGCGAGTCGCCCTTGATGGTGAGGCACTTTACCCCCAGGGCCGCCGCAGCCTTTAGGCCAGTTATGAGGCCTTCGTACTCTGCTATGTTGTTGGAGACCTTCTCGCCCTGCTGGAAGCAGAGCTGCACGGTGTAGTAGAGCTTGTTTTGAGTGGGTGAGATGAGCACCGCTCCAGCCCCGGCGCCAAATGTCGGTTCACGGGTTCCGACAAAACCCTCAAGGTTCAAACACTGGGGTGCGCACGAAGATCTCCCCCTCACCGATCGCGCCCTCACACACTCCGCGATCTAAGGCTAGGCTCGATGAACTCACAACACAAGGGACGCAAGATTTATACTGGTTCGGGCCACCATTGTGGTGTAATACCCTACTCCAGTGTGGTGGTGGTGGATTGCCTCTTGGGCTGAGGATGAACAGTTACAAGGGAAGAACAGTCTCCTGAGGTTGAGGTGTTCTTGTGCTTGTGTGGGTGAGGATGATCTGAATGGCTTCCGATCCGTCTACTATGGTGGCTAGTCCTATTTATAGGGGCCATGGTCCTCTCCCCAAATATTGAGCGGGAAGGGAGCCAATAACGGCCAATTTGAAAGGGGACAGTTAGTACAGCTTATCCTGACTAAAGGTGGTCTTTGCCTGCAAAAGGCTCTGGTGGTGGACGTCGCCTTGGGCTCCACGGTGACCTCCATCTTGCCGTCCTGCTGGTCTTGGTATCGTTGCACCGATTGGGAAACCTTTACTTGACGCCTCGGTACTCCTCGCCTGCGCTTGCCCCCTTAGCACCAAAGGGGGAACAAGGACACTGTGCGTGCTAGCGCCCGCCTGGCGCTCGCCTGGCCTCGATTGTCATGGCTCACATCATGAGAACCTCGCGAGGTTTGCCTTGCCTTGATCTCTCTTCCCCTCGTGAGCCAGCCTGGTGAGGCCGCTCCCGAGGAGGTCTTGTGTCGTCCGCCTCGCGAGGCTCGGCCCCTCGTGAGGGTCTTGAATGCTTGTTGGTGAAGATGGGCCGTACGGGCCCGCCAGCAGCGCCACGCCGTGGGCCGCAGGCCGGCAAGTCTGGGGACCCCCGTTCCCAAAACACCGACAAAAAGGATGGGGAAAATATTAGAAGCGCAACTCCAAGGCAAAGGAGAATGAATAGAAGTTCAGATACTATAACATCAGAAGTTCACAACAAGTAGCATGTCTGGCAGCAACAAAAAATAAGTAGAAAAATACTCACTCATAATACTTCTTCAGACCATCTTCACTAAGCACATACTGTCTCAACCTCGAGGCCTCGGATAGATGAGGGTAACTATATTTATTTAGGGGAGCGATAGTAGAACGCCACTTCAAAGGCAATCTTGACGCTCTCTTCGAGAAAGTCATGTTCCCAGACTCAACTACCGGTTTCCTCCTGGTGATGACAGCATTCTTCCCAACTCTCCCAACAACAGTACCAACAGCAGATTTACCATTCTTCGGGTAAGCAATCTTCTAAAAATCATCATCCGAAGAAATCACTTCTGCTTTGAATGCTTCGACTGCACCAACCTTCCTGGAGCAAGGGGTGTTTCGAGCAGCACATATACCGATAGCCTGCTTCCCCAACTTGGAAGGAATAAGGGTTCGAGAGCTATCATCTTCTCTCGGAGTTGTACTCATCGACTCCTCCCTAGGCTGGTATTCCCGTGACCCAAGGAATGAGTAGTGGTAATCGGTCAAGTCCAACGGCTCCACTGCCAAGAAAAGAAAAGAAAAAAGACCATTAAATATAACTGAAGTTCAGATACAACACAATGTACAGTCCAACTAATATTGATGACAAGGTTACTACTAAAGCTGACCTAAAAAAGTGTTGAATTTAAAAACTAATGAAGTTCAAGCACAACCCAAGGGATAGTTCAAAATAAAAACCGATGAAATGGAAAACATTCAACTACAGCTAGCAAAAGCATAATAATGTATCTTCTCTGAATTTCAAGTAGGAGAAATGTTGTTGTCCGAGTAAGCAATGAAAAGGAATATAATATTGAAACAAAAAAATGCAGTCCAAGTTTCAACACTTACATGTATAGTAGCCAAATAGACCATGGAAGTCTGTGTCAAACAAGTTAGAAGATGCAATTGAGTACAACCATTTCTTCCTGATATCCGTGATATTTTCATGGGAAAAGTTTGCAAGAACACCTTCATGAAACGAATTAACATTCGTAAGCATGAAGAATCCACAGTCAATACTGTCATCAAACAAAAAAAAGAACAGTGTTAAAACAAAAAGAAAGCCAAAGAATAAAAGATGTTGCAGCTTACGTACAACTACAATTAAACAGAAGTGATAGAGGAAAAGTGGAACTTATATGTGCTAGTCTGCTGGGGGACATCAATCCAATCCAAAGGGAATGGTCAATAGAAAGAGGACTGAAGGGTGTCTCCCTGTCATTGCTAGCATCGTTCCAAAGCTTCTTGATGTTATCAGTGGGGAAAACAACCTGCAGAAAGATAAACACACAAATCATTAAAAACTGAAAATTAATATCAATGGTACAAAGAAAAATAAAACAATATAAACAGAGTGGATCATAGTGGAAACTAATACAGAGACAAAGAAAAACATATTTCTTACAGAATCATGCGCATCCATGCTATCTGGACCGGTCGCCAAGAAGTACTTCCTTACACGGGAATCAAACTGACCTCTAAAAATCTTGTCCTAAAATAATGCAGACAACAGCAACATATGAAAATACAATGAGACAAACAAGTTTTAACTAATATGGTAAAGAACAAAATAGCAAAGAAATTAATATAGGGTTGACTTACATAAACCCAATATGGTAGGATGAGTTTATCTGATCCCTGATATTTGGCACGTAGACAATGCAGTGCAACCCCAGCTACATTAGATCGATGCATTCCGTGAGGAGAAAAAGATATTGCAACATCTTCAACGGTAGCTTCACAATTATTGTTTTGGAACATAATCTTTGATCTAAAACAAGCAATAGAAAATGAAAGAATTTCAGCATCAGGAACTCAAGAAGTTCATTACATAAAAAAGCACAGAAGTTCAGCTACATCACAACATGCAGTACGAAAAGCTAGATGTTCAGCATCGGAGAAGTAAAAGAAGTTCAGGAACAGAGAGTAAAGAAGTTCAGGTATAAAACCACAGGCACTTCATAAAGGTAGATGGATATAAATTCTGACCACTACACTCACCTCTTAGAATGATCATTCTTAAGCCTAGTTACATTGAAATAAAATTCATCAACCTTCCTTCGGACGATAGCAAGTTCACTATCTGCTCAGCAAAAGAAATAGAAATTAAGACCAACATACAAAGACATAGATCACGACGGGAGAAACAAACAAACACAAGCACATCTCAGCTGCTACACCACAAAATATAAAACCATAGGATTATAAACATCACAACCCATGCATTACAAACCTTTCCCCACATAAAAACAGGTTCACTTCACTTTATTTACAAACCACACGACAAAGCACAAACCAGAAGTTCAACTTGCACCACACAGAGAGCACACAGGGATATCATGGACTAAAACCAACGACAAAAGTCATGGGGATGGGGAAAGAAGAGAGAAGCATGCTCCTCTCGTTATGGATTCTTGCCTAGACCAGTTGCAGGACTGGAATGATCAATCTCCTCTCCCAAGTTATCGCTTTTAGTGTCTTCATTGTCATCTCTTGTAGACATTGTAGTGTTGTCGGCAAGGACACCAGCAGCAGCTGGAGCAGCTGGAGAATCTAAAACCACAAAAAGTGTTGGTTCTGCTGCAGGAGACTTCTCCAGGCCTGCAGTAGCACTCCCAGTCTCAACAACAGACTCGATGGGATCTTTCTCCAAAGTGATATATCCAGCTATCTTGCCCTGCTCAGCATCAGAAACCCCAGCACCGATAGACGACTGAGCTTCTGTTAGGTCCACCCATCAGAGCAACCGGTGCCTGACACGGCCTTGTCTGCAACCTTCTCTGAAGGAACACTAGCATCATCATTCTGCAGCAAGAACAGAGAGTCATTACAAATGGGCACATGGTGATAAAATGCACAACAAGTAAAATAAAAAATGAAACAAATGGACAACAAAAATGGTACTTTATGATCACTCGCTTGAACCTCATCAACTAATATATCAATTGCAGGAGCAGGTTCATGCACAGGGGCAGTTGCACTTTCAGGTAAAACATCCTCCTCAACCCTAGCACCATCATCAACAGCCTACAAAAAAATCATATAGAACACAAATGTCTAATCAGCAGAAGTTCAAATTACATAATTAAAGAAGGTTAGCTATGACCACTGACACATAGTGGAAGTCCAAATACAGTAAACATAGAAGGTCAGCTATCAAACTACTATAATACAAAAGGGAACAAAAAGGGCCGGTTATGGAAAGCTCAGAAGTTCAGATGATGTAGCCTTTGAAGTTCAGGTACTGTAAACAGAGAAGGTCACCTAGGAAACACTAGTACTAAAAAGAAGAAGTTTAGAACACATGGAATCAATAAGGGTCACCTATGGCTAAAAACAGTAATAACTGAAAGCTAACAATGAACATTAATGCAAAGAACTATCAAAAGCCAACATAAAAAAACCTCTTCGGTGTGCTCCACGTGGCCTCCTTCACGACCCAAACGAACAGAATCTTGCCTCTGAATCTGTCTAACAACAACACTAGCCTCATCTTCAAAGGCTTGCAACGAGCATCCTGCATTTCCTTGAACAGCCCAAAGCTAGTCTGGAGGTGGGAAGTGCTCTGACGAAGCTCATCAAGAAGTCTAGCTTCAATTGACAAAACCTCCTTCGAAGATTTAGGATAAAAACCGTGGCCGGGAGGAAGAATCCCATCAACGCGACTAAGACGCTCAACAGTTGTCGGAACACGGGCCATCTCCCCACAAACAGTTTCCAGAAGACCATCAATCCTAACTAGGGAAAAATTGGCAGCATCAAACAAACCCTCGGAAGATACGCCACCTGTAGCACTCACACGGGCAGAAGAACTTACTGGATCTACAGGGGGCACCAGTATTGACATATCGGGAGAATTCAAATCTTGGGGAAGTTCCACTCCCTAAGACGGTGGCACGAGGCATAGTAAGAACAGGATGTTCGATACGCCTAAAGAACACAACCTCATTTTGTGTCTTCCACTGCATACAAAACAAAAGTCAACACGTCAGAAAACAAAAGAAGGAACATGGAAACAAAAATATAGAAGACAATATCAGAAGTTCAAGTTAAGCTACACAGGAAAGAATGATGTATAGAAACACTCACAGACAATTTCCCAAACACCCAGTTGATTGGGTCATCATCACCCTTCTTAACCAAGTCAGCCGCAGCAAGCTCAAGAAGCTTGGCCTGATCCATGAAATTGATGTGAGGGTCCTGAAGTCAGGATTAGGCGTCTTGCCAATGATAAGGAAGTCCAGATACATAAGAAGCAGCACGATGGCATAGCCAGTGACAGCTTTTCCTCTGCTAGTCCCTTGCTGATACCTAATAATAGCCCTTCGAATATCATCAACAACCAACTGGCAATAGTCCATATTCTTCATATCTTCAAAGACAAGATTCTCAGCCATTGCTGCCTCCCTAGACACTCGCGTAGACTTACCGAGAATAACAACCTTCATGAAAAGAATTAGGTAAAACACCTGCAGAGCCAGATCATCCTTCGTCTCATCCTTCACAAGTTCCCGGAGGATATTCCGCAGATCCTTTGTCTTGATGTGATCACTCCTAGCGTAGCCAAGTTTGGCCTTCAACCTCATAACAGCGTATCAAACCCATCCTCCAAGGGCCTAGGAGGGGTACGGTCACCTTGAGGGAATCCAAAAAGATGGTGAACAACATCACTTGTAATATGAAGAACCTTGTTCGCCTCACCCATGTCCAGAATCATAGTTGAAGGGTCAATATTCGTGTAGATGTGGCCCATCAAAGGACGAGAAATATTGGAATCAACCTTCAAGACAAACACACAACCAAAACCAGTCTTGATAACCCTCGCCTTGTGCCTAAGCTGAAGCAATTTCGCGCACGCTGTCGGTGTCCTGGGAAAGGGGGTACCCAGACTTGCCTGCCTGCAACCCAGGGCATGGCCCCACCAATGGCCTGGTATGGCCCACCTTCAGCAACAACCACTCAAGACCCTCGCGAGGGGCCAAGCCTTGCCAGGCGGACGACACCAAGACCTCCTCAGGGGCGGCCTCGCTAGGCTGGTTCCCGAGGAGAGGAGATATCTATGCAAAGGCCACCTCGCGAGGTTCACGTGACGTGAGCCATGACGACCAAGGCCAGGAGGGCACCAGCGGGCGTAGAGAACCAGTTTCCTCTTTGGTGCTAAAGGGGCAAGCGCAGGCGAGGAGTCCCGAGGCATCGGGCAAAGATTTCCATATTGGTGCAACAAGACCAAGACCAGCAGGACGGCAGGGCGGAGATCACCGCGGAGCCCACGGCAGCGTCACCACCACAGCCTTTGGCAGGCGAAGACTACCTTTTGTCAGGATAGCTTGTACTAGTTGTCTCCCTTCAAAATTGGCCGTTGTGGGATCCCTTCCCGCCTAACATTTGGGAAGAGGATCAGGGCCTCTATAAATAGGACTAGCCACCACCGTAGTCAGGATCGGCTCATCTTGGATTGGATCCACTCCACCAAGGCCATCTCACCAGCTCATCTAGCTCAAGAACACCTCCCCTCAGGAGGCTGTTCATCCACTGTACTAGTTCATCCTTAGCCCACGAGGCAATCCACCACACCACACTAGAGTAGGGTATTACACCACAACGGTGACCCGAACCAGTATAAACTCTTGTGTCTCTTGTTCCTTGGGTTCGGCGAGCTAGGCCTTGAGATTGTTGCGAGATCAAGCTAGGGAGAGAGAGATCTTCGTGCGCAACCCAGAGTTCGAACCTCAAGGGTTTACCGGAACCCGTAATCCGACATTTGGCACGCCAGGTAGGGGTGCGCTGAAGCAATTCCTCCATCAATCGACGTACTGCTGCTCCACCACATCCATGGCTGGCACTCGTCGAGCCCGTGCTGAGCGCCAGGCCACCCTTGCCGCTCACGTCGCTCAGACGGCGCCCGTTGGCGGACCTCCCCGCTGTTCCCCCTCACCTGCTGCCAACGCTTCCATTGGCCCGGCCGGGAACAAGCAGCAAGCTTCGTCGCTGCACCTCTTCATGCGGCGGGATGGACGTACCTCCACCCCGTCGCTGACTCCGGCCGGCTCGTCGTCCCACGCTCGCCGCGCACCCACGGATGTGCAGGCCATGCTGCTCATGGCACGCGAGCTCCTGCGTTACCGCCCGGTCGACTACCTCTACGACGACTAGCTGGACCGCATCGGCGAGCTCGTCAGCGCTGCTGGGGGCTCTCCCGCACCGTCTCTCTCGTTGCCTCGCCCACCTCCAACTGCGGGCGACGTAGCCCACGGAGCACCTCCACCACATCTGCATCAAGAAGCCGCCCTCGCACCAAGACGCGCGGTCCCGCGGCATGACCCGCCTTGTCGAGCGCCCGCGCACGAAGAAGGAAGCTGCCAAGAAGTCCCGAGGCCGCAAGAAAACGCTCCTGCGCTCCCAACACCACTGCCTCAAGACCGCATGCCGCCTGCGGCTGCAGCGCGTGGATATCAGGATCAGGCTCCGCCTCCGTGACGGGCGTTGGTGACCACAGCAAGTGTCGTGCCTTCACTCCCAAGTTGCGCAGCGTCATCTGGCCCGGCAAGTTCAAGTCCGACCTACCTCCGCGCTACAACGGCACCCCCGACCCTGCTGAGTTCCTGCAGCTCTACGAGCTGAGCATCGAGGCGACCAAAGGCGATGAGATGGTCATGGAGAACTGGTTCACCATGGCCCTCAAGGATGGCGCGCGCTCGTGGCTCCTGAACCTGCTCGCGGGATCGATCTCCTCCTTGGGCGAGATGCGCGAGCGTTTCATCGCCAACTTCCAGGGCACTCGCAACCGCCCGCCGACCGCAGGCGACCTGCGGCGCATCAAGCAGCAGCCAGGGGAAACTCTGCAGAAGTACATCCAGCGCTTCACAACGTCCGCCTCAAGATCCCCAAGGTGACGGACGAGGTCATCATCTCGATGTTCTCCGATGGCGTCCGTGACGTCAAGATGAAGGAGGAGCTCGCCATCCATGAGGAACTATGCACGGTCCTGGAGATGTTCAATATGGCAACCAAGTGCGCAAGGGCTGAGGAAGGGCGCCTTTCCCTCCTCGAGCTCCCAGTTGCTGGCCAGGAGGACAAGAAGGCCAAGATCAAGGACATGAAGCGGAAGGGGGCTGCCGTGCTCGCGGCGGAGCTAGAGATGAAGCGTGACCGCAACCACCCCGAGTCATCCAAGGCCAACCGCCCATTCTGCGCCTTCCACAACATTCACAGCCACAACAACAGCGACTGTCAGGAGCTCAGGGCCATCCGAGATGGGCGCTTTGGTCGACGCCCCGAGCGTAACGACCGAGGCTACGGCCGAGGAGGAGGACGAAGTGGAGGACGCTGGGACGACCGCGGACCCCGCCCGGAGTGGCGCGACCGGCCTCGCAAGGGTGCCTGGAGAGACTAGTCTCGTGAGGACCGCCCCCAGGGCAACACCGGCCTCCCTCCATTGCTGCCCCCACCAAGAAGGAACGACGACCACCATCAAGACGAGGGGGCCGGGGGCTTCCAGGAGCCACGCGCCATCAGCTGTATCTTGGGTGGTGCTAAATCCCCATCCTCTTAGCGTATCTTCAAGCAGTTTGCTCGTGAGGTGAACACGGCCCTTCCCTGGCTCAAGGCCATGCACTCGCTCAGGTGGTCCAAGTGCGCCATCACCTCCAGCTTGCTAGACCAGCTCAAGTGCGCAGCAACCGCCGGCGCCCTCCCAATGCTCTTCTCACCCGTCATCGGCAACGTTCAAGTCACCAAGACCCTCATCAAAGGCGGCGCAGGGCTCAATGATCTGTCCGTCGAGACATTCGACAGCCTCCAAGTGCCATACGATCATGTCGCGACCAGACCCGAATGGATCTAGCGCTCTGTGCTCAGTGTCATCCCTGGATCAGTAATGCTGACACCACACAAGATTTCAAGGATTTATAGCAGAGTAGCAATCACACACTTATTACATCGTTGTCCACAAGGGAACTTAATACAATAATATGGCTTAAGGCCATCTAATAATAACAGCGGAAGGCTTGGAAAACGAGTGAGTCCATCAACTCCAACGGCATCACCGAGTATAGAACCACAACCTAACATCTTACTCGTCGTAAATGCAGAAGTCGCAACATGAAAAATTGCAGCCCGAAAATGGGTCAAGACATGGAATATCTTGGCAATGTAACACATAGAGAACAATGAAGCAATAAGCCTACACTACATGCATATTTGGCTGGTGGTAAGGCTCTCACGGTTACATTTTTGCGAAAAGCCAATTTTTCCCTACATCAAAGGAATAATTTTATTTAACTATCATGGTGGTTGTTAAACATTGAGAATGGTTGACGGCATCCTCAATCCCAATTAAAAAGTACTCATTAAAACCCAATAACTTTATTATTAGAAGTAACATGTTGAGATTCACATGATATTCAAGTACTAGATACTCAAAACGCCCATAACCGGGGACACGGCTAATCATGATTAGTTTTACACTCTGCAGAGGTTTCATGACTTTTCCCCACAAGACTCGATCGCCTCCGCTTGGTTCTCGTGACTACATGGTGTTTGAGAAGCGGATGACCGAGACATAGTCTTTCGAAGTGCTAGCACCTTACATGTGGGTAGACCGTACCAACCTACATCCCCTACATCAGCTAGCCTACCCGTAAGAGTTCGCACAACTTAGTCAACTACGCCAGAGCCCATAATTGGCTTGTGGCTGCACACGGAAGTTTCTAGTTTGAATAATCTTATGATCCCTTAGAGCACGGGTGGCGGTCCAAGAAATACAGTAAGTCTGATAGAAACCAGGTGCCTCAGTCCACCCAGATGTGTGTTTAAGTTGCCACCTTAGATAAACCATTAATTATCAATCTCACATCTGTCATGGATATTCACTCACCCAATCCACGTCTACTAGCATAGCATGGCATAATCAAGCAAACGTAGAAGTAACTCCCAAGGTTTCATAAGAAAACGGGTAATAGGTACTACCTCAATCTACTTCCCATCCCACAATTTGATTAGATCCTAATCATGCAAGTGTTTGAGGGTTTGATCTAATGCATAAAACTGGGTAGTAGAAAAGTATGATCAAAGTGTTACTTGCCTTGCTGATGATCCGTGAGTCCTAGAGATTCGAAATAACAAGCGGCGCACTCCGGGTGATCTAACGCATAAACAACAAGCATACAATAAGTACTCATCTAATGCACAGGAAATCTCGAATAAAAGATCTAACCAGATAGTTCAACCTAAGAACCCTGGTGGCAAAAGAATCGAATCAAATAAAGCATCGAAAGTCGGAACTCGAGAGAGAACGACTCGGTTTAGCAAATCTGAAATTAAGTCAAAATTTCACAGTAGCAAAACTCTGTGAAAGTAGGTTAGTCGAAACGGCGGTTTCGTTACGAAACTCCAGGCGCTTGAATCACCTGATTCCGATAAACGAGCAAGAAATAAAACAGTTTTGAAAATCGGATCAGAAATCGAATCTGAAAAATAACGGATTAAATCGGATTTAAAAGAAAACGACGAACGAACTAAATAACGGACGTTCGTTAACAGAACGAATCCAACGAACGCGTTCATTGAAACGAACGGGTCGGTGAACGTTCGTTAATTAAGAAAACCAAAAAAAAACGAATCTAGGTTTTTTTTTTAAAACCGAACTTTGCAAAAAAAACCGGATCGGGTCTTTTGAGAAAACCGGATCGGATCGGGCGCTGGCGGTGGCTACTCCGGCGGTCACCGCTGGCTCCGGCGGGTCTCCGCGGTCGGGCGGGTCGGCGGTTGGCGCGGGTCGAGGGGCTCCGGGCGATGGCGGCGGTTCGCGACGAGGGCGACGCGGCGGGCGTTGGGCGACGGCGGCGGCTCGGCTTGGGAGGCGGCGGCAAGGGCGAAGGGTGAGAGAGAGAGGGGGGGCCGGGTTATAAAGGGGAGGGGGCTCCGGTTGCGTGGGGGAGGGGCACGGCTGCCATGGCTCCGGCATGTCCGAGCCGAGTCGGGCGGCGGCAAGGGCGGGACTTCCTCTCCAGCTGCGGCGCGAGGGGAAGGGAGGTGGGCGGGCGCCGGGCTGGCCTGGCTGGCTGGGCCGGTGGGCCTGGTCCAGTGGGCGGCGCGTTATTTTTTTTAAAAATTAAAACTAAACGAATTAAAAAAATACCAAATGAATTCCAAATTAAATAAAACAAATTTTCTCCGACTCCTAAAAATGAGTCGAACAAAATGAACTTTTAAAAACTGCAACTTGCAAATAAATTTTAAAATGCTCATTTTGCCTAAGCAAAATAAATCTTCAAAACCAAATTTGATTTATTTAAAATATCTTCGCTTTTCCTAAATATTGGGAAAGTCATATTATTCCCTCTCTTGAGATTTTATAGGAAAAACTTTATGAAGATAATTAAATAAATCCAATGATCCTATTTCCAAAATTTGAGAAATCCCAAATATGACAATAATGAAACTTCCAACTCTCTCCGAGGGTCCTTGAGTTGCGTGAAATTTTCTAGGATCGGAAAAATGCGAGAAAATATGATATGCATGATGATCTAATGTATAACATTCCAAATTGAAAATTTGGGATGTTACAAACCTACACCCAAAATATGAATCTCGCAATCGAGATACGGGGTGTCTAGAAATTAGGTGAGGGTGGGCCTAGAGCAAAACTTCCTCTCTTTCCTGTGTGGCTTCATCCTCGGTGTGGTGGCTCCACTGAACTTTGCAAAACTTGATAACCTTGCTGCGGGTAACTCTCACCGGCATAATCGAGAATCTTAATCGGTCTTTCCTCATATGTCAAATCATCCTTCAACTGAATTGCTTCCAATGGTACTGTGTCTCTTAACGGTACCTCTGCTATCTCGGGTGACATTTCTTCAATCGAGAAACATGGAATACATCATGAACTCCTCGATACCCTTCCGCAATTCCAACTTATAAGCAACTTCTCCCATGCGTTGCAAAATCTTATACGGTCCAACGAAACGGGTGCTAACTTTCCTTTAACTCCAAAACGCTTAACTCCTCAAGCGGGGATACTACGAGATATACTCTGTCTCCAACTTCATACTCAATCGCTGCGCTTTGAATCGGCATAGCTCTTTGTCCGGACTGGGCTACCTTGAGCCTGTCTCGAATCAACTTAACTTTCTGCTCAGACTCCTTAATCAAATCTGGTCCGAACAACCGACGATCTCCGCCATTCCCCATAACAATGGTGTCCTGCACCTTCTTCCATACAGAGCCTCGAATGGTGCCATCTTCAAGCTGGTTTGGTAACTGTTGTTGTAGGAAAATTCTGCATACGGCAAATTGTCATCCCAGCTAGATCCATAATCTAGGGCACAAGCTCTCAAAGATGTCTTCCAAAATCTGATTGACTCTCTCGGTATGTCCATCGGTGCGTGGGTGGAAAGCTGTATGAATTCCAATCGGGTTCCCAATGTTTCGTGCAACCGGGTTCCAAAATTTCGAGGTAAACTGGGTTCCTCTATCTCGTCTGATGCTCCTCGGAACTCCGAGTAAGCACACAATTCTGGTCATGTATATCTTTGCCAACTTAGCACTACTATAGGTAGTCTTGACCGGAATAAAATGAGCTACCTTTGTTAAACGGTCGACTATAACCCAAATCGAGTCATATCCTGAACGAGTCTTTGGCAATCCTGTGATAAAATCCATGCCTAGTTTATCCCACTTCCATTCGGGTATCGGCAATGGTTGTAACAATCCTGCTGGCTTCTGATGTTCTACCTTTACTTTCTGACATATATCGCAAACTGCTACATACTCCGCAATATCCTTCTTCATTCCGGTCCACCGTAAAGTATTCTTCAAATCCAAGTACATCTTGGTATTTCACGGTGAATCGAATAGGGTGAATCATGGGCTTCTTGTAAAATCAACTTCACGATCTACGGGTCATTGGGCACATAAACACGATCTTCGAACCATAGGGTATCGTGCTCGTCCTCACGAAATCCTTTAGCTTTTCCTTTGCTCATTTTCTCCTTTATAGTGGCAACTTCCTTATCTGCCTTCTGGGCTTCTCTGATATTGTCCATCAGTGTCGACTGAATCTCCAATGCTGCTACATAGCCTCTCGGAACTATTTCCAAACATAGCTCTCGAAGGTCCTCGGCTAACTCATTCGGTATTCATCCCATCATTAGGGAATTGACGCGTGGCTCTTACGGCTCAATGCGTCTGCCACTTACATTAGCCTTCCCGGGTGATAATGCAATCTCATGTCATAATCCTTAATAAGCTCTAACCATCTCCTTTGTCTCGAGATTCAATTTCATACGTGGTGAAGATGTACTTCAAACTCTTGTGATCCGTATATACTTCACAATGATTTCCAATGAGAAAATGTCTCCACGTCTTCGTGGCATGCACTACGGCTGCTAACTCCAAATCATGAGTGGCATAATTCAACTCATGGGGCTTAAGTTGTCGCTAAGCATCTGAAACAACTCTTCCTTCCTGCATAAGCACTGCTCCAAGTCCTCGGCGTGAAGCGCCGCAATACACCTCATAATCCTTAGTCCGATCCGCAATATCAAAACTGGTGAGGTAACCAATCTTTTCTTCAACTCCTGAAAACTTGCCTCACAGTCCTCGGTCCATGTGAATTTATTTTCCTTCTTCAACAATTACATCATAGGCTTGGCAATCCTTGAGAAATTCTCAATGAACCTTCGGTAGTATCCTCGCGAGTCCAAGGAAACTCCGAATCTCTCCAACTGTCGTTGGTGCTTCCCATTTGGTTACGGTCTCAACTTTCGTGGGGTCAACTGCTATCCCTTCTCCGGATATAACATGTCCGAGAAATCCAACTTCCTTTAACCAAAACTCACATTTGCTGAACTTGGCATACAACCGGTGTTCCTCAGTTTCTCCAAAACCAATCGCAAATGTTCCTTGTGTTCCTCTTCATTTTTCGAGAAAATCAAAATGTCATCAATGAACACCACGACGAACTTATCCAAAAACTCCATAAACACTTTGTTCATCAGGTTCATGAAATAGGCTGGTGCGTTAGTCGATCCAAATGACATAACGGTATACTCATATAGTCCATATCTCGTGGTAAATGCTGTCTTGGGTATGTCCTGCTCCCGAATCTTCAATCGATGGTACCACGATCGCAAGTCGATCTTGAAAACACCTTCGCTCCTTGCAAGAGATCAAACAGGTCATTTATCATAGGTAGTGGGTACTTGTTCTTGATTGTTACTTCATTCAATCCACGATAATCAACAACCATTCTTAACGATCCATCCTTCTTCTCCACTAGCAAAACGGGTGATCCCCAAGGTGAAGAGCTTGGGCGAATACAACCTTTATCCAAAAGTTCCTTAATCTGCTTCTTGATTTCCGCCAAATCCTGTGCTGGCATCCTATACGGTCGCTTCGATATCGGGCCTGTTCCTGGCAACAGCTCGATCAAAAACTCAATGTCTCTATCCGGTGGCATTCCTGGCAATTCTTCCGGAAATACATCAGGAAAATCCTTCACCACTGGTACTTCTTCCTGTACCACGACTCGATAAGCAATTAACTTGTGCTCTCCTCGGCTCGTGCCGTGATACATACTTAATCCTTCTTCCTTCGTGTGGTGAGCAAAATTGATCTAGTGGAGCAATCAATGTTTCCTCCATACTTTGATAACCAATCCATTCCTAATATCACATCCAATCCTTGGGATTCCAGAACTATTAGGTCCGAGGGGAAAACATAGTGTCCAATCCTTAATGGCAGTCGATCACACCATTTACTAGCCATGTACTGCTCCGTGTGAGGTTACTAGCATGGGTGACTTAAGGGCTTGGGTTGGTAACTTGTACTTATCCACAAATCCCCTTGATATGTATGAATGTGATGCACCAGTATCGAAAAGAACGACTGCAGTAAATGACTTAACCCAAAACTTACCGATTACTGCATCGGGCTGATCTTCAACCTCCTCCACTTCAATGTGGTTCACCTGTCCTCTATTGAAAGGGTTGGGCTTCTTTCCAGAGCTTCCATTGCCATTTCCATTCTGGCCTTCCGGACAGTCATTAGCATAATGCCCAGTCTTGCGGCACTTAAAACAAGTAACATGACTCAGGTCTACTTTGGATGGTGTTGACGGGTTGGTGCGATTCTGTCCGTTGCTTCCTCCATTCCCGTTCCCATTCTTGGTGTTGTTATGGTTATGCGAATTTCCTCCTCCATGGGTATTCTGAAACTGAATTCCTGATTTAGGGGTATAACGAGGTTTCTGCTGAGCTCAGTTATACTTCCCTTGTCCATACTTCCGCTTGTGGTTCTCAATTTCTTTCGCTTTCCTTCAAGTTGATGTCTGCAAACTTCACTCTTTCACCATCCGTGCATCCTGCATGGTCAGCTCCTTCCTATCTTATGGAGCCGGTCATCTGCTACAATTGGCTCGGTGCTAATGGAATACACCGGATTTAGTCTAAGGAAACGAGTCGATGATCCGCAGTGGTGGTGGCGGTGGGTTGTTGTTGTGGTTGTTGCCACAGTTCTCGCACTGCTGTTTGAATCGGGGTATTCGCTGCTGGATCAGTTGGGTGATCTCTGGCGGAAAAGCGAATCCGGGTCGCGTCTCGGAGGCATCGATGGGTTTAGAAAAGATGAGAATTTAGAATAGAATGAGGTCTAAGGGGAATCACTACCCAAATGCACATGAGCAAATACACACAAAATCACTTCATTCAATCAAACAAAAGCTTACAACGATCTAACTATCGCCAAAGGTGCGTGTACTATAATGTTTACATGGAGGGGATACTACTAATATGTGGGGACTTCTACTAATTTGAACCGTGGAAGACTCCATAATGTCTCGCTTCCAGCTTCGCCTTTCAAAGTCGGGTTCACTTGGATCCGAATCGGTGTCGTCGATGTTGATGTAGTCGCTGGGCAATCGACATATCGGTCTTCATTCCCGAGCGCCAACTTCTTCTTGAGTTCTTCAATCTCGTACTTAAGATCGTTATTGTGTCTTGCTAGAGCTACGATCTCGCCCATATAGTCCTTGCGAGTTGTCTTTAGTTCTTCTTCAAGCTCGATGATCCTTCCCTTTGCATTCTCGCAACTCCAACATATCATTGCACATCCGGTTCTCCTGGCGCCGAATGTGCTGGTTTAACTCTGGATAAATGTTGCAATGGATCTATCCTTCTTAGTGTTGACGACTTCCCATTTGTCGTCTCGGCGTCCGCAAATCTGGTAGATTGTGTCCTTGAGGTCTTCTTGATAAACTTCTCCAATGCGTCCCATGGTGATGTGAGCTGCCATGCTCTTTCCTGCACTCCAAGTTGGTGCAATCGAAAACACTATCTATTGGCTTGGTGATTGGGGCGAATGTCCTTCCCGAACGTGAGCGTGAATCTTCCAGCGCTCCTCTTCAGGCAGAGTGGCGTTGAAAGTTCCGGTGAAACTTGGTAATCCAATGTTCAGGTACTTGGTAACTTCCTTCAAGTGAAATCCAAAAGGTGTGCCTTCGTCCGGTTGGGTGTACTTGATCTTCGCGTCCGTCATCCTAAAGAGAGTAGAAAAGAGGAGGAGTTAGAAAATGGGAAGAGAATAGTGATCTATGGCTTTATCTTAGTGGTCGTGTCCTATAGTCAGCGTGTGCTCTGATACCATTCTCTGTCGCGACCAGACCCGAATGGATCTAGCGCTCTGTGCTCAGTGTCATCCTCGGATCAAGAATGCCGACACCACACAAAGATTTGAAGGATTTATAGCAGAGTAGCAATCACACACTTATTACATCGTTGTCCACAAGGGAACTTAATACAATAATATGGCTTAAGGCCATCTAATAATAACAATGGAAGGCTTGGAAAACGAGTGAGTCCATCAACTCCAACGGCATCACCGAGTATAGAACCACAACCTAACATCTTACTCGTAAATGCTCAGAAGTCTGCAACATGAAAAGTTGCAGCCCAAAACGGGTCAAGACATGGAATATATGGCAATGTAACACATAGAGAACAATGAAGCAATAAGCCTACACTACATGCATATTTGGCTGGTGGTAAGGCTCTACGGTTACATTTTTTGCGAAAAGCCAATTTTTCCCTACATCAAAGGAATAATTTTATTTAACTATCATGGTGGTTGTTAAACATTGAGAATGGTTGACAGCATCCTCAATCCCAATTAAAAAGTACTCATTAAAAACCCAATAACTTTATTATTAGAAGTAACATGTTGAGATTCACATGATATTCAAGTACTAGATACTCAAAACGTCCATAACTGGGACACGGCTAATCATGATTAGTTTTACACTCTGCAGAGGTTTGCGACTTTTCCCCACAAGACTCGATCGCCTCCGCTTGGTTCTCGCACTACATGGTGTTTGAGAAACGGATGACCGAGACATAGTCTTTCAGAAGTGCTAGCACCTTACATGTGGGTAGACCGTACCAACCTACATCCCCTACATCAGCTAGCCTACCCGTAAAAGTTTGCACAACTTAGTCAACTACGCCAGAGCCCATAATTGGCTTGTGGCTGCACACAGAAGTTTCTAGTTTGAATAATCTTATGATCCCTTAGAGCCTGGGTGGCGGTCCGAAGAAATACTGAGCAAGTCCTCGATAGAAACCAGTGCCTCAATCCACCCAGATGTGTGTTTAAGTTGCCACCTTAGATAAACCATTAATTATCAATCTCACATCTGTCATGGATATTCACTCACCCAATCCACGTCTACTAGCATAGCATGGCATAATCAAGCAAACGTAGAAGTAACTCCCAAGGTTTCATAAGAAAACGGGTAATAGGTACTACCTCAATCTACTTCCCATCCCACAATTTGATTAGATCCTAATCATGCAAGTGTTTGAGGGTTTGATCTAATGCATAAAACTGGGTAGTAGAAAAAGTATGATCAAAGTGTTACTTGCCTTGCTGATGATCCGCGAGTCCTAGAGATTCAAATAACAAGCGGCGACTCGGTGATCTAACGCAGACAAACAACAAGCATACAATAAGTACTCATCTAATGCACAGGAAATCTCGAATAAAAGATCTAACCAGATAGTTCAACCTAAGAACCCCGGTGGCAAAAGAATCGAATCAAATAAAGCATCGAAAGTCGGAACTCGAGAGAGAACGACTCGGTTAGCAAATCTGAAATTAAGTCAAAATTTCACAGTAGCAAAACTCTATGAAAGTAGGTTAGTCGAACGGCGGTTTCGCTATTTAAACTCAGGCGCTTGAATCACCCGATTCCGATAAACGAGCAAGAAATAAAACAGTTTTGAAAATCGGATCGTAAATCGAATCAAAAATAACGGATTAAATCGGATTTAAAAGAAAGCGATTTAACGAACTAAATAACGGACGCTCGTTATCGTAAGCGAATCCAACGAACGCGTTCATTGAAACGAACGGGTCGGTGAACGTTCGTTAATTAAGACAACCGACAAAAAATAAACCCACTCTAGGTTTTTTTTTAAAACAAACCCGAACTTTGCAAAAAAACAACCGGATCGGGTCTTTTTGAGAAAACCGGATCGGATCGGGCGCGGGCGGTGGCTACCTCCGGCGGTCACCGCGGGCTCCGTGGGTCTCCGGCGGGTCAAGGGTCGGGCGGTTGGCGGCGGGTCGGCGAGGGCTTCGGGCGACGGCGGGCGGTTCGGCGACGAGGGCGACGGCAAGGGCGTTCGACAGGCGGCGGCTCGGCTTGGGAGGCGGCAAGGCGGCGATGAGAGAGAGAGAGGGGGGCGCGGGTTATAAAGGGGGGAGGGGGGGCCTGCTGCGTGGGGGAGGGGGCATTGCTGGCTCCCAAGGTCCGAGCCGGGAGTCGGGCGGGCAAGCGGGCGGCGGGATTCTCTCAAGCGGCGAGGGGGAAGGGGAGGTGGGCCGGGGGCGCTGGCCTGGGTCGGCTGGCTGGCCGGGCCTCGTCTGTAAGGCGCGTTATTTTTTTTTAAAATTAAAACTAAACGAATTAAAAAATACCAAATGAATTCCAAATTAAATAAAACAAATTTTCTCCGACTCCTAAAATGAGTCGAACAAAATGAACTTTTAAAAAGCGCAACTTGCAAATAAATTTTAAAATGCTCATTTTGCCTAAGCAAAATAAATCTTCAAAACCCAAATTTGATTTATTTAATATATCTTTGTTTTTCCTAAATATTGGGAAAGTCATATTATTCCCTCTCTTGAGATTTTATAGGAAAAACTTTATGAAGATAATTAAATAAATCCAATGATCCTATTTCCAAAATTTGAGAAATCCCAAATATGACAATAATGAAACTTCCAACTCTCTCCGAGGGTCCTTGAGTTGCGTGAAATTTTCTAGGATCGGAAAAATGCGAGAAAATATGATATGCATGATGATCTAATGTATAACATTCCAAATTGAAAATTTGGGATGTTACAGATCAGCTACAGCCTACCAAGCCTTTCTCAAGAGTGACCGACGGCTCCACCACCCAGATAGGGTTGGTCCGCCTCCCTGTCACCTTAGGCCAGCGTGACAGCTACCGCTCCGAGCTCATCGACTTGGACGTCACCCACATCCGCCTGCCGTACAACGACATCCTTGGATATCCATCCTTGGCCAAGTTTATGGCAGTGACCCACCATGGCTACAACGTCCTCAAGATGCCAGGGAGCGGCGGCATCATCACAGTCCCCTGTGAGGAAAAGGAGGCGGTGTGCTCCCTCGAGCGCGCTTACCAAGCTACAGCGGCCGAAGACCCCAACAAAGAAGGCACCCTGTACCCTCCTGAGGCCATCCCCAAGAAGAAGAAGCAGCTACTCCGCCAAGGGCCTCAGGAAAGCGTTGTTTCCAGTGGCACCACCTCAGGATCTGCGCCCGCAGCTGGGGCTCCTCCTTCCCTTGCATAGGAAGGCGCGCCTGGCGCCCTCCTCAAGCTGGGCTCGGGGGCTCTCTTCTGGAGGGCCTCAGACCTAGCCAACGTCACGAGGGAGGCGCTCGGACACCATGTGGAGGCGTGCTTTGCCGCATGTTTCCCTCAAGGGGGCACAAGGCGTGGAGCGCCTAGTACTCAGGAGTTCATCACCAAGGCGATCCAGGAGCTTCAAGAGGCAATGACCATGTGTGGCGACCGTCGCCCACCACCCAGCGCAGCTCCTCATCCTGGCGAGGACGGCGGGCTACGCGTCTGCGTCGACATTCCAGGGCTCAACAGGGCCGCATCTCAGGGACGTTTCTGGCCTTTGCGCGTTGGACGGTGCGAGGGTCCACCTCACAGCTATGTTCGCATGCCATGGCCTCCCGAACGCGGCTGTCACCTTCCAGCGCCACTTGCAGACCATTCTAGAGGCTCAGGAGGCCAGGCATTATGCTGTCCTGGCAGAGATCACGACAATTCTTCAGGATCTACCTAGGCCTAAGGAGCCTCCTGAGTCTCAGGACCCTGGCGGCTCGTGAGGAGCGACTTCTCCGACATGCAACTTCAGCTACTCCAACACCACTCCAGCTACGGTATCAAGTGACTCTTTCCAGTTCATTCAGTTGGGGGCGCCCTTCGGGCAGCATTATCCCCAGGTCGCATGGGCCTGTCCCTGCAACGTATATCCTTTTGCATCTATAGCTTACTCTGTTGGGAGCGCCTCTCGGGCTGCATCATCCCCAAGCCGCTCGGGTCCGTCCCAGTGGCATGTATCGTTCTTGCATCTATCTGAGCTAACCTGCCTCATTGTTTGAGCCATTTCATGATTATCACCTGCTTACCTGTTACCCCTCGCGGCCACCCGCATTGCTGACCGGCCTCCTGCTCATCCCGCAACGGGGGCTACACATGTTGGCACGGTGCTTGTGCTCGGCCCCGTCCCTGCAACGCTGACAAACCTGAGTGGTCGAGCTCTGGCTCGCGTCATGCCCCGCGCACGTCACCTCACCAGGCCCTCGGTGCCTTCATCTTCTTGCGAGATGACCAGCGGCAGACCAGCAAACGCGGTTGCAATCTGTATTCCTCCCTCACGCTATCCTGCAGGAATCTCCGGAGGCTGACAACAGGCGGCGCCGCAGGCTCCTTATTTCTTCATGCAATCTGCTTGCGCGTTAAAGGGGGGGCTCTGGAGCATCGCATCTCAGGAGCTCATACTGACTCTCCAACCCTCACCCACTAGCGTTGACCACGGCATAACGACCTGGCATACCAGCGGTGGCTGAGCTCGCTCGAGGGTCGGGACCCGAGGACGTAGAGTACCTAGGAGAGCATGAAAAAGGAAGGGAGGCCAGCGCGAGCCTAGCCCGGTCGTCCCGCAACCGCTAACGCACGAATCGGACGATGCACACGAAAACCGCCTCAGGCTCGATAAGATAATTCACGCATTCAAATAAGGCCGGCACGAGACTTAGGATTTCCGGCTCCTGCAGCCTGGCTCCAGCAATGTCGCCTTCCGTTTCCACCTTTAGGAAGCTGCTTGCACGCCAAGGGGGACCTCTCGAGCATCACGCCTCAGGAGCTCTTACCGGACATTGGGCCGCTCACCTCCTGGCTTTGACCACGACATTGTGACCTGGCATACCAGCGTCGGCTGAAGGCTGCCTGGGGACTGGGACCTGTCAACGTAGAGCGCTAAGCTGCTGCAAGGGTGAAAAGGGGGAACAATGCTGAAGCAAGACATGCGATCACGAATTTCATAATATAAATAACATTTGATGCAAAAGCGCTACAAATCCTTTACACACCTGACGGTGTCTTGGACTAAGGGGTACTGACCACGTCATCTCCCGACCAGCTGGATCGGGCCGAGGACCCCCGTGACGGTTCACTATTGAGCCAGTTCGGACAGCCCATGCCGCATACAAGGAAGACTCCACAAGACTTGGCGCTCAAGCCAAGGACTCTCCAAAACCCTAGGCCTCCGGTGTGTTATATATACCGAGGCCAGGCTAGTCGATGGACAATCTCATATTCATTACTACTATCTCGTGGTAGATACATGTACTCTGTACTACACCCCATATGAATACAATAAAGAGCAGCATGTAGAGTATTATCTCTTCGAGAGAGCCTGAAGCTGGGTAAAATCCCGTGTCCATGTTACCATCGCTCCAAGACGCCTAGCTTAGGACCCCTACTATGAGATACGCCGGATATAGAACCGACATTGGTGCTCTCGTTGAGAGCCTGCTAGGTGATCGACACGGATCGATGTGATGATCAGGTGATATTTTTCAGTTAGATCTATCCCATATATATTATCTCTTTTTGCAAAATCATTGGTTCTCAAGGTCAGGCTACTTTATTTGCGTAAGCGAGATCAAGAAATTTTCTAGCGGCGGCCATGTCCACTACACCGCCGTAATCGTCGATCCGAGGTGTGATGCTATTAGCGGCACACCCAAAGGCAATTTATATATACCCGTCTGCCGAGGCGATCCGCCAAGGGCGCCGATCACGCATGCACGATTTCAAGGCGACGGCAACACACCAGGCCGGCGGTAACTCATCTATGCAGAAACACAGGGAGATTCCCTCCTTCCTTCCTTTTTTTATATTATTTAATGAAGTCTTTTGCGCTGGTGGCTTGTCTCGTGCATATTTCATATACAGGATTAGCTTGACCCCAGCGTGAGGAGTAGTACTATACTACTACTACTTGCTAACCTCCGCATGAGATACTAATATCTCCTGTGCCGTATTGATTTTAACCTGATGACTAATTGCTACAGCATCCGCTATTGTTGTGCCAGATAATAGTACGGCCTATATAATGGTGCAGTTCTATCCGCGGTCCTACGAACGCAACACCGGAAACTCGAACCACCCTGTGATTTCGGGTTTTTTCACGCCTTCACTGCATGACGCCGGCGCCCAGCATCAACATCGACTTCGGCACCAGATACTCGTGGCCCATGCAGGCTATCAAGGCGGCGAGAAGCCTGGCGACCGAACTCTGTCCCAGCGTTGGGGACACGTGTCGAGCCAACCCGTTCAGGGCCAAAATCATACACTGACTGGATAAGAACTCACCTGCCAGAAAAGGAAATCCGACCCAATGAGAGCGCACAGCATTAGTAATCGCCCATGTAGAACATATTGGGGCCAACAACTAGAATTCGGATCGATGGCCGCACAACAGGAAGACCTGATCCATTTCCTCTTTTATTTATTATTTAATTATTACTAAAGCAGTCTATGCTTTTGACTAATCATCTGTCTTTGTGCACTTCCCACGTGTAAGCACTAATACTATTACTAGTGCTGCCTGTGCCCACGTAATGGACGCAACAAATCTCTCTCCTCGGATTGCTACATAGTGGAGGCAAGGACCATAAGCATACACAGCACACAGGACTATAGATTTGTATAGACTGCTATTTATTTGCTTTGATCGGCTATGGACAAGGTCATCAAACAGGTTTAATCTCTCCTATCTATTCCCTTTAGCACGTAAAATTATTATTACGCACAGAGCATTTTTCTGTTGCTTTCTATTGCCTTAGTTTTGCAGAAATATTCTATCGGCATTTGTACGTGGCGATTTCCGTCCCCGTCAGTCTGAACAATGTCTCGATTGGGCGATCGCTTTTTCCTAAGCCTGGCACACATCTAAAATTGATTGTGGCTGTGTCATCACCTCGGCCAGTCGACCTGCGCAGACGCCTCCGTGCGACCACTCCATCGAGCTGACCGCGGCGCTCAAGCCACTTTTTTCTAAATCATTTACATCACTTAAATTAATTAAGTAGAAGAGATTTCTTTTTAAAATATCTTATTATTATTGGCTTGCACTATTTTCTATGCTCAGATAAATGATCGGGTTCCGGCAGCGCTGTCACCTCGGCGTACCGACGTACCATGTCACCTCGGCTCGACCGGGGCTTCGTCATCACTTCATTAACCCACGCCGGGGACTTCGACGTCATACTGCCGGCTAGCTCCATCACCTCGGTCAAACTGGGGGTTCCACCTCGCCACCTTGGTCGTGCTACGTAACCACTTCAGAGTGTCGAGCTCTTCGCTCCGCCACCTCGGGACCAGCTCGGGGGCTGGGACCTTGTCCCGCATCAAGCTTGGACCGCGTCATCAATGCCGAACACATTAACCAACTAAGTTGCTTTCATGCTCAAAAACTTTCAGTTTTAAATTTTGTTCGGTTCGACCAAGCATTATACTTTCTTGGCAAAAAGTTGTTTGTGAAAAATTTCCATGTCATAACTTTGTTTGTGACACACAAACTAAAATACCCCGTTTATTTGGGGACTTCCTTTATGAAGCTTTTCCTCTTGCATACGATTATACTTGTACGGCTTTGTTCCTTGTTCCTGTATTACGCCACAATATGCACCATATTGACTTAAGTGTTCCGCAAACTGGGTTGCCTTGCTCCTGTGTGTACAGCCTACGTTCCCGATTGTCCGGCTAGGGAGTAAAGGGAGCACCTCTGCGATTTTCATGATCGGGTCATCTGAGCTCGGACCTCAGACTGGGTGAAGCCGAAAGCTAGCGCTCTTATTGTTTTCAATCATGGTCGGCACACAACGGAACTCATGAGTACAAAAAATCTATTGCACAAGTCTCATAGTGACAATGAGCAACGAAGAAAGGTATCGGTGGAGGTACTATTTTCTTCAAGATGCTTCTTACACTTCGCCAAGAATATAGCATAAGTTCCTCGAGCGCTTTATGTCTCGTTACAGCCTTATGGCTCGACCGCTCGTTATCTAAACACCGCTGATATTCTCGATAGGTGGAGTACATAACACTTTTCGGTCCTTGACCGAAGAGGGAGAAGCCGACGATCGGTTAAGATGCGTTTAAAGTTCGGGTGAACACAGATATGATACAAGTACTTCGGTACGTAGGATCATTATACATAAAAATTCTTTTACCCAAGTCACTTGGGGGCTCTTAAATTTATATGAGTCGTTTTATAATAAATGATTTCTTCCTAGTCGTTGCAAAGTCTTTTTCTATCACTCCTTTTTCGATGCGAGTGTGTGGTCAATAGCCGAGGAGCCTAATTTCTCTCTCAAAGCCGCTAGAGTTTAGTTTGCTAAATTGGCCTAACGAGAAGTACCCTGCCATAGGGATAGGAGGTTGAAGCCGTAGGCTGACCCGCTTGAAGTCTTGAGATAGGATGTGTCATATTAAACCACGACATAAGCACTTTTTTTCTAAGACCAATTTTTGGATTGGCACCGAACACTTGATCTTGTTCGGACGTCAAGTTTTTATTGACGTTTTTTGGTTTTCCAAGCCTATGGCACTTTTAAACTATTTGTGTGTTTCCAGCATAAGTCTCGCAGTGCAATGCCGGGCACCTTTAGAGATTCGGCAAAAACATTCTCGGATATTGCTATATATGCATCAGTTTTGAATTGTGTCTTCAGCCAATAGTTGGGTTGCCCGGCTCTTGTGCTTGCCTCCTACGTTCCACTTTGTCCGGCTAGGTGTGCAAAGGGAGAACCACTATGATTGTGCTTCCAGCTCACATGGTAAAGCACCCCAGTGGAGAAAGCTGAAAGCTGACTGTCACAATAAGCGTAAATTGGTCAGCGATCCAATGACTATGTTAAATGACGGGCTATTCATAACATTGGCCAAAGCGTTTACGGCTTGACCTCGACTGTCGCCGAACACTAACTCGGGGCTAGTTACTGGCTTCCCAACTTAAAGCTCCTATGACTAAGTGAAAGTTATAAAGCCCGCATATCTGATTGCCTCGTTTCTGCTAACACAACCGCCTTCGGGCACTGAGACGACGGCTAAGGGTTGTTTTGTTATTGCGGAAACACCCTGCATAGTATCTACAAGGGGGTGGAAGCCGAGGATGGGCCACTTTCAACTGATAAACGGTCGCAACGGAGTCAAAGTAAACATATCATCGGCATTTGTATTTAATATACAAGGGTTGCCTTCCGTAATCATCGTTATAATGCCATACATATGCATCAATTTGACTTAAGATTTTGGCCAAGCTGGGTTGCCTGGCTCCTTTGCTTACCCCTACGTTCCCGATTGTTTGGCTAGGCGGTAAAGGGAGCACCTCTGTGATTGTTACTACCGGGTCATCCGAGTTAGTACCTCAGACTGGGTGAAGCCGAAATCTAGCAATCTTAAAGGATCACATTGGTCGGCAACGACGGAAGTGAAAATTTTGGTTCATTAATACCATAGAGTTCGGGAACTTTCCCCGAACTAAATCCTCAATATTTTCCTCCCACATTGATCGGAAGTGAGGTTTCATGATCATGATAAGCATGATGACCCAAAGAAAGGAACCGATAGCGGGACTAACTCGATACATTAATGATGTAAAGTACTTTGGTACATAGAGTCATTACACTTAAATTGTGAGCAAAAATCAATTTTCTCGCAGCAATCTTTTAAAGAGTCAATGGCACAGTCTCTTTGAGACAACCGATCAGCTGACATAACGCTCTCATAGTTCCCTATTGGCATTGATTTCCTATTAAGCCCCTTAAGGCCAAACTTGGTAAGCTCAACTTTCGTTAGCTTTAACTCCTTTTTGAGATCTTTATTCTCTTTTCGAGAAGTTTGTGTTAAACACAAAAACATTTTCTGTTAAACGGATATTGATCCTTAATTCGGCCACCCGTGCCCACATTAAGGCTCGGGGGCTACTAGGCTTCACACTTATTATTTACAAAAATTACAGGGGCACATCGATCCCCTGATCTGGTGTTGCCACCCGACCAGTGTCTCGGGGGCTACTGCATTGCCTATTCAATACAGAAAATTCAAAGTACTTAGTGTTCGGCTTGACCGAACTATGGGCAAACGCATCTTCGGACAACAATAGGTACCATCTGGACCTATCCGGCATTAAGCTCGGCTAACCTCCTTTAAAACTTCTTCAAGCCAAGGTGATCTATAACACCTCGGATACAGTCCGTCGTTAGAGCTCGGATACAGTCCGGCATTGGAGCTCGGATACAGTCCGGCGTTGGTGCTCGACTACAAAAGATACCTCGAATGAAGTCCGGCGTTGGATCTTGGACGCAAGAGAACACCGCCGCACGGGAAACACTTCAAACCCGAGGTGGGCGTAAAATTAACAAGGCATTGATAAAGGCCGATAACTTAAAGGGGCTCCTCGGATACCCGACGTGTAAACTCTTCGGATTCTCTTCGACGATCCTCAAGATTGAAGATGAGAAGATTTGTTGAACCAGTTTTCAAGACCGATGACTAAAGATGAAGGACAGTTCGGCAGAATCGAGGAGCGTGCCGAACTTGAAGACCGGTTCAGGGGGCTACTGACGGTGTCCTGGACTAGGGGGTACTCACCACGTCATCTCTCGACCAGCTGGATCGGGCCGAGGACCCCCGTGGCGGTTCACAATTGGGCCAGTTCGGACAGCCCATGCCGCATACAAGGAAGACTCCACAAGACTTGGCGCTCAAGCCAAGGACTCTCCAAAACCCTAGGCCTCCGGTGTGTTATATAAACCGAGGCCAGGCTAGTCGATGGACAATCTCATATTCATTACTACTATCTCGTGGTAGATACATGTACTCTGTACTACACCCCATATGAATACAATCAAAAGCAGCATGTAGGGTATTATCTCTTCGAGAGAGCCCGAAGCTGGGTAAAATCTCGTGTCCATGTTACCATCGCTCCAAGACACCTAGCTTAGGACCCCTACTACGAGATACGCCGGATATAGAACCGACAACACCCCCACGGGGTTCACCTCGATTCCTCGCAGGGAACAAAAGAAGAAGGTTTCTAGAAGTCATATCTACAGCCGTCACTGCTGACGCCATCATCAATAGTGGGCCATGGGAGGCCGACGCCAACACCATCCAGATCAACGCCGGCAGCGGGTGGACGCCACTACCGCGTTCCGGGCACGGCGAGAGCTTGGGGGCATGTAGGTGTCGTCGCTCGTCTCCGGAGTCTCGTAGAGCTCGGGAGAGTCGCTGGACTCCCAAGCGCTATCACTTCTGTTGGAGGAGCTGTCGGCATGGCCAAGGGCGGGCCCAGCACTGGTCGCCGCTCCGTCCTGGCAACCCCCTCCAAGGCAGCACTCCAGATGGTGGCCCTCCCCATCGAAGACCTTGAAGGACATCGCAGAGGCGCCGTCATACTCAAAGTGGATGGCGAGGGGCCCCTCCGCGCGGCAGACGCGGGCGACCTCACCCCATCCGCGGGTCATCAAGATCTTTCCCGGGGAGACGACCTCGACCTCTGCTCCTGTCGCTGGGGTACCACACTCGGCATGCTGCAGCCACAGCTCAAGTGGACCCCTCGGCGGCATCTCTTCAGCGAAGAACTACGGGAATCAGATCCACGTCCACGGGGGCATTGCCGCCCACACCATGAATTCACGCAAGGATCCCTCAGCGTGGGTTTGTGGGCTAGCGGTGCGGGCCACCACAGGACGCCATCAGCTGCCGTGGCGCTGAGCGGGCGCTGTCACGCCTCCCTCCCGGAGCCTTGTGCACAGGCGTGCAGGGCAGCAAATAGCCGGGAGGCCGCTCGTGCAAGGCCTCGTCACCTCCGACCTCATGACGGCGCTATGGGGCGAGCCAACCTCTTCTTTGGGGGAAGTGGTCCCTGCTCCTCGCGGGGGGTCTTTCCCTTCTTCGCGGCCGTGAACCTCCTTATCGGTGCCATGGGTGTCATAGCAAGACGGTGGAGCAAAGAGGAAGAAGAAGTAGACGGAATGGAGGAAGAGATGAGAAATTGGGGCTCCGTCCCCCTCCTCATTTATAGCCAGAAGGAGGCCAACCGCCGGCCTCCACGACCGCAGGTAATGATGGTTTCTCTTCTGCATGTAGCAGGGACTCGCCAAGTCGGACAGTTGCCGAGGCAGCATGGGGAAGCGGAGACGCCCATGCCCCGATAATAGCCATGTGGCAATCAAGGCCGCAGGCGGTTGGGGCCCGCGGCACTCCGCACTTGCCCTTTGGCTTCGCCTCGAAGCCAAGTCCGAGCATGCCTTGGTCCCGGGGGCTACTGTCGGCGTCCTGGGAACGGGGGTACCCAGACTTTCCTGCCTGCGGCCCAGGGCGTGGCCCACCAATGGCCTGGTACAGCCCACCTTCAGCAGCAACCACTCAAGACCCTCGCGAGGGGCCAAGCCTCGTGAGGTGGACGATACCAAGACCTCCTCAGGGGCGGCCTCGCTAGGCTGGCTCCCGAGGAACGGAGATATCTTTGCAAAGGGCACCTCGCGAGGTTCACATGATGTGAGCCATCATGACCAAGGCCAGGTGGGCGCCAGCGGGCGTACAGTACCAGTTTCCTCTTTGGTGCTTAAGGGGCAAGCGCAGGCGAGGAGTCCCGAGGCATCAGGCAAAGGTTTCCATATTGGTCCTTCAAGACCAAGACCAGCAGGATGGTAGGGCGGAGGTTACCGCGAAGCCCACGACAGCGTCACCACCAGAGCCTTTGGCAGGCAAGGACCACCTTTTGTTAGGATAGCTTGTACTAGTTCTCTCCCTTCAAAATTGTCCGTTGTGGGATCCCTTCCCGCCTAACATTTGGGAAGAGGACCAGGCCCTCTATAAATAGGACTAGCCACCACCGTAGTCAGGATCGGCTCATCTTGGATTGGATCCACTCCACCAAGGCCATCTCACCAGCTCATCGAGCTCAAGAACACGTCCCCTCAGGAGGCTGCTGATCCACTATACTAGTTCATCCTTAGCCCACGAGGCAATCCACCACACCATACTGGAGTAGGGTATTACACCACAACGGCGGCCCGAACCAGTATAAACTCTTGTGTCTCTTGTTCCTTGGGTTCGGCGAGCTACGCCTTGAGATCTTTGCGAGAGCAAGCTAGGGAGAGAGAGATCTTCGTGTGCACCCCAGAGTTCAAACCTCAAGGGTTTGCCGTAACCCGTAATCCGACACACGTCTTGACCTCTTTCAGTGAGCAGCGAACCATCTGGTTAAAACGTTTCACCTCATCTCCTCCTTCATCACCTTCTTCGGCTGCTTTGCCTCCTCCCTTCCTCCTCTCAGGCTGCTCCACAAGCTGATACTGAAAAAAAAACAATGACAAGGAAAAAAGGCAGAACAATGAGATAGACAAACTACACCATAATTCCACTAATGTCTACATAGGCAGTACATTTCAGAAGTCCAACTATGTCTACATAGGCAGTACAACCGTGTATGACCAGAAGTTAAGATGCTTTCGAAATGTTAGAAATTTATAGAGCAGAATTTCAACCATGTACACCAAGGCATCTATTTATATATAAAGAGTGTTCTACGGACTCACCAGAAAATGTTAATTATTCTAGAAATTACCATAAAAATCAAAAACATCCAACCATTAATTAAGTTAATTACAGCCGATGGATCTCTGAATTAATCTATTGATGCTAAAGTTGATATTAATTTCCCACCTATGCCCTTAGTTTTAAAGGTTAACTCCACTGTCAAAAGTAAAAAAAACATAGGGTTAGGTACTCAGCTTGAGAATAACTCACGCACGCGGCCACCGCCGTCACTGCCAAATCAGATCGAGAATTCCTCACGCATGCGGCCGGCGTCGTAACTCCTCATGCATGCGGCTGTCGCTATCGTAGTCTTGTTCGCCTTCTCCTTAGTGTCGTCGGTGATCGACCAGCCCTCCTCTCCCTGTGCATGAATGCTGGCAGATGGATCAAATATTTGGCTACACACAGTGGCAAAAAGATTGAGGACTTGCTCATGTATTCTCTTCATGCATGCTCGACTATTATGATGCAAGCTGCCGTGAAAACCTTGGATAGGACCGTGACCAGGTCCTTCATACCGTACGCTACAACGGCCACCGTATATTGATTTGCATGTTGTCCCAGACGACGACCACATGTATGATGTTCTGCCCAGTCGGCTCTCCTCCACGTGCATGCATATCAATGTCCTAAGATTTCAATCTTGCCCATATACTTATTCACCATGCATACTGTCGGGGGAAACGACACCTATGGGATCCCAGGGAATCCCTTCTACGGTTGGCGGGGCGTGGAGCTGCGCAAAGAGCAGGTCTAAAAGATCAGCGCGAGGGGATTTTTAACTAGGTTCGGGCCGCAAACGATGCGTAAAACCCTAGTCCTGCTTGTCTGTGTATATTTGTTGTTCTTAAGCTCTTGAACTAGCTGTGGTCCATGCCCAGTCCAAAAGAGTCAGAATCCTTCCACAGTACACCTTGGGCCTCCTTTTATATGTCAAAGGGGTCGCCACATTGGCACACAGGAGGTGGAAAGTGTCTACAGTGTACAAGTTTATCACATGGCACCGTAGGACAAACACATTTAATGTGCCACCTACGTGCCCTCTTGCTTTATCAGGGACGGAAATGAAGCTCGTCCCATCCGTCGCCGCCTCGCCTTGCTTCAACGCGCGTCCAAGCTGACGAGGCATGCAGCGCCATGCTGGCCGTTGGTTGTTGCCGGTGCGGTGATGTGGTCTTCACGAAGATCTGCATGTCACCACGCAGGTGCTTGACTAGTTGGCCTAGAAGCCGCATGCTGCCACGCAAGCGCTTGCCTAGTTGGCGGGCTGGTTGCTACGCCGGCAGGGGCGCGGGGCAGCGGAACGTTGGTTGGTGCGGGCATGGCGTGTCCCTGCAGAAGCCCCCCGCCAAGGGTCTTACCGGGGTCTCGTGGCCATCCCCGGCAAGGATCTTGCCTGGGGTCTTCATCTTTCCCTGGCAAGGACCTTGCCGGGGGTCTTCGTCTGTCCGCCGCAAGGATCTTGCTGGGGGTCTTCATCTTCTGGTTCTTATCCAGATTTGCAGGCCTTTGGTCTTTACAAAGATCTGCATGCCACCACGCAGGCGCCCCTGAGTCTTGGTCTCGACGTTGTCGATGGTGTCAGAACTCTCAGGCTCAAGGGTGATGGCCTTGCTGGTGTGTGGCAAGTCGCCCCGACAAGGCTCTTGCTGGGGCTATGTGGGCTGCCCCGGCAAGGGTGTTTCCGGGGGGAATCCATCTTGCCCCTTTGCTCTTCATGCTTTTGGCTCGAGTACTGCCTTGGCAGTCTCGTATCTTTGCTTCTTCTGCTCTGCCAAGCATGGCCGCAGGTGTGGCTACGACCGCCCGTGCACATGTAAGGGGTACAGAAAGGCCCCTAGTTTTGTACCCCGATAGGAGCCCCCGGGCCTGGGCCACACATAAGCGTGAAGCGTTGTTCGGCTAGGCCCAAAACGGTGTGCGGGCACGTGTGGCAGAGTTTTAACTGTGGTAACTCCTTCGCCAGTTGCACTTCCCAATGACCCCCATTGAGTGCGTGACGTGGGGGTCGTGCGAGGGACGGTTGCAGCACGCTTGTGTCACCTCATGGTGAATAGTAAAGAGGAAGCACGCGTCTTCCCCATAAAAAAGAGGAAACCGCAGGGGCGCTGCTCATTTACCCTCTGCGCCCTTCCCAATCTTAGAACTGTCGTTCCCCTCTTCTTGTCCAAGCTGAAATCGAAGCTCTCAACTCGCTTACCGCCAAGACTCCCCATTGCCCTTGATCCTCACCCCCCCTCTCAGCCGCCATGGCGCCCAAGACAAGAAGGGTAAGGGAGCAGCCAAGGACGTTGGGGGAAGGAGGCGCCGGAGAGCGAGTTGGTGGAGATGCGGACGCAGTACGCCCTCTTCACCTCGACAGTCGATGCACACACCCTCAAGGAGAAGTTCAGGCCCCTGTGGGGAAGGGATACGTCGGGGCATCCCGCCACGCGCATCATCCCCCCCCCCCCCGTCCTGCGCCAAGGCCGGTCCAAATCGGTATCCCGTCGACTACTTCTCCTACGGGCTCTACCCCCCTTTCTCAGATTTCTTCAATGACATCATGCACGCCTACGGATTCCACCTTCTGGACCTTATGCCGGACGTTGTGGCGTGCATGGCCTTCTTTGCCCATCTCTGTGAGGGCTTTGCTGGAGTGCTCCCCAGCAGGAGGCTCTTCCGCCATTATTTCACCCCTCGCATCCAGCCAGGGGGTGCCATCTCTGGTTGCATCACTTGGATCCCGAGGAACCAGAGCAGGGGCACGTACTCGGAGGGTGCCTAGAAGGAGAGGTGGGACGAGTGCCGGGGCCGGTGGTGCTGGATTGTGGAGGCAGACCCGCAGGAGTTCTGCCGGGTCCGTCGGAAGCCGCCAGTCTGCAGCAAGGACTGGGGCGATGTCGACGCTAACAACAAGAAGCTCGCGGACACCACCACCAGGATCCATCGCCTCACCTCAGCCGGGCTCACTCTTGAGATGATCGGTGCTGACTTCATCCGCCGCCGGATTGCCCCTCTACACAATAAGGGGAGGCTGGCCTGGGACTTCAGGAATGCGGCCAATATCATGAGGCTCCGCCCAGGCCTGAACCACAACTTCACAGTGCTGCAGCACGCTCATCTCTACCAGAGGCTTTTTCAGCTCAAGGTTGATGAGGCCGGCAGGGTCGAGAAGACCGGCAAGGCCTAGAAGACCGGCAAGGCTGGCAAGGTCGGCAAGTCTCTGTTCGGGTTGCCAGCGGGGGTGGTCCGGTTGAGCAACAACTCTTGCCAGACCGCCATCATCGCCATGATGTCGGTCTTCAACGCGCACGGCCTCGATCCAACCTAGGGCGAGCCACAAGCGGAGCTGGTGCAGGCATTCTTCGACAACTTGTCGGAGAGGTACATTCACGACGAGCCGTAGCTCATCCGCGACACCACTGAAGAAGAGCTGGCGTACATTGCCGCTAGGGCGGAGGAGGCAGCACTTGACGACGAGGCAGGCAGCCTCGGTACTATGGAGGACGAGGCCGACATGGCTGCAGAAGAGAGGGAGTTTGCCGAGTGGACGCGGTCTGTCAGGGAAGCCAGCGGCGCCGATGTTGGGGCCTCCCTTGTTGAAGAAGCGGTCGAGGAGTCGGCCGAAGGGGAGACCGAGGCGGATGACTCCTCGGCCTCGGGGAGGAAACGCGTCCTGCGGCGGGCTAGCTCTGGCGAGCCGGTCCAGCCCGGCAGGACCACGCAGCGGCAACAGGCTCAGGTGCAGCCCGCGCGCCAGAGAAGGGCTGCGGCAGCGAAGAAAGCCGCGACCGCCGCCTCTTCCTCACCCAAGCGGTGCAGGATCCCGTCCCCTTCTCCTCCTCCTTTGGACGGCGCCCCGGAGGCCTATTTCGACCTTGGGTCCTTTAGCCCGAAGAGGAAGAGGAGGCCAGCGGAGGAGGACGAGTAAGCACCTTGCTCCTCATCATTTCCTGACCCTCCGCCTGTGCCATATTTCTCTGACTTGGTCTTATCTTCACAGCGACACGGAGACGCTGGCCCTGAGGGTGGCGAAGAGGGTCAAGGCTTCGATGGGCGGCGAGCCCCCGGCGAGCGCTCCGCGCATGCTGAGGTTGGTGGTGATCAGCCCGGACAGCAGCCCTCAGCGCAGCCCCCGCTCTAGCCCCCAGCATGAGTCCGTTATTCACTCCCCGTTGGCGGGCGTTGGGGCGCGCATCCTTGGTGCTGACCTTGCCGAGTTTGTAGCAGGAGAGCGGCAACAGGAGGAGCCACCGAGGGCTGCCCCTGACGTGCCGCCCCCGTCGACCACGCCACCCAGAGGGCGTCTCCGGCAAGGGCACCTACCGTCGAGCCAACGCGCATGGAGGAAGAGGGGGCAAGCATGGGCATTGGTGGCTCCGTCCCGGCAACAGATGTTGGCGGGGAGGGAACCACTTCTCCCCAGCTCAGCCCAGGTAAGCTGTCTGTGCCTCGTCCCTCGCCATCTCTGCCACGTGGTGTTCTTTTTTCTCTTTATTCTGAACTTTGATTTTGGCCTTGCTTCATTCCCCTTTCTGGTTTCCAGACCCTCCCTCGACGGAGCAGGGGGACATCGACACCGTCATCGAGGAGGTCGCCAAGGACACCGAAGTTGAGGCCACCAAGATCGCTGCCGGGGAGGCTGGCAAGGCTGCTGCCGAGGAGGCCGACAAGGAGACTGCCGGGGAGGGCGCGGCCGATGACCAACCTTACTCCTCTGCAGCCCCCGGCACGGGCAAGTACTTGAAGGTGGGTGATGATCTGTTCATCTGCCTCCCAGGGACGGCAGACACCCGAGCGCCAGCCGAAGGGGAGGTCTTTGACGACGAGGCCCTCGCCACCACTGGGCTCCAGGTTGTCGACGAACCGAGCGCCAGCAGCGGAGGTTCCCAAGAAGAGCAGCTCGTTCGGGCCATGAGCGCCAACTTCCAGAGGCTTCAGGTCTCCACTGTGCCCGCCAAGATAAGGTGAACTCCAGGATGGGGGCCATGGACAAGGCAGAAGCATATTTTCAGGAGTGCATCGCTCAGACGCATGTCTGGTTCGGCAAGGCCCGGGAGGAACCGAGGACCGCCCAGGGTGAGCTGGATGAGCACAAGCGAGAGCTCCTCCTGAAGCAGGCCGACATCAAGAAGGCCCAAGAGGCGGCAAAACAGCAGGCCGCCAAGGACGAAGCTGTCCGGCGGCAGTAGCAAGCGCTTGTCGCCATGCTTTGCAGCAAGGACGAGGAGATCCGGAAGATCGTCGCGCAGCAGAGCCAGGAGCTGGAGCGGAAGCACAAGGATGCACTTGATGCTCTGGCCCTGGACCACGCCGGCAAGGTGGAGAAGCTGGAGTTGGAGCGGCAGGAGCTGAAGAAGGAGGTCTTAAAGCTGACGGAAGACAGAGACATGGCTAACCGCTCTCTGGTGGATTCGCAGGTCACCATCTCCGACAAGACCAAGCTGCTCTCCGAGGCCAACGACTCCATCAACGATCTGAAGCTGAAACTGGACGGCTTGGAAGGGACGCTTTCGGAGGTCAAGGCCCGTGAGGAGACCCTGAACAAGGCCCTTGAGAGCGAGAGGCAGCTGCGGAAGGATAACGCCGCTGCCTACAAGGACTATGTGGACAGCGTCAATCTTTGGATCGGCCGCCTCATCGACGTTGCAGGGAAGCTCACCACGCAGCTAGCCGTCATGGGCATGCCGGACGTCAGGTACTCCCAGGAGGCGAACATAAGCCCCAATGTTAGGCTGACCTTGTTCTTTGAGCGCATCCTCGACGCCCTAGAGCAGCTCCATTCCAATGTACGGACTTAACTCGCCAATGAGGCCCGGAAGCTTTGCCGGGGCGCCCTGACCAAGGTGCTCACCAAGGTGGCGTTCTGGAACCCCAGCGTCGACTTCGCCAACGCGCTTGAGAGCTTGCCGAAGGATGCGGACCTCACAGCGCTCGAGGAGCATATCGAGCCCATCATCAGCTGTGTCGACGGAGTCAAGAGGCTGGAAGGCCAGCGCAGGGACTAGCCACCCTGGTTCTCATTGCTGCTGCGAGTTCATGCCCAAGACAATTTTCTCTTAAGTTAGAACCGCGGCAACCATTGATGTATTATAATTTTGCATTATTCTGAAATAGTGCGTGTTATCTTCCTATTTGATCTTTCTTTGTATGTATGCACCCTACGCTTAGTTGGATAGGTTTGCCGGCGCGTAAACCCGTGCTATGGCGCTTTGAGGGATGGATCCTTAGCAGCCTGCCGGGGGGTCCTTGCTGCCGGGAAAGCCACCTTGCTATTCTCGGTGCAGCAGCTTGAACTGTTGAGCGAACTCTAAACAGAAGAAGGGCGTTGCCAATAGCGGAAGGGTTCCTTCGCGTGCAGGTTCTCCATACAAGAAACAAGATCTTTCGAGGAAAATAACCCTATAAAAAGGAAAATTGCTCAAGGTTTTGCGTGACTTAGCTTTTCGTCGCCACGCGAATGGTTGTTGCGGATGCAGACGCACTGCTCGCCAGGCCGATGGCACCAGAGCAATGGAGATGACTTTGACCTCCTCCGCGGCCAGTGTGTGCCCTGTCGCTTTCCCGCGCTGGTGCAGGCAGACTCCAGACGAGCCGACCGCTTGGGCCGCTTTCTTCCTCGGAGCCGTCGTGATGAAGAAGTCGATGCACCAACTCCTAAACAAGATTTTCATAGCCCCGCGCCCCCTACGTGGTGCGCCAAAGATGTCGGGGGAAACGACACATATGGGATCCTTGGAAATCCCTTGTATGGTTGGCGGGGCATGGAGCTGCGCAAAGAGCAGGTCTAAAAGATCAGCGCGAGGGGATTTTTACCCAGGTTCGGGCCACAAACGATGTGTAAAACCCTAGTCCTGCTTGTCCGTGTATATTTGGTGTTCTTGAGCTCTTGAACTAGCTGCGGTGCATGCCCAGTCCAAAAAAGTCCGAATCCTTCCACAGTATGCCCCGGGCCTCCTTTTATGTGTCAAAGGGGTCGCCACAGGGGCACACAGGAGGTGGAAAGTGTCTACAGTGTACAAGTTTATCACCTGGCACCATAGGACAAACGCATTTAATGTGCCACCTACGTGCCCTCTTGCTTTATCAGGGACGGCAATGAAGTTCGTCCCGTCCATCGTCGCCTCGCCTTGCTTCAACACGCGTCCAAGCTGACGAGGCATGCAGCGCCATGCTGGCTGGTTGGTAGCTAAGCTGGTGCGGTAACAGGGTCTTCACAAGATCTGCATGCCACCACGCAGGCGCTTGACTAGTTGGCCTAGAAGCCGCATGCTGCCACGCAGGCGCTTTCCTAGTTGGCAGGCTGGTTGCCGTGCTGGAAAGGGCAAGGGGCGGCGGAACGGTGGTGGGTGCGGGCCTGGCCGTGGCCCCGTAGATGCCCCCCGGCAAGGGTCTTGCCGGGGTCTCGTGGCCGTCCCTGGCAAGGATCTTGCCGGGGGTCTTCGTCAGTCCCCGGCAAGGACCTTGCCAGGGGTCTTCGTCTGTCCCCGGCAAGGATCTTGTCGGGGGTCTTCGTCTTCTGGTTCTGATCCAGATTTGCAGGCCTTTGGTCTTTACAAAGATCTGCATGCCACCATGCACGCGCCCCTGCGTCTTGGTCTCGACGTTGTCGATGGGGTCAGAACTCTCAGGCTCATGGGTGGTGGCCTTGCTGGTGTTGGGCAAGTCGCCCCGGCAAGGCTCTTGCCGGGGCTATGTAGGCAGCCTCGGCAAGGGTGTTGCCGGGGGGAATCCATCTTGCCCCTTTGCTCTTCATGCTTCTGGCTCGAGTACTGCCTTGGCAGTCTCATACCTTTGCTTCTTCTGCTCCACTAAGCGTGGCCCTAGGTGTGGCTACGACTCCCCGTGCACAAGTAAGGGGTAAAGAAAAGCCCTTACTTTTGTACACCGACACATACATCTGTGCAACATCCGTTGGATCCAACACAGCCTAGAGGCAGGTAAGCATTACATTACATTACATTACATGATATCTTTCAGTTGAACTCTACTTACATTTTTTTGTGTGTATCCATCAATGTGCAAGTAAATGATTCTGTGTACTTCTATTCGCGCACACACACTGCTTAGATTTATTTTTTTTTGTGTATCCATCGATATGCATGTAAATGATTATGTGTACTTTTACACCATTGCGAAGTTACAATTTATAACATATATATTTGTGAACTCTGCTTAGATTTTTTCTGTTTCTTAGAATAGATAGCCGTATAATTGATGAGTTAACCCGATGAATGATAACTTTCCTTGAAAATCACATAATAATTAGAAATAAACATCAATCGACTAAATTAACTAGGCGATCACAACCATTGGATCTCCCAAAGAGTGTATTGTCATTAGAGTTCAAGAAAATTACCCACCATGCCATCAATTAAGTTTTACATACGTCTTCAACGTCCATGGTGAAAATAGAAAAAAATAGGGAAATAAAAAACTAGGTTAGCCTCTACTCTTTTTATTCTTCCACACAACCACCATAGCCATATTTACACTATTACCTCCGCTTCTTTTTCTGGTGTTGTTGTCCTGATCTTGGTCAATGTTATTTTTTCCATCCCCATCCTAATTGGAAGCCCTCACCTAATCCCTCACACAAGGGATAGTTGTGAATTACTCGGCCTATTTTGGGGGTGAAAGTTGAAACAATATCCAATCTACTACTTGAAGTTTCAAGTTCATTTGTAATTTCAGTTTACCTTCAGATCTTTGAATCATAATTAGATGTTCATGACAATAAATTCACCAGTTTAATTTTCTATTAACAAAATAAACAAATCATTACTGCAATATATACCTGATCTGGCATGCTTTTGGTGATCTTTGAAGCAGTTCATCATCTACCAATGGGTCTCGTGAAACTTCCAAAAAAAGATTTGTGTCCTCTTCTCTACACATCGGAGTCATCCTCAATTCCTTCATGCGAGAAGATCGGCGCCAAGCCCTGGCAGGAGAGCTGTAATTTCATCTACAGTCTTGACGTATCTCTAGTTAAAAAAACATGTGTACCAACAAGTTAAACTAATTTATTCATGTATATATCCATAAGTTCACCTATGTACACAAAGGCAGTAATACCACATAAGCCAAGCAGTTCAGCTAACTTATTAGTGTATATCAAGCCCATTGACTATGTACGCCAAGACAGTGCAACAAACTCAAATATAACAACAAATCTACAGAAGTTCTCAAAAGGAGTAAACATGAGAGATGCATACCTGATCAGCAGCAGCAGCATCATCCTCGTCATCCTCGTCATCAGTGTTGAAATCAGCATCATCCTTCTCCTCTGGATTAACACGAGAACGCTTCTTGCAAGCCTTGTTATCCTTTGCCGGTAAAACCTTGCGCTTAACGCTGCATTTCTTGCCCTTACCAGATGCACCAGCACCAAGCGGAGAAGGTGTAGGCGCCAGAGTGGCAAGCACACGAGGACTATGATGTGGCGTACCATCGAGGCCTTGTCCTTCCTCTTCAGCAAGTTCTGCAGCCCTTGAAACACGTGGTCTCCTCCGAGGAGTAACTTGACCAACTAAATGCTTCCTCACAGCGGTCTTCTTGATTTTCTTCTTCATAGGGACAACCATGCCATCAGTGCCACACGACACATCTTCTTCAGCAACAGAGAAATGCCCAACCGTGAGCTCAGCAACATCAACAAATTCAAGAACAACAGAACCTTTCTGAAGGCGGGCCGCCATCTTCTTGACAAAATCTTCTTGCTTCTTCCTCTTGAGTTGATCCTCTAGAAGAAGCTGAAGGGGCACATCCTTAGGTTGTGTGACAGGTCCAGTGCCATCAACAGACTACGACTGCGTCTTTGACATCTGAAGAGAGCACAAAGGCTCTGGAACGGAATCACAACCTTCGACTGATGGAGCCCCCTACTCGGTCGCAGTAGTGTTTACTGACACACCCAACTCAGATAGAACATCGTTGATGGTGTTCAAAGCTTCCTCCTCTGTGGATACATCTTCAAGAACACAAAAAACATAGCAAAGAAAGTAGTTAGTCAGGAACAAATACTAAAACACACGACAGGAACAAGTTCAAAAAACATGGCTCAAGAATTTAAAATAAAAAGAAAAGGAGTTGCACATACTTGGTGAAGCAAGAGTTGCAGAAGCAACATCCTCGAGGCTTAAGTTTTTCTCAAGGCTCGAAGCAACCTCGGCAATCATAGTTAAAGGAATAATAGGTGATTAGCCGGATCAGATATTGGAGCATCAGTATTATCTTCTGAAGCTCCATCTTGACCGCGGACATTTTTTCAGAACTATTCAATTCATCACCAACTAAAAAAATGCAAGTAAAAAAGGCAGCTGAGTTCTAATCTGCAAACCTACACCTAAGGAAGTTCTACTTTTACATGAATGTCCAATATGCAGAAGTTCAACAATACCTAACAAAGCAGTAAACACAATGAACAATCTACAATTTACATACTAAATATATAACAATCTACACGGAGGGGTACTACATATAAGATGAATGTCCAGAAGTTGAACAATATATAACAAAGCAGTAAAACAAATGCGCAGAATAGAAGTTCAACCAAATTTAATTATAAACAAACAATAATTAAAACCAGAAGTTCAACTATGTAACCCAAGCAAGTAGCACATAAAAAAGATGTAGCATGAGCAGAAATACTATTTCACAGACAAACTAATTATCAATACCATGAAAATGATCACAAAAAACAAAGATATACACTATAAATATGAAACATTTGGGAAGTCCAACAACACTTGGTGACATAGTTCACCAGCAATTCATCAAATAAAAATTAAGCAACACTCTACTAACTTAAACTAAGGGTAAAATGCATACACATGACCTTTGCTAGAAGTTCACACTTTTAAGAATGGGCAATCCAACAAGACAACCAAGTGAAGATATGGGCATACATATATAAGAAATCTTGTATTTAAAATACAATATGCAACTACATTAAAATACCTGGAGAAGGTTTTTAAGCCATTGCAACACAACCCCCTTGATGAATGGTACTCCAAACCATAGATCAACCTACAAAAAACAGAGGAGAAATTACATATAGTTAGCAAGTACAGAATCATACAACAATATAAAAAAGCAACTAAATCAAACCCTAGTATGAAACAACTAAAAGACATCAACAATTATGAAAGAAGAACAGAAGCACATCTAGGCAAGCACAGCAAAAAAAGTACTCGTAAACTAACTAGCATGTGACAAACACAATCTAGACTGCAAAATCAATAGTAGTAATGCATTTAGATACATTAGATCCAGCATCAACCGTAACACCACACCCTTATTACATGCGTCTCACTTGTGAAATCACAAAAGGGGAAATGAAATCCACACAATTATGAAGGGAGAAATAGCACACACAAGCATCTCACAGATAAATCTGACCATGGGGGAATGGAATCCACCCACCACACGCACAAGAACCCTACATAATCTCCAACCCAACCATCAGAAGAAAGTGTAGGAGGCGGATGCGAGAGCACACACAAGAAATAGAGAGGCCTCGTCAAATATGGCGAACACTAAGAGCAAGGATTGGGGGAAGGCAGCCTTTGTACCTCTCCAAACGAGCCTGACGCACGAATTCGCGGCGGTTCTTCCACTCCCCACGACGCCACGTGCACCTTGGAACCACGCAGGAAGTTGCCGCCCTCGCTTCAGAGCAGAACAGAGCGGGCTAAGGGAGGAAGAGCGGAGCATGGGGCAGAAATAGGAGCAGGGCAGGCGCCGGTTACTCCACTCACGTGGGCAGGAGACAACGGCGGAGAAATTGGGGGGAGTTGGAGGCGACGAAGGCATCAGAGTGATAGAGAGGGAGAAGAGAGCGAGCGAGCACCAGCGAAATTACAGTTTTACCGCCCCCCCCCCCCCAACAACTGACAAAGCAAATGCATCTATTGATAAATGAATGCACCATTTGAATGCATCTATTTTAAAAAGATAAGATCACATAACAAATCTGCTGGTATCCTTAAAACTAAAACTTGATGGCAAACAGAAAGGTCAAGTACACTACAAAGGGAAGAAAAATACATCCACAAATAACCACTTACAAACAAAGAAAGAAGTTCAAAAAATAAAGAACAAAAGTTCAAGTACACTAATCAGCGAAGTAAAGGCATATGAATAAATAAACACTAAGAAATAAGAAGAAGAAGTTCAAATACAAAAACATATGAAGTCCATATCTAACTAAAATACACAACTTAGAAACAATATAGAAGTTCAAAATTCAAATACACACAAAGTACACATGTGGCTCGGCCTCGCGCTACCGCATTGCTGCGCGCTAGGTTTTGACTGGACACAATGCGGTTATTATGTTTCTACCCCCACCGCACGCACCCTAGAGCCACACCCCTAAGACAGATAGTGGGGTCACGGATGTGACGGACTCGCCTCCGCATGTCGCCTGCTCCGGCTCGTTCTTGTCTCGGCCATGCAGGGGGAGGGGGTCGCGCTAGGTTTTGACAGGACGCAATGCAGTTTTCAATGATTAAATATTTTAAATCGAAAAAAATTATCAAAATTTATTGATGAAGTTCAAATTGTAAAGACACAGAAGTTTGGGGGTTTTGAAAAAACATCAGATGAACATGTCAAAAAAAGCAGATTATACATGAGAAAAAATCTAGTAAGTTCAGGTTAAACACATACTGAAGTTCTACCACTGTTCAAAGTATGCAAACATGTTATAAAAAAAATTAAAAAGGTATGCATGCATACTTGGGACTAATCCCATGGTTGCCCATGGAACAAAATAAAACCCAAATTCAAAAATTGAAAATTACAAAAAAAAATATAGAGCACAATGTTGCACCGCCTTGCAATTTGGAAACCAGGAAGTTCAGTCACTGGTACCATAGAAGTCCAACTTCTACTGCAAACCATGGATGATCCAAAAAACTAACCCCAAAGATGCATGTGTCTATGGACAGCTCCACATTTACACATATGAGTACTATGAAAAACAAAAAAACATACACAAAATTTTTATAACAACACCAACCGAACAGATCGTATTGCAGCATCACCTAAAAAACATGCATAAAAACGACAGAAGTTCTAACACAAAAGGTGCAGAAGTCCAACTTGTAAAACAGACAGTAGAATCATTGGAAAAATACACACTATCGAATTTGGTTTTCAGATTTAATCACTTGGGAGACTACACCTTCTCAGTCTGCGACCTCAAACCTACTCCGCCCTAACATCAAAATGATGCACCACCAAGCTGTCTCATCGAAGAACTGAACAAACGCGAGCGGAAGCAAGATCCAATCGCCCGATTTCAGAGTGTATGCGCATGCCCGACCAAATTAACAATGTATGAAGGATTCAATCTCACTAGTGCAAGAAAATCTGCCATTTATCTTCACAGAAAAACAAGAAATCCATAGAAGCGGTGGAAACAACTCCCGTGGATGAAGAGCACAAAACCCAAAATCAAATCCTTTGAAATTAACGACAAATTGTCCATGAAACTCGTACCTACACCCAATTCTCATCATGTTAGAGGTTCGAGAACATCCAGTGCATGCATTAAACTTGTAAACAGACACAAGTTCATCCGTCCCGAGAGCAAGTCCGCGAAAATGCAAAATTCCGAATCAAAAGACCATTTAGATGCAAGCAAGTGTATTTGGATTACACTCACATCACAAACAACACGACTGACCAGAATAATTCGCGGGGGAAGGTACGGTTGCGAAGATAGACTAAAGGTTGGGTTTCAACAAAGGGAAGTTTAGGTTCTGTAACTCAGGAAGTTCAGGTTGTGATCAAAATATTATTCTCATCCCGTGATCATAATAGTGTGTGTATGTATATATATATATATATATATATATGTATATATATATATATATATATATATCTGTGTGTGTGTGTGTGTGTGTGTTCAGTAGCTGCATGTGGTCTAAATTTGTAACCAGTATGTGTTTTGAATTTGGCCCCAACATCATGCTGCTCTGGTGAGCTAAGAGATATTTCTGTATGCGGGCTGCACAGACTACCATTTTTATAATTTTTAACATATCACATGCTTATGCTTCATGACATGTAACATTATTGTTAGCCTGATTTGCCATGTACAAAATAGTCTGCCTTGCTCGCTTCACTGTTGTAACTATACTTTTTCCCTAGTCATGTGTACTTACAGAAACATTTCAGGATGAAGTGAAATCAACACAAAGATCTGCGAGCAGTACGGCATGGCCGTTACCAAATGATTATGGGTTGGAATTGGAATGTGCTGATGTTCTCGAGCATCAACTAGAGGTGGCAAGAAAATGAGTACATGATTCTCAACATGCAATCCACAAGTTGAGACTGGAGTTGCAGGTATTAGATGCAGGAGTCAAAAAATAAACAAGACACTGAGGTAACCATGAAGGAATTGGAGATTTTGCAGACTAAAATTTGTGCTATCTGAATCTGTCCAGTCATATTTTCTGAAGAGATTATAGTTCAAATGGTAACTTCTGTTGATGCGTGTCCATGATGTATGAGCTTTATTTTCCCAGTGTATGTAATTTGCTGTTTGTGTATGCTTTATTATCACTGGTGCCGAACTATATTGCCCAGTGGGTATAATCGGTTGTAATTTCTTTACTGTATAGTGTAGGATTATTCAACGTTTCTATGCCTTAGTCTCTTTATTGTATAGTGTATGTTTTATAGAGGCGGTAGTATAGAGTAGGATAATTCTTTGAATATGCTATATCGATGAAACGGGGGCCAACACGCTCAAACATTACCTAGACGCCATCCGATCGAACAAACATGTGTAGTCAAAGCGGGCCTTAATTGGGCTGGTCAAATAAACATTTAGTGGATCCCAAATGATGTGGCCCACCGTAACAACGACTCTTAGCAGGTCGTTAATAGGCCGAAAGCTCGATATGGCCGTCTAAATGGAAATGGCCCGCGGGCCTCTAGCAGGCCGAAATAAATGTCCATTTTGTCTCGGCCCTTTTACTTTACGGGCCAGTAAGAGGCCGAAAGTGTTTTGGGCCAGAAGAGGCCCAATTGCAAACTAGGTTTTTAATAGGCTCAAAGTCGCGTCGGGCTGAAATTGTGCCCTACGGAAAGTGGGCCACTAATGGACCCAAAGTTAGCTTCCACAGTCAAAGGCCCAACTATTGTGTGGGCCGTTAACAGGCGAAAGACAAAATGGGCTAGGAATGGGCCCATTTACCGAATGGGCCCAGGAAAGGCCTAAAGTCACAACGGGCTAGAAGTTGGCCCAACTGTAGAATGGGCCGAGAAAATGCCGAAAGACGTTTCGGGCCGTTAATGGGCGGGAACTGACGATGGGCTGCTAACCGGCCGAAAGAAGGTCGGGCCGTAGTTGGACCCAAAGACATAGAGGGCCGTTAACGGGCTGGAACTGACGATGGGATGGAAATTGTCAAATCTAGAATGGGCCTTTGACGGGCCGATTCTGTGTAACTTGTATGGGCCGAGCTTGTGAATGGGCCTGACTCAAGTAGGCCGCTAATGGGCCGGCCTGCTTAGTTTGACAAGCCCGGCCTTTTAACCTAAACGGGCCACTACTGGGTAGGGCCACGTGTCGACGTACCATAGGCTCGTCCCGTCCACTCACTTGATGACACCTGTCCCGACGCGGAGCTGACACGTGGATACTAACGTGGATCAGAATTTTACACATGGAAAATCCCCATTGGTCCGGGCAGTTAACGGGTTATCAGATCCAAACCGGAAGCCGGTAGCTTAAAGGCGACCCATTATGGTTAATGCCACGTGTTGGTTACCCTTGACGAGAGCACTTCCACATGACGCGCCATTTATCTTCATGGAAGTGGACACTTCCATGATGATAATTTTGGTATTGTCATGGAACACTTCTACGACAATACATGTATGACTATCTTGATTCTGTCATAAAATCGTCATGGATGTACATGCATGATAGAAAATGTGACCTAATGTGACAAACACGTATCATCACGGAAGTGGTTTTTTGGTAGTGTTCGTCGGTCCAATTGGCACAGGGAGGACATGGTCGGTTTCCTGTATTTGAATGTTGAAGCGCCTAGGGGTGCGCATGCCCACATAATGTCCGATCTGTTTAGGACGACCTTTGGAAGCACTCAAGCCAGCAGGCATGGGTGCAATCACCGGCAGGTGACTCCTATCAGCCAGAAAGTTAGTCCTAACATGGTGAATAAACCCAGGTGGCCCGACGTATTTCCGTGCTCCTTCATCCTGGGCCCGATGTATTTGAACACAAACCAAACCACAATCCGATCATGACGCGAACATAAACGAGGATTAACAAATGCGATCATGAATGAAATCCAAGGCTGGTTGTAGAAACTCACCGCCGTTGTAAGTTCGCTGCTTCTGTCGTCAGTGTCGTACTTCCCGAATGCTTCAGGCTCCATAGCATCAGGCACATGAACAAGCCATAATCTTCGTTCCCCTTCCTCCGTTGCCATATGTACCGAGAACAATCTAGTCATTGCATGAGGAGCAATGAAATGCAAACTACCTAGATTCAAGAGGATAGATAAATGCAAACTACATACAGCGGATGGATCGTTGCTACTTCCAGTGTCGTCAATGGGATTGCATACTCGCGGCTTGGAGGAGGCTTTGAGCGCCACTGCTGCTGATCCATGATGCTTCTCCTCATGGATAAGATTTTATCCATTGACTAGATGCATTTCACTGAGTTCCTCCATAGGCCCTCCGATAGAAACACCAGATTTTGTGGAGTTAGACATCACCTGGCTACAAAGGAGAGGGTGGCCAGGAGGCTGAATAAGCGAACAGAGGACGGCGAGCGGTTGCCGGAGTTGAAGACGCTAATAAGAAAGCAGTTCAGCCGATGGATGTTGGGGAATGGTTTACAGTTGGAGGTTTAATGTTTACCACGGTTGCATGTTTCCAACGTCTATTTACTAGTATCAGACCTTTCGGTCAACAAATCAGAACATCCGGCAGCTTCAGCGGTACTTCGATTATCAACATCTTTCAATGCAGTAAGGTTGTTCCCCGATGCCACTAACTGGTAACCAGTGCATCCTGCCACAGCACAGACCTAACCAGTGCATCCACTGAATATTAGGGAGGATCCAGTGATTAAGGGCAAAACAGAGATACAACCTTCGAACGATAGCACAAGATACATTAACCTGATTTGTTTCGGGCTAACACACACGACTCAACTAGATTGGTAAACATATGGATATTTTATTCTATCCTTTTCTTTCCTACTAAGGAGCAACTCCAGGTTGGCCTAGCGCGCGACCTGCGAGATTTGAGCTTCAACACCACCAAGGTGTTCCCTTGCATGGAGAAAGCAGTCCATGGTGACCCGCGTAACATCGGCATTCACACCAGTTTTGGCCTCCAGGCTTGCAAGAGTCTTCATCAAGTTCATGTACTCATGCGCAACCTGTAGGCGTTTAGGACTGACCGCCTGCAATGCACACAGTCGACTTTCCTGTTCAAAGAACTGCGACCAACTGATGTTTTTGACAAGGCGCTCCTCCTCGGCGACCGTGCATCCACCCAACACGCGGGCTAGCTTGTCGCGATATTCCTCGCACAACCGGATGTACATTAGTAGGAAGAACCTTTCCTCTCCAGCGGTCATCTCCTGGGGAAGCTGAGGAAATGTGTCGGCAGCAGCATTCCCCTGATGTCTGACCGGGTCCTCAAGGACACTCTCCATGCTGGAAGCCCGTGATGGCATTACGATAGTGTAGTGGCACGCTAACTGAAGTGTTGATCCTCGTACGGCCTCTCCCCTTGTGTTCTTATAAGGTACAAGGACACGCGTGGGGAGCTGCGCTTGTGTGAAAACAAAGAGGTTACACAAAAATGTGTGAAAACGTTGAGGTTTTGGTGTAAAGCAGTGAAAAAAGCAGACCTTGTGGGTTTATGTTATTTCATATACGCGCCAAATCATAGGGTGCATTTTAAAAAAGTGCCATCACAATGTGAAAACGCCATCATGTATGTCAGACTATGCTGACGCGCCTAATGCGTCGGCATTTCAAGTACACACTGACATGCCAACCCACCTGATGTTTTGGCGCATCTTCATTCCGTCACAATAGTACTGCAAGGCCAACTTACACACGTCTAGCAGTTGGACGTTACCACTGTTTATAACGCTACACGTTATGGCATATCTCATATACATATTATATTTAGTCGGCCCACTGCTGCAAGACCTCAGTACACATCCGTTCGTCCCCAAATATCTAGATCCCCAAATCTCAAACCCCTAGCACGGTAGTGCTCCCTTCTCTCGCGATGTCCACTGCGAGTTATTCTATATCGGGCGTTCGTTGCCTTACCCCAGTCTACCAACTTCCATTTGTGCTCTGCCCCATTGTCATGAGCAGCTTGTGGTTCTCGTGTCAAGCAAGTATCCTCAAGAAGGCTAGGTGTTCTACAAGTGCAAAACAGACGGAGTAAGATCTTCTCGTTGATCCCATTCAGCTTTTGGTTACCCATCCTATCGAGGCATCACTAATTTACTTCTTGGTTGCATTTTTCACCAATTACAGCCTACGCATAAATTCTGGCGTCGGGAGCTGAAGTGTGTGGAGTATCTGATTCAACAACGATACCTTGTAGGTGAAGCTGCTGCTAGTGCACTACAGTATGCTAGAGCTACAAGGGAAGAGCTTGAGCATGAGAAAGTAGCAAAACTAGCCATTGTTGCATCCAGCATCGGCAGCAATGCTGCTGACGATGGCAGATTGTTGACGATGACGAATGCTTTGATACTGATAGCAAGAGAAATCTTGTTCCTTATGAAGATAGGCCTTGGTCTGGGTTTAGTGCTAAGCTTTCTGATGCTCTTTGTAATGCTGATGAAATGATATGAGCAGTCACAATTAGTACTTATGGATGTATCTTTGTTTGTATGAGTTGGTATGGGTTTGTTGCTATGATTTATGATGCTCTTTGTAATGCATATGAGCAGTAACATTAGTACTTCTAGTTGTATCTTTGTTTCTATCAGTTTTGAATCAAACTACCGTAAGCTGGAGAGGGGTATTGCTAATCTCGTTCCTAAAGATAGTCTAAAAAAACACGCGTCTTACGAATTAACATAGCAATCTAAAACACATCATCTTAACTGGAATCCACTTAGAATTGGACAGCTATTAGGAATTGAGGGAGTCCTGGATTAGGGGGTGTCCGGATAGCTGGACTATAGCCTTCGGCCGGACTCCTCGACTATGAAGATACAAGATTGAAGACTTTGTCCCGTGTCCGGATGGGACTTTCCTTGGCGTGGAAGGCAAGCTTGGCGATACGTATATGTAGATCTCCTACCATTGTAAATCGACTCCGTGTAACCCTAACCCTATTCGGTGCCTATATAAACTGGAGGGTTTTAGTCCATAGGACGAACAACAATCATACCATAGGCTAGCTTCTAGGGTTTAGCCTCTCTGATCTCGTGGTAGATCTACTCTTGTACTACCCATATCATCAATATTAATCAAGCAGGAGTAGGATTTTACCTCCATCGAGAGGGCCCGAACCTGGGTAAAAACATCGTGTCCCTTGTCTCCTGTTACCATCCGCCCTAGACGACAGATTCGGGACCCCTACCCGAGATCCGCGGTTTTGACACCGACATTGGTGCTTTCATTGAAAGTTCCTGTTGCCGTCGTCTTTAGCCCCGATGGCTCCTCCAATCATCAACAACAATGCAGTCAAGGGTGAGACTTTTCTCCCCGGACAGATCTTCGTATTCGGCGGCTTTGCACTGCGGGCCAATTCGCTTGGCCATCTGGAGCAGATTGAAAGCTACGCCCCTGGCCATCAGGTCAGGTTTGGAAGTTTGAACTACACGGCTGACGTCCGCGGAGACTTGATCTTCGACGGGTTCGAGCCACAGCCAAGAGCGCCGCACTGTCACGAGGGGCATGATCTAGCTCCGCCACGGACAAGGTCCTCGAGGTCGCACGAGTCCGCTCCGACCTTTAGCTCGGAGCCGACCGCGCCGATCGAGGATGGGTGTCTGAACACCGCCTCGGGGGCTGCAATCTCCACGGCGATTGAGCCGTACACCTACCCCATCCTTTGCGAAGCTCGTGACTCCAAGGCACCGGACTCCGAGCCTTCCGCGCCCCTGCCAATCGAATCCGATTGGGCGCCGATCATGGAATTCACTCCCGCGGACATCTCTCGGCACTCGCCCTTTGGCGACATCCTGAATTCACTAAAGTCTCTCTCTTTATCAGGAGAGCCCTGGCCAGATTATGTGCAGGAAGGTTGGGATGCGGACGGCGAAGAAAATCAAAGCCCGCCCACCACCCACTTCGTAGCCACTGTCGATGATTTAACCGACATGCTCGACTTCGACTCCGAAGACATCGACGGTATGGACGACGATGCAGGAGACGACCAAGAACCAGCGCCCACAGGGCACTAGAAGGCCACCTCGTCATACGACATATACATGGTGGACATCCCAAAAGATGGGAATGGAGATGGAACAGCGGAGGATGACCCATCCAAGAAACAGCCTAAGCGTCGGCGTCAGCGGCGCCGCTCTAAATCCCGCCACAACAAAAACGGTGATTCCGGCACGGGAGATAATAACACCTTGACGGTGCCAAAGACAACCCCTCCAAAGAAGATTCAGCGCAGGAGGATGGAGAAGCCATCCCTCATGAGAGAGCGGCGAAAAGGAGGTAGAGGATGATAATTACATGCCTCCCTCCGAAGATGAGGCAAGCCTCGATTTGACAGCATTTAATTTGTCGTACCCGAGGATCCTGTCGAACAAGAGCGTTTCAAATGCAGGCTCATGGCCACGGCAAGCAGCATCAAGAAAAAGTAGCAACAGCTTAGAGCTGACCAAGATTTGCTAGCAAACAGATGGACTGAAGTCCTTGCGGCCGAAGAGTATGAACTCGAGCGCCCCTCCAAGAGCTACCCAAGACACAGGATGCTACCCTGATTAGAGGAGGAAGCACCTAAACCTACATCACCGCTGCATGATATGGCTGACCGGCCACCTCGTGGCCGCGACAGAGAGGCCTGTCGGCCCCCAATCCAAGCCGCACCCGCCGCTCAAAAATACAAAGGCACGGGAAATGCGCCAGAACCTGCGAGATATATTGGAGGACAAGGCAAGGCGGACAAGATCGATCTATGGATCGGCGTGGGTGCCCACGACCGCGTGATTTATAACCGTCACGCCGGATATGGCAATTCCGGCCGGGCCGAACACAGCAGACAAAGCTCATTTGAGCTGCGTCGTGATATAGCCCAATACAGAGGCGCCGCACACCCACTATGCTTCACAGATGAAGTGATGGATCATCAAATCTCCGAGGGTTTCAAACCCGTAAACATTGAATCATACGATGGCACAACAGATCCTGCGGTTTGGATCAAGGACTATCTCCTTCACATCCACATGGCCTGCGGTGATGATCTACACACCATCAAATACCTCCCACTCAAGCTTAAAGGACCAGCCCGGCATTGGCTTAATAGCTTGCCAGCAGAGTCAATCGGTTGTTGGGAAGACCTGGAAGCCGCATTCCTCGACAATTTCTGTGGCACATATGTGCGACCACCAGACGCCGATGACCTAAGCCACATAATTCAGCAGCCGGAGGAATCGGCGGAACAATTACGGACACGGTTCCTAACCAAGAAAAATCAAATCGTCGATTGTACGGATGTCGAGGCCCTTGCAGCCTTCAAACACAACATCCGCGACAAGTGGCTTGCCCGGCACCTAGGACAGGAAAAGCCGAAATCCATGGCAGCCCTCACAACACTAATGACCCGCTTTTGCGCGGGAGAGGACAGCTGGCTAGCTCGTAGTAACAACATGACCAAGAGCCCTGGTAATTCAGATACCAAGGACAGCAATGTCAGGTCGGCGTCGCAACAAGCACAAGCGCCGCGATTAACGGTGATAATGCTGAGGATACGGCAGTCAATGCCGGATTCAGAGGCTCTAAACCCGGTCAGCAGAAAAAGCCATTTAAAAGAAATACTCCGGGCCCGTCCAATTTGGACCAAATACTCGATCACTCGTGCCAGATACATGGCACCCTCGAAAAGCCAGCCAATCACACCAACAGGGATTGTTGGGTGTTCAAGCAGGCAGGCAAGTTAAATGCCGAAAACAATGACAAGGGGCTGCATAGCGATGACGAGGAGGAGCCCCGGCCGCCGAACAATAGAGGATGAAGGGCTTCCCCATAAGTGCGGACGATGAACATGATATACGCAACCCACATACCCAAAAGGGAGCGGTGGCGTAATCGAGGACGATATCTGGCGATGGAGCGGTCGCCCCAAAGTTCAACCCGTGGTCTTCCTGCCCAATCACTTTTGATCGAAGGACCACCCACTAGCATCCGCCATGGCGGATTCGCCGCATTGGTTCTAGACCCAATCATTGACGGATTTCACCTCACTAGAGTCCTAATGGGCCGGCGGCAAAGGCCTGAACCTGCTTTACTGTGATACAAGGCGCAAAATGGGCATAGACCCATCAAGGATCAAACCCACGAAGACGACCTTCAAAGGCGTCATACCAGGTTTAGAGGCCAATATGCAGGCTCGATTACACTTGAAGTGGTCTTCGGATCCCCGGATAACTTCCGGAGCGAGGAGTTAATCTTCGACATAGTCCCGTTCCGCAGCGACTATCATGCACTGCTCGGACGAACCGCATTTGCAAAGTTCAATGTACGCATATCTCAAGCTCAAGATGCCAGGTCCTCGAGGAGTCATTACGGTCAATGGAAACACCGAACGCTCTCTCCGGACGGAGGAGCATACGGCGGCCCTCGCGGCGGAAGTGCAAAGTAGCCTCTTAAGGCAATTCTCGAGTCAAGCTATTAAGCGTTCGGACACCGTCAGCCGCGCCAAGTAACCTACAACAAGACCGCCTGGCACGTTCCGAGCACGCATAGCAATGCGGCCCAAGCCCCAGCGCTCGCGAAATCGCGAAACCAGTATTACGCGTACATAATTGCGCTCTAGAAATACCATGGGCATAGGGGAAGGGGCACGACCACGGCATGCCCAGAATGCGGCTCAACCACACCAGGGGCTCCCGATTGTGTCACTCTTTTTTTCTTTTTACTTTCAGGACTCCGTTCTCACGAAGCCCTGTCCGGCATTAGAATCGCCGAACACACGATGCAACAGCCAGGGAAGCAGAAAGCTACGTCGAGTATCCAGGTGGTCTCTATTACGAGCAATATATCTATTTTACACAACATCACGCGGCTTACCCCTGGAGGGAGACATGTTAAAAAGTCCCGTCCCTTGCTTATCGAACTATTTGTATCGTTCTGCTCTTACAGCAGCCCTTTTGAATAAACAATATATAGCTTCTGCCTATTATTGATTTCCCTTTTATATATATATGTTCATTTATGACATTGTGCAACCGTACACTTTGGTATGGGCAATACACCAGGGGCTTAAGTACCCCATAACATGGTGTGATAAGTCCGAACACTTTCACAAGTGCGGCACCCCGAACTTATAGCATTATATGCATCTCCGAATCATGTCTTGGGTCAATAGTTGGGTTTGCCCGGCTCCCATGTTTTGGTACCTTACGTTTCGTTATATCGGCTAAGGTAGCGCTGGGGGAACCACTACGATTGTGCCCTGGTTGAGTTGGGTTAAGCACCTCAGTGGAGAAAGCTAAAACTGACCGTCACGATAGGGCGAGAGCCGGTCGCTGTTCGAGAGGTTTTCGAGTCCCTAAAGACTTATGCCGCTTAGAGCGAGGAGTCGGCATTGTCCGGCCTAGGCGTGGATAGCGCCCCGAACTCGGTCTTCGAATACCAGGGGCTTCACGAAATTTAAAATTATAGAATTATATGGCTAAGTGAGAGTGTTCAAGCATTATAGTCCGGTTGCCTTGTTCGTTCGTTGAGTGCCTCCCTCGAAGGACCCAAGAATGGGAACAAGAGCGCTCAAGTTCATCCGAACACCCGACACTCGTGGCATGGGGGCTGAAGCCAACGACTCGCCATCTCTCAAATTTAATACACGGCCGCCTGAAGGTAATATTTTAAATTAAAAAGTGTTGCTTAGCGCATATAAACAAGTTTTCAGCATACAGGATAACAAATGCGAGTCTACTCAAAAATTATATCTTTGGAGCATTCATCCGCTATAAGCCAGGCACCTTTCAGGACGCCCTCATAATACATTTCAGGCTTGCGATGCTCATTCTTCGGTGGTGGTCCGTCCTTCACAAGCTTCTCAGCGTCCATCTTGCCCCAGTGCACCTTAGCAAGGGCAAGGGCCCTACGGGCACCTTCGATGCAGACGGAGCGCTTGATGACTTCAACCCACGGACAGGCGTCCACCAGCCGCCTCACCAGCCCAAAGTAGCTCCCAGGCATGGCTTCCTTCGGCCACAACCGAACTATGAGGCCCCTCATGGCCTGTTCGGCCACCTTATGGAGCTCGACCAGTTGCTTCAACTGGTCGCTTAAGGGCACCGGATGTCCGGCCTCGATATCGAGACCAGAACACCTTCTCCGTCGAGCTCCCCTCCTCGGCTCGGTAGAATGCGGCGGCATCAGCCACACTACAGGGCAGATCTGCGAATGCTCCTGGAGAGCTCTGGATTTGGGTAAGTAACAGATAATTCACTTTCACACGCTTGCTTTGCATATAGAATGCCTTACCCGCCGCTATCTTCTTCATCGCTTTTTGGGCTTCGGCCTTAGCGGCCTTGGCGCTCTCAAGGGCCGTGGCGAGCTCGGACTCCCGAGTCTTTGAGTCACGCTCCAAACTCTCGTGCTTTTTGACGAGAGCCTGGAGCTCTTGCCGCACCTCCGCCACCAGTGCCTCCTGCTTTTCTAGCTCGGTGCGCTCCGCGGCCGCATTGCTTTCGGCACGGGACACCGCCTCCTTCAGGGTCGCCACCTCGTTCGTGGCCCCTGCAATATTCATGTTATTCCTGTCATTTTTTGCAAACACATCTTTTAACTACTCCCATAAGGTATTACTTACCTTTGTTGTCCTCGAGTTGCTTTTTGGCAAGTCCGAGCTCGTTCTCGGACTGCTCGAGGCTCTGCTTCAATGCACCAACCTCCGCAGTCAGTGCGGCAGAGGTCAGCAGCGCAGCCTGCATTCCCATATTGACATACTTATGTTAGACTCATGCGTATATCTTTTAGATCCTCGGTTCGGCTTTTTCTTTCCGAACACCAAACTGAGCATCAGGGCTACCTGTCTATGCGGTAATATTTTTATATATCTTAAACACATACCTCAAAGCCTTGTTAGAAGGTCGGCACAAGCTTCAGTCAGCCCGCTCTTGGCGGATCGAACCTTCCGGATCACCACACTCATAATAAAGGCGGTGCTCCTCGTCGATGGAAGCGCCGTTAAGCGCCTCCATCAAATCATCCGGTGCCTCCGGTTGGGCCGGAGGTCACCGGCATCGCGATCCTTGCCCTTCTTAAGGGGTCGCCGCCGGACTCGAACCACCGGTTGTTCCGGTGACGGAGTCGGCGCAGGGCCGGACTTGAAGCCCTTGAGGTTTTATCCCCTTTGAGCCCGCATTCGGGAGGTCGCCTTGGCGCCTCCATAACCACCTCCTCCTGGCTGGGCCCCTTTTGGGACTCCACCCGGGCGTCATCCGCGGCGGGAGGAGACGAGGCGGTCGGAAGTGAGGTGCTATTCACCTCCGACGAATCCAGGGAGCCGCTCGACGAATCGTCGAGCCCATCCTTGGGCGGGCTGCATGGTTATATCCGGCATTATAGGATGTTGTGCGACAAATGAAACGCCATGAGTTATTCTGGTGTCCGGACCCTTACGGTCTCGCCAGGGGCTTGGCCCTTGGAGCCCACCCCTCTTCGTCGTCGTCAGCATTGGCGGTGTAGTCCGGAGGAAGGGTCCTTCCCTTCTTGGACCCTCCGGCCTCCCTGGTGGGGGCGACCTTCCTTTTCTTCTCTCCCCCCGCTGGGGGAGAGGCCTGTTTTTCCTCCTCCTCATCTTCGCGGGAGGAGTCCGCCTCGGCGTCATCGGACGATGAGTCCGATAACACCTGGCGCCGGGAACTCCTTCGAGTTCCCGTGGCCTTCTTCTTGGCCTTCTTTTCCGGCACCACGTGAGGTGCCGGAACCAGCAGCCCCATCAATTGGGCGTCCGCTGGGTCTTCTGGCAAAGGAGCCGGACAGTCGATATGTCCGGACTTCTTCAACCAGTCCTGTCAAAGGTGAGGGAGTTTTAGATCCCGCATAGAGTCAAACTATGAAAAAAGAGTCTCGTAAAGGGTGAAATAACTTACCTCGCTGGCTTGATGCTGCGAGCTGAATCCGCGATCTTCCGTCGCGGATGCGGGAGCTTTCGGCGCTTTGAACAACACCTTCCAGCGTCTTCGCACGTAGTGTCGAAGAGCTGGTTCAAGGTTCGGTGCTGTGCCGGATCAAACTCCCACAAATTGAAGTCCCGTTGCTGGTATGGGAGAATCCGGCGGATGAGCATCACCTGGATTATGTTGACAAGCTTGAGATTCTTGTACACCAGGTTTCGGACGCAGGTTTGGAGTCCGGCCAGCTCTTCCGAATTACCCCACGTCAGGCCCGTCTCTTTCCATGAGGTGAGCCGTGTGGGGAAGCCAGATCAGAATTCGGGGGCCACCGCCCATTGAGAGTCGCGCAGCTCGGTGATATAGAACCACCCCAATTGCCACCCCTTTATGGTCTCCACAAAGGAGCCCTCAAGCCATAGGACGTTGGCCATCCTGCCCACCATGGCGCCTCCGCACTCTGCTTGGCGGCCGCCCACTACCTTCGGCTTGACATTGAAGGTCTTCAGCCATAAGTCAAAGTGAGGCTGGATGCAGAGGAAGGCCTCGCACACGACGATAAATGCCGAGATGTTGAGGATGAAATTCGGGGCCAGATCGTGGAAATCTAGGCCGTAGTAGAACATGAGCCCACGGACAAATGGGTGAAGTGGAAAACCTAGTCCGCGGAGGAAGTGGGTGAGGAACACCACCCTCTCATGGGGCCTGGGGGTGAGGATGATCTGCCCCTCGTCGGGGAGCCGATGCGCGATGTCATTGGACAAGTATCCGGCCTTCCGCAGCTTTTTGATATGCCCCTCCGTGACGGAGGAGGCCATCCACCTGCCTCCGCTCCGGACATACCCGGATAAGGTTGAGGTGGGATGTGCGGACTTGGGCGCTGGAGCTCGAGTCTTGGAAATGGATAAGCAAAGGAGGAAGAAGGCGTGTGTGAAAAAGCGGATTCTTATCCCCGTATATGGACGGGCAAAGCTATGCGTCCCCACCGGCCTGATAAAACTCGATTATCTCCCAAGCGCCATAATCAATGGCGCGGTTGGGTTACCCACGCCCGTATTGATGAGAATCCCGGAATAAGGGGACACGATCTCTGCTTTGATAAGACGTGCCAAGGAAACCGCCTCGCTAAACGCGCTGAGGTTGGGCAGTAAAAACGATTCGAATAAAGGCTTGGCCGTGGTGTGATGTCACGCTGCGGAATACGTCATCAGATTGAACTTGTGTAAAAGTTATTCTCTCTACAGTGGTATGTGGAACTTATTTTGCAGAGCCGGACACTATCCTTGTGTTCAAAATCTTCTATGAAGTATTCGGAGGAGGAACCCGCCTTGCAATGCCGAAGACGATATGCGCGCCGGACCCGTCGTCATTGAAGCACAGCTCGAGGGCTACCGAGGAGTCCTGATTAGGGGTGTCCGGATAGCGGACTATAGCCTTCGGCCGACTCTGGACTATGAAGATACAAGATTGAAGACTTCGTCCCGTGTCCGGATAGGACTTTCCTTGGCGTGGAAGGCAAGCTTGGCGATACGGATATGTAAATCTCCTACCATTGTAAACCGACTCTGTGTAACCCTAACCCTATTCGGTGCCTATATAAACCGGAGGGTTTTAGTCCGTAGGACAAACAACAATCATACCATAGGCTAGCTTCTAGGGTTTAGCCTCTCGATCTCAGCGGTAGATCTACTCTTGTACTACCCATATCATCAATATTAATCAAGCAGGAGTAGGGTTTTACCTCCATCGAGAGGGCCCGAACCTGGGTAAAAACATCGTGTCCCTTGTCTCATGTTACCATCCGCCTAGACGCACAGTTTCGGACCCCCGAGATCCGCCGGTTTTGACACCGACAGGAATCAAGCATATTACAAAAATACGATGGCGCAGGTCGCAACCCCCAAGCTTGTCATGTAAGCTTTAAATTATACACGCTCTGCGCAATCCCTGCTCGCATCTCATCCCAATCCGTGAGGAAAGAGGTCTTGAATCCACTAGGGGGATCTTCCCTCAAGAGGGGTCCTGAATCCACTTGGGGGATCTTCTCCTTAGGAGGTCTCGGTCTCCAAAGGAGTAGGGGATAAGTGGATGAGCAAAGCTCTATCTCTAATGAGCTATCACATTGCTAACCCTAGATGGAGAGGGGAGAGGTCTATATATAGTGCTAGTACAAGTTGGGGCGAGTTGGAGGGATACATGGGCCTTTGTCCCGTTCACTGTGCGCAGACTGGGGTCGGATGTCCGGGCTGGCGGGAGCTGATTCCTGTTGCTCTCTGTACAGGAGGGGCCGGATTTTCGGGGCTGGGCCGGATGTCCGGGGCCAGGCCGGATGTTCGATGACTGTAGGTGCTCTTCGGCTGTGTTGCTGCTATGGTTGACATCTCCAAGGGCCGGATGTCAGGGGCCTGTAGCCTTTCTCCGGTTCCTCTCGTCATGCTCATTCGTCCATGTACTTGGGGACTTGTCCATCATCACGAGCATCTCCGGGAGAGTATTCTTGGTACCTAAGCACGCATAGCATTCCGTCTTTAGGTAGTAGCCATGTCTCATGTGTATTATACGGAATATAACTAAGGAGAGATGTCACCTCGGTCTCGAGAGCTCTTGCACGTGCTTGTGTCATCGGTCCACTTGGCACTTGGGGAGACGTAGGTAGGTCCATGGGGATGACCGTAGGATGCTCCACATCACCTAGGCTATATAAGGCCCCTAATAGGCATGTAAATCATTCACTCCCTACTTGAATAAACTCAAGAGAGTCACTCTCCCCCTTCCTAAGAGTTGAGGCTCGACTGGAGGCCGGGTATCGGAGCCGAGGGGCCTGGTAAGGCTCGGACTAGTCTAGAGTCGTGGGACATCGGAAGCGGTAACACTTGAGTGTTCTATGTGCTGAGCACCACGCTCGACGTCTCTCCTCATAGGACATAGGTCGTGCTCCGATGAGGCGACTGGACCTATTTTTAGAAAGATTGTTGTATGAGTGTACGACGACCTTCGCTATAAGTCTGTCGTACACACCCTCACCTACTCATACTAACCACATTGCTAAGGGTACACCCTCTCCCCCTCTTTGAAAGTTGTTTTTGAACAACATATAGATTGTAGTATAATTTAGCATCCTATAAAATTTCATTTTAAACATGTCAGGAGAATAAAAAAGATTAATTGTGCAGTGAATATTAACATTGTTTCTCTCTAAGATACTATTCACAACAAAATTTTGTCTTTATTGTACCTCAGTCTGTACAAGTTTAAACGAAAATAAAAATTTGTTACATCCAGAGCATTAAGTAATACCATCTCTTTAAAGTAATATAAGATGTTTTAGATCACTAAAGTAGTTACCTAAAACGTCTTATATTACTTTATAGAGGGAGTAGTTTCAAATACATGACTGTTTCTAAACCTGCTATTGATTTTACAGTTTATGTATGTGGTATGCTATCAGAAACTTCTGCGATTGAATGCTCCTTGACTGATTTGTGATCGCAACATGTCTGTTGTGTTGCAGGAAACTTGTTCAAGTGTAACAAGGATATTGTCGATGTCCACTAGATCTGCGAACAGTTTTATTGCACACAAATGTGCATTGATTTGTTTTTCCAGCCATGTAGATTCGTTCTGTGTGTTCATTTTCATGATTGAGAGTTAGCAATGGTATCTTGGACATGCTTACTTTCCATTTTGTGCATAGAAGAACATGCATGAAAATTGGCTTGGCTCAGCTATTCTTTTGTAACGGCTGGTTTAGAATTATCGAATTTGTCGATCCAGAGCTGGTAATTGCATGACAGTAGTTATGCTCTGATGGTTGCATACCGCTATTTGTAGTTTGATTATCTTCTCGATACTTTCCCAAAAATTCGTTTCTTTGCCCAAGGTCAGATGCTCTCGGTATGTCCTCTGACCGTTCGCTTCGAGATCGTTATCGCATCACATACTTGTTGCTGTATTTCCGTACATATCTGTGTAAACATCGGCCTGCTTAGCGAATTTATTATAGTTCTTTTTTTAAGAAACGATTGTAATTTTATGGGCGCTGCTATGCATGGCCGAGCGTCACCCTCTACCATTGCAATAAACATCGTGTTGCAGGAATTTTCTGCAACATGTTGCAGTTTTTTTTGCAAAACATAGGTCAAATTGTAGATTTTATTTTGGGTGGCTTAAAAAGAAGCTGGCTTATGGGAAAAGTTGGGGAGGCGGCTTATTTTTTAAGCTGCCAAAAGAATTGATCCTTTGCAATAGAGGCTTTGTTGTTGTTACGGTTTTCTTTTTTAGTGGAATTCATGTTGTAAATTTTTTTTTGGCAATAGAAGTCTTGTTACAGTTTTTTATTTTTTCTTTTTCTTGCCTTGCTGTGCCAAATCCACCACGTCACGTGGGGACGCATGGAGTGTAACCAAGGTGGCGGACGCAAGCGTGATAATCAGCGCGTTGAAACATATCATTTCCCTAATTTTATTCATATTCATATAGGTAAACTGATTTGGATCTATGATTCAAGAAAATATAAAGTAACTTTTATGACTAAGAATTACACTGTGATCCTTGCCTAGAAGAAATACTCTCGAGACTTAGGTAAATAGGCTGCAATTACACGAGTGTAATGGGTGAGAGAATTCACCTTCACAAAGAATCAAATCAACAAAAAGAAAAACTTGAAACACTAAAGGCATGTACAATGGTGCTATCTTAGGAGTGCCACGTAGGATAAATGATGAGGTGGAGGAGAGAGAACTCATAAGAAAAGGCTTGTCTTCTCTTGAGAAGACAAGAGATGATCTCTTAGCACAATATGTCTCACCATGTTTTTAGGAATGACTAGTTATTGAAGATAAGGTTAAGAGATGATTCATTGTAGACAATTTTTTTGTCATATCTAAATTACATGCAAGACTTAAGATAAGACCATCTTATCAACCATTATACATGCCCTAACATAAACCTACTAGACCAGATTAATCGGATCACAAAACTACGATCACCATTTACTTTGCCGCATTTATTGTAGGTAGGTGTTGTCATGTCCTTCCCATGTACAAGTCACTTCATGCCCCAAGATGAGCCATATGCCTGCTCCCAAGCTATGCTCCTATCGACCCCTCGAAGAAAAAGCTACGCTCCCTTAAGTTTAGTCTAGGGGAAATAAAGGCGGGTGTGACTAACTGTAGCTTCTCTTCTTCATCCCGTGCTCCTTTTAGAGCAACGATGTCGCTACCTTCATCGCCCGCAAAGGTTAGGAGCTGGGGGCGAGGTCCGATAGGTGCATTTGATTCAGCCCAACCACCCACTTTCTCTTCTCTGTATCATCTATTTGCTACAGTTCACTTCACAATGCACCATCTATTCGATTCCTAGGCCCATTTGGCAGCCCCTTTGAGGACTTTCCTTTGGCATCCCATGGCACCCCCAACACTTCTAGGGGCTCCGTAAAAATCTCGAAGCCCTCCTATGTCAATTGGGGTAAATCATTTCTTCTTCAGAACTTTCCCGAACTGGGTTTTATCTCGTTCTCTCCGAAACTTTTTTGGTTCCTCCGAAACACTTCCGGTTCTCTCCGTGAAACACTTTGGCCATCTTCAAAACTTTTTTGGTGATTTTCTCTCATGCACCTAACCCATCTAGTACTTAATTGATCAATGAAACTTAAGTGTGTGACCCTGTAGGTTCGGTGGAAAATAGATATGACTGAAACTCCTTCCATTTAATGATCAATAGCGGAATCATGGACATCCATATTGGCCCCTATATCCACATGAATAAATATCGAGTGAACTTGTAGGTATTGTATGCTATGCCTTTTTCTACATGATACATTAGAAAACCGGAGGTGAGATTTGTCAGCATCCCCCACTTCAAAGGTTGATCCTTGATTCTAGTTATTCACCGTCGCAAATAACCGTCCTCTCTGCGCCTAAACTGGAGACCTTGGGTGTAATACATGATCTCTCTGCTCATTTCAAGATGGTGTTTGACTCCACAGTTCTTCAGGTAGTTTATATTATCATCTACACTTGTAACCATAAGCTGCATTTTAAATTTCTGCACAAAAGTTATATATCATCTCGGAGTACACATTTTGTACTAATATTATGTTCTATGCTCAATGAAGAGTTTCTCCATGGATAGCCTATCAATGGTGCTGGATTCTGTCAAGATCTTATATATTCAAATGAATATTTCTGATCTGAACAAGATTATTGGCTTGCTGCAATGCTTTCCATGTCTGGAGTAGTTGTATATAAAATTGATAATTTCACGCACATTGGAAGCCCGCATATAGTGTACTAGAATTAACCGTTCAGCTATTGCTCTTTCCACACTCTTTTTTTAGACCTTAACTGTTTTCAATCTTCATGTCTATTTAGGCAACAGGACAGGGTAAGAAAGTTATAACGAATCGGTGGATTCGTAAGCACCGGGATTTTCTCACTTCTCATGTAACATCCCAATTTTCAATTTGGATGTTATACATAGGTCATCATATGCATATCATATTTTATTCGCATTTTGGTTGTGATCCTAGAAATCTTAAGCAACTCAAGGACCTGAGAGAGTTGGGGATTTCACAAATTTTCATATTTGAATTTTCCCAAATTTGAAAAGAGGATCAACTTGATTTTAATATTTTCTCTCCAATTATTTCCAATAAAAAATAAAAGAGTGAAGACAATATGACTTCTTCTAAAGAGAGGAATATTATAAATTTTTAAAATCAAATATATATTTTATTTGGATTTTATTTGAATTAGAAAAATATGCATTTTTGAAAATTGCATTTTAGGCCAGAAAAATGTGCACTTTGTTCTAAATATTAGGTCTAGACGGTGAAAATTATTTCTGGTATTTTTAGGAATTTTTCTATATTTTATTAGATTTTTTCTTCGGGCGGAATTTTATTTAAAAAAATCTTCTTCCCGCCCGACTGGGCCGAAGGCCCACGCAGCCCCGCCGCCTTCCTCCTCGCGGGAGGAGCCCGCGTCGCGCCGCCGGAGCTCGGGGTGTCCGAGCCGGACTCCCTTTGCCGCCACCCCCTCGCCCAAGGCACGCCCCCGGGCCTTTATATACCGCCGCCCCACCACCGCCTCCACCCCACACCGCCGTAGTCAGCCGCCACCTCGCAGTCAAGGCCACACCCCTTGCTGGCGGGCGCGAGGGCGGAGGGCGCTGCCGCGCCCCGGCGTCTGGGTCGCCTGGAGCGCGGAGTTGAGGTCTTCTTGGGCGGACGGTGCCGCCCGGACGGGCCAAGCAGCCTAGTGGTCGGCATGGGTCCTCGGGTCGTCCGACATCGGAACCGCGGGGCGTCGACGGGTCGATCGACAGAGGAGGGGCTTCGGCGCACCCCTACCTGGCGCCAAATGTCGGATTCTGGGTTCCGGCAAACCCTTGAGGTTCGAACTCTAGGGTGCGCATGAAGAACTCTCTCTCCTTGGCTCGCTCGCACAACGATCTCACGGCCTAGCTTGACGAACCCAAAGAACACGAGACATAAAGGTTTATACTGGTTTGGGCCACCATTGTGGTGTAATACCCTACTCAAGTGTGGTGGTGGTGGATTGCCTCGTAGGCTGAGGATGAGCAAGTACAAGGTATGAACAGCCTCCTGAGGGGAGGTGTTCTTGAGCTCGGTGAGCTGGTGCATGTGAGGGTGGTCTGAATGATCCGTCCCCCTCCTATGGTGGTGGCTAGGTCCTATTTATAGAGGCCCCGATCCTCTTCCCAAATGTAGGAGGGAAGGGATCCCACAACGTCCAATTTTGAAGGGAGACAACTAGTACAAGCTATCCTGACAAAAGGTGGTCTTCGCTTGCCAAAGGCTTTGGTGGTGATGAAGCTGTGGGCTCTGCGATGACCTCCGTCCTGCCGTCCTACTGGTCTTGGTCTCATTGCACCGATATGGAAACCTTTGCCTGATGCCTCGGGACTCCTCGCCTACGCCTGCCTCTTTAGCACCAAAGAGGAAATTGGTACACTGCGCCCGCTGGTGCCCGCCTGGCCTTGGTCGTCATGGCTCACGTCATGTGAACCTCGCGAGGTGCCCCTTGCATAGATATCTCCGCTCCTCGGGAGCCAGCCTAGTGAGGCTACCCCTGAGGAGGTCTTGGTGTCGCCCGCCTCGCGAGGGTCTTGAATGGTTGTTGCTGAAGATGGGTCGTACAGGCCATTGGTGGAGCCATGCCATGGGCCGCAGGCAGGCAAGCCTGGGTACCCCTGTTCCCAGGATGCCGACACGAGGGATTGCGGTCTTGCCGCAAGCCATTCCTCTTCAGGGGCTGCTGCCGCGCTCCCATCCTTCTCCGCCTCTTCTCCCTCCTGGAGCTCCTTTGCTGCCATGGCTATAGCGTCTAGCCCGGCGAAGTTATCCGCAGCAAGCTCTCCCCCGGGAGTATCTTCCGTGGCTTGCGCCTCGATGCCGCCCTAGGAAGAGCTCCCGTTCCCAGCCTTCCCTTTGCCTTTCCTGACTTTCGCAGCCTTCTCCATTTCTGCGCGGCGGGCATCCTTGTGCTCTGCGACTCTCTTCAGAATATATGCTACCTCCGCAGTAGAGGTGCGTTTATACATTCCATCTTCGACCCTGGTGGCCTTCTCCACCAAGGTACTCGACCACTGGAGCTCTTCGTCAAGAGAAGGGAGCTGCCAAGTGCCCAATTGATGCGGAGCATCCTACGATCATCCCCATGTCCACTTCGACCACTCCCCATGACCCAAGGGTACATAAGATGAGACCTCGACTATACGCCATTGGACACAAGGTGAACTCGCTCATCTCCGAACCATCACTTTCCACATGTGAGACATGGTTACTACCTCAAATATATGTGCTATGCATGACCAAGAACAAGGAGGAAGACCATGGACAAGACGGCGAGGGCACCGACCGTGAAGTACAAGAAGAAGAGCTGCCAAAGAAACTCCAGCCACCGGACGACCGGGCCGGGACGGACGTCCGGCACTGAAGCAAACCTGCGCCAAGTACTGTTATAGCTGAAGCGGACGTCCGTCCAGACCGGACGACCGCCATACCTCCCAAATGAGCGGACGATCGCCCCACGGGACGACCGTGCCACGACACCCGAGCCGAATTAGCGGAAGTCCGGAGACTACGGACGTCCGGACGCCCTGAGCCACGGACGACCGGCCCCTAGCGGACGTCCGGTACTGTCTCACAAGATGTTGTTCGGCCCGAGGCCCATGTATCCTCTCTCTCACTTACCCCTTCGTGGACATAGACTATATATACTCCTCCACCTCCTCCTAGCTAGGGTTAGCGTTGATTTAGCTCATTGTTAGATAGAGCCGGCTCATCCATACCGGATCTACTCCACGAGAGACCGCGGCCCCTCTTCGGAGAAGATCCACCTTGGATTCAAGACCCCTCTTGGGTGGCTCCCCATCAAGACCTCCTCACGGAGAAGAACGGCTACCGTTTGTATCGTCCTTTGTTGACCTTGAATCATGTATCTCCCTTTGTGTTCATCGATCTAGCACATGTGTGATTGATCTTATTGGTTTGATTGATTCTCTTGTGTTTTCCCCGTGATTTCCCTCGTGTTCTTCCGCTCGTTCTTCGTGTTCCTCGTAGGGATCCTCTCCAAACGTGAAAGATCGTCACCATAGGGTTCCACCCTACATCACCAATACTCTCTCAGCGTTGCAATCCGGCATCCACTTCAGTATCTGATCTCGGGCAGAGTTGACGTTCAGGGGGACGACGGTTGCCGGGAGCTTGGACATCTCGAAACGACCAAACAGTTGGTCGCACAACCAAGCATGACCATAAACTGAAAAATTGTAGGCCAGCCCCGGCAGCAGACTCATCATGTCCGCAGCACCGCCATATAGCCACGCAGGCCTGTCCCTTTCCTGCAACGGTGAGATGCGGTAGAGGAGGAAATCTGCCCCCACATGCTCGATGGTTAACCCGGCAGCCGCCAGGCGGATGATCCTATTAATTGCCGGGTGCAACCTGTCATCAGAAAGGCCCTTGGTGCTCCAATCCTTGTCGTGCTCAACGCACTCCTGCCGCGCTTCACAAAACTCGGGGGCTTCTTTGTCCTGGATCCAACACCAATCCCCTCTCCATTCATCCCATCTCTCGCGTTGGTACCCCGGAAGGTAATTCTTCTTCGACCATGATATCCAGCTAATGATCCCAGAGCGGTTAACTCTGCTCTCTACCCGCGGGACGAAGTAATGCCGGAATAGATCCACATTGGGCTTCACCCCGACAAAATTCTCACACAAATGCGCGAAGATGGCCATGGTCGCCATTGCATTCGGCGTGAAATCAAGCAGGTGAAACCCATAGATGTTCATGATTGCCTCAAAGAACTCAGAAAAAGGAGGGCACATACCGCAGATGAAATGAGTAGCAAAGAACCAGTAAGAATCTTGGGGATTCACCTCACCCGCCTCGTAGACCACGGGCGCTCCATGCCCTTTCTCAATAGGCCGCCCCCACAGATACCCGTACTTCTCCTGAAGGACGGGACCACTCAAGTTGGATGGAACGAAGACAACATCCTCGCTCTGCTTCTTGTTCAGCTCCGCCTACCTTTTTCTCCCCTCGACAGTGGTCTCCTTCACCGCGATCGTCGACTTCTTCTTGTCCGCGGGTCTCTTCCCCATGGCTGCGGCAGCATGGGAAGGATTCGTCGGAGAAGACGGCGGCGGGAGGAGAAGAAAGATGAGGAACAGTCGCTTAGCTTCCGGAGGAAGAAGATGGGGGAGCGGGGCGAGAGACAGATGAATCGTGCCGCTCCAATTTTCCCTGCTCTTAAGGGGGGGGAGTGCGGCAGGGGCGCGACACTTTAGAAAGTTACCGTTTTACCTTAACTGCAACAGTCCCACGACCCCACGACACGTAGTAATTACGCAATAGTGGACGTTGGATTGACTGGTCATTGTGGCAAACCGTCGCGCACAGCCCACTCCTGCCACGTGTCCGCGCACTGTTTGGGGCCTAACCCAACGTGCCACGCGACACGTGTGGCTCAGGCCCGGGGGCTTATGTCGGGGAAAATATACAGGGGCAAACATTTTCCCCTGACTCGTGCACGGACAAGCCAAGGACAAGCCAGAGATTGAAGACCCAAGAGATTTGAAGAACCAACATGCAGCCCAGAGAGACCAAGATCAAACCAGAGGAGCAAGATATTGACAAGAGAAGGGCCTCCCTTGCCGGGCAGGCAAGCCCCGCAAGGGGCAAGGCCACCACCAGAAGCAAGCAACCAAGACTCCTCGGCAGAGCCTGCCGGGGCTCACGGGGGTTAAACCACCCCGCCAACCACTCAAACACGACTCACGTTGTCAATTAGTGCGGTGTCAAGACGCAAGGTGATTAAGTGGCAGCCATTCGCCACATGGCGGCCATTTCCTACAAAAGAAACCCATAGATGACACCCGTCCTGCGACATGTCAAGGGAACAGGCGGAGAGCTAGCAAGATAGCCCGGCAGGCCTTGCCGGACAACCAGTGATGTGACACTAAGCGGTGCATTTAATGCACCCTTTTCGGCATGAGTTAGGTATGATAGCACTGTTTTCTATCATATCAGTGGATAATGACCACTTTGCCACTGTGGTGATCCCTTAATCTATAAAAGGAGGCCCATGGCACTCGTAGGAGAGGTCAGAAAGTTGGTGAACCCAAACCACCATACGCGCGTAGTCGCTGCAGCCCCTGGGCAAACCTTGTCGGGCAAGTGTACTACGCACCACCACGCTCATTCCACCATCAATCCACCAAATCAGGAGTAGGGTCTTACGCCTCGCGGCGGCCTGAACCTAGGTAAATTGCTTGTCTGCTCTCTGTCGTGCTGCCGTGCGCTGATCTGCTCTTTGTGCAACGCGACGTCCCCCCGCCGAACCAGCAAGGGACCACCCGGTCCCATAGGTGGCTGCGGATATCCCGCGACACTAGCTTTTATTTATGTGTTCTTTATTATCTTGCAAACCTATCCCTTTACACCTACAAAGTACTTCTAGTTTCATACTTGTTCTAGGCAAATGGAACGTTAAGTGTGTGTAGAGTTGTATCGGTGGTTGATAGAACTTGAGGGAATATTTGTTCTACCTTTAGCTCCTTGTTGGGTTTGACACTCTTACTTATTGAGAAAGACTACAATTGATCGCCTATACTTCTGGGTTATCAGGTAGCATACCCAAACAACAGTTTGCTAGGATGGTGGAGGTTAGAGGCTTATCATGGCAATTTGGGAGGCTGAGAACTAAGTGGTAGGTAGCGAGACATAGTGATAGCATCGAGACAACTAGCAAGCAAAGATAGTAGTGATATACAAGGTAATGGTCATCTTGCGTGAAATCCCACTCGAAAGAAGATCGATTCCATGAAGTAGACCAACAAGCGTAGTCGAACGAATCCTCACAATAGCAACGGAACGAGGAACTATCGAGAAGAAGCACAACCGAAAAGAAGCAAACAACATTGTAAACAAACAACACATAAACATGGCATGATGCTCAACCAAGTATGATGCATGACAAGATTAAATGTTGGTTTTCATGGCAAGAGATGACGCAAAATAACCCCACATCAAAGCAAGTTTAAATGAGGCCTGAAACAACACATAACAATTCCGGAAACTCCCCATAGGCAAATTTAGAAATTGGTACAGTTCTGAATTAAACACAATGTTAAATTTGTTAAACAACAAGTTAAAGTGCACCATGATGATCCACACATTTTCTAGTCAAGTTACATATGTAGGTCATTTAATTCGGAGTTGGTCTAGAAGATATGAGCTAAACAAGTTTAACATGACATTGATGCAAAATTCATGCAAACATCAACCACAAATACTCAAAACAAGGATGCAACATGACATGATAAAACTACACACAATTCTAAGCAAGTTTCACATAGGACGTGATCACAACGGAGCAACGGATCAACACATACACACAAGGCAAGTTTAAATAACAATCTACCCAAAACAGTGTGATGCATACTTAGGAGCAGCAAAAAATGATTCTACAGGAACAAGGTGGCCACAGACTTAATATGCACTTAAAGTAGATATGACATGCATCAATTCATCTTTAAGGTTCAGGTTCATAAGCATCATGGTTAATTTATGATACATGCAAAATGCAATGTTCTGTTACAGATTAGGACTTAGTGAAAAACGTGCGCTGATCTTGAGAGTAAGAAAGAGACATGCTACAACAACTCTACATGGTACCCAAGGGCATGTCATCAAAGTACACTCAAATAGACCAAATCACATGAAGGAATCACATGCATATGAGATCTAGATCAATGGGAATTATCAAGCAAAGTTGACAAGTTTTAACAGTATTTCTGCAACTAACAGCATGATGCACTTTTGCAACAGATATTAAGACATTTAGATGCATGCTAGTATGCATTCAAATGCCACAATCATGTAGAGAACAGAGAGTAGATCAAATTTTGCATATATATCATCTCCATAGGACAACCGCGCACAAAGTTACAGGAGCTACAAAATGCAACATGATGTTTTAAAATCCCGAGGACTTGGTCGATTTAGGGAACAGGGTGAGCGCAATATAGTATACAGTGCGCTGGTGAGGAATAGGCAGATAGCACTCACATTGGGCCCATGGGCCGGATCTGGAGCGGCTTGGGTCGGCAGTTCACGGGGCGGGGCGCGGACTGGCTTGCTCAAATTAATCGGGTCGGTTCTCGCTGGTCGGAGAGGTTCGGCCGATCCACGGGGGTTCGAGCAGTCCAGTCACGGGTCCGAAGACGTCGATGGCGGCGGGTGCGGCAGGGCGACGGCGATACGGTGTCGACAAGCGATGGAGGAGACCGGGTATGGGGCCTAGGGCGGATCCGGGTGGTGGCCACCAGCGACGGCGCCGGAGTTGGAGAAGGTGGCGAGGTCGATAGGAAAAGCGAGGGAGGCGGCCGATCTGGCTGGCCGACAGGCATTCGCGGCAGCGAGGAGGCGCCCTGCAGGGGAGGCCCCTGGGCGTGGGATGTGCGGCGGCGGCGAGGTGGAGGCCGAGAAGGGGCCGGGGCGAGGCGGCGGCGCGGGACGGAGCTTCGGTGAGTGGCAGCGGGGCAAAGCGCAGGGTAGGAGGCCAGCGGCACTGTGCAAGGCACGGTGACCCGGGTCGGGCAGGCCGGCCGTGGGCTCACAGGGCCGCGGCAGTGCTGGGGTGGAGAGAGGAAGCCGGCTGGACCACGTGGCGCACGGGGATAGGAGGAGGGCCGGCGGCTACGGCGGCGCGACCACTGGGATGCTGCCAAGTGGCGCGATGGAGGTGGAGGGCGCCGGAAAATGAGGAGGAGGGTGGTGGCGGCTGTAGGTAGGTGGGGCAGGGGCTAGGCTAGGATTTGTCTAGAACTGGAATGGGGAGACCTGCTTAAATAGGCAGGGGGTCTAGGGTTAGGGATTTTGGGGGTTTCAGGACCCTCCGATCGCGATCCAACGGTTCCGGTCGGAAGGGGGTTTAGGTGGGCTGTGTAGGTGGGTTGGGCTAAGAGGAGAGAAGAGAAGAGCGGCCCGGCAACATGTTTCAGAACAACGAAACGTCCGACGTTTATCAGAGTGTAGTTTAACGGTTGGGCTACCAAACAGGCCCCCAATGCGACGACGTTTGGCAGACGGTCTACCTACAATATAACAAGACCACACGCCAACTTTCACCCCATTCCGAGAATTTTTTATCCCACGTATAAAATAATATCTCGGAGGTGCCGCGGGCGTGTGCGAGTGTATCTGGTCTCGAAACGGTCAAATTAGGAGAGAAAGGGGAGAACCCGGCAACTACGAACGGATGCAAGCTTTGAAAAGAATGATGACACGAAGTGTCGATGCAATGTGAATGATGCGATGATGAATGCAACAAACAAAAAAAACACTCGGTGACAACGAAAATAAATGGAAGGCAACTAGAGCGTCGGTCTTGGGGTGTCACAACTGTAGAAGTGCTCCCTGCAAGCAACCCTCCCGACGATGATAAGTTTGCATTTTTTGCCCCTGTTCTTTTACTGTGGATTAGTCCCCCCCCCCCCCCTCCAGGATTTCTTCGACGAGCTGATGCATATGTACGGGTTCCGGCTTCTGGATTTCAATCCAAATGCCGTCACCTGCATGTTGGTCTTCGCCCATCTCTGTAAGAATTTCGTAGAGGTGGTGCCCAATGTTCCTCTGTTCCGTCACTTTTACTAGCCCCGGATAGAAGGTGATGCCATCTCTGGCAGCGTGACATGGATTTTGAGGTCTGCATGGAAGGATGAATATCTTGAGGTAACCTGACATAAGAAATGGCCAGAATGGAGAGAAAATGGGTGATGGATCGAGCAGAAAGACTTCCCGGAGTAATGCCTCACCGCCACCGAGAAGCTCAAAAGGAGTCCCTGCTGGTCGATGTGGGTCCCCGAGACGAAGAGTTCGGCCTCGCTTTGAGCCGGATAGAAGATCTACGAGCTGCCGACTTGACTCTTGAAGCAATTGGTGTTGATTTCCTCTGGCGTCGGATAGCTCCACTACAGAGGAGAACTGCTAGCCTGGGAATACAAGAATGGTGGCAACACAACGCAGCTCCGTCCCTAACTGCCAAAGAACTTCGCAAAGGCCGGAGCATGATTACGTCATCCGCAAGATCTTCAACAAAGGCCGCACACACAAGTTGTCGGATATGGTGCTCCCTTGTGCAATAACATCGCGAGGGACTCCATTTTGGCAATAATGCCGGCGTGCAATGCCCAAGGCATTCTGGCTGACCAAAAGAGGCTCGAGGAAGCCGTCGAAGTCAAGTGGTATGACGAGCTAGTGGAGACCCTCGAGAGGGAGGAAAAAAGATCTGATCCGCCCCACAAAGGACCACGAGCTAGATTATATCGCCCATAGGGTGAAAACCTCAGGGAGCATTGAATCTTCCCGGGCAGCAGGCATCGACTCCGAAGAAGGAGAAGCAGAGGATGAAGAGGCAGAGGAACCAGAGGTAGAGGATCCCCTGTCCCTCTGGCTCCCAAGAACACTGCCGCAACACCTAAAGCTTCAAGAAGACCTGTCAAGAAAAAGTCAAAGCATGCTGAGCCGGCTGAAGGCGAACCCGCCAGCATAGAGACTGGCACCAAGGCTCCCCGACAGCAGGTTCTCCGGCAACAGGATCCGCCGACAACGAAGAAAATAAAGGCCTCCCAGCCACAGGCTCTATCGGTAGTGAAGTGTGCCCGAGCGCCCTCTCCTCCGGTGAAGGCTTCTAGCTCTGGAAGTCAAGCACATTGGGATATCTCTGCCCTTGACGAGGAAGAATATGAGTAAGTTACATTTTTTTTCCTCTACTCCTTAGTTTTTCTTGATGCTTCTGTCGTTGATGCTTCCGATATAATGACACTATTCACCAAACAGTGTTAGCTACAATTTTGTCATTTTGCCCAGATTACCACGGATGTGATTTCTTCGTGAAACTTCCTAAGCGAGTATACTGGTTGTCCGGATGTAAATGGACAACTCACTGGATATTGTGGGACTAACCAACTCTGACCGCCACTTCTTATGCGGGACTATGTCATAGTCCGGTTATTTCTTTGTGGCGTACGTGGTGTCCACATAGTGCCATATATTTACAAAGAAAACCGTATACAGTGCAATTAGTACATGCCTAATCAGTAGCCCTTCAGATCATTCAGTACAGAGCAAATATGGTTAAACAAATGGTAAGTCTGACTCTCCAGATTCAGCCTTTGCACTATTGTACTGCATACAGTGAAAATGTCAACTTTAAATCTCCAAATTCAACATTATTCTACAACTTAGATTGTCTCATATAAAAATTAAAATTCAGAGTATCAGATTCAGAGTAGCATTCATAGTACAGGAAATAACAAAATGCACAAAGCAGTGGCAACTTGCGCCACGAATCCAGCATGTTTCAGCTCACGTGAATTTATTCATTTGCAGTTGACAATTTTTATGCTTCCATCTACCACCTCGGTAACTCTTCTTGTCTTCCGTCCTACCATGTATGCCTCAACCCGAGTCTGCATCTACGAACATTCACAAAAGATATTGAATACCTAGTAAGTGGAATTTTTGAATGACAATACTTAACATAAAGATATGTATACTGGTGAGTATTTCCCTTCCCTAAAAATATTATTAGTCTATATTGCAAAGCAGGAAAGCAAACCCTTGTTTAACTCAACATAATCTATATACCAGATGTTGACAGCATAATTGCAAGGATGGTAAATAGAGACAAGTTAGCAGCATACACAATTTATTTTAAGAGCGCAACTCAAAACTATGGACGTAAAAGAAACCAGATTTAACTCAAGTGCTCCCAAAATTTACCCAAAGCTTGCTACAATTGAACAATTGATTAGCAATATTATGTAGTGCACACATACCTCAGTTAATAGTAGTGACCTTGATCAGGAGTATTGGCATGCTTATCATTACATCTAAACCAATCTTGAAGGCAGATTAAGGCTTCCATCGTCTCGCTGCACAATCTACTTCTGTAATCGCTGATCAAACGCCTTCTGGTAATGAAAGTCAACTCTAGCGATACGACGGAAGCTTGTACAACAAGAACATCACGAGCTATACAAGAAAGGATGGGATACTTAGACGAGTGAAGATGCCACCATTGAAGAATATTGAAATCATCCGTGCGAGTGAATGTGTCTTCTTCTAAGTATCTGGCAAGCTCACTAGCAGTTTGGCGTTGCTTCTTATTCAACGAAGAGGTGTAAATCTGACCTTTTTTTGCAAGCAGCCAAGTGCCTTCTTACACCACTTGTGCCAACATCTCGTCCAGCTTGAAACACTTCATGACAGTGCTTGCACTGAGCTTTGACAAGTATCTTATGACGATAAATTGGTTCGAAATCTCTCCAAACAGCAGAAGTTAGTCTTCATGTCTTGCGGACTGTTAATTGGCAAGCAAAAAAAATGTCAACTCACAAGAACATTTTAAACTTGTAACTACATACAAGTGTAATTGCAAAAGAGAAAAAAAAAGCCAACTCACCATGTGGATGGTTAATTTTTGAACCTCCAAATGGAGTAGTCATTGGAGAAGGGGATCCTAAGATAGAGGGTGATCTCGCTCTATTCTCCAAAGGGGAACTATCAATCCTCATTGAGGGAGACCTGCCCCTTTTTGAGGCTGCAACTCTTGCTAGAAGCCCATGGGAAGATCTCCACGTGTTTGCCACCGGTGAACTTACCAATGCAGATCTGGCCGCTCTTTGACTATGTGTCATAGGTGGAGAATCTCGTATCTAGATAACAAAACACCGAAAATTCATAACATGCTATAAATTTCAAGAAGGTATAGAAGCAGATTTGTGTTATAGAGTGAGGTTTAATAGAGAAATCCGAAAAGAATGACCTGTAGCTCCTCTCTTGTAGCTCATTGAACAAATTTAGAACAGTTCGTCAAACGAGCATGTTTCCTCTTCCCCTGCAACTCCTCCTCCTGGTTTTTCCTCTTCTTCTCTTGCTTTCCTCTTCTCTTCTCACTTCTCTTTCCTCTTCTCTTCCAACCTTTCCTTTGTCGCCTTATGCCTTTGTTTTTTATTCTGCCTATCTAATCAGTAACGCAAACATAGGGGGTAAAAAAAATCAAAGAATACAAGTAATGTCACAGGGAAACACAAGAGGGCCAGATACTTACTTCCCTTGCTCATCGATAGCATTCCACACATGTTGTTCATGCTCCATGGCTTCCCACTTTTCAGCTTGCTTGTTGATCATCAACACCATTTGGTCGTCGACGTCACTCATGGTCACTTCCATCAAATTTGCATTGAATGTCGAATGATGCTAAATTTAACTAGCAAACAGAACAAATGGGACGCAAACGTAGAATTATTCTATTTGCTTTCTTCAGACATTCTCACACTTCAAATGTTCAAAAAACTTGCATATGAATTAATTTCATAGCATATCAAACTCTTTAACATGGCCTAAATTCACAAGTAGTACTACAATAGTTTACACAACCTGATCTGCAGCTACACAACATTCACAACAACACTATCCAACCTCAGGGCTCAGGAAGACCACAATTCACAAGAAGGATCTATGAACTGCTAGGGGGGGATTTTGCATACCTTGGGGGAGAAGAGGAGGAGGCGAGGGAGCAGGGGCCAAAGAGGCCATCACCGGGATTAGGGAGGGGGCAGCCACGCAGGGCTCGATTTGGTCCCCGACTATTCCCTTTGACGGCGACGGAGGAGCACGAGCTGAAGAGGGCATCAGCAGGATAGGGGAGAGAGCAGAGGAGGATTCCTCGCAAGGCTCGGCTCAGTCGCCGGTGATGTCCTTGGATGGTGGCCTCTTCGAGAAACACGACGGCGACGGCGGCGCTATGGAATGAAGGAAGGATTGGAAGCGGAGAGGTGGTGTGGTGGAGATGGCGGCGGCTGTGCCATAGCCTAGGGCATGGCGATTGACTGGGGAAGGATGCGAACGGGAATTGTGGACTACCGCTGGCTTGATGGGCTTTCTGGGCTATCCACTTGCGCCGGTTAATTTTCCTGGGTGTCCACAAATGCCACTTAAGTTTTTTTTGGTGGACGACATATGTGGGACTAGTGGGACCCAACACCACTTACATCCTGAACCGGTTGACTATGTATATTAAAAAAATCAGATTCTTGTATTTCTTAGTATTTATTTCAATTTTACTCCCTCCGTTTCTAAATATTTGTTTTTCTAAACATTTCAAATAAATTATCATATACGGATATATATAGACATATTTTAGAGTGTAGATTTACTCATTTTGCTCCGTATGTAGTCACTTGTTGAAATCTCTAGAAAGACTTGTCTATACTATATACATCTTTCTAGAGATTTCAACAAGTGACTACATACGAAGCAAAATGAGTAAATCTACACTCTAAAATATGTCTATATACATCCGTATGTGACAATCCATTTGAAATCTCTAAAAAGACAAATATTTAATAACGGAGGGAAGGAATACTATTCATAAGTTTGGTTTCACGTTGATCTTTTTTCGAGGGTACGTCAATGGCGTACCTTAGCTTGATAGAAGGGGAGAAAAATATTTACAAGAGATTACACGATCGCTAGGTAGTGACACACACCGTCCTACCATAGCCTCCAAACACAACCCAAGCCAACTACTCACGTAACCTAGCTACTCCTATAGCTCCCGCCTAGTCCACATCTCAAGCTCTTGCCAAACTAGGTCCACTGTGCCCCCTTCGTTCCGTAAGTCCGTGCGTCCAAACACCCTGCCGTTGCGCTGTTTCCAAAGGTTCCAGCAAATGGATGTGACCACGGAGTCAAACCCCTTCCGATGCAGTTTTGGCATGCGCTTCCTCGCGTCCGACCACCATCCACCAATATTATCGTGGGCCGAGGGGCACAGCGCCACGTCAATCCCCAATCTAGCAAAACACATGAACCAGACTTGTTGGGAGAAGACACACTGCATCATAATGTGGTCGACTGTATCTTCTTCCTACTCACATAAGAAACACGGTGACTTCTCCTCCTAAAGCCCATGCCTCCACCTCCTGTCCGAAGTCCACAGCCTATGCTGGACGGCAAGCCACATGAACAATTTGCAGACAAGCGGAGCCCAACACTTCCAGATTGCAGCATCATGCTGGAAACGCACCCCACCCAGACACATCATGTTGTATGCGGATGAGGCCGTGTATTTTCCTTCCGTGTTCCAGTCCCAAACTGGCATATCCTCCATGCCAGGGGTCAATTGCACCTCCATCAGAATCTCACACAACCTGATAAATTGCGCCAGCCCATCCGTGTCGAGCTCACCACTAATATCCTCCATCCATGCTTGCATCCATAAGGCGTCCCTCACACTTCTTCTGTTGGCAACTTGCGTCCTGACACGACCAAAAACTCCCGGCGCCAGCTCCTTAATTGTAGTCCCGTTGATCCACCGATCCGTCCAGAACAGTACCTTAGTGCCATCACCCACTTGCCACTTTACCAGACTGCCGAACGCCTGACATACTTGCTTGTCCGGCCTCCAATTCAGCCCTTGCCATGGTCTTGTCTCGTCAGTTCGCCATAACCATGCCCATCTCAACATTAGAGCAATGCCTTGCTTGTATAGATCGATGACGCCCAGCCCTCCCAACTCTTTAGGGCGGCATACTCTTTTCCAGGAGACCAAACATCTGCCCCCCATGCACTTGTTCAGACCCAGCCCAAAAGAAAGCTCGACATCCTTTATCAATGATGTCAAGTGCCCACTTGGGAGCCTCTGCCACAATCAGATGGTGTGTCGCCCGAGCTCTCATGACTTGATTCACTAGTATCAGCCTCCCTGGCCATGTCACAAGTCCTCGTTGCCATCCTGGAACAATGTGTAATGCCGCATCTACCATCGGTTGCCACTCTGATCGCTTGAGCTGCTTGATGCTCAGCTGCAGGCCAAGATACTTGCATGGGAACGAATCAATCTTCCATGGCAATGCATCCCTAACTAACTGCTCATCCTCCTGATCCGCCCTTGTCGTGGAATTAACACGTCAGATGTCCTTAGTGTGAGGACTTAGTCGCGAGGCCAACGCATTTATGTGGTAGCTTGAGAGGGTTGAGTGGAATCGAGAGACGCAACACAAGACAAGGGTTTAGACAGCTTCGGGCCCCGGGAAACATCATCCGATAACAACCCTACATGTTGTTTGAGGCTAGATCTCATTATCATCATGAGGGAGTCGCCGTAAATCGGCTCTCCTCTAGTTGTGTCTAGCCCTAGAGATTGTTTCTTGCTTGTCCCCCTTTGGGGAGCCCTACCCCTCCTTATATAAGTTGAAGGGGCGGGTTACATGTAGAGTCCATCTCGGACTAAGACTTAAACTATTTTGAATTCCTTTCCTGGGCTTCTTAACATCTGCCGGTTTAACATTGTCTGCTGGTTTAACATGGTTTGCCGGGTTATGATTGTCTTAACACCTACCGGTGCTACCATCTGTCTTAACTCTGCCAGTTTAACACTCGTCGGTTTACCGTCTGTCTTAGCCATCTGTCTTAACTGTCTGCCAGTTTACCACCAACCGGTTTACCGTCTGTCTTAGCCATCTGTCTTGACTCTCTGTCTTAATTGTCCGCCGGTTTACAACTCCAGCCGGGTCATACCGCGGGGTATATCCCCGACATTAGCCCCCAGTTTAATTTGGATTTATCCATGTTAAACTGATCCTGAGCATCTTTAAATCCTTGTCATTTCCTTCTAGAAAATCCGGGTCAATAGGCCAGCTTCATAATCAATTTGCTGACATTGGTTTGTTACAGAGAAATATTGTGAAGAATAACTTCTTTGACTCAGCTCCCAGTGACTTAACAAAAATATTGGTCCTTGAAATCCTCATCTGATCTTCAGCCGGTTTAAGAATGTAAAACTTGCCGGTTTATCATTGCCAAGATCACCGGTTTATAAAATATTGATAGCACCGGGTCATACTTGTAGTTAACATCCAACTTGAAAATATACCTCTTATATGCCTATCACTTGTAGCCCCCAAGTCTTAAGAAGGTAGCATAGCAACAGCTTAAGACTTGCTTCAATATAAATATCACAATAAGAATTCTGAAACGCTGCATTTTAACCATGTTTGGTATTTGTTGCAGTACTTCTCCACTCACTTCACACAGGAATACCTCAAGGGACACATGTATGAAGACCATACTGATTTATCGATCAAAGCTGGAAATGGACCTGCTAACATCATTGCTCGGCTTATCATGGGAGTTGACAATCTACCATCACAACAAACTGGGCTCTATTCTTTGGAGGAGTGTCATATGCATTTGCCTTTGAGGAATTGGCGGGAGAGCTCCATGGTACCGAGCACTCCCTCTGATAGCATCATAGGCAGTCACATGCGTTTTTCTTGGTAAGTCTACATGTCGTGTAGTCCAGCAAAAGAACAGTTTCTTGAGTTGCATACTGCGATTAGCTTAGGCAATAGACATGATTGTTCCTTATTTTTCTTGGTAAGTCTACATGTCAGGTAGTATAGCAACAGAACGAAATGCGCTGAATTAGTAGAGGCCTTCCTATTTATACATTAACTCTGTGGCATTTATTAGATATGCTTTATGCTCTGTCGATGGCCTGGTCATGCCGTTCTACCTTCCATGTGAAACATCTTATGCATGTTTAGCTTTTGGTTTTTTGTTTCCATCCCCCCTATAACAAGAGCATTTTTTATCTATCATTCAACAAATTGAGCTTCAAGTACTGGAATAGACATTTTTTTCAAAGTGCAGCGACATTGGTAGAAAATAGTTGGAGATGTGATCGAAGTTGTTGCTCCATCAGACCATTGTTTAAATTGTGAATCTAATCGTTCATCTCCAGGCCATGAACCATCTCACTCTTGCACCAGCGTTCATATTTTTTGCTCCTATTTACAAGCAGAACAAGCTGCTTATCAGTTGCCACTGGCTATTCTTTCTTTTGGTGGTAGAGAACTAGATATTAGAGCTCTAATTCATTGTACACAAAAATAAATAACCTAATTTATTTGAGTCCTATATCTAACCCATGGTTTCTGATACGTGTGATCCAACACCATGGATCATATATGGATATACACATTTGTCTTAATGTCGAAGGTGTGGAACTATTCTCTTATGAGATAAATACCTTTTGAGTCAATTTGCAGATTAACTACAACAATAGTTCAGGAAATCCACTATCCTGGTTTAATGCCTTTTAATGAATTAAGGTTATCATGACCGTACATGACATGTAGACTTACCAAGAAGCTACTTATTTTAGTCTATTTTATAATCTGGTAGAGAACAAGGTGAGGTGTTGGCGATGCTTTGTTTCTAGAAACAATACCAATTATCACAGGGTAGATGGTTTTGTGGTGCTATTAATGTTTAAATTAGTCTGTAACATGCATTTCCTGGTGATTCAATCTTATTTTACTGCTGGAAGTTGCATTAGCAAAATAGTATATCTCCAAATTCTGTTGATTACTATTGCAGTGCAGAATCTGGTTAAATAGTTAAGCTAAAGTTTGTAATGTTGTGCCGATGGCATTTCAGCGTTCTCTTTGGCTCCGTATGTATGTATTGTATAACAGTTCACCATTTTTAATTTTCCTTGATGGTCCCTTTCGTGTTTACACGGGTCGTGTACCTCACCTCTGTTTGATGTGTGACTTTGCCATCTTGCTGCAGGTGCTGCTCAATCCGTCAGTTGCATCTAATTATGCATTGGACAACTCAACAATTTGATTATGAGTCTATTCTGGTGCACATCCGGTCGACGATTTCCAAGGATATACAGATCTTCTAATATTTGTAGAGGGCTAACGAAAAGACTCATGCTTCAAGTGCCAAGAATATCATTTCTTGCAAGATAAGGTTAGTGCCTTCTAATATTTATTTTTTAGGAAGTCAGTGCCTTCTTAAGGTGATATTTTTAGAAGTTGGATTCATTAGTTTCTGTAGCATGTGTTCGCCCTTTATACAAAATTTTTGTCTATTTCCTCTTTTATCATGAGGTCCTGGAAATGAACTCGTGTGCTACGTTGTCTATATTACTTTGTTATTTTAGTGAATTTGTTACTCCATTCGAGGATTTTAATGTAAAAACACCTGCGTAGAGCTTGCAGAGCAGAGCACTCGGGACATTGCTATTCGGACGACAAAATCATACAACTCATGAACGACAGTGATAATGTAGCCGCACACATGCATGCCCACAACGGTGCAACGGCCGTCGGATTTGTTGTCGTCCACACATCGTCCATGTTTTGTCATTCATAGAGTAGTTTTAGAGCACTTGGATGCGATGGTTTGATTGATTCTATAGTAGGTTTTGTTTGTACACCTAAGATGTATAAGAGCAGGTTCCTATTCTAGCCCTGTGTAATATTCATGCATGGAGAAATACCCCATAATACATGGATACAAAGAAAATAAATAGCTTAGGATGTAGCTAGATATGCCATTCTTTCTTGCAATATGCACTTCAATTTTGGTTGTGGCTTAAATGTTCAACACTTTAAACAGTTCAGTAGAGCAGAAAGACTTGCATGAGTTCCTTGAGAAGATTTACATGGAGAAGTGTTGCTTCTATTACAAATGAATGTTTATTATTTCTTTTATTTTATTGAATACATATGCTAAACAAGAATTTCTGCTAATATGAACATTACTTGCTTGACCACATCGTTGGGACCGGCATGCTCGTGCGAAGGCGGGATCCCGATCTCCATGTAAACCTTCCCCTGCGCCCCCCGCCGAGTCAAATGCCTCTGCCACATCCGCTTCCCCAGCGCCCCTCCTCATCAGCGGCGGCCGAGGGCAGCAACTGCCAGATCACAGGGGTGGCGGGCCCTGGCCGGCCCAGGGGCGTGCCCAGACCGTTCCGCCGAGGGGGAGGCTCCCTAGGGCGGCCAAGGAGAAAGAGAGCAAGTTGGCCAAGGAGCTCGGGGTAAGATAGCCATAAATAGTGCCTTCATCACTGCGTTGCCTTTTTGATCCAACAATGCTTGTGATCCCACTTGATTTTGCAGAGGGAGATGGAGCGTACCTTGAACCAGATGAATGACTTGGTGCGCATCTTACTGGCCACTTATTGTTATTGGTCCATATACTCCATGCCCCTACACTTTGGCTTCTACTCGCAAGTAAGCTCCTCTTCCTCCTCTACCCCCTCCCCCTCCTCTTCTGTGAGGATCTTTGGTTGGATTTAGGTAACCAGACCGCACGAGATGAATCCTATTTGGAGATGAAGTGTGTATGCTAGCTTGATTTTGTTTATATATGAACCGCATATCTTTGGCTTGATGGTGATAAATAGTAATTTAACTGTTGATTTTAGATTGAGAGTAACCAAGAGAGGATTATTCCATTGTGCTTAATGTTAATTGCCAGCTCTATAGACCAGAACTTGAATTGTTGTTAATAATCACAGATCATGAGTTCTCTACATTCATCTTTTGATGGATTGTAAATGAAATAAAACACATGTGAGTTTTAGTTTCTTTTCTTCTCCCCTGGGTTTCCTATGAAACTGGAGGGCTTCATGAATGTTGTGTACATGATCTACCAATTTTTTTTATAAATAACAAATTAAGCTCGATTGCTATTTTTTGTGACCTTTGATAGAAGGATCCAATCATTTTTTTATGTGTATATCTTTAGGCTGAAAAATGAATTATATTTCACTGAGTCCTGAGACACGGGTCTTCCCTTTCCCAAGAATTGCACATGATGGTGGTCATCTTTGTTTTTTATAATTCATAGTTGTGTAGTGCTACTTTATACACACTCTCCAAACTTGTTTAAAGGAAATATGCATGCATTTCTTGATGTCAGTTCACTAAACTCACCTTGCTGATAGTTCCTTTTTTGGTCATTGCAGATATCTGTTGTTGTAAATATGCATGTTAGATTTAGATGTCATATGAATCATTTAATGAATCTTTAATGATTTTAGATATCATCTAGACTAATATCATTTTTTTTCTTCTCTTCCTGGGCCAGCGTTACACAACTTCTCTTGGAGCAATGAGGAACTTCAACCATTCTTGGCGAAGGAAAATTGAAGACTCTGGTAGATGTATTAGTTAGCGTGGACTTTTATAATCCTTAAAACTTGTGTGGACTGCTATCTAAGTGTCACCAGCCTTCTATATAAATACTTCACTTTCAGTATTTTGTGCTATCTCGCTGCCCTATGCGCTACTGGTCACTTTCGATATAAATGACATGTTTTAATTGTTATTAATAGCTTTTGATCTGCGGAATGCATAACTTTCTATGTAAATGACTTGTTGTAATCCTGATTTATTAAATGTTGCTTTTGGTCTATTCTTTTATGTTGTGCTTGATGCGCGTCTTTTGTGGTCTTACAAACATGCTGAACTTTATGTTGCCTTATAATCTCATGCCTTCTATCACAAATGAATATTTCTTCTTCACTTTATTTTTTTATCATGTTTGAATTCATACACTAAACGTACGTTCCTACTAACTTAGCATGACATGCTTAATCAAAACTTCGGGACCGGCACCCTCGCGCCATGGCGCGATCCCGATCTAGTTTGACTTATACAAGGACGTCTCGTGGTGCATGCATGCACCTTGAAAAGGTAAGAAAAAAGGAAAGCCAACACGTATCCTTTTTTTGTTAGTATCTTCCAACTTTACCCAAGGTCCATCCTCTTACCCCATTCGCGGACATGAAAAATATTTGTGTATTTATTTATTTTCACAAGTTTGAAAACTGTTTGAGAATTAAAATAATATTTTTGAAAAAATATTCATCAATTCAGGAAAAATGTTTGTGAATCTAAAAAGTGTCCATGCATTCTAAGAATGGTCATGAAATTGGAAAAAAATTAAAGATATAAAAATATTTAACAACTAAAAAAATGTCCATAGATTCAAAAAAATCGTGAATTTTAAAAGTTTTTGTGATTTTGTAAATTTTCATGAATTTCAAAAAAGGTCATGATTTTTTTAAATTCATATAGATTTTTTTTGTGATTTTTAAAAAAATACATTGGGCAAAAAAGCATGCCTGGGTGTAGTTGGACTTGGAACTGAACAAAAATGGGTTAGGCCCAATTGCGTGTCGACGGTAGTCTTGCAGCTGGGACAAAGAAAGGCGAGCCCCCAGTTGCATCTCGGGGATGGAGTTGCAACTGTGACAAACAGGGTCGGAGCCCCTAGTTGTGTGTCGAGGATGGACTTGCAACTGGGATAAAAATGGGTGGGCCCCCAGTTGCGCATCAAGGATGGGCTTGCATTTGGGGGAAAAGCAGGTCCCCCAATTGCATGTCAGAGGTGTAGGTGCAACTATGGTAAAATGGTTCGTCCACATCCCCCTCTCGGTTGCGTGTCGAGGGTGGACTTGCAACTGGGACAAAAATGAATAGAGTCTTGTTGCGTATCGAGGGTGGACTTACAACTAGGACAAAAAAGGGTCGGCCCTCAAAGTTGCATGTAGAGGGTGCACTTGCAATTGCGACGAAAAATGGGTCGGGCCTAGATGCATGTCGGTGGTGGACTTGCAACTGGGACAAAAGGGTTAGGCCCCCCATCCCCAAGTTGCAAATCGAGGATGGACTTGCAACTAGGAAAAAAATGGGGGTCGGTTGCATGTCGGGGGTGGAGATGCAACTAAGGCAACAATGAGTAGACCGCTAGTTGTGTATCGAGTGTGAACTTGCAACTAGGATAAAAAAAAGCATGCCCCAATTACATGTCGAGGATGTTGTTGCAATTGTGACAACGTAAAGGATCGGGCGGGGCCCAGTTTCACATCGAGGATGGACATGCAACTCGGACAACAACACAAAATTATGATATCATTTGCGAGTCAAGGGTGGACTTGCAACTGAGACAATAACAAAAAAGCCTGGTAGCAAGTTGAGAGTGGACTTGCAACTGGGATGAAAAACAAAAACACATGCTCAGTTGTGAGTCGAGGGTGGACTTGCAACTAGGACAACTACGAGCCCAATTGCGAGTCGAGGGTGGACATGCAACTGGGATAACTATGAAACTACGAGCCCAGTTGCAAGTCAAGGGCCGACTTGCAACTGGGATGAAACAAACTACCGGCCTAGTTGCGAGTCAAGGGTGGACATACAACAAGGATGGAAAACAAAACACAGGATGAGTTGCAAGTCAATGATGGCTTGAAACTAAGATGAAACAAACTACGGGCCTAGTTGCGAGTCGAGGGTCTACTTGCAACTGGGACAGCTACACAAAACTACGATACGAGTTGCAAGTCGATGGTGGACTTGCAACTAGGACAACTACACAAAACTATTATATGAGTTATGAGTCGCGAGGGTAGATTTGCAACTAAGACAACTACGAAACTATGAGCCTAGTTGCAAGTCAAGTATCGACTTGCAATTGGAATGAAACAAACTATGGGCCCACTTGTGAGTCAAAAGGGTGGACTTGGAACCGGGATGAAGAACAAAACACAAGCTCTAGTTGTGAGCTGGGGGTGGACATGCAACACAGACAACTATGAGCCCAGTTACGAATCGATGACGGACTTGCAACTAGGACAACTACGAACTATAAGCCCAGTTACGAGTCAAGTGTCAAATTGCAACTAGGATAAAAAAACTATGGGTCCAGTTGTGAGTCAAGTCTGGATCTGCAACCGGGATTAAAAAACAAAACACAGATGCCGAGTTGCGAGTCAAGGGTGGGCTTGCAACTGGCATGAAACAAACTACAGGCCTAAATGCGAATCGAAGATGTACTTGCAACTAGGATAACTTCCCAAAACTACGATACGGGATGCGAGTCGAGGGTGTGCTTGCAATTGGGACAAGTACACAAGACTATGATATGAGTTACGAGTCGAGGGTGTACTTGCAACTAGGACGACTACAAACTACGCGCCCAATTGCGAGTCGAGGGTGAACTCGAGATTGGGATGGAAATAAACTACATGCCAAGTTGCGAGTCAAGGATGGGCTTGCAACTGGAATGAAACAAATTATGAACCTAAATGCGAGTCAAGGGTGGACTTGTAACTGAGACAACTACACATAACTAAAAAGGAAAAAATAAAATAGAAAAAAACAAATGATATATAAAAAGCAAAATAGAAAACAAAACCGTAGCTCAACGGAAGAGAGAGAGAGAGAGAGAGAGAGAGAGAGAGCAACGAGTCGGGTTACTCTATACGAAAACTGAACCACACCCACAACATAGAGTGAGAAAAGCTGCAGCCTGAAGAACGAGTCATTTTAAAATATACTTATGAAATTTAAAAATCATAAATTTTATGATAAAAATGAAAATAAAAAAACAAAAGTTCAAAAACCAAAAGGAAAAAAAATGGAAAAAACAAACTAGGGAAAAATCAAAAGAGAGTGAGTACAGAGAGTGGCGAACAAGAAATGCTTGGGAAAGAATGCTTGCCCCTGACTCTTCCAATTGATACTCTCCACACAGGCATAGACATAAAGGACCAGCCCATTCCAGGCCCAGGCGCAAACAAAAAGACTAATCCACACGTAGACGTAACGCAACTAACAGGTCACACGCTCACACAAACATCAAAAGAAAATCACGCGCAACGGTCAATCATAAAATTTGCATGAGAATTACAACTCTAGATCATGTGGTGAGAAATGTAGACATGAACTATATCAGATATAGATGTGACTTAGCAAGTCTAAAGAAAAAAATCCATGAATTTAAAACAAAAATGAAAAAGAGAAAATAAAAACAAAAAGAAAACAAAAACAGACAAAAAGCAAAAACAGAAAAAAAAAGAGTAAAGAAGGCAAGTGACGAGCGCCAGACCCTTCTTTTATGGGTAGAGCTGGCCAACACCAAATCAATAAAAAGTCAAAATTGGAGTGAGAACATAGAGATGAAGCTTGTGAATTAAGAATAAAAAGGACAAAGCACTCTGCCTCTCACTAATAGAGAACGCAAAGAAAAAAAAGGCCCAAAAAGACACAGGGACAACCGGCCAAAAGACAATCGATGAAAGCGGCACGCATACGAGGCCGGAGAAAACAAACGGTTACGACACGGGAAGCAACGAGCAATGCAAATCAAGCTTGGCACGAAAAAACAAGCAACAGTAGATCGGATGGTAGTAGACTTAGATGTGACATAATATATTACATTTAGATGTGAAATAGCAAATCTGATTATATATTTGTGCAAGAGCTTTTGACTTTTCCCAGCCGGTTCAATGCTTCTTTCCTTGAGCATACGGACGGAGTTGACTGCTGGAGGCGGAGGTGAGGCCGTAAAAACGGCCGGCCGTCGGGGCAGCTCTCTGCAGAGACCGGCGCCTCAGGAAGAAACCGTGTGGGGTCGAAGTCGATAACCCGGCAGGGGCGGTTCGGCGCAAGGCCGCGGGGGTGAAGGAAACGAGTCGGTGATGGCTATTCAAGGGAGACAAAGTCCAACGATGACTCGGACTGGAGGCGAGGCCTGACGGCGACTCGGACTCGAGGTGACCTGCGACCCGTGGCGGCGAGTTAGGCAGACGGACGGCGGTTCAGCAGTTTGTCCAGCCCAAAGTACGGTGAAGGCGAGGCGATTTGGTGACGGCGAGGCGGTAGCTCGGACAGCGAGCGCTTGGCGGGTCGACCTGTGGTGGCAGTTCACCGCGTGGCGAAGTGGAGAACCCGCACGGCGGGGGCAACCGAGTCGAGGGACGCGGTCGTGGTGGCGTGAGGCAGCGCAGGGCGTTGAACCGGCCGTAGTGAAAGTCGGCGGCTCGCCGCAACAACACCGCGACAGCAGTAGTGGGTCGCTCGAGTGGAAGGAGTCGCGTGTCGCAGCCGGCCAAAGACCCGTAATGAAGAGCGTGGACGGGCATGGGGAAGACAGAGCCAGCAGCCATAAGGTTGGCAGGCGCGCGGCGTTGGATGCTGAGAACGGGCAGCACGAGAGCCAATCGGCTCGCATGGATTCCGGCCGGGCCACATGGAAGGAGAGCCGGTAAAGCAGCGCAAGCGCGTCGATGGAGGCGGTGGCGGCTCGTGCGGTAAAGCGTCCGCTTGACACAGCAAGTTGTGCACACGTCTGCTGGTAGTCCGGCATGGGCAGATGTCGGTGCGGCCTCCGTCTATGCATTAGCAGCCCATTAATGGTTTATTTGTCGTAGCAGTACAACTGGACGATGTAGCTGGAGTTCATGGCTCCATGTCACGCACGCATGCATGTGCGGTTAATGGATTTTCCCTTGCACATACACAAGTGCCCTGGGTTTTTGTTCTTGCTGCTCTACTGATTTCTGCAGCACACATAGTGTTGAACGAAGAGCCACGGCGGTTTGAGGTTGTGGTGGCTCGGGCGGCGACTCGGGCGGCTCGTCAATGCAGGGCCACGAGGTCGAGCTCCGGCGGCTCAGCAAGAACGGTTTCACGGAGGATGATCCTATACAAGAGGCGGCGCTCGAGCGGCGGGTTGGCGCGTCAGGCGGCTCACGCCGTTGCTGGAACTAGACCTGGCAGCGCGCGGAGGAACGACGGGCCAAGCAGTAAGGCAAAGACGGGCATCCGGCCTGACGCAGCCCAGCAGGGCCAGCTCAAGGCGACTCAGAGGCGAGGGGGCATGGCGAGGGCAGCTCGAGGCGGCCGTCCAGCAAGATCCGACTGAACCGGCTGGAGAGGCGCAGCTGCAGGTCGGTGACAGCGAAGGCGAGGCCGCAGATGCAGCCCCGACGGCGGCTCAGGACAATGAGACAGGGTCGCAGCGGCGATTCAGGCCCGCCGACGAGGGTGGCAACCGCTCTGGAACCGCCAGGGCGCTCGCGAGGCGAAGAAGACAACACGGAGGCGGGTCACGGTGTAGCAGAAGCGGAGGCAGGCGGCGACTTGGTGGTGGCGAACCGACCCACAGGCAGCGGGGCGAGTCCGTGGTGACCCGACAACGGCTGGAGCATAGGTGAACCGGCGATGGCGATTCATGGAGGAGTGCGGCTCGAGCGGAGGTGAACCGGCGACGGCAATTCATGGAGGAGTGTCGCTCGAGCAGAGGTGACCCGGCTGTCGTGGTTCTAAGTCTGACAGTAGAATTGGGGTAGGTGTGGAGAGGCAAGATCCTAGCTATGGAGTAGTTGTATACGCAAGGGATTCACGAGTTCAGGCCCTTCTCGGAGGAATTAACAGCCCTACGTCTCGGAGCCCGGAGGCGGTCGACTGGATTATCTGCGTATGTGTTACAGGGGTACGAACCCTTCTACTGTGGAGGGTGGCTTATATAGAGTGCGCCAGACCCCAGCCCACGTAGTAGAGGGTTTAAGGTGCGTTAAAGCTAGGCGCCATCGGTAACGCCTTACATAAAGTGTCATTAAGGTCATAAAGACTATTTAACTACGAGACCATTTGGATACCGAGTGGCTCTTGGACTCTGGTGGTCGAGTGGATCTTCGTGGTCGAGTGTCTTTGAATCTGCCGAGTGGATACCTACACGGTCGATTGGAAGGTTGTTTCTCTTGTGAGTCTCCTTGTGGAGGGTACCTTTGGGCAGGTCTATGACCCTACCCTGTACATGACTTCATCATTAGCCCCGAATTGATCGAGATTTGAGTGAGGAAGGAGTTGATTCTCTTTCAGATCTTTTATTCGTGTTGTGAGTGTGTCTCACTGTGGATCAACGACCTTTTAGTGATGGCATCAACTTCTCTTTCAGTTGCCTTGATCCATTCTCCACGTTTGTCGAGTGAACTTTGTGAACCTGAGGATTTCCGAGCGACGGATCGGAGGAAATCTGTTGTCTGACGAGTTGTTCTGCGGTTAGCGGATTTCATGGGATCCGAATTTTGGGAAGCGCGCGAAGCGGAGAAAACCGCGGCACTCAGATGGGATAAGACGATGACGCCTCGATCTTCGCGCCGCCTTTTTCGCCACGTATCGCGGCGCTACCGCTATGGATTGCGACGGATTGCTTGGGCCTACCGGTCAGCCACTTAAGCGGCCCCATATAAAGCGCTGGTCAGGTATTTTGAACAGTCAGGCGACCTCGGACTTCCCTTCTCCGCCTCCAAACCTTCGGCGCGCTCTTAAATACATCAGCTGAAGCTCGGTACTTTTCTCGCCCGGCGACCATGGTGAAGGACAAGACCGCCGCTCGAACGCAGGTGAAGAAGGCGGCGGCGAAGGCCAAGGGGAGAGCGCCTAGTCGGGCGGTTCCTCTTAGCGGTCCAAGCTGCCGCAGGCTGGGTCCAAGGAGGCTGGATCCGCCGACCATCACCGAGAAAGATCTCACCGATCCGCTAACGAAGGACTGATCCCCATGGGTCGGCGAGGCTTCCGGCACGGAGTGGCAACCACAACTGAAGAGGGTGAGTGCGTCCTCCTGGCCACCCACGTAGATAGGGGGTTTTCTGCCGCCAAATCCTTTTTTTCCGGGGTTTCGAACTTTTTGGAGCACAACTCCACCATTTCACTCCAAACTCCATTGTGTATCTTGCTTGCTTCGTTTAGCTCTGCGAGAATTTCTTGGGTTGTCGATCGCATTGGGGTCTCTTCAAGCACGTATTCACTGCCGCTCTCGTGACGGTGAAGAAAACGAGCCCGAATGACGAGAGGACCCAAATAATCCAGATGTGTGGGGGACTCGGGTCCAGATGAGGGGAAGAGCGCCTTTCGGCTATGACTTTTCCCGACTTCGGTTAGAGGGTGGCAATCGACCTGGTTTCTTGCCAAGACCAGTGACGCCGGCGACCGGGCTCCCTCCTTTCTCCATGAGTCGAGTGAACAAGCCATCTTCCACGAAGGTGTTACCAGAGGAGAAGGCCCAAGTAAAGCTGGCGATGGAGCGTGTAGTCCAGCTTATTCGCGATGGGGTGACCGGCATGGATCTCTGGAGGTTTTTCTCCGACGGCGTATTCAGCCACTCCAATACCGAGGACATCCGATGTGGATGTACTGCAGTGCACGGATGATACCACTCGGGTCCATCCAGAGGAGGTCGATGGTGCCACGTTGGAGAAGTGGATGATCGCTATCACAGGAAACAAGGACAATCCTCGCGAGCTAGGAGGATTCCACCACTTTCGACGAGTTACCAACCGGACAAGGTATAGCCGCTTATCTCCGATCGTGATTCTGCTGCATTTATTACATTTTGATGCCAATTCGTCGATTGACTTTCACCTTGTTTTGTTGTCCTCTAGGTCACCACTGAGATGTACTCGATTCCCAACGGGGCGCAGGAAACAATCGAAGAAGAAGAAGGAAGTGGAGGTGAGAGTCCGGAGGAATGGGAGTCCAACGGCGAGGAGGATGAGGAGGATGATGGCTCACGATGATGAAGAGGAGGAGGTGGAAGAGGAGGAAGACGCCGATCCTCCTCGCCGGAGGGAAGGTCCAAGTTGACGCACGACCCGGCGGCCGGGCGTGGTAAAGCTGTTGTGCCCACCGGTCAGTCGACGAAGAGACCTAGGACAACTTCTCCCGCGCCGACTGAGAAACCGCCGAAGCAACCTCGAGCTACATCGTCAAAGCTGGCGAAGGCCCTGCCCAAGATGCGAATGGTCATCCCCACCATCTCCGGGTAACTAACAGAACCTTGTATTTCCTTATTCAACATGAGTGAACTTTTGGTCGACTTGATGACCGTGATCAGCCGATTCTTGAAATCTACAAATACCGCTACCTCCGAGACTTCAAAGCAGGAAGATCAGGAAATGGAGGATGCGGTCACCTCCAACCTTGGTAAAATCTTTGAGGTTTCGCTTTTAGTCGACTGGAGCTTTTAGTCGATTGGACTTCCATGTTTACTTCTGAATCTTTCTTGTAGTTCCGCCTCACGTCATTGATCTCCCCGATGATGACGAGGAAGTGCCATTAAGGAAGAGGAAGGACAAGAAAGCGCTTGCTGGCAAGGCTGCTCAAGTCGTGGCGATTCCTGAGATGCTGATTTCCGAGGGAGGCAACCCCACTCGGACTTCTGTGTCTTTCATTTATCACCGACAAGTGCTCAACCCACTTCATCAACCGTTGATCCACCATCTCTCTTTGCTACCCACCACGTCCCGGAAGACCAAGTAAGTGCTGCTAAGGAGGCCATACGCCAGGCAGGGATCATGATGGAGCAGGTCAAAGCGGCTCGAGAGGCTAGTCAGGCGGCCTATGATGCCAGTTCAGCTCTCCAGAGCAATGTCCAAGTAAGTCAGTCGTCGCTTGCTTTGTTAGGATATACTATCTGAAACTGCTTTCTTCTAGAGATTTCCATATCTGTACACCCACTGGGTGTGTTTGTCGTTTGAACTTTTGTGGGGGCACGCTGAGTGCACCCACTGGGTGTAGTCCACGAGACTATGGTCGACTGCGTGTAGTCGGCTATAGTCTTTATGCTGTGATCTTCTTCACTCGACACAGACGGACCAAGTCGAATGGGCTGTAAAACCGGTGGGGGCACGCTAAGTGCACCCACCGGTGTAGTCCCCGAGACTACGGTTGATCAAGGCAATCGACTATAGTCTAAAGAACTGTTTTTCATGCGGCTCACCGTGACAATTAGCCATGTTTTTAGAATCATAACCTTTTTGCCTCTTTTGGTCGATCGATCGAACCAAATTGGTAAACCAGTGGGGGCAACCTTTGTTGGGGATGTTACTCTTTGTAAACCGCCTATCTGGCCGGGTTAACTTCATCAAGAGTTCAATGGTGTAAAAGCCCAAGAGGCATGAGTGTAAGGGCCCAAGGCCCGTAGTCGGTTCAGAACACATGGCCGTAAACCGGCCCGATGTGTAACTTGTATTGTAAGTTAGGAATAGAGAGAGAGACCGACCCGGATACGAATATGAACCGGAGTTTGGGACTCTCTGAGCCGACGGGCGTCACTCGTGTATATAAGGGGACGACCCGGGGCGGTTCAAGGACAGAGAACAACAACTCGAGGCCTAGGCGAAGCTGTTTGCTCCCTAGTCATCGAGACCACATCAATCCCATCACAAACTAGACGTAGGCTTTTACCTTCATCGAAGGGGCCGAACTAGTATAACTCTTGTGTCTTTAAGGCCCGCTTTAACCCCTCCGAGTTAACCCGTAGCGATGGCTCCACGACTAAGTCCTTTCATGAGGACATCTGCCGTGACAAAACCACGATAGTTGGCGCCCACCGTGGGGCTATCACACGATGATTTAGTGATCTTGGAGGGCAAGCTCGAAGGACTTGAAGGCTACGCTGTGGGCCAGATGACCAAGAGTCGTCATGGCAAGCTCTACATCGACGATGCATTTGGGGCCCGAGGCCGGCTCGATTGAGTACGGGTACCGGTCCCCTTTGGTGGCATACACGTTTTCATCGGCAAGATCGGTGAGCGGGGCTCGAGCCGGACATCTGCACCGACCTCATCGAGACGGCTCGGCGGCGAAACCTACCCGAGCTAAACCGGCCGTCAAAGCGTGCTTCGTGGGAGTCATCCACGGAGGAAGTTATGAGGACGAATCGAATCAGGTGGCGAAACCGTCGTCTACTCGGCGACGAGTCGTCAATCGGAGAAACCGAGTCTCAGATCGGTACAAGATGGCCAGATTGGGGGTTGTTCCGACGGTGATAGTATTCCGGACCCCTTTGATCTGCCCAACCGGGTTGGAATATTCATGGCCGGTACACAAGCGATGCTTCACTCTTCGACCGGCTGCGGCAATGGTCGCGGTTCAACCGGCGACGGCAATGGGGCAGAGGCCCTATGCGCGCCACCGGCTCAAGTTTTGTCGTAACTATTCGATCGTTGGCTGTGCTCATGGCGAGGTTAACCCGGCGGACCCCGACGTTCATAATGCGGAGATTGCAAAGGTGAAGGAACAAATCACTCAGGCTAAAGCGGATCTAGCAGCTGCAGACACCAGGATGGCGGCAGAGCGGGCCGCTTTGGATGCGCAAGCTTATAGGCTCATGCTGGATCAGAACGCGTCGCATGAAGTCATGAAGAGGAAGTACAGATCCCGTTTGCCTTCAGTTTTCGAGGGAAGAGATCTCTTCCACACCCCGAGAGCGAGGAGGGTAATCCGCCGGTGGTAAACCGGGCGGAAGCACCTGGGACGGGCGCGTCGGTTCAGCCCCGCGTAATAGATCTACCTCGCCATCATACCGGCACGCCTCAGGCAGTGAAACACCTCCAGGTCACTACTCCAACCCGATGGATAACCTTGTTGCAGCTGCCGCACGATTGGAGGCGATTCCAATTGAAGGCGATTCACCATAAGCGGTAGAGACGCGCCGGGTCAAGGAACTCCTTAGGACAGCTCTGGTTCAACAGGAAGTGTATTCGTACAGCCGCAATCGGATCCACTCTACCCCCCGCCCAAGCTGGAGCTATAGCAGGCGCGTGGATGAACCGGCCGTATCCAGCAACGCACGGCGCGGTGCGCCCCGTGGCAACAACCCGACGGGTGGTTTCGACAACGCTCAGGAGGTGGTGGACCGGGCCGAACGCGTGGGGAGGCCGAGTTAGCGACAACATCGGATTATCCGCTTCGCGGTTCGTCTGACCATCTTTGAGCCCGAGTTACCTCTAGCTCTTTGGGGGTGCCTTGCCTCGTCCCCCGCTTTACGCAATGTACGCTTGCCCAAGGATTTCAAGGGGCGCGCAAGGTGCCAAATTACACCGCCGATCTGGCTCGAAGCATGGATAGAGAGTTATGAGATGGCCATGGAGATGCTGGATGTGGATGAAGCCGCGTGTGCAAAGTACTTCACCATGATGCTCGAGGGCACGGCCCGTACCTGGTTGAAAAGCTTGCCACCCAATTCCATCAGTTCATGGACCCGGTTCATTCAGAATTTCAAAGATACCTGTAAGCAGCCCATGTCCGTGGTGGACTTGGCGGCTTGTGTCCAGGGTGAAGGGGAGTCAACAACCCATTGGGTACGCCGCGTTTCGGAAGTCTTACATTCTTCAGACCGGATCAACGCTGATTCTGCGATCTTGACCCTAGAGGGCAACCGCCGGTTTAAACCTTTAAAGTTGAAGCCGGACGCATGAAGCGGTTTTGCAATGACATGGGCACTCTCATGGGCGTTTTAGTGAAGTATGCTGATTACGATAGTACCAAGGATCCCGAGTCCGATGATGATGATGAGACAGAAGGGAAAGAAGAACAGCAACTCCAAAGGCCAAAGACATCACTCGGCGGGTAATGGTGGAAGTAAGCGTAAAGTTTAACGGCAACATGGACTTCGTAGCCAACACCAACGCGCAGGACAAGGGCCATCGGCGCAAGGGTAAACAACCGAATCGAGGTGGAGCGCCTAATCCCAATCCGGACCGCTTGAACTATCTGTTGAATCAACCATGTCCGAAGCATGGGACGAAGGAGGCGCCAGAAATCACCTCTAGAAGGATTGTTACATTATGCATGAGTTCAAAAGTTCTAATGCTTTCCTAAGACGATCAAGGTTCGGCGGCGGTTCGAGGTCCGGCCCGGTTACGGTGGAGGAAATTCGGTCCGAGGTTTAATGGTAATCCGGCGGACATAACAATCATAACAATCGTAATAACCAGGGTGGTTACAATCAGCAGCAGCAGCAGTCGGGTTATCAGAGCAACCCAAAGCAGTTGAATAGTGGGCAGTACCACGTCTTCACCACCAGCTTAGACAAGCGAGACCGGAAGCTTCAGAAGCGGGCAGTCAACATTGTTGAACCGGCCGTGCCGCATTACCTACGCTGGTCAGAGCAGCCCATTGTGTGGAGTAGAGAGGATCATCCTCCCCGGGTTGACAATCCGGGTCAGCTAGCCCTAGTGGTGGCACCTCAAGTGGGAGGTTATAAGTTCACCAAGGTGCTCATGGACGGAGGGAGCAGCATCAACATCCTCAGACTCTGAGACCTTCCGTCGTATGGGGTTATGAGATAAACATCTCAAACCGTCCAATACGGTGTTCCATGGTGTGGTGCCCGCAAGTCAGCGTATCCGGTTGGTAAAATAGCTCGGAGGTGGCCTTGAGGATGAACATGACTCCAGATCAGAAACATTGACATTTGAAGTGGTGAAAATTCAAAGTCCATATCACGCCCTGTTTGGGCGGCCGGCTTATGCCAAGTTCATGGCACGACCTTGTTATATCTATTTGCAGCTCAAGATGTCGGGTCACAAGGGGACAATAACGGTTCATGGTAGTCGTAAGATCGCTTTGGAGTGTGAGGAAGGTGATGCGGCTACGCAGAGTCGGTTTATTGCCAGGAGGCTGAAGTATTATAAGGACAATGTTGATCCGGCGGACATGACTCCGATTGAAGAAGCCAACTTCTGAGCACGATCCGGCCCTGAAGTTCAAATCGGCAGTGAGACTAAGTTTGTTGACTTCAGACTGGCGATTCGTCCAAATAGTTTAGCATCGGTGCCAACTTGGATCCGAAATAGGAAAGCGCTCATCGAGTTCATCGGTGAGAACCGGACATTTTTCATGGAAGCCTTCGACATGCCGGGTGTACCGAGGGGACTCACGAGCACACTCTTAATGTTGATCCCAAGTACAAACCGGTGAAACAGTTTCTCCGCCCGGTTTAACGAGGAGAGGCGTAAGGCCATTGGAGAGGAGGTTGCTGTGCTCTTAGCTGCGAGCTTTATCATTGAAGTTTTCCATCGAGTGGCTTGCTAATCCGGTCCGGTCCTTAAGAAAAACGGCACTTGGCGCATGTGTGTGGATTACACAGATCTCAACCAGCTTGTCCAAATAGATCCTTTTGCCCTCCCCGCATTGACCAGATTATTGATGCCACTGCGGGTTGTGAGCGTTGAGCTTTTGGATGCGTATTCGGATATCATCAGATCAAGATGGCGGTTAAGGACCAGGAGAAGACGGCGTTTATCACTCCTTTTGGAGCCTTACGCTATGTGTCTATGCCTTTTGGGCTCAAGAGCGCCCAAGCAACTTATCGGCGTTGCATGTAATTGCTTGCATGAACAGATCGGCCGTAATGTGCATGCCTATGTGGATGATATTGTGGTTAAGTCAAGGAAGAAGGAAACACTGATTGATGATTTCAAAGAAACCTTTGACAACTTGCGGGTTTAGAAGATGATGCTCAACCCGGCCAAATGTGTCTTTGGTGTTCCGGCAGGCAAGTTATTGGGTTTTCTTGTGTCCAACAGGGGGATTGAAGCTAATCCGGAGAAGATTACGGCTATCACCTCCCTGGCTAAACCAAAGTGTATTAATGATGTCCAGCGTTTGGCGGGCGGATTGCCTTGTTGAGCGGTTTATCACCGCCTCGGAGAGAAGGCCATCCTTTGTACCAGAATCTTTGAAGAAGACGGTCGGTTTATGCGAGTCCGGCCGTGATGAAGCGTTGGAGGACTTAAAGCGGCAATTGGCCAACCCGCTTTGTGCTCGCCGCTCCCATCGACAAGGAGCCGCTTCTGTATGTTCTTTGCTAACGCCAGGCGATTAGCGTAGCCATTGTGGTAGAGCGGAAGGAGGCGGGAAGGAGCATCCGGTTCAACGTCCGGTTTATTATATCGTGAGGTGCTTATAGAGTCTAAGCAAAGATATATGCATGGGCAGAAGCTAGTCTATTGAGTTTTTATGGCAAGCCGGAAGCTGAAGCAGAAATTCGAGTGGCACACCAACACGATGGACAGTTCAGCTCACTTAGGTGATATCATACATAATCGGGAGGCGATCGGCCGGATTGCCAAGTGGGCTATAGAGCTTGGGCATACGGTTTGAAGTATGTACCTTGGACGGCAGTGAAGTCTCAAGCACTTGTGGATTTCATTAATGATTGGACGGAGTTGCAAGCACCTGAAGAAAAGCCGGATCATACCTATTGGACCATCCATTTTGACGGATCCAGGCAGTTGGAGGGCTCGGGGCTGAGTCGTATTAACTTCCCCACGAGGTGACAAGTTTTGTTACGTCCTACGCTTAATGTTCCCTTGTACTAACAATGCAAATTGAGTATGAAGCCTTACTCCATGGTCTTCGGATGGCTAAGGAGATGAATCTAAGCCGGGTTAAGTGCTTGGTGACTCGGACCTAGTGGCTCAACAGTGTCCGGCACTTGGGATTCCAAGGACCCACTCATGGCTGCATATCGTCGTGGAGGTGGATGTTGTCGCAGGTCATTTCAAGGGATATCAGGTGGACCACGTGGATCGTCGGAAGAACGAAGCGGCGGACGCTTTGAGCCGGTTGGGCTCTCAACGCAAACCGGTCCCGCCCAATGTTTTTCTCGACGTACTGCACAATCCGTCAGTCAAGCTCCTTGATGAAGCGGATTTGGCTATTCCTGATCCGGAGGCTCAGTTGGTGGCTGCTCTGCATGTCATTCCGGATTGGACGCTCCCTTATCTGGCGTACATGAACCAGGCGAAGTTACCGGAAGATGAGACGTTGGCCCGACAGATAGTTCGGCGGTCTAAGTCTATGACCATTGTTAATGGCGAGTTGCATCATTGCAGTGTGTCAGGGGCGTTTCAACGCTGTGTGTCCCCTGAGGAAGGCTGTGAAATATTGCGTGAGATCCACGAAGGAGACTGTGGTCACCACGCCGGTTCAAAATCCTTGGTGGCTAAAGCTTTCCGCCACGGTTTCTATTGGTTGACTGCCCATACTGATGCAGAGGATCTGGTCAGACGATGTGATGGTTGCCAGAAGTTTTCTAGACGTTCTCATGTGCCGGCCCAAGAATTGAGGATGATTCCAATTACTTGGCCATTTGCGACTTGGGGGCTGGATATGGTTGGACCTTTCAAAAGGTCCAAAGAAAAGAAGACCCACCTGCTGGTGGCGGTTGACAAATTTACAAAGTGGGTAGAGGCTGAACCTGTTAGCAAGTGTGATGCGGCCACAGCGGTTCAGTTCATCAAAAAGGTGATTTTCCGGTTTGGTTTCCCACACAGTATCATTACCGATAATGGTACCAATTTGTCCAAAGGTGCCATGAAGGAGTTCTGCGAACGTGAGCACATCCGCTTGACGCGTTTCTTGAAGAGCCCACCCACAGTCCAATGGTCAGCGGAAAGAGCCAATCAAGAGATCTTGAGAGGCATCAAGCCCCGGCTTATGGTCCCTTTGCAGAGGACGCCGGGTTGTTGGGTAGAAGAGCTACCGTCTGTGTTATGGAGTATAAATACTACACCTAACAGATCCACGGGATACACGCCGTTCTTTATGGTTTATGGAGCGGAGGCGGTTCTCCCCAGCGACATCCGTCATGACTCACCTCGTGTGGTAGCCTATGTTGAAGCAAATAACGAGACAGCACGACAGGACGCTTTGGATCGGCTGGATGAAGAGAGTGACATAGCCGCTGCTCGCTCGGCGATTTACCAGCAGGATCTTCGACGTTATCATAGTCGCCGGTCGTAACCGTAACCTTTCAAGAAGGAGATTTGGTGCTTGGCTCATCCAAGACCAGACGGATATGCACAAGCTGTCCCCACCTTTGGGAGGGACCTTTCGTAGTCAGCAAGAATCTGCACAACGGTCGTATTATCTCGATCGATGTTCGAGAGCATAAAGACTCACGACGTCGGAAGAGGAGACGAAACAGGCCGTGGAACATAGCTCATCTTCGCCTTATTATACCCGAGCCATCGGCTCTACTTATGTACATATTATGACGGTGTATATATTATGAATAAAGCAATAAACCGGAGCCTCGGCTAAAAGCGGGGTATCCGATTCTGTTACATCATGCGTGGTTACATGGAGTTGTTCTTGTCTTAAAGCGGCCTCCGGTTTACCCCTTGAGTTTGCTTTTCAAAAGCTTTGTGATATCACTTGGGGGCTTGGTCGATCTCGAACCAATGCAACACCTTTTGATAGGCGAAAGCCACCAGATCACTTGGGGACATGGTCAAGTCTGAACCAACCACGCTTCTTGATCGGCCTAAGGCCATAGAGTCACTTGGGGCTTGGTGAACCCGAACCATTGCCACGCCACTTGATCGGCATAATGCCACGGTTTCAGTTGGGGACCTGGCTGACTGGAACCATAGCTACACCTTATTGGGAGCTTGGTCATATCCGACCATGGTAACACCATCTGATCGGCTCAGTAAAGCCTCTTTTTTCAAACAGTTTTATCATTGCCTTTGCTTCCATATTTTTTTTTCATCACTGTTATTTGATTTTTGTTGCGTTTCTTAAACCGACAACATTTTTAAACCGTTTTCAAAACTATCAGTTGATGGAATTCGGTCAAATTTTTAATCCGGCGATAATTTCACCGGTTTGATGTTTTTCTGTTAACATCCTATTATGGAGTAACAGGGGGGCTTATTATGACCGACACGGTTTACGTGGTAAAACCGAAGCAGATATAAATGACAGGAGTTGTTTTCTCCTTTGACGGTAAGGGTTTATACAACCTCCGCTTCAAGATTGGCTAAGCCAACCTTATGCCCAGCAATGGCAGGTATTTGAGATCATAAATTTCGATTATATACCTTAAAAATTCCATTATATGTATATATGAATATCACAAACCAACTGGCGGCATAAACCGCCGTGGCGGTTTAAGATTTTGTAGCTGCAGGCAATATAAGATGAAAAGTTTTGATCATTCAAGCAAGAGTATCAGCACCCATGCACGAAGGCATGTTCAAAGCAAGAGTGTTGGCTATCCTATTACAAGGCAACATGGTGCCTAAATAAGATCGTTGTTTCTTGGCGGAACATAATAAAGCAGCTCTTCAAACCGGCTTCCGGTTCATGCTTGCTCGCTGCCCCGGTTTGATGGTTGTGGGTCGTCTGCGCCGCTTCACCTCTTCCTCTCTACCCATTCTTTGAAATCAACGATGGTCGGTCGATTCCCATTAAATCTTGAAAGACAGCCTCTTCATGGATCAGGGAAGTTGGGTCAATATCAGGAGCATAAGTATGCTTACGGATTGGAGGGATCAGGAGAACTTCAGGAATAGGTGCAGCCACTCGCTTGTTCTGATCATCATACTGAGCTTGATAATGCGACAAGTTGGCTTCTTCAGCTAATTGGCAAGCCAAAGGGTGCACTGCCCGGTTTATTGCTCTCAAATCATCTTCGTTGAATTCCGAGCCGCCTTCCTTGAGATGGGATAGCCTCGAGCCGCTTCAATGGGATCGAAATCGCACCCATGCTTTGGCCCGGATTAAAGGCGTTGATGGCGCCGGTTCAGGCAGCAGATTTCTTGACTCTTCAATCCGGCGGAAGCATGGACAACCTCTTAAGGGTATCCTGAATTAAGGATGGTGTCGGATTGTTATGAGATGCGGTGGAGATGATCCGCTGCGCTCCAAAGATACAAATTGCTCTATTAAGGTATAGACAGCCTTCAATTTTTTTCGAACATCTGACCCCAAGTGACCAATGCGTGTGCCTACAACGTTGCAAGAGAAATTACAAACCGGACTTATCATAAGAAAGGTCAAGATTATCATAGAATCCAAAGGAAGCTTACCGAAGATGGCATCGGTCATGGAATGCACTTGCCGCTTCCACCGGTCACCTCATCTACCACCGGTTTAAGGGCAGCCTCAGCATTTTCAACCTTTTTGGTCAAAGCGGCCTTTTCAGTATCCCAGCCGGCCCGCTCAGACTTGAACCACTCCTTGAGTTGCTCCATAGTAGTTAACGCGGTTTTCAGCTCATCCTTGGCCTTGGAGGTTTCTGATTGTTGAGATTTCAGATTTTCTTGGAGGTCCTGGATTTGTGAGGCTTGTTGACGTATCTCACTCGCAACAACAAGGGAGCATGTTACATATCGTCATTTCAAGTCCCCAAAGCATAACTTTGTTATACGCTTGGCACTTGGGGGCTAATGCATATTTAATCTTCATCTGTCAATGAAATCACAAAGTCCCAAGCTCAATACAAGTATTCAACTTGGCACTTGGGGGCTAATGGCTATTTATTCGAACATGTACTGATGTGGCGATATAAAATACAGTCCCGGTTTAACTATGCTAAGTTGAACCGGCTCTTGGGGGCTACATCAGCGGATTATGAAGCATTGAGTTTATAATAAGTCACGGTTTAACTATGCTAAGTTGGACCGGCCCTTGGGAACTAGGAGAGTTAACAAAAATGGAAATATTCAGGCAAGAAAAGAACATGGAGGTTACCTCGAGTTTCTCTTTCATCATTTTCACCGAGCCGACTTCATAGTCACGGGTGGTATATGGTACCGGTTCAAGTAGCCGGAGTGAAGGTCTTGAGGGTTCAGAGCGGCATAAGTTGCCGTGATCAACATCCCACTTGCCCTTGCTCATAGTGGCAAACTCCTCCTTGGCGTAATGTTTAGATAAAGCAACCGGATTGCCCGGTTCGCCGTGGACAAAACCAGTAATTACGACGCCGTCAGTCCTTGGAGCCGCCGGTTTGACCAGAACCGTCGGTTGGTCGTGGCCGGAATGGACCGGTGGATTTTTCAATCCGGGTTGGGCTTCTAGGCTGATCAGCAGGAAGGGCGGTGTCGATGAGGCCTTTCTTCAAGAATAAGATCGTCATTTTGTTGTGGCGGATCATTGGGTGTGTCTTCCACAGATATCCGCTTTAAGGTTTGGGGTGCTCCCGGTTCAGGGGCGCTTTCTTCGTCGGCCGCTTTGCATTTGAGCCTTTTTTGCTTGGCCTAGGCTTGGCCCCGAAAAAGCACAACAAGAGTTAAATACGGCATATACTACGGTGATGCAAGAGAAGTAATATGAAAAGTATAACTTACCCAAGCACCGCTTTTAGCGGCGGCAATCGAGTGGTGATGACTCGCCAGATGAGGAGTGGGAAGTGACACGATAATCGTAATCGACGGATTAAGGGGTTGACGAAACCAGCCTACTTTAGGAGGAGCACCGACAAGCAAATTAGAGACCTCTCGAGCAGCGTTTCTGAACCGGACTGTTTGGTAAACCGGTGGAGGTAACTACCTGGCCGTTGTGCCGAGTTGTGCGGCGAGCTTCATGTTGTTGAGTCTTCATAAGAAATTTGGGATCCAAGTAAGCAAGGGGATGAGAAAATTTAATTTTCCGGTTTGCCTGACGGTTTTTTAGCGAAGGCAAAGGGTTTGAGTCAGAGGAGAGAATGGTTACCTCTACAACATCAGCGTTACTAGCTTCAGCATCATCCTGACAAACATCATCATTAATTAGGCGTGTGAAAGGTAAACCAAGTGAATCAAATTCTACCTCAAGGTCCGGATTACCCACATCATCATCCGCAGCCGGACCAGAAGAGGCAGTGGTTTTTCTCTTATGAGCGATCTTCTTGATGCTTTTGTCTTTTGCCTAAGTGGTTTTTCCGGTTTGTCCGGTTTCTCCGGCTTTCTCTTGTGGGTGTTTCTTGCTCCGAGCGGATCATCGCCCTGGTTCAGCAACAGTCGGTATTAAAAGTTATACCGGGATGGCTATAATATATTCAGTGAAAAATAATAAGAAATCTTACAGATGGCGGTTTGTTGGTAGCACAGAAGGGGAGCAGACCGGTCCGGGCACAGAGATTTTCCGGTTCGTTCAGCATCTTCTTCACCGCCTCGGTGACCTCGTCATCAGTAAGCCGGATGTTAATGTGTCGGAGGGGGTCGTCGACACTACCAGTACATTCACACATTAAACCGGAGCTACTGGAGAGGGGCGGTATGCTCCATGATATCCATCGGTAGCGCAAGATCAATTCCGTTAAACCGTTAGCCATGAAGGTTGTGAGCTCGGAGAGTTGAGGAGCATATTTACTTCTCTCCTTTGGCGGTTAATCTTTGTGGAAAGGGATGTGTGTTCTTTGAGTCACTCGAGACGAAAACCAGTGGGGGATTCTCATTGGCGGTGTGAAGTATCTTTGCAATAAAACCATGTTTGATTCCATTCCTTGGGGTGGTTGTGCAATTTGACATGAGGATAAGTGACCTCCTTTCTTTTACGAATCGCCACGCCACCTAATTCTGTGTTAGGCCCGTCGATGAATTACAGGCGGCGGTTTATATGGAAGCGCCTCTAAACAGCTCCACCGTGGGTTCTTCTTGAAAGTATGCCTCACAGAGCACTTGGAAGTGGTAGATATTGGTAATGAAATTGGGGCCTATATCTTGTGGACGGAGTTGAAAATTGGCTAGCACATCTCGATAAAATTTTGAACAAAGGCGGATTGAAGCCCGGGCTAGGTGATCTGCGAAAACTACAACCTCTCCTTCCCGAGGGGTGGGTGGACATTCTTTGCCGTGGACCCTCCAATGGATGCTATTTTCTTGGCTAAAGCGCCCGATCAGACCAAAGTTGTTTAATTGAGTCTCAATGACACGGGAAGGAGCCCAGTTGCACTCATACACTTGTTTGTCCATCTACAAAAGATATATAAATCCAGTTCAAAGAAATATGATGGGATAAAGAGAGAACCGGTGTACAATGCTAAACCGGAGTTTTTATGAAGCAACAGTATCTGCTCCGGAAATTCTGGCGGTTCAACAAGAGGGCTAATGGTGTGTACCGGTTTATCTAATTTTTTCTATGTTAAGTTAAACCGCCTGATCTAAGGTCTAAATATTGAAAGCAATGGAGGTTGCGAACGGCTAAGTGTGCAGAAACAGGTTTCGCAAGTTTTTCTACAACGAAGGATCCGAAGCCGATCGTAAAATAAGAAAAATATTCAAAAAGGAAGACAAGCAGAGCAAGATTGATACAATGAGCGAGAGAGGATGCACGAGATCCTTGGATGCACGCTTGCGAGACTACAAAGGCTAAGCATAAAAGTTCTTGGTAATCAACGCAAAGTATCACAGATATATTCAAGAGTCTGTATGAACAGAAGCAGCTTCATGGAGTACGGCAAGGACAGAAACCCTAGAATGGATCTAGGTCAAAAGGGAACCGAGGACCTACGAGTCGAGGAGAGGTGAAAGAATCTGCGTTTCTCTGCGCGCTCAGTCGATGCAGCTGACCCAAGACGGTGCAGAGGGACGACGGGCGGCAAGTGAGCTCGAGGCCGACGCGAGGAAGACGTAAGAGAAAGAGGGACGAAGGGAAGAGAAGGGATGACCTTCGGCCTATTTATAAGGCAGTGATACTGTGGTCAGCGCTGGAATCAAGGAACCATCACCCTAGAAAGCGGAGCTGTCGCCTCGATTATTGCGGATCTATTAAAACAAAGAAGATATCACGGATGCTATCTTTCTGAGGACGTCAGACCGGTTTACAGCACCGGAGAAAAGTGACATCACGGCGGTTCAACGATTTCAAGAAGGCATTGAAGTTAAAGGTTTTTTCTCAAGGATTGACATGAACCTGCTCAAATCAACTGGGGCCTAATGTTGGGGATGTTACTATCGGGCGAAACCGCCTATCTCGGGCCGGGTTAACTTCATCAAGAGTTCAATCTTGTAAAAGCCCAAGAGGCATGAGTGTAAGGGCCCAAGGCACGTAGTCGGTTCAGAACTCAGAGCCGTAAACCGCCCGATGTGTAACTTGTATTGTAAGTTAGGAATAGAGAGAGAGACCGACCCGGATACGAATATGAACCGGAGTTTGGGACTCTTCGAGCCGACGGCATCACCCGTGTATATAAGGGACGACCCGGGCGGTTCAAGGACAGAGAACAACAACTCGAGGCCTAGGGCGGTTATTTGTTGCTCCTAGTCATCGAGACCACATCAATCCCATCACAAACTAGACGTAGGCTTTTACCTTCATCAAGGGGCCAACTAGTATAACTCTCGTGTCTTTGCGTCCGCTTTAACCCCTCCGAGTTAACCCGTAGCGATGGCTCCGCGACTAAGTCCTTTCATGAGGACATATGCCGTGACAAAACCACGATAGGCACGCTGAGTGCACCCGCTGGGTGTAGTCCCCGAGACTACTGTCGAATGTTTTTATTCGACCATAGTCTTAGAAATGCTACTATTTTTCCTTAGTCACTCGGAAGTGATCTGTCTTTGATGTCTTTCATTGGTTGACTCTTTGTAGAAATCTTGCGAGCTTGTGGCTCGCTATAATCGAGTTAGAGAAAAGCAGATTCAGCTCAACCTCGATTTGAAGCTTGCTCAGGAGAATTTGCGTAAGGCAAAGGATGAAGCAAAAGGTATGGCCGGTGAGAATTTTTGACGATCGCCTCTGCTTTTCTCGCTCATTCTCAACTCTGTTCTCATTGTTGCTTTGGCAGATAGACCGGAAGAGACTTTGAAGAAGAAGGACCTTGACCTTGCAGAGGCATGTATATGGCTTTGGAGAAAACAAAGTCATTTGAAGAGAAGCTTGCCTCGGTCGACAAACTCAAGATGAAAATGCTGTCGAAAGCCTCTCTTGACGTGACTAACAAGGAAGTCACCGATCAAGAACGACAAGAATGTTCTGTTCGACAAGGTTGGCTAACTGGCGGGAAGCGAAACGACACGAGATTTATCTTGGAGGGTTTGCCAAGAAGCTGTTCTCATGCTTGAAGGTAATCTCTTTTATCCGACTGTCTTGCTCTCACCGGCTCATCACATGATCTTTATTTTGAGTCCGAGTTGTGTTTTCGAATTCTGCCAAAACTTTGAAGAAGAAACCACCGAGTGGAAACCAGCTTGGACCCCATCAACTCTCCCGTGAAGGACGAATTGCTATGAATGTGCTCCGACCGAGTCTCGTGGTTGCTAGCGTGGTGGATTATCTTGCTCGACCGAAAGTTGCGGTCGCTGGATCGACTCGACTCTCCGGCGATCTGAGACTCTCGTAATGATCTTGAATCCACGATGACTCGATTGAATGAGATTCCAAGTCGAGTGCAAGAATGGAAAAAGTCATCTGCCGTGTGTGGTCTTGATGTTGCTCTATCTCCGGTTCGTGTCCACTTGCAAAGAAGCGCAAGAGGACAAGCCGGTGTCTCTCAAGGTTGCCAATACCAGAAGCACGACTTCAGATCTTTCATGGAGACTTTCATCGCTGCCGCTACCCGTATTGTCGACGGAATCGACCTCGACCAGCTTTGTTGCACCTTCCATCCTCCACGGAGGAGTAAAAAACTTCTAAGTCCCACTTTAAATTTGCCTCGGAATGCCGAGTGGTTTCTCAGAATCGATAAACTTTAATGTGCTTAACGCTCGAGCGCCTTTTGGATCCGTGAGGACATTTATCCGAACTTGATTTTTCCTTTAACATGCTTTGCTTGCCTTCGAGAGAACTTTATTCCTCATTCGAAGATATTCCGTTGAAATTCCAATCGACTTGTGCTTCATCTATCCTACGGTAGAGGTGGAACACAGATCGCGATCGACCTTGTCGCCCCTTACGGATCGGGACGAACCGCATGTTGTGCTTGTGGCGAAGCTCAAGGAGGAGGTTGCGATCGACCTGCACCTCGTCGTCCTTGTGGATTGGGATGGACATACGTTGTACTTGTGGCGAAGCTCCGAAGGAGGAGGTAGCAGTCGACCTGCACCTCATCGTCCTTGCGGATTGGGATGGACCGCACGTTGTACTTGTGGCGAAGCTGCGAAGGAGGAGGTAGTAGTCAACCTGCACCTCGTCGTCCTTGCGGATTGGGATGAATTCCTTACTTAGGCGCAGCACTGGCTGCAAGTTAAGCCCCGAGTGGGAGGTTTGCTCTCCACTCGGTAGGGATTTTTATTACTTAGGCGAGCACTTTGGGCTGTAAGCCCCGAGTGGGAGGTTTGCTCTCCACTCGGTAGGGATTTTATTACTTAGGCGAGTCTGGCGGCTGCGGCTAAGCCTCCCGAGTGGGAGGTTTGCTCTCCACTCGGTAGGGATTTTTATTACTTAGGCGAGCACTGGCTGCAGCTAAGCCCCGAGTGGGAGGTTTGCTCTCCACTCGGTAGGATTTTTATCACTTAGGCGAGCACTGGCGGCAGCTAAGCCCCGAGTGGGAGGTTTGCTCTCCACTCGGTGGGATTTCTATTACTTAGGCGAGCACTGGCTGCAGCTAAGCCCCAGTGGGAGTTTTGCTCTCCACGCGGTAGGATTTCTATGACTTTGGCGGGTTTAAGGCGAATCCTTGGGCTGTTATTTGCCCCCGAGTGGGGGGCTGGCTCACCACTCGGTGGGATTTGTATACTTAGGCGAGTACTTGTTGCAGCTTAAGCCTCAGGGTGGGAGGCTGGCTCGCCACTCGGTGGGATTTTGTATACTTAGGCGAGTACTTGGACTGCACCCTAAGCCTCCGAGTGGGAGGCTAGCTCGCCACTCGGTGGGATTTTGTATACTTAGGCGAGTACTTGGACTGCAGCTAAGCCTCCGAGTGGGAGGCTGGTTCGCCACTCGGTAGGATTTTTGTATACTTAGGCGAGTACTTGGACTGCAGCTAAGCCTCCGAGTGGGAGGCTGGCTCGCCACTCGGTAGGATTTTGAATACTTAGGCGAAGCGGATTCAAGAAGCTAAGCCCCGAGTGAGAGACTGGCTCGCACTCGGAAAGGATTTTTTTACAAGCTTAGGCGAATCGGATTCGCGACTAAGCCACCCACTGGGGGAAATTTCAACAAAAAGCAATAACAATCACTGGGAAAATTATAACATTCTTGTCTTGGATAAACAAACTTCAAAAGCACTTTTATTACATCTCAACCGAGTGAGTTTTAAGTGTAAAAGGGCGGAGCAGCTCCGCTGCTCAAGTTCGAGGCTCGTCGATCTGGCGATCAACGTTGTAGAGATGATATGCTCCGTTGTGGAGGAATCTCGTGACGATAAAGGACCTTCCCAAGTGGGAGCAAGCTTGTGTGGTTTACATTAATCCACTCGGAGGACCAAATCTCCCTCTTGGAAGGCTCGACTCTTCACATTTACGGCATGGAATCGACGCAAGTCTTGCTGATAGATAGTCGAGCAGATCAAGGCCATCTCTCTCTCCTCTTCCAAGAGGTCGTTGCATCTTGCCGGGCTTGTTCCGCTTCTTCTTGAGAATATAGCTCGACTCGAGGCGCATTGTGAAGCAGTGTCACTCGGCAGAAACTGCTTGACTCCATAAACCAGAAGAATGGAGTTCTCGATCGACCGATTAGGAGTGGTCCTCAATCCCCGTGAGAACTGATGGAAGTTCGTCGACCCAAGCTCTGCTGCGTGTTTGAGATCACGCATCGGCCGAGGTTTTAGCCCTTTGAGAATGAGGCGGTTTGCACGCTCGCTTGTCCATTCGACCGAGGATGAGCCTTTGAAGCATAGTCGACCAGCGTGCCTTGAGAGGCGCAGAAGGCTTTGAACTTGTCATTATCGAAGTTTGACCCATTGTCGGTGATGATGCTATGCGGAACTCCATATCTGAATATCAACTCTCCGATGAAACTGATAGCGGTGCATGCATCGAGGTTCTTGATGGGCTTGGCCCGATCCACTTGGTGAACTTGTCATTGCTACTAGCAAATGGGTGAAACCGCTTCGCGATTCTCAACGGTCCAATCATGTCCAATCCCCAAACAGCAAAGGGCCAAGCAGGTGGAATGGTCTTCAAGGCTGAGGCTGGCTTGTGCGACATGTTGGAATAGAACCGACATCCTTCACACTTGTCGACTATTTCTTTTGCCATTTCATTTGCTTTCGCCAAGAAAATCCCGCTCGGTATGCTTTAGCCACAATGGTCCGAGAGGACACATGATGGCCACAGGTCCCCGAGTGGATATCCTCAAGAATTATCTGACCTTCTTCTGGTGTGATACACTTCTGGCCGACTCCAGTCACGCTTTCTCTGTACAATTGTCCCTTGATCACTGTAAAGGCCTTGGATCAACGGACAATCTGTCGAGCCTCTTCTTCATTCTCTGGGAGCTCTTTCCTTAGGATATATGCGATGTACGGCACTATCCGACGGGAGTGATGACCACAACTTCCATAATCAAGTCGACCACGGTTTGGGACCTCAACTTCACGGATCATTGGCACTCTTTTGCTGCGGGGCTTCTTACGTGAAAGGATCCTCCTGCAGACCGATGGAACATGAATGTGTTCCAAAAATACATCACCGGGAATGGCTTCCCTCTTGGACCCTATCTTCGCCAAATCATCCACACTTGATTTTTCGATCGGGGTATATGATGAAGCTCTAACCCTCGAATTTCTTCTCCGGCTTTCTCAGACATTACAATAACTTGTCATAGCCGGGCATCCGACATCCCACTCCTTCATCACTTGATTAACAACCAGATCCGAGTCGCCATAGACCATAAGGCGACGGACGCCGAGTGAAATGGCCATGCGCAACCCATACAGAGTGCTTCAGATTACGCTTCGTTGTTGGAAGAATCGAAGTGAATCTGGAGAACATACTTGAGCCTATCTCCTCGGGGAAACCAATACAACCCCGCACGAGAACCGTTCGGCATCTTGGAACCATCGAAAACATAGCCCGTTGTTCCGAGTGAACTTGGGTCGGAAGTTCTTTATTCGATCCACTCGTGAGGAAATCTGCTATTGCTTGGGACTTGATGGATTTCTTTGCCTCGAATTTGATATCAAGGGAAGGAGTTCAATCGCCCATTTTGCCACTCGACGGTTGCATCTCTGTTATGAAGAATTTCCGACAAAGGGCGTCACGAAGCGTAATGGAATGATCAGAGAAATAATGAGCAACCTTCTTCGTGGTCATATAGATCCCATAAACAAGCTTCTGATAGTGAGGGTATCTTTGCTTTGATGGGGTCACTACTTCAGAAAGATAACAAACTGGCCGTTTAACTTTGAAGGTTTTTCCTTCTTCTTCCCGCTCGACCATAAGTATGCAGATCGACGACTTGTCCAAAGGCTGCAATGTAAAGCAGCAAAGGCTCCTTTTGCCGATTGGAGCAAGAAGCACCGGTGGGTGGAGAGCAGAGCTTTGAGCTCTGCAAACACTGCATCAGCTTCTAGAGTCCACTCGAACTTGTCTGACTTCTTCATCAGTCGGTAAAGAGGCAATGCCTTTTCACCGAGGCGAGAGATGAATCGACTTAAAGCGGCCAAGCATCCAGTAAGTTTTTGGACATCGTGCACACGCACAGGGCGCTTCATTCGGAGTATGGTGCCAACCTTTTCTGGGTTAGCATCGATTCCTCGCTCGGAAACGAGAAAACCGAGTAACTTTCCACCAGGAACTCCAAATGTACACTTCGATGGATTAAGCTTGATATCATACCTCCGAGATTGGCAAATGTTTGAGCAAGGTCGGTCAACAGTCGGAACCCTTTCGTGACTTGACCACTATATCATCCATGTATGCTTCCACATTCCGGATGATTTGAGTGAGCAAACACTTCGAATCATCCTCATGAATGTGGCTCCGGCATTCTTGAGACCGAATGGCATGGTGATATAAATGAAGCACCGAATGGAGTGATGAACGCTGTTTTAATCTCATCGGGTCCATACTGACGGATCTGATGGTACCGGAATAGGCGTCTAAAAAGACAACCTCTCACATCCAGCAATCGAGTCGACTATTTGGTCGATGCGAGGAAGAGGAAATGATCTTCGGCAGGCCCGATTGATATGCTTGAAATCGATGCACATGCGTAACGACTTGTCCTTCTTGGGGACCATGACAACGTTGGCGAGCCACTCGGAGTGGTAGATCTCTCGGATGAACTCTGCTGCTAAGAGCCGAGCCACCTCCTCGCCAATGGCCTTTCTCTTCTGGACGGCGGACCGCCGATGATACTCTTTAACTGGTTTGAATTTTGGGTCGACTTGTAGGCGATGCTCACCCACAGGAACACCCGGCATGTCGTGAAGCTTCCATGCAAAGATGTCCTAGTTCTCACGGAGGAACCGGATGAGCGCTTCTTCCTATTTTGAGTCGAGTGTTGTTGAGATGTTGGTCGGAGCAGCATCGGGATCGGTCGGGTGAATGTGAACCTGTTTCGTCTCGCCGGTGACTGGAATGTTGACTCAGAAGGCGGGCTTCTTAGCTCGCAACAAATCACTTTCGGATCTGCAGTTTTACGATACTCTTGTAGCTCTACCATCGCCAATCGAGCATCGGCGATCTTAGAGCCTTTCCGGAAGCACTCTTCCGTCTTCTCCGATTGCCCGTGATGGTGATCACGCCCTTGGGACCGAGCATCTTGATTTAAGATACACGTAACATGGTCGGGCCATGAAGCGTGCATAAGCTGGTCTCCCGAATAGCGTGATAAGCGCTCGGAAATCCACGACCTCAAAGGTCAACTTTTCTTTCGGAAATGCTTTGAATCACCAAAAACTACATCAAGAGCAATTTGGCCGAGTGACTCAGCCTTCTTTCCAGGAATGACTCCGTGGAAGCTCATGTTACTGGTACTGAGTCTGTACATCGGAATGCCCATCCCTTTCAACGTCTCCACGTATAATATGTTCAAGCCACTACCACCATCCATCAGGACTTTGGTTAGTCGAGTGCCTTCGACAACTGGGTCGACCACCAATGCTTGCCTCCCAGGGGTGGCAATGTCGTCGGTGATCGACCGGGTCGAATGTGATGGCGATGCAGGACCATTTCAGATAATTGGGAGTCGCCGGAGCAACCAAGTTTACTTCCCGATTGATAACCTTCAATCGACTTTTGCTTTCGACGTCGGCCAAAAATCATCAGGTGGAATTGACACAGGGATATCCACCATCACTTGTCATCTCATCCTCAACTTTGTGCATCTCCTTATCCTTATCCTTGGGCTGTTTCCCTTGGAGCTGCTGAATCAAGAGCTGACACTGTCGAGTGGTATGTTTCGGGTAAATGAGTTTACCCTCTTCATCTTTCTTTGTATGAATATGACATGGTAAATCCAACACGTCGTTCCCATCCTGGTCTTTCACCTTCTTAGGGTTCCAAGGACCCTTGGGTTTCCTTTGAACTTTCACAGGGTCCTTTGCTGGGCCTCTCCGGAGCCGCTGGCTCGCCTTCTTGCGCTTCCATTGGAATTTCCTCCGCCGGTCTCATTGGCGGCCGATTTATATTTACCACTCGGAGCCGATCCTCTTCTTCACCATTTGCATACTTGGTGGCAATCTCCATCATCCGACTCAGGTCATATCTCCGGTTCGACCAAATTTCAAACTCAATTCTCTGTTCTTGACACCTTCCTTGAAGGCACTGGTACTTGGTGATCGAGATACATTCTCATTGTGTGGTGCAAAGTGATCCACCTCTGGATATAATCTCTCAAAGTTTCACTCGACTTTTTGCACGCACGATCGCAACTCTGTCAAACCTGCTGGTCGTTTGCAAGTTCCTTCAAATGTCGACAAACACTCGGGCAAGATCTTCCCAAGTGTAAATCTTTTGGGTGCTAACTGATTCAACCACGCCCTGGCTGAACCCTCCAACATAAGAGGTAAATGCTTCATGGCTACCTCATCGTTGCCACCGCCAATCTGAACCGCCAATCGGTAATCTTCAAGCCAAGTGTCAGGCTTGGATTCTCCAGTGAACTTGCAGACTCCAGTCGCCAACCGGAAGTTGGGAGGAATCACTGCGGCCCTGATGGCTCTGCTGAAACACTCTGGTCCCAAGACATGAACTCTACTACTGGAAGGAACATCTCTATCATGGCCGTCTCGGTGAGCTCTGTTCTGTCGACCAAACCTTGAACGATAATAGATCTCGCATCAAAGCACGGTTCCACGGGTCGACTAGAACTCTTCGCCAAAGACCTTTGTTTTGGCGTCTGTCGTCCTGCTGCCGAGGAGCGTATGATCCACCCCTCGGGGGAGGAGTGGGCACTCGACGTCGATCGTTGCGATCGAATCGGTGCTCATACTGCTCGCAGCCCTTGTATTGATCATCACGCCGGCCCCCACGTTCTTCACGCCTTAGGGGCGATCTTGGACTATGGGCCGACTGGACTGAATTCGCAATGACAGATCGGTCATGAACCCTGTTCCGCGGCCCGGTATACAACTGAGTTTTGATCTCCGCCGCCCGGAGCAAATCACGATTTGCTGCAAACCTCAACCTGCCTCCGATTGGGAAGGCTGAATTGACTCTACTATCTGGGCGGTACTGCTAAATTCTGAATTGGAGTTCGATATACAGGTTGGCGGTTGAAAGAGCCAAGGCGTCATTGGATTACGGAACCCTCGGTCGCGTCACGCTCGTCAGTACTCGCTGAAGATTCTCGGTCGAGTGCGCTCAGCCAGGTTGGCCAAGCGCGCATCCTCCAAGGCGCGAGCCTCAGGGGTTTCTCCAACGATAGGAGTGTGAAGTGCATCCATGTTCCGACGACGGAGCTCCTCCCTCTGGAGCGAAGTGAGGGGCTCGCGCAAGTACTCTTCGTGGGCTTGCACCGGATCGCCTCCACCGCCACCTTCGTTGGTGCGGGTGAATCGAGGGACTGCGTGGTCCATCGACCATCAGAACCTCTGCCGCCGGAATCGCTATCGCATTCGGACGCGATCTCACGGAGCCGGTACCGAGGTCGAACAGTAGAGAAATTCGTCGGGCTCGATCGCCGCGTCTTGGTGGATGGCCGACTGCCGGGCCACCGCAAGCCTCACCCACCGCTGAAGCCTCGACCGACCGGGCAGCTTGCGCGGTGGGAGGCCCAGGAGTGAAGATGCGAGAGCCGACCCATCTTGGGTCGACCAGTTTGCCGCAGGAGGACGCCGCGGACACGCTGCGAAAGTTCGTCGCCCAGCGGATGGGGAGCACGTCCACGCCGAGTGGAGCCTCCACGAAGCTCAGCCGGAGTCGTCGGCGGCATTTAACGTGGAGCGCACCGAGACGGATCTCGTGGCCGTCGACCGTAACTCCACCGAAACCATGATGCCGGAGATCGAAAGAATCCCAACTTCTCCAACAATTAGCTAGAACACCGCCCCACGGTGGGCGCCAAGCTGTCGTGGTTCTAAGTCCGACAGGTAGAATGGGGGTAGGTGTGGAGAGGCAAGATCCTAGCTATGGAGTAGTTGTATACGCAAGGATTTCTGAAGTTCAGGCCCTTCTCGGAGGAAGTAACAGCCCTACATCTCGAGCCTGAGGCGGTCGATTGGATTATCTGCGTATGTTTTACGAGTGCGAACCCTTCTACCGTGGAGGGGGGTGGCTTATATAGAGTGCGCTTGGGACCCCAGTCATTACGTAGTAGAGGGTTTAAGGTGCGTTAAAGCTAGGCGTTCATCGTAACGCCTTACATAAATTGTCATTAAGGTCATAAAGACTATTTAACTACTGACCGTTTGGATACCGAGTGGCTCTTGGACTCTTGGTGGTCGAGTGGATCTTCGTAGTCGAGTGTCTTTGAATCTGTCGAGTGGATACCTACACGGTCGACTGGAAGGTTGCTTCTCTTGTGAGTCTCCTTGTGGAGGGTACCTTTGGGCAGGTCTATGACCCTACCCCAGGTACATGACTTCATCACCGGCGACGGCGATTCATGGAGGAGTGCGGCTCGGGCAGAGGTGAACCGGCGACGGCGATCCATGAAGGAGTGCGGCTCGGGCAGAGGTGAACCGGCGACGGTGATTTGCTAGTGGAAGAAAACAGCTTGAGACTCCTTAGCGACGTGCGGCGCGCAGTGTTGTCGTGGCGGAGGCGTGCGGCGACTCGACCGTTTGGCGGCTTGACCACTGCGGCCGAAGAGACGAGGCGCGACCGGCGAAGAGGGCGACAGCAGGCGGCTCGGTATCGCGTGGTGACGTAAGCGGCGGGTTGAAGCGTCTCACCACTCCCGATTCAAGGCCGCTTCTTGGGCTAAAAACCAGTAGGTGGAGCGATGGTGACTCATTGACGGAATCAGTTTCCGGATCGTAGGTTGTTTTCCTTTTTGTAATAATGATCGTCCAGGACTTCCTTTGTTCCGGCGAGTCAATCCTCCTTTTTTTGATTAAACAAATTGCAACTGGCCGCCGACTTTCATCCATAGATGGGACAAATAATTCAATCCGTACTAGGATTAGTATTACTAGTCAGATGAGATTGCTTTGAGATTTGATCACGTGAACTGCTCCTTGAAGTACTCCATGCTTGTGGAAGTAGCAGAAACAACATATACTGATGTGCCTCGGGACTTGATGCACGTGTATATGACCATACGTACGAATGCCCAGATGACTGCGTGTCCACGTTTGTGGCGTTGGTAACCCGGCGATTTGATGGATGGGCGCAATAGCGAAGATCGATTTTTTTAAAACCGGACAAATACCACCAGCAGCAGTTGATCTACTCCAATCGGACTAGTACCATCAGCAGTTATCGATCCATTGGATTTGACCGATTGCCACATACACGGGCGGCGGCGACAAAGCCCTAGCTTCTTCACCGGGTTATCCCCAAGACCTGGCAGTTTCAACTTGATAAACTCACACTTAATATGAATCCTTTCGTGCGAACTTTTTTCTGATCCAGATACTCGTGAGCTTCTTAATCCTTTGAAGTGATCCCTCCAAGAACTCAACACCACCGTGCGTGAGCCCCATGGTGGGCGCCAACTGTCATGGAATTAACACGTCAGATGTCCTTAGTGTGAGGACTTAGTCGCGAGGCCAATGCATTTATGTGGTAGCTTGAGATGGGTTGAGCAGAATCGAGAGACGCAACACAAGACAAGGGTTTAGACAGCTTCGGTCCCCGGGAAACATCATCCGGTAAAAACCCTACATGTTGTTTGAGGCTAGATCTCATTATCATCACGAGAGAGTCACCGTAAACCGGTTCTCCTCTAGTTGTGTCTAGCCCTAGAGATTGTTTCTTACTTGTCCCCCTTTGGGGAGCCCTGCCCCTTCTTATATAAGTTGAAGGGGCGAGTTACATGTAGAGTCCATCTCGGACTAAGACTTAAACTATTTTGACTTCCTTTCCTGGGCTTCTTAACATCTGCCGGTATTACATTGTCTACCGGTTTAACATTGTCTGCCGGTTTAACATGGTCTGCCGGGTTATGATTGTCTTAACACCTACCGGTGCTACCATCTGTCTTAACTCTGCCGATTTAACACTCGCCGATTTACCGTCTGTCTTAGCCATCTGTCTTAACTGTCTGCCGGTTTACCACCAACCGGTTTACCGTCTGTCTTAGCCATCTGTCTTGACTCTCTGTCTTAATTGTCCGCCGGTTTACCAAGTCCCAGCCGGTTTACAACTCCAGCCGGGTCATACCGCGGGGTATATCCCCGACAACCCTGATCATAATTGCAGCAGACTTTGAGAAGTTGATTTTCAAACCTGAGGCTTCTCCAAATATACCCAACACTTATCTCACAAAGCACAGGTCTGATATGTTTGGCTTGATGAAGAAGACCACGTCGTCCGCATATAATGACAGTCTCTGCAGAGGGGTGCACCCATTCATTTTACTAAGGACCTGGGAGTCATGTGCCCTTATCACAATGTTCGTGAGCACATCCATGGCAATGACAAATAACAATGGGGAAATCGAGTCTCCTTGTCGTAACCCCTTTGCATGCATGAACTTAGCTCCCGCTGATCCATTCACAATCACTCTGGAGCTGGCCGAAGTAAGAAGTGTGGCCACCCAAGAAATCCAACGTTCCGAGAAACCTTTTGCTTGTTGGGGAACGTAGTAATTTCAAAAAAATTCCTACGCACACGCAAGATCATGGTGATGCATAGCAACGAGAGGGGAGAGTGTTGTCCATGTACCCTCGTAGACCGAAAGCGGAAGCGTTAGAACAACGTGGTTGATGTAGTCGTACATCTCCACGATCCGATCGATCCAAGTACCGAACGTACGGCACCTCCGAGTTCAGCACACGTTCAGCTCGATGACGATCCCTGGACTCCGATCCAGCAGGGTGTCGGGGAAGAGTTCCGTCAGCACGACGGCGTGGTGATGGTGATGATTTTCTACCGACGCAGGGCTTCGCCTAAGCACCGCTACGATATGACCAAGGTGGAATATGGTGGAGGGGGGCATCGCACACGGCTAATGAACGATCACGAAGATCAACTTGTGCGTCATGGGGTGCCCCCCTGCCCCCGTAAATAAAGGAGCAAGGGGGGAGGTGCGGCCGGCCAGGAGGAGGCGTGCCAGGAGGAGTCCTACTCCCACCGGGAGTAGGACTCCCTCCCTTCCTAATTGGAGTAGGAGAGGAGAGGGAAGGAGAGAGAGGGGAAAGGAAAGGGAGGGGGGCGCCGCCCCCCCCCTCCTTGTCCAATTCAGACTTGGGGGGGGGGAGGGGCGCGCGGCTGCCCCTTGGCCGCCTCTCCTCTTCCTCCACTTGGGCCCATGAGGCCCATTAACCTCCGGGGTTCCAGAACCCCCTACTGCAGATATATCCGATAACTCCGGAACCATTCCGTGTCCGAATATAGTCGTCCAATATATCAATCTTCATGTCTCGACCATTTCGAGACTCCTCGTTATGTCTGTAATCACATCCGGACTCGAACAAACTTTGGTACATAAAACTCATAAACTCATAATATAATCACATCGAAACCTTAAGCGTGCGGACCCTACGGGTTCGAGAACTATGTAGACATGACCTAGAACTGCTTCCGTCAATAACCAATAGCGGAACCTCGATGCTCATATTGGCTCCTACATATTCTACGAAGATCTTTATCGGTCAAACCGCATGACAACATACGTTGTTCCCTTTGTCATTGGTATGTTACTTGCCCGAGATTCTATCGTCGGTATCCAATACCTAGTTCAATCTCGCAAGCAAGTCTCTTTACACGCTACGTAATGCATCATTCCGTAACTAACTCATTAGCTACATTGCTTGCAAGGCTTATAGTGATGTGCATTACCGAGAGGGCTCAGAGATACCTCTCCGACAATCGGAGTGACAAAACCTAATCTCGAAATACGCCAACTCAACATGTACCTTTGGTGACACTCAGAGCTCCTTTATAATCACCCAGTTATGTTGTGACGTTTGGTAGCACACAAAGTGTTCCTTCGGCAAACGGGAGTTGCATAATCTCATAGTTATAGGAACTTGTATAAGTCATGAAGAAAGCAATAGCAACATACTAAAAGATCAAGTGCTAAGCTAACGGAATGGGTCAAGTCAATCGCATCATTCTCCTAATGATGTGATCCCGTTAATCAAATGACAACACATGTCTATGGTTAGGAAACAGAACCATCTTTGATTAATGAGCTAGTTCAAGTAGAGGCATACTAGTGACTTTAAGTTTGTCTATGTATTCACACATGTATCATGTTTCCGGTTAATACAATTATAGCATGAATAATAAACATTTATCATGATATGAGGAAATAAATAATAACTTTATTATTGCCTCTAGGGCATATTTCCTTCAGTCTCCCACTTGCACTAGAGTCAATAATCTAGATTACACAAGAATGATTCTAACACCCATGGAGTCTTGGTGCTGATCATGTTTTGCTTGTGGAAGAGGCTTAGTCAACGGTCCGCAAATATTCAGATCCGTATGTATCTTGCAAATCTCTATGTCTCCCACCTGGACTTGGTCACGGATGGAATTGAAGCGTCTCTTGATGTGCTTGGTCCTCTTGTGAAATCTGGACTCCTTTGCCAAGGCAATTGCAAGAGTATTGTCACAGAAGATCTTCATTGGTCCCGATGCACTAGGTATGACACCTAGATCGGAAATGAACTCTTTCATCCAGACTCCTTCATTTGCCGCTTCAAGCAGCTATGTACTCCGCTTCGCATGTAGATCCCGCCACGACGCTTTGTTTAGAACTGCACCAACCGACAGCTCCACCGTTCAATATAAACATGTATCCAGTTTGCGATTTAGAATCGTCCGGATCAGTGTCAAAGCTTGCATCGACGTAACCATTTATGACTAGCTCTTTGTCACCTCCATAAACGAGAAACATATTCTTAGTCCTTTTCAGGTATTTCAGGATATTCTTGACCGCTGTCCAGTGATCCACTCCTGGATTACTTTGGTACCTACCTGCCAAGCTTATTGCTAAGAACACGTCAGTCCTCGTACACATAATAGCATACATGATAGAGCCTATGGCTGAAGCATAGGGAACATCTTTCATTTTCTCTCTATCTTTTGTTGTGGTCGGGCATTGAGTTTGACTCAAGTTCACACCTTCTAACACATGCAAGAACAATTTCTTTGCCTGATCCATTTTGAACTTTTTCAAAACTTTATCAAGGTATGTGCCTTGTGAAAGTCCAATTAAGCGTCTTGATCTATCTCTATAGATCTTGATGCCCAATATGTAAGCAGCTTCACCGAGGTCTTTCATTGAAAAACTTTTATTCAAGTATCCCTTTATGACATCCAGAAATTCTATATCATTTCCAATTAACAATATGACATCTACATATAATATCAGAAATGCTACAGAGGTCCCACTCACTTTCTTGTAAATACAGGCTTCTCCAAAAGTCTCAGATAAAACCATATGCTTTGATCACACTATCAAAGCGTTTATTCCAACTCCGAGAGGCTTGCACCAGTCCATAAATGGATCATTTGGAGCTTGCACACTTTGTTATCACCTTTTGGATCGACAAAACCTTACGGTTGCATCATATACAACTCTTCTTCCGTAAATCCATTCAGGAATGCGGTTTTGACATCCATTTGCCAAATTTCATAATCATAAAATGCGGCAATTGCTAACATGATTCGGATGACAGCTTAAGCATCGCTACTGGTGAGAAAGTCTCATCGTAGTCAACCCCTTGAACTTGTCGAAAACCTTTCGCAACAAGTCGAGCTTTGTAGACGCTTATATTACCATCGGCGTCGGTCTTCTTCTTGAAGATCCATTTATTTTCTATGGCTTGCCGATCATCGGGCAAGTCAACCAAAGTCCATACTTTGTTCTCATACATGGATCCCATCTCAGATTTCATGGCCTCAAGCCATTTTGCGGAATCTGGGCTCATCATCGCTTCCTCATAGTTCATGGGTTCGCCACGGTCAAGTAACATGACTTCCAGAATAGGATTACCGTACCACTCAGTGCGGATCTTACTCGTAGACCTACGAAGTTCGGTAGTAACTTGATCTGAAGTTTCATGATCAAGATCATTAGCTTCCTCACCGATTGGTGTAGTTGTCACAGAACCGGTTCTTGTGATGAACTACTTTCCAATAAGGAGCAGTACTGATTACCTCATCAAGTTCTACTTTCCTCCCACTCACTTCTTTTGAGAGAAACTCCTTCTAGAAAGGATCCGAATTTAGCAACAAAAATCTTGCCCTCGGATCTGTGGATAGAAGGTGTACCCAATAGTCTCTTTTGGGTATCCTATGAAGACACATTTCTCCGATTTGGGTTCGAGCTTATCCGGTTGAAGTTTCTTCACATAAGCATCGCAGCCCCAAACTTTAAGAACGACAACTTTGGTTTCTTGCCAAACCATAGTTCATAAGGCGTCGTCTCAACGGATTTTGATGGTGCCCTATTTAACGTGAATGCGGTCGTCTCTAAAGCATAACCCCAAAACGATAGCGGTAAATCAGTAAGAGACATCATAGATCGCACCATATCTAGTAAAGTACGATTATGACGTTCGGACACACCATTTCATTGTGGTGTTCCGGGTGGCTTGAGTTGCGAAACTATTCCGCATTGCTTCATATGTAAACCAAACTCGTAACTCAAATATTCTCCTCCACGATCAGATCGTAGAAATTTTATTTTCTTGTTACGATGATTTTCCACTTCACTCTGAAATTCTTTGAACTTTTCAAATGTTTCAGACTTGTGTTTCATCAAGTAGATATACCCATATCTGCTCAAATCATCTGTGAAGGTGAGAAAATAACGATACCCGCCGTGAGCCTCAATATTCATTGGACCACATACATCAGTATGTATAATTTCCAATAAATCAGTTGCTCGTTCCATAGTTCCGGAGAACGGCGTTTTAGTCATCTTGCCCATGAGGCACGGTTCGCAAGTACCAAGTGATTCATAATCAAGTGATTCCAGAAGTCGATTAGTATGGAGTTTCTTCATGCGTTTTACACCGATATGACCTAAACGGCAGTGCCACAAATAAGTTGTACTATCATTATCAACTCTGCATCTTTTGGCTTCAACATTATGAATATGTGTATCACTACTATCGAGATTCAATAAAAATAGACCACTCTTCAAGGGTGCATGACCATAAAAGATATTACTCATATAAATAGAACAACCATTATTCTCTTATTTAAATGAATAACCGTCTCGCATCAAACAAGATCCAGATATAATGTTCATGCTTAAAGCTGGCACCAAATAACAATTATTTAGGTCTAAAACTAATCCCGATGGTAGATGTAGAGGTAGCGTGCCGACCGCGATCACACCGACTTTGGAACCATTTCCCACGTGCATCGTCACCTCGTCCTTAGCCAATCTTCGCTTAATCCGTAGTCCCCTGCTTCGAGTTGCAAATATTAGCAATGTAACCAAAGATCAAATACACAGGTGCTCTGCGAGCATTAGTAAGGTACACATCAATAACATGTATATCACATATACCTTTGTTCACCTTGCCATCCTTCTTATCCGCCAAATACTTGGGGCAGTTCCGCATTACGATTGTCGGTGCGCTTGCGGTAGAAGCATTCGATTTCGAGGCTTAGGTCCAGACTTGGGTTTCTTCTCTGAGCAAAGAACTTGCTTACTGTTCTTCTTGAAGTTCCCCTTCTTCTTCCCTTTGCCCTTCTTCTTGAAACTGGTGGTCTTATTGACCATCAACACTTGATGCTCCTTCTTGATTTCTACCTCCGCAGCCTTTTAGCATTGCGAAGAGCTCGGAATAGTCTTGTTCATCCCTTGCATATTATAGTTCATCACGAAGCTCTTGTAGCTTGGTGGCGATGATTGAATAATTACATCAATGACACTATCATCGTGAAGATTAACTCCCAGTTGAATCAAGTGATTATTATACCTGCACATTTTGAGTATATGTTCCTTGACGTAACTATTCTCCTCCATCTTACAACTATAGAACTTATTGGAGACTTCATATCTCTCAATCCGGGCATTTGCTTGAAATATTAACTTCAACTCTTGGAACATCTCATATGCTCCATGACGTTCAAAACGTCGTTGAAGACCCGGTTCTAAACCGTAAAGCATGGCACATCGAACTATCGAGTAGTCATCGACTTTGCTCGCCAGACGTTCTTAACATCGTCGATTGCATCTACAGCGGGCACTGGCACCCAGCAGTGCTTCCACGACGTAATTCTTATGTGCAAAGAATGAGGATAATCCTCGAGATTACGGACCCGATCCGTGTAATTGCTACCATCATCTTTCAACTTAGCTTTCTCAAGGAACGCATTAAAATTCAACGGAACAGCAACACGAGCCATCTATCTACATCAAACATAGACAAGCAAAATATTATCAGGTAATAAGTTCATGATAAATTTAAGTTCAATTAATCATATTACTTAAGAACTCCCACTTAGACAGACATCTCTCTAGTCATCTAAGTGATCACGTGATCCAAATCAACTAAACCATGTCCGATCATCACGTGAGATGGAGTAGTTTCAATGGTGAACATCACTATGTTGATCATATCTACTATATGATTCACACTCGACCTTTCGGTCTTCGTGTTTCGAGGCCATATCTGTATATGCTAGGCTCGTCAAGTTTAACTCGAGTATTCCGCGTGTGCAAGCTGTTTTGCACCCGTTGTATTTGAACGTAGAGCCTATCACACCCGATCATCACGTGGTGTCTCAGCACGAAGAACTTTCGCAATGGTTCGTACTCAGGGAGAACACTTCTTGATAATTAGTGAGAGATCATCTTAAAATGCTACCGTCAATCAAAGCAAGATAAGATGCATCAAGGATAAACATCACATGCAATCAATATAAGTGATATGATATGGCCATCATCATCTTGTGCTTGTGATCTCCATCTCAAGCACCGTCGTGATCACCATCGTCACCGCGCGACACCTTGATCTCCATCATAGCATCGTTGTCGCCTCGCCAATCTTATGCTTCTACGACTATCGCTACCGCTTAGTGATAAAGTAAAGCATTACAGGCGATTGCATTGCATACAATAAAGCGACAACCATATGGCTCTCGCCAAATTGCCGATAACTCGGTTACAAAACATGATCATCTCATACAATAAAATATAGCATCACGTCTTGACCATATCACATCACAACATGCCCTGCAAAAACAAGTTAGACGTCCTCTACTTTGTTGTTGCAAATTTTACGTGGCTGCTACGGGCTTAGCAAGAACCGTTCTTACCTACGCATCAAAACCACAATGATAGTTCGTCAAGTTAGTGTTGTTTTAACCTTCGCAAGGACCGGGCATAGCCACACTCGGTTCAACTAAAGTTGGAGAAACTGACACCCGCTAGCCACCTCTGTGCAAAGCACGTCGGGAGAACCGGTCTCGCGTGAAGCGTCTGGCGTAATGTCGATGCAGGCCGCTTCATCCAACAATACCGTCGAACCAAAGTATGAAATTTCGGTAAGCAGAATGACTTATATCGACCACAACTCACTAGTGTTCTACACGTGCATATAACATCTACGCATAAAACCAGGCTCGGATGCCACTGTTGGGGAACGTAGTAATTTCAAAAAAATTCCTACGCACACGCAAGATCATGGTGATGCATAACAACGAGAGGGGAGAGTGTTGTCCATGTACCCTCGTAGACCGAAAGCGGAAGCGTTAGAACAACGCGGTTGATGTAGTCGTACATCTTCACGATCCAACCGATCCAAGTACCGAACGTATGACACCTCCGAGTTCAGCACACGTTCAGCTCGATGACGATCCCCGGACTCCGATCCAGCAGGGTGTCGGGGAAGAGTTCCACAAGACGACGGGCGTGGTGATGGTGATGATGTTCTACCAACGCAGGGCTTCGCCTAAGCACCGCTACGATATGACCGAGGTGGAATATGGTGGAGGGGGGCACCGCACACGGCTAAGGAACGATCACGAAGATCAACTTGTGTGTCACGGGGTGCCCCCTGCCCCGTATATAAAGGAGCAAGGGGGGGGAGGTGCGGCCGGCCAGGAGGAGGCGCGCCAGGAGGAGTCCTACTCCCATCGGGAGTAGTACTCCCTCCCTTCCTTGTTGGAGTAGGAGAGGAGAGGGAAGGAGAGAGGGGAAGGAAAGGGCGCCGCCTCCTTGTCCAATTCGGACTTGGGGGAGGGAGGGCGTGGCTGCCCCTTGGCCGCCTCCTCTTCCTCCACTTGGGCCCATGAGGTCCATTAACCTCCTGGGGTTCCGTAACCCCTGCATCTCAGATATATCCGATAACTCCGGAACCATTAGGTGTCCGAATATAGTCGTCCAATATATCAATCTTCATGTCTCGACCATTTCAAGACTCCTCGTTATGTTTGTAATCACATCTGGGACTCCGAACAAACTTCAGTACATCAAAACTCATAAACTCATAATATAACTGTCATCGAAACCTTAAGCGTGCGGACCCTACGGGTTCGAGAACTATGTAGACATGACCTAGAACTGTTTCCGTCAATAACCAATAGCGGAACACGGATGCTCATATTGGCTCCTACATATTCTACGAAGATCTTTATCGGTCAAACCGCATAACAACATACGTTGTTCCCTTTGTCATCGGTATGTTACTTGCCCGAGATTCGATCGTCGGTATCCAATACCTAGTTCAATCTCGTTACCGGAAAGTCTCTTTACACGTTACGTAATGCATCATTCCGTAACTAACTCATTAGCTACATTGCTTGCAAGGCTTATAGTGATGTGCATTACCTAGAGGGCCCAGAGATACCTTCCGACAATCGGAGTGACAAAACCTAATCTCGAAATACGCCAACTCAACATGTACCTTTGGTGACACCTGTAGAGCTCCTTTATAATCACCCAGTTACGTTGTGATGTTTGGTAGCACACAAAGTGTTCCTCCCAAGAAACGGGAGTTGCATAATCTCATAGTTATAGGAACTTGTATAAGTCATGAAGAAAGCAATAGCAACATAATAAACGATCAAGTGCTAAGCTAACGGAATGGGTCAAGCCAATCACATCATTCTCCTAATGATGTGATCCTGTTAATCAAATGACAACACATGTCTATGGTTAGGAAACATAACCATCTTTGATTAATGAGCTAGTTCAAGTAGAGGCATACTAGTGACTTTAAGTTTGTCTATGTATTCACACATGTATCATGTTTCCGGTTAATACAATTATAGCATGAAAACATTTATCATGATATGAGGAAATAAATAATAACTTTATTATTGCCTCTAGGGCATATTTCCTTCATTGCTCTCAACACCTCAAAAAAGGAAAGGCCATGAGAGAGAATCAAACGCTCTAGAAATGTCCAGTTTGAGTAACACACCCTTGGCCTTCCTCTTGTGCAACCTACGCGCCATCTGACGCACCAACAAGAAGTTATCATGTATGTTCCTGCCCTTTATGAATGCTGACTGGTTAATGTGCAGGAGCTCTCCCATCCTCGGTCTCACCCTCGTTGCCATGAGCTTGGAAGCCAGCTTTGGCACACTATGGACCAAACTGATCGGCCGGAAGTAATTGATGTTGCATGCCTCCAAAGACTTTGGAATGAGGGTTATAAGTGCTTGGTTCAACCTCCCAAAGCCAACCCCATTGCCAATGAAAAATTGTCTTGAGCAGCGATCAAATCTCCTTCACAATCTCGGGATTTTTTGAAAAAAATAGGCCAATGAATCCATCCGGCCCCGGCGCCTTATCCGACGGCATCTCTTTAACTACCGCCCATATCTCCTCCTCTGAAAATACCAGGTCTTGTTCAGACAGGTCCACCGCGGTGATACCAAGAGCTTGTAGGTCCAATGTATGCTCCCGTGACTCGTCCCTTCCAAGGATGGCCTTATAGGCATTAAGGAAAGCTTCCTCCTTCCCGGCTTGATCTGTGATAACTTGCCCATCCACATGAATAGCTGGAATATAGTTCTTCATCCTCCTCCCGCTGGCCACCAGATGGAATAGCTTAGAGTTAGCGTCTCCTTCTTGCAGCCAAGAAATTCTGGACCTCTGGTGGGATATGGTTCGTTCAAACGAAGCAAGTCCGAGAACCAAGCGCTTAAGTAGTCCTCGCATCCCTCGCTCCTCCCTGGTCAGCAGCCTATGCTCTTGTGCATAATCAAACTGTAGTATGACCAGATTTGCAACGACTATCTGCAACTTGATGTTTCCAACTCTTTTGTGACCCCAAATCGCGAGAGATCTGGGCGTGTTCCTGAGCAACACATCGAGCCGGTGAAACGGGTCCGAAATCACTGGATCACAAACCCAAGCCTCCCTCACCACATCTAGGAATCCATCCAGCTTAACCCAGAACTTCTCGAATCTAAATCTCTTCGCATAGTGCATGTGTTCTTCCAGGGATAGGAACAGAGGGCAATGATCAGAGGTTGATGTAGAGAGAGCTTGCAATAAACACTCTGGATGGTCCAGCTCCCAATCAATGGACACAAAAGCTCCGTCAATCTTAGTTAGTGTCGGCACTTCTCGCTCACTACTCCATGTAAATCTCCTCCCATGCAAGAAAAGCTCCTTGAGTGCATTATCCTCCACAAACCTTCTGAAATTACTCATCATCCTCCGGTCCAACAAAGCATTGTTCTTATCAGTCGCGTACAGAATCATGTTGAAGTCTCCCCAAACTAGCCAGGGCCCAGGACAGAGTTGTCTCCTTGCCGCTAGTTCCTCTAGAAACATGACCTTTTGCTCATCTTCTTGCCGGCCATAAACCACTGTAAGCCACCAGGACGACCCCTCCAACGGGGACACATAGCCAGTTGTGAAGTTTGTGTCATTAACGAAGTTAGTCAACTGCACCTTCGTGGAGTCCCACGCCACAAAAATTCCACCACGCGTGTCCGAGGCCGGCAAGTAAAAAAAGCCATCATAAGCTGGCCCAACACATTGCATTATTACAAATTGATCCACCGACTCCAACTTAGTTTCTAAGATACAAATGATGGCGACCCGAACGAACTCCACAAATTCCCTAAGGGTTTTCTTCCTAGCAGGGCTATTCAAACCCCTCACGTTCCAACAAACTAAGTCCTGAGGATTGTACGACATAGGAAAAGTGTGCTCCATGTCCGTACACACCGCCCATGAGATGACCTAGGTGGCCACCACCTCGGTGCACTCCAGCTCAGCCCCCAAGTTGAGAGGAATTGCTTTGCCAAAGATGGCAGCAATCGCCCTTAGCTGTTGTTCTTGAAGAGGCGAGTCGAACACCTCACGAAGCTGACCTAGCGCATCTTCCGAGACCACCAGATCCTCGCAATCAAAACCCAGAGTCTTGAGCAGAACCGTCTCTGTAGCCAAGGCCTTTGTTTTGCGTGGCCCTCCCACACCTAGTGACCTGGTAGTGCGTCGCTGTGTGAACGGATCCTGCCCTGGTCGAACGCCTCGCAACCCCTCAAACTCCTTGAGTAGAGGCGGTGCCAGTTCCTTCAGCAATCCCGCATAGAAGGTCTTAATATTTCCCAGCGCAATTTGCTCTTTGGTGGACAGACCGGAGTCTGAGCCAACCAACATGTCCTGATTAACATTGCATGGGATCGACGTGGTCACATCCTGAATAGTATTCTCCTTATCCCCCATTGGTTGCATGGGCACTGGCACCGATGTGACTGCCTCCACAGTCAGCGCACTACCCTCTCCGCATGTGTTGGTCCGCCGAATCGCCTCCATTGGGGCCAGCCATCAATCAAAGGAATGTCAGCTTCCTTGTCTCCACTCGCCCCTAGCACCAAGGAGATCTTCTGCTGCACCAATGATTGGTTTTCCATCGAAGTGCTGGGAGGCACCGAGACAATCATCCGCAGTGGATCCCCCAACGAGTCCTACTCCACTCCCGACCCGGCCAGCTGGTCTCCCTGCAGTGGAAGCACCGAGACAGGCGCAAACGGCTCCACCACCTGCTCCAATCCCAACACAGCCTCGCGGGGCCCCTGCAGTGGCCCGACCAGATCAGCCACAACCGGCTCCACCTCCAGCGCCTCCGCCTGTTTGGTCCCCTTTTCCACCTCGATGCCAGCTACTGGCCCGGAAGGCTCGAGAATCTGGACCGGAGTCCTGATCCGATTGGCCGGGGAACTTGTCACCCCAGCCTCCTTTGGCAGTGGATCCGATGTGACGTGCCCACCAGCTGTCAACAACGGGCCCCGCCTCTCCCTGTGGACCGGATAGGACGGTTTGAATTAGCTGGCTGCCCCACGATCTCGGTGCATCAGGGCCCACCGCCTCGGGCCCCAAAGAAGTGCCATTGGTGGGACTCTCCAGTCCGATGGCCCCACACGCCCCTCCAGCGCCTGCCGGTAGGAACGGCCGGCGCCTCCAGCACCAACTCCGGCCTGCCCCGCAGGCCGCCTGCCTACTCCCCGATCATCACGAACGCCTCGCGTCCAAGGCAGAACTTGCCAATGGCCACCTGGCCCCGAATCACGCGAGCTGCCCGGCAAGCCACTCTGGCCGCTGTCCCCTTCCTCACTAGCTGCTCGGCCCTAGAGCTCCGGTGGAGTGAAATCCCTCACCCTGCCAACATGGATGATGGTGGGGTACTCGGCGATTCTTAGGAAGGGTTCGCGTCTCTCCATGAGATTCGAGCTTATCGGCGGCGGCTCCGGCACCCAGAGACGGCGGGACACAGGCACCTCCTCCGGATCCACACACCATGCCCTGAGCTTGAATAGCGACAAGTCCTCTCTATTTTCCGTTTCAGGTGCTAAGCTATCAATCAGACATGAGCTGCCCAAGAGCTCCACCGCCGCGTCTCGGTCCCAAGCGTGCGATGGCACCCCCTCAATCATCAGATCCACCTGCATCCTCATCAGCTTGGATTTCGCTTGCTCCTGTCTCAGCCAGGGTTGATGAACAGCTGCACTCCCCCACGGGCGACTGAAGGGCCAGCAAGAGCTTTGTTCCTGAACTCATGGCCAGCGAACACCACAAGAAATCCTCCGGGTGATACTGTGTATTGAGAACCTGTGCCGCGGCATGTCGAGCTGCTCCGACAAGATCTCCGCCGCCGTGTCACAGGAGATTCGCGACCGATGCCCTCCCACATACATCACCATCGCACTTGCTAATTGTGGCGCTCCATGTCGGCCATGGCAACAGAACGGGGCAGAATGCAGATGTCCCCTGACGGCGACGACGTCTCCGGGAACAGCGGAAGGATGTTGGGCGCAACCGGCGAGGCAGGCGCCCGCGGCGCCCCCTGCCCAGGCTCCAACAACAGCCTTCCCCCTTCCCAAGCCTGCCTCTTCGCCACCGGCTCTGCCCCGGCCGCCCTGGCGATGACCGCCCTCCGCAACTCCTCCGCAGAGATGAGGCTCCTAGGCTGCGAGCACTGCGATGAGACGTGCCCCGACAATCCACACCTGATGCAGAGCGAGTCGTTCATGCAATCATGCCTCAAATGGCCCTCCTTGAAACACCGAAAGCAAAGCCCGTAGAGATCCGGCGGGATTTGACGCCGCTCGGAAGAGGAAGGAGACGCCGACCTGCCCCTCAGGCCCGCCTCCATCTGACGCCGCAGAGCACGACGCCGGCGCCACATGGCCTTGCGAGACGGCCCTGGCCGGTGCCAGACCGCCTCCATCCCGAGGGCCGCCACCTCCGCCTGCGCAGCGCCCACCGACGAGGAACGCGCCGAACCAAGAGAGCCCTAGAGTCCCAATCCAGATACCACCGGCCGCATCGAGAAGGTGACGGATGGGGGACTGCAAGATCCAGGAGCCATGGCCCGCGGTGAGAGAGGTCACCAGGGCCGAAGAGGCCAGCAGCGAGACGGGGTGGTCGCCGGGGCCGGAGTGACCGCCGGCGAGAAGGGTGGACGCCGGAGCCGGAGCGGCTACCGGCGGGGAGGGGAGGGAAGGGGAGCGGCTCCGCCAAAGAGGTTTCGCCCCTCAGGCTTGCATTGAAGTGGAGCAAATCCGCGTCCCATAACTTACTCGTCATTTCCTTTTTCTTTTGAAAACCACCACTAATCCAGTCGGGAGAGATCCAAAATTGTCATGAACCAAACGCGGTAAAAACGCCGAAAAACCCTGCAGCCGCGAAAGAGCGGGAGGAGAATCGAGAATTCCCAAATCGCCGAAACTCTGAAACACCCGAAATGGAGGAGCAACCCCACGCTGCCGATTCCTCCTCCTCCGCCAGCCAGACGAACTGGCGGAAGGAGGTGGATGAGCTGCTTCGGCGGATGCACTCCCTCCTCTTCGGCGCCGACGCCGCGCTCGAGCGCGGGGATGCGGCGGCGGCGCAGGTTCTCGTGCTCCGCCTCCTCGGCTTCCTCGATTCCCAGACCCTCTCCGCCTACACGGGTCCTGAAGCCGCCTTCGTCGCGCCCATCCGCGCCGCAGCCTCTTCCCGTCTCGCCGCTGCCTCCCGCGCTGGCGCCTCCGTCTCGGACCGGTACAAACCCTACCTGGCGTCTGATTCATTCAGTTTGACGTTTCATGCTTAGTTCATGATAGGCGCAAGGATTTTGGCAGCTCCATCACTATTTTATTATACAAAAGCTGAATTGCTATTGCTGAGGTCCACTAAATGTTGTAGTTACTGAGCTTTAAGAATATGCAAATTGGAGGAGTTGAGGAATTGGGAAGAAAGGGTGGTGGTGGTTGTGGGGGGGGGGGGGGGACCTTGCTGGCGACGGCTGTGGAGACAAGAGGAGTCCACGGGACAGCGAGGCGAGTCCAGATGGGGGCGAGAGGATCCAAGCAGCGGAGGCGGTGGCGGCAGCGCGGCGATGAACTCGTGCGTTCGCCGCTGAATCCTTGATCCAATCTGCTGCACAACAAATGGCGACAGAGAGTGCTAGTTGTTTAGGGTTACGACTTTGGGAGTGTTGGAGTGGGCCTGTACTAGGCTTCGGCGCCGTGCCGGCGGCCGTATCGGCAATATCTTTTTTGTTTTAGATCGAAAATCGTGATAAGCCAGGGATACCCGTATTGCTGCCGTATCGCCGTATCGATAACGTCCTGCACGCCGATACGGCACATTTGAACGTATCGGTGCTTCAGAGGCCACAACAAGTGTGCGAACAGTGGTCATATGGGCCACATGAGCAGAAGTCTCATCGTAATCGTGGCCATGCTCCTGCTGAAGCCACGAGCCACAGGACGAGCTTTGTAGCTCGAGAGAACTATCAGAGTGAGTCTTAACCTTGTGGATCCACTTACAAGTGATGGGACAAACATGGGGAGGAAGAGAAACAAGATCCCACGTGCCAGTGCGCTCAACAGCAGCAATCTCCTCTGCCATTGCAAGCTGCCATTCGGGATGAACAACAACATCACGATAAGAAGTCAACTCAAGAAAAGCGTCCCAGCGCTAGAAAAACCATAGCGGTCAACTGGCCGAAGCGGGCGATGACGCAAGCCATAGGTAGGCTGAGATGAGGAATATGGGACATTAGAATTGGATGGCTGGGCAGTAGACTCATCCACAACACATGGACGAAGAGTGTAATAGTGAGGAAACGAGGGAAGAATACGAGGAGGAATCACCGGCATAGACTCATGAAGCCACCAAGGATGAAGGGGCAGAATCCCGTTGTGGTACAATTTCTTCTGGGTTTTAACTTCAGATATCTGTAATGGTCTCTGCGACATCATTTCAATGGATATAGGATAGGAATTAGGAAATATAATCAGTGAGAGTTCTGAAATTGAGAGATCTTTTTTCTTCTGTGCTGATGAAGATATAACATTTTTTCATCACTTTATATTATCAAGAATTTTCTTGGATTTATTGTGAACGTATAAGTCACACATCTAACCAATTTACTATTGACGTCATGTTATCTGCGGGAATGTTCAAGTTTATACTTCCGAAGCATGCTATCTTGAGCATATCTTAGTTTGGTATCAATCCTCACTTTGGATGTGTTTTGAGCTCAGTGCAGCGTTTGAGCTCGCAAAAAAGAATGCTGGCTGTGTTTTTCCAAAGCAAGGAGACGTTAGCATTGAAAAGATGAAGTGTTCAAAGTATTTTCAGGCTTTTCATGAGAAATCCAAAGGAAATGTTGCTGATCAACAGGTATGATCTAGTTTATATTATTCTTAAAGCGCATCTTCATCACTCAAACTCCTTTCCCTTCTCTATCTCGTTTCTACTTTTCTTTGGGGCGCATCCGGTCGGTGCCCCTTTTGCTTAATTTCCTTTTCATTTCTAATATTTCTTAAGGTCAAAAGACACCCACACCCACACGTACGCATGCTCACGCACACACACACACATCTTGATTATTCACAAATAATGGTGTTTGCCTGCTAATTTTTGTTGCCATTTTTCTCTCCTTGTCATGTATTTAATTTAAAAGAACTCAGCTTGCGAGAAGTTCACGATTCAAGGGGGTCCACATATTGAGGAAAGCCCAGCTGGCATAAACAATGAGAAGCTTAGCATCGGGGCTTCAAAATTGATGGCACAATCAAAAATAACATCATTGTACGGTAACAAGTTCTTGAAGGCAAATAGTGTGTCAGACAAGAATATGTTCAAATCAGAGAGGAACATGTCTAAAGAGTTTGCTTGTGTTGAGAATGAGATCAGAACAAATCAAAATGATAACACACATCCTGCTTATCTGGGGGTTGAAGAGGATAAGAAACATTGTGGGCCATTGCAGACTTCAAAACGAAAGCATACAGGGTTCAGAAGTCCTATATGTGAACATGCGAATTCTCCATTAAGCCAAGATGAAGCTGATGCTCCTGCCAATGGGTTTGTGACTGCTAGGATAAAGTTGGTATGTGCACTTGTCAAATTATGCACTTAGCCGTGCTGCCAATACTGGTTCAAATTTTCATTCCCTGTTTGATAAGCATTTTAGAGAAAGCTCTTTTACAGGAATTCTTTTATGTTCCTCCAAGAAAAGTGGACATGCCATAATCACCTATGGTTTATAATAGGTTGCTACCGGTTTTACCATTCAAACTTAACTCATATGTAATGAGTGACTTCTGTCTTCACAATTTTTCATGTCATGACTTTGTTTTTTGCACATTGCATAGAATATGAGATAGTTTCTTTGTTTTATTCATTTATTTTCTTTGTTGTGATGCACGATGCTCTTGCTGCATGGCCCACACCAAGAATAATGTCAGATGGCATCACTATCCTTTTAGCAGAAGACACTTTTATTCCATTAAATCCCTAAATTACAAGGGTTGATTAGGCTTATATCCACTTCGGTTAAAGTTCAATATATTTGTACTTGCTGTAACCTTGTTCGGTGGGTGCCTTTTGGCTTTTGCTTTGTAGGCGATGGACACTGTGCAAAAGCATGGGCATAATGGCCACCAAGGTGCTTCTGTATCTCCGCAATGTGATAACAACCTTGGTACACGGAATTATGGTGTGAGGCCAAGCTGGAATTCTCGTCGTGGACCACGTGGTAATTTTGTCCCCCCTATCCGAAACAATGGAGGATCTGCTTGCAACGCAATCAACTCACGAGGAGTTGCTGGAAAAAATGATGATTCCATGGAAGATTCAATAAAGAAATGGTATGTAATTCAAACTTAATTGTCTGGTAGCATTTGAACCAATATGGAGTGCTGAATATCTAGCGAGTTTGTTTGTCATTTTAGCGTCTGGTTTCTTGCTTAGTGATGGTAAAAAGCAGCATTTTGTGGAAATAGTCTCTGTCTTCAAATATCAACCATTTCTATGTTAGGGAAAAAAGTGTTACCCCTCCCTTTCCTGGCAAAGACCCCCTTGAATTGGGCATTGCTATCATTCACCTCAAATGTTAATTGACTTAAGTATCAATAAATGTAATTGCTGGTTTGTCTAATGTTAAACTAATACATGAACTTAAATTTGATCACTTAACTAAATGTACATTAGTAAAAGCCGTTCAAATCATGAGCATGCAAATTACTATTACAGTTTCTTGCCATTAACTGTATTTTGGATCAATTTATATGGTATCCAATCTGGATTTCACATGCATGAGTAGCCTTAAAAATATATGTGTATGTTAAATATATTGGTGGTGCTTGCTATCATATCTTACTAATAAAAATCACCACCATCAGCTTAGAAATGCTTTGTGGCCCTGATGGTGAGCTTCCTGAGAAGTTGAGGAATTTGGAACCTCGCCTTATTGAGCATGTTAGTAACGAAATAATGGATAAAGACCCTAATGTTCGCTGGGATGACATAGGTAGGTACATATCTTTCTAGTTCTTCAGATTTTTTTTATGTATTTTGTGTAACTAATTCATGCCAACTTGCAATAGCTGGTTTGGATCATGCAAAGAAGTGTGTGACAGAGATGGTTATTTGGCCCCTACTGCGTCCAGACATCTTTCGTGGTTGTCGGTCTCCTGGAAGAGGACTACTACTATTTGGACCTCCTGTGGGTACTTATCTCATCTGGCTGTGTTGTGCCTACCCTTCTTTCTTAATCTTAATGCATGCACACTTATTTCCACAGGAACAGGCAAAACCATGATTGGAAAAGCAATTGCTGGTGAGGCTAAGGCAACATTTTTCTACATATCTGCAAGTTCACTCACGAGCAAATGGGTATGTCTGGCACTTGTTTTGATTTTTCAATACTGACACATTTCTCTCATTTTGCAGTCATTAGTTTTCTGTTATGCTATGCTAATATCTTTGACATACTAATGAGGTGTTACAACTGAATTGATTTTTCTATCTGCTAATTGATGTTTGTGATATGTGATAATAAGTTTGTCATTGTCCATGCTTCCAAGCTTAATAACAAAGAGCTTGAAGCAGTATACAGTAGGGTGTGTAAACATGTTTCTAAGCGTATCTGTCCTGTATTCTTTTGACAACCTGCTCCTAACTTCCTACACAAATAATCTTGTGGCAGGATGCAGTTTTCTGTGTTCCTCAAAAGTATTGATAGTTGACAACTCGAGATCAAATTTATTTAGAATGAAAATGGGCAAACATATGTGTTCCAAAAATTATTCTTTTGGTATTGTTAGTTCATTCCCATGTTTACGCCGCATTAACTGACTGCATTATGCGTGCGAGTGGTACATGTACCACTCCTGCAATGCATTGCTCAACTAAACAGTTTTGCACAGGTTCTTGAGAGGCCTTGGAACTTTCCAGCTCTATGGAGCATATTGTTACCAATTCTATATATTAATTTGATTCCTAATAGATCTAGATTAGCTTAATTCTGATAATGCTTTTCCTGTATATTTCATCTTTCATTGTAGGTTAAATGATAAAAACACTTACAGAATGGAAAGCGACTTATTTGGGCAGTTTAATGTGATCAGTATTTTGTATACGAATTATTTAGACTTGACATAAATCATTTATAAATACTTGTAGGATAAAACTTGGTAAATTTTCTAATTCTTAAACCCAGTAAATAATAAAACTTGGCACTGTATAACTGCTGGACTAGCCAAGAAATACATGGAATATTGGTGTCTATTGTAGCTTTAAGCTGTATTAGTCATGAGAACATAAAGTGTATTATTTTTCTGTCAAAGGTATATCCTCGGATATCTGTATCATGTCTAAAACACTTTATTCTATGGTCATAGAAGAAGTGGAAGATTTTTTGCGTTCAAAACATGCTTGTATGTGGCTGCTTATTTTGGGGAGTTTGAACATGCTTACTTCACAGTCAAAATCAGCATGCTGATTGTCCTAGTCTCGTATGGAGGGGACAGAAGGCGAAGGTGGTGGAGGATACCAGCTTCAAGCTGTGGTACTCGGGGACAATTACAAACAGAAATGGAGCAGGCATCTTGATCAACAGCCTCGAGTATGGAGTGGTAGACGTCAAGAGGCAAGGGAACCGGAGTATCTTGGTCAAGCCGGTAGCCGAGGATTTAGTTCTCAATGCTATCAATGCACATGCCCCGCAAGTAGGCCACAGTGAGAGCACAAGAGGGAGTTCTGGGACAGCCTGAAGGACATGGTTACGAGTGTACCTATTGGCGAGAAGCTCTTCATAGGAGGAGACCTCAATGGCCACACGGGTGCATCTAACACAGGTTTTGAAGGGGTGCATGAGGGCTTTGGCTATGGCATCAGGAATCAAGAAGGAGAAGATGTCTTAAGCTTTGCTCTAGCTTATGGCATGACTGTAGCTAACACCCTCTTTAAAAAGAGAGAATGCCATCTAGTGACTTTTGCTAGTGGTCAACACTCTAGCCAGATTGATTTCGTTCTCTCGAGAAGAGAAGACAGGCGTGCTTGCCTAGATTTTAAGGTGATACCTGGAGAGAGTGTTGTCCCTCAACATTAGCTTGTGGTGGCTGACTTCTGCTTTCAAATTCGTGCCCGGCGGGATAGGCGGGCCAAAGTTGCTCAAGGTGGAGGCAGCTCAGGCTTTCAAGGAGAGGGTTATTAAGGAGGGCCTTTGGGAGGAGGAGGTGATGCAAACAATATGTGGATGAAGATGGCGACTTGCATTCGTAAGGTGGCTTCAGAGGAGTTTGGGGGTGACCGGGGGAAGTAGAAGCGAGGCTAAAGATACCTGGTGGTGGAACGATGATGTCTAGAAGGCTATTAAGGAGAAGAAAGACTTTCAGACGCCTACACCTGGATCGGACGACATAGAGAAGTACAAGGTGGCAAAGAAGGCTGCAAAGCAAGCTGTGAGTGAAGCAAGGGCTCGGGCGTACGAGGACCTCTACCGGCGCTTAGACACGAAGGAAGGCGAAAGGGACATCTATAAGATGACCAAGATCCAAGAGAGGAAGACGAGGGATGTCAACCAAGTTAAATGCATCAAGGACGGAGCAGATCAGCTCCTGGTGAAGGACGAGAAGATCAAGCATAGATGGCAGGAGTACTTAGACAAGCTATTCAATGGAGAGAACGAGAGCTTTACCATTTAGCTGGACGACTCCTTTGAAGATACCAACATGCGTTTTGTGCAAGAATCCAGGAGTCTGAGGTCAGAGAGGCTTTAAAAAGGATGGAAGTAGGCATATGACGGGCCATAATCGTATCCCATTGAGGCGTGGAGAGGCCTCGAGACAACGATAACATGGCTAACTAAGCTTTTCAACCTCATATTTCGTGCAAACAAGATGGTAGAAGAATCATATGGAGTATATTAGTACCAATCTTCAAGAACAAAGGGGATGTTCAAAGTTGTGTACTAATACCATGGAATTAAGCTGATGAGCCATACAATGAAGCTATGGGAGAGAGTCATTGAGAACCGCTTAAGTAGAATGACGACCGTGACCAAAAAACAGTTTGGCTTCATGTCGACCATGAAAGCCATTTTCTTGGTATGACAACTTATGGAGATATACAAGAAGCAAAAGAAGAATCTGCATATGGTGTTCATTGACTTGGAGAAGGCCTATGATAAGATACCGTGGAATTTCATGTGGTGGGTCTTGGAGAAATACAAAGTCCCAACAAAGTACGTTACCTCATCAAGGACATGTACGTTAATGTTGTGACAAGTGTTTGAACAAGTGATGGCGAAACTGATGACCTTCCGATTAAATAGTACTGCACCAAGGGTCAGCTTCAAGCCCTTATCTTTTTTGCTTTGGTGATGGATGAGGTCACAAGGGATATTACAAGAAGATACCCATGGTGTATGCTCTTTGCGGATGATGTGGTGCTAGTCGGACGGGGGTTAATAGCAAGTTAGATCTATGAAGACAAACTCTGGAATCGAAAGGTTTTAGGCCTAGTAGAGCTAAAACCGAGTACATGAGGTGCGGTTTCAGTGCTACTAGGCACGAGGAGGAGGTTAGCCTTGATGGACAAGTGGTACCTCATAAGGACACCCTTTGGTATTTGGGGTCAATGCTGCAAAAGGATGGTGATATCGATGAAGATGTGAGCCATCAAATGAAAGCCGAATGGATGAAGTGGTGCCAAGCTTCTGGCGTTCTCTGTGACAAAAGAGTGCCACAAAAGCTAAAAAGAAGGTTCTATAGGATGGCGATCCGACCCGCAATGTTGTATGGCACTGAGTGTTGACCGACTAAAAGGCGACATGTTCAATAGTTGGGTATAGCGGAGAGGCGCATGTTGAGATAGATGTGTGGCCACACAAGAAAGGATTGAGTCCGAAATGATGATATACATGATAGAGCGGGGTAGCACCAATTGAAGAGAAGTTTGTCCAACGTCCAACATCGTCTGTGATGGTTTGGGCATATACAACACATGCCTTCAGAAGCTCTAGTGCATAGCGGATGGTTAAAGTGTGCTGATAATGTCAAGAGAGGTCGGGGTAGACCAAACTTGACATGGGAGGAGTCCGTGAGGAGAGATCTGAAGGACGGGAATATCACCAAAGAACTACCCATGGACAGAGGGGTGTGGAAGGTAGCTATCCACATGCCAGAACCATGAGTTGGTTTCAAGATCTTATGGATTTCAGCTCTAGCCTACCCCAACTTGTTTGGGACTAAAGGCTTTGTTGTTGTTGTTGTTGTTGTTGTTGTGCTATTGTTATGTTGATATTGATTGTTAATTTGTCTTCTATGTTGATATTGATTTGTTAATTCTTTTGCTGGTGCAAGATTGGCGAGGGTGAAAAGCTAGTCCGGGCACTATTTGGTGTAGCCTGTTGTCGTCAGCCCGCTGTCATATTTGTGGATGAGATTGATTCACTACTATCTCAGGTTTTGTTCTATGTGTTGTTTTTGTTGTGCCCATATCCATTGCATGTTTTGACACTTGACAGCCTTAAGCATGATTGCAGCGCAAATCAGATGGTGAACATGAATCAAGTAGGAGGTTAAAAACACAGTTTCTAATTGAGATGGAAGGTTTTGACTGTGGAAACGAGCAAATTTTACTTATAGGTACGCCATGCATGGAAAGGTGTACTTTCTTATATGATATTACAAGTGTCATTCTAAGATTTGCCTTATGTGATTGAAGCATCAACAAAGTCTGCATTTTTCCTCTCCGCGAATGCAAATTGCGTATGCACATTTGCTTAGAGCTATGTTTTGAAGTTCTACCACATAGCCCGTGGAGTGATGTTGAATATCATACTGTGATGAACGACAATAGCGGAGCTTACCAACACACCCCTAATAAACAGGCTAAAGCTCCTCCATGGGTTGGGACTTATGACGACCATTACTTGTTAGACCTGTCTTTGTTGCAGATCCGCTTTTTGCTCCACGTATTTTTTAGTTTGGGATCAACAATTTGAACTTGGAACATCAATCACTATGTGTTGTAGCATATACTAATATTGTGGAGTAAAAATGATGGCAGGAGCAACAAACAGACCTCAAGAATTAGATGAAGCAGCACGCAGGCGACTGACAAAGCGTCTATACATCCCCCTTCCTTCATCAGGTAATGCTCTATTTCTGTTCTACGGAATAGCTGTAGAAAATTGACTATTTCATGGTTGTGAAGAAGCACGTACTTGGATAATTCGCAATCTATTGGAAAAGGATGGCCTTTTCAAGCTCTCAGAGAAAGAAACAGGTGTCATCTGCAAGTTAACAGAAGGTGCACAGAATCATTCAGCTTTCATCATGTTTCTAAACCTAGATCATTATGCCATTTTACTGAATTTTCCTGTTGTAAGATTTAAACAATGTTATCTGTTATTTCCAGGTTACTCGGGATCTGATATGAAAAATCTTGTGAAAGATGCCTCAATGGGGCCACTGAGAGAAGCTCTCCAACAGGGTGTGGAAATCACAAAGCTCAACAAGGAGGAAGTGCGTCCGGTGATGCTCAAGGTACTAGTCATATCGTATTTGAGTTCAGACAGTGATGGCCTTCTGATCACTAAAACGCGTACTCCTCGGACCCATAATATAAGTTGTTATTACAACCAATACCCTCATATATCGGTTGTAATAACAACTTATATTATGGGACGGAGGGAGTACTATTTTTCCCCAAGCGATCAATATGAAATGTTTATTTCTGACAAGCTTCTGTTTTATGAATCATTCCCCTAGATGGTAATGTTCTAGTAATTCTGAACGCTTATTTGGATGACAGGACTTTGAGGCTGCTCTGCAGGAGGTCAGACCTTCTGTTTCCACAAGCGAATTGGGGATTTATGAAGAATGGAACATGCAGTTTGGCAGCCTATCAATCTAATTTGTATGGGGATATTCTCAAGTACTACCTCCGGCCCATAATGTAAGACGTTTTTGCAAGCTATGATAGCTTGCAAAAAACGTCTTACATTATGGGATGTAGTAGTAAGTACAAATAAAATCATCACAACAGATAAGTGGCTCAATGATTTCATCATGAATATTACCACAAATAAGTGGTTCATTGATTAACCCACAACATTACACGTCATTAATAGTGCTGCCTGCCATGCACCTCTTCTGTATCACCTTAAGTGAAAATGAACTATGGAAGATAACAGCTAACCTGTTGTTACATAAATTTCAAGTTACAATATGTTTGTGAGCCTCTATGCTTCATAGTAGCACTACACTTCCTAAATGACAGGTGGTTTATTAGTAAGAAGTCCATTTTAGACCCTGTTAGTTCAGGCTATGAACTGACCAAACATTTCAGAAGGAAATGGAAAAGTAGCGAATTTGGGTGGATCAAATCGATGAACTCAGTGCGATTTCAGATACTCTTATAGGCTAGCTGGAACAACGATGGCTAGGATTATACCCAATACAAGATAAGCTACCTACTCAGATCCAGAATGGTGGTTTTTATAGACTTACAACCCAAGTAAATGAAGAAAAGGTGATAAAACAAATGAACATTAAGGTCTTTTGCTGGAAAATAAATAGTCAGCTAGGTAGACGGCGGCCGTTGGATGGACGATCTGTGACATAGGTTGAAGCTCGCCACGCAAAGCGAAGGAGAGATGGAGACCACAGGATGCAGATCGGACGCCAACCATGCCATAAGAACTTGGTACAAAGCGGTAAGTGTCGATTTCGTCAGAGATGCTTGCCCCCCCCCCCCCCCCCAACTGAGGGCAAACTTGTCCTCAAGGTTGAAAATCAGGGAAAACTTTCAGAATGAATTCCGAATCCTCCCAGGTAGTTTCTTCTACTGGCAAATTTATCCATTTGACCAGTCATTGCACCACTGGAACACTGATATCTCCTTGGATTCTGGGAATTAATTTTCTTTTAAGTACAACTTTAGGTCCAGTTTTGATGATGATTTTCTCATCAATCAGAGGTAGTTTTGATGTTGGAACAACTCCACCCCTATTGTGTTTCTTAAGCTGGCTCACATGAAATGTGGGATGCAATTTTCAGTCCTTAAGGAGCAGTAGCAGTACCTTGTAAGTAGTGCAACTCCATCTCCATATGTGAAGGCTTCCCAAAGCCCTATAATAGAGACCCTCACCTGTACTTTGTACCGAGACTATATACCCACTATCTATAATAGAACTTGTTCTTATCTAAGATCTTGGAGTAGATCTTGTGCTCTAGGAGTTCTGGATTGCTCTAGGAGTTCTGGATTGAACTCTTGCTGCCATATCGGCCTACATTTGTCTCTAGAGCGATATCTAGCGCAACTCGTTGAAGTTGTTCCTTCAACACTTGTGCTGTACACATTGTAGCAACAAGGTGGAGTTGCTCCTCCACAATCTTTGTGCTGCTTCACTTAGGTAGCCGGAATGTAGGGTCTCTGACAGGGAAGCTTCGGGAGTTAGTTGATGCAATGGCGAGGAGAGGTGTTGATATCCTTTGCGTCTAAGAAACCAAATGGAGGGATAAAAGGCGGAGGAGGTGGAGGATACCGGCTTCAAGCTGTGATACACGGGGATGGCTGCAAACAGAAATGGCGTTGGCATCTTGATCAACAAGAGCCTCAAGTATGGAGTGGTAGACGTCAAGAGACGTGGGGATCGGATTATCCTGGTCAAGCTTGTAGTTGGGGACTTAGTTCTCAATGTTATCAACGCGTATGCCCCGCAAGTAGACCACAATGAGAACACCAAGAGGGAGTTCTGGGAAGGCCTGGAGGACATGGTTAGGAGTGTACCGATTGGCAAGAAGCTCTTCATAGGAGGAGACCTCAACGAACACATGGGTACATCTAACACATGTTTTGAAGGGGTGCAGGCTTTGGCCATGGCATCAGGAATCAAGAAGGAGATGTCTTAAGCTTTGCTCTAGCCTACGACATGATTGTAGATAACATCCTCTTTAGGAAGAGAGAATCATATATGATGACTTTTAGTAGTGGCCAAAACTCTAGCCAGATTGATTTCATCCTCTCGAGAAGAGAAGATAGGCGTGCGTGCCTAAATTGTAAGGTGATACGTGGAGAGAGTGTTGTCCCTCGGCATAAACTGGTGGTTGTTGACTTCCGCTTTCGGATTCGTATTCAGTGGGATAAGCGTGCTAGAGTCGCTAGAACAAAGTGGTGGAAGCTCAAGGGGGGAGGTAGCTTAGGTGTTCAAGGAGAGAGTCATTAAGGAGGGCCTTTAGGAGGAATGAGGGGATGCGGACAATGTGTGGATAAAGATGGCGACTTGCATTCGTAAGGTGGCCTCGGAGGAGTTTAGAGTATCCAGTGGAAGGAGAAGCGAAGATAAGGATACCTGGTGGTGGAATGATGATGTCTAGAAGGCGATTAAAGAGAAGAAAGATTGTTTTAGACGCCTATACCTGGATAGGAGTGCAAAAAACATAGAGAAGTACAAGATGACAAAGAAGGCCGCAAGCTGTCAGTGAAGCAAAGGGTTGTGTGTATGAGGACCTCTACCAACGGTTAGGCACGAAGGAAGGCGAAAGGAACATCTATAGGATGGCCAATATGCAAGAGAGGAAGATGAGGGATATTGACCAAGTCAAATGCATCAAGGACGGAGCAGACCAACTCCTGGTGAAGGACGAGGAGATTAAGCATAGATGGCGGGAGCGAGAGTATTTCGACAAGCTGTTCAATGGGGAGAATGAGAGTTCTACCATTGAACTAGACGATTCCTTTGATGAGACCAGCATGCGTTTTGTGCAGCGAATCCAAGAGTCTGAGGCCAAGGAGGCATTAAAAAGGATAAAAGGAGGTAAGGCGGTGGGCCCTGATTGTATCCCCATTGAGGTGTGGAAAGGCCTCGGGGACATAGTAGCGATAGTATGGCTAACCAAGCTTTTCAATCTCATTTTTCGGGCAAACAAGATGCCACCAGAAGAATGGAGACGGAGTATATTAGTACCAATCTTCAAGAACAAGGGGGATGTTCAGAGTTGTACTAATTATCGTGGAATTCAGCTGATGAGCCATACAATGAAGCTATGGGAGAGTCATTGAGCACCGCTTGAGAAGAATGACAAGCGTGACCAAAATCAGTTTGGTTTCATGCTTGGGAGGTCGACCATGGAAGCCATTTTATGGAGCAATACAGGGAGCAAAAGAAGGATGTGCATATGGTGTTCATTGACTTGGAGAAGGCCTATGATAAGATATCGCGGAATGTCATGTGGTAGGCCTTGGAGAAACACAAAGTCCCAACAAAGTACATTACCCTCATTAAGGACATGTACGATAATGTTGTGACAAGTGTTCGAACAAGTGATGTCAACACTGATGACTTTTTGATTAAGATAGGACTGCATTAGGGATCAACTTTGAGCCCTTATCCTTTTGCCTTGGTGATGGATGAGGTTACAAGGGAGATACAATATTCCATAGACGCCCGGGTAATTAAACTACAATAAACCTTTATTAATGATGCCAGGTCATCATGATTAAAGTTTTTGCTAAACCTCACGTGTTTCAAACTTAGTTCAAATACAAATTCGAATAACAGGTCAAATTATAGTTTCATAAAACAGCAAATTAAAAATGTTCAAGGGTTATAGATATTCACTAACTAATTAGCAAATAGCATACAACATTATATAAAATATTTAATTGCCCTAAAACAATTAAAACGGTGTCCAAAACAGCCTCATTAATCCATTTTCATTTATGCACAATTCAAATGCTCATCAAACCTTTTTGTGGCAGTGCCTAAAATGGCTATGCTAATTTAGGCCAAGTCTCATACTTAACTAAAAATCATTTGATTTTGTAAATAAAAATAAAACAGAAGCAAAAAGAAAAGAAAAGGAAAACAGATTTGGATAATGAAACAAGTACATTGTGCACTAAGCCTACTACTGTGCACTAGGCCCACCTAGCAAAGCTCACGGCCCAGCCCACCCCCAGCTCCTTCAACCTATCGCTACAGGAGGCGGGGGGAGGCGTGGCGGCCATCCAGGACGCCATGGCTGCGGTGCAAGCCATCCCGCGGCTCCCCGGGTGGTTAAGGCCTCGCCCCGTCGTCAACTCTAGCCCCCGCACGTTTTCCCCTTGCCTCGCTCTCCTCGATTTCTTTGACGCCCGAGCGTAGCTGTCGCCGCGCCGTTGCCGTACATGCGGCCACCGGCCACTGTTTGCCGTCCGGAAGGTTCTCCGTCGTCTACGCAGCACCGCTCGAGCCCGTGGCCACTACATTGAGCGGATCGAACTCTTCTTCAACCTTCGGCCACCGACGCACCTCCGTCGACCCACGTGGGCTTCACTGCATCCCGCGCCTCCCAGAGCCTCTCCCCGTCAACGATGTGAGCTGGCGCGCTTTTCCCCTCTGCCTCCCACTCGATCTGCATCCTCTAGCCGCTGTGCTCGTCGTTGCCGTCCCGTGCTAGAAGTCGCCATGGCCGGCGCTCCACTCACGTTGCCTCTGCCTTGCTCCCTCACGCACACGCCCGCTTAGTCGCGCCCGGCCTCCTGCCAGACTGCCACGCCCTTCACTGGCCGCGCTGTAGCCGCCGCGCCCACACTCCCAGCCACGCACCGTCTTTGCCTTGCCCGCTCTGCGATCGCTGCCGCGACTCCCGATCACCGGCGTGCTCCCTATCCCCACCTACCGCTTTCTCGGGCGTTGCCCGGTAGCCGGCCTTAACCGCACCAGCGTGCCTACCGCTGCTTGCTACTGTTGCTCCTTCATTGCTGTTGGCTAAGCGTCTTCTTGGCCGCTTTGCTTTTGCCATCTGCGTCTTGCTAGTCCGCCGCCGCTTATGTTATGTTGTCGCCGCTTCTTTGTCACTGCTGTGCGCTGTCTGTTCTTTGCTTCTCCCGCTTAGTCGCCGCCGCTATTCTTTGCTCTGTCTTTGGTGCTCACGCTGGTCATTTGCTTTGCTAGTGGCCATGGCCAAGGCCATGGCCGAGTGTGTTGTGCGGTGTGTGCGCATGTGTGTCCTGTGTGTGTCTCCGGGCCTTTCCAAATTGTTTACTGCTAATTAGATTTGGTAGGGTTAGTTTATATGCTAATTAGCCTAAGGTGTCCAGACAGGTGGTCTCACACACCAAATAACCCCTTAGTAAAAAGGCTAGTCAATGACATGTGGGCCCTTGTTAGTTTAATCCTTAGTTAACCAATGTTCCTATTACATGTGGGCCACCAACCCTCTTTTGACCAGTCAAATTGACTGGGTCAACCCCATTGCTATACACACTGTCTAGCAAAGCCCCATGTGACAAAAGATTTTCTATTTAAATTTTCGAATTAAATAATTTCAATAATTCTAAGAAAGTTTGAAAATTAATATAAAATAAACTGTAACTCGGATGAAAATACTTTATACATGAAAGTTGCTCAGAACGACGAGACGAATCCGAATATGCAGTCCGTTCGTCCGCCACACATCCCTAGCATAGCAAACACGCAACTTTCCCCCTCCGATTCATTTGTCCGAAAACGCGAAACACCGGAGATACTTTCCCGGATGTTTTCCACCCTTCGCCGATATCACCTCCTACCGCATTAGAGCACACCTAGCACCGTTGTTTACTTTGTCATGCATCGTCATGTATCTGTTTGCAATGTATTTATTGTTTCTTCCCCCTCTTCTTCTCCGGTATACCCCGAGACCGACGCCGATGCCCCTGAGTACGACTACGTTGACGACGAACCCTTCTCTTTCCAGAGCAACCAGGCAAGCCCCCCCCCTGATCACCAGATATCGCCTACTCCTCTCTACTGCTTGCATTAGAGTAGTGTAGCATGTTACTACTTTCGGTTAATCCTATTCTGCTGCATAGCCTATCATTGTTGCTCTGATTGTTACCCTTACCTGCAATCCTAAATGCTTAGTATAGGATGCTAGTATTCCATCAGTAGCCCTACACTCTTGTCCGTCTGCCATGCTATACTACTGGGCCGTGATCACTTCGGGAGGTGATCACGGGTACATGTTATATACTTTATACTGTTACATTACTTATGATACTATTCGGAGATGGGGGCTGAAGGGGCAGGTGGCTCCATCCCGGTAGAGGTGGACCTGGGTTCCAGACGGCCCCCGACTGTTACTTTGTGGCGGAGCGACAGGGTAGGTTGAGACCACCTAGGAGAGAGGTGGGCACGGCCTCGGTCGGCGTCATGGATACTTCAATTAACACGCTTAACGAGATCCTGGTATTTGATTTGAGTCTGGCCACTGGCCTATACGCACTAACCAACTACGCGGGAACATTTATGGGTACTCGACGTCGTGGTATTAGCCGAAGCCTTCTTGATGTGAGCGACTGAGCGGCGCGCGCCGGGTTGGACCGCGTAACGCAACTTCCTTTGTAATGGAGGTTGCTAGGTCAGCTCTCCAGCCGCCCACGCAACGTGCAGGTGTGCAATGGGCGATGGGCCCAGACCCCTGCGCCCATAGGATTTAGACCGACGTGCTGACCTCACTACTAGGAAAAGGGCTATAGATGGAATTGACACTAATGGCGCACCAGACATGTGGTGCGCCATTAGTATATACTAATGGCGCACCACCATCTGATGCGCCATTAGTGTTGAAACTACTAATGGCGCACCTGCCCATGGTGCGCCATTAGTACCAAATTTTTTTGAACTAGTGCGCCTGTCCAAACATACTAATGGCGATTCACGGTGGTGCGCCATTACTAGTTGTAACTAGTAATGGCGCACCAGCCTGTAAGGTGCGCCACTAATGTTTTTTTATTATTGTTTTTATTCCTTTTTTGCAAAAGTACTAATGGCGCACCACCGGGTGCGCCATTAGTAACCTGGATTACTAATGGCGCATTTGTTGCTGGTGCGCTATTAGTAAGTGGGCAGCAACAAGATATTTTGGACAACCTCTCCTCCCACACTCACTTTCTCCCCACTTCATTCTCTCCACCGCCTCCTCCTTGTCTCGGGTGCCTCCTCTTTTTCACCTTATTTCCACCATAGATTCATTCAAATTAAGTGGTTAAGTTACCTTGTTTTGCTAGGTAAGTAAGGGGGGAAGCTATATTTATGTTGTTCTCCCTACAACAATGTGCACATGCACTTTTTATGGCCTAGCTAGATCTATGTATGTTCGTGGTGTTGCATATGTTTGTGGTGTTGCATATGTGTTTGTGTTTGGAGGTGTACCGGTATTTGAAATGCGATAGTTGCCAATATTTTGCGGAATGTTGATTCATTTCCTTTCGGCAAGAATTTTGGCATTAAGCATTCTTTTGGTCCTATTTTTAGGGAAAGTCATGCCAAATTTTTTCTTGGTTCTAAAATATCGCTTTTGCTCTACCCCACAGTGACCATGGTCCGCATACGATGACCGAAGGCATCGTGAATAGGTTTTTGAGGTCCGCGAAGGCCGAGATGCTTCAAAAGAACGAGACGGAGATAAGATGTACGTGTCGAAAATGCAAGTTGAATAGCCTTATTGCGGACCGGATTCCGGCAAAAGGGACCACCGCTCTTGCGTGGTTTCATGGATGGCTATCGGTGGCAAGGTGATGAAGATGACTACGAAGTCGTCCATGGGGGCCGGGCAAGAAATGAGGAAGGGCAAGAAGACAACCACCGCGGCTCGGGGGCGAGAAGACGGCGTATCCCAGGAGATGATCACGACGGTGATCTTGCATACGATCATCATGTAGAAGATGCAGGACATGATGATGATGTCAAGGAGCGCATTGACTGGACCATCGATGGGCTGGGTGCGAGGACCCTCATATTCAAGAGTCGCTTCTCAAGCGGACGGATAACGCAAGAGCCGCCGCCCGAGAGAAAGCCAAGATGGATCAACTTGAGTTAGACGCGGTTACTCCATTGTATGAAGGATGCAGCCCGAGGATACCGCTTTGAAAGTAACGCTCATGGCTCGGAGATGAAGGTAAAACACAAAATGACCGACGATGCTTCGACGAGAACATGTCATTCGACACTAACGCGTCTTCCCAAGGGGAACAAGTGCCCGACCAGTTTGGAGGAGGCGAAGAAAATCGTGTGTCCTCTGGATTTACCGCACGTGAAATACCATGTGTGCATGAACAATTGCATCATTTATCGGGACGAGCACGCCGGAGTCTACCATATGTCCGGTGTGCGGTGTCACTCGATACAAGAAGAGGAAGAAAGCTCCTCGAAAAGTGGTGTGGTACTTTCCGATCACCTCGTCTGCAGCGGTATTTCGCGGATCCTAAGGTAGCAAAGCTCCTGCGTTGGCACGCCGGATAGGGAGGAGAAGAAGCGAGAAGATGACGCAAATGATCCGGAGATAGATAAAAAGACAAGATCTTTGGAGTCACCCTAAGGATGCGAGCGGTGGCAAGCGTTGAACTTCGAATACCGAATTTGGGAACGATCCAAGGAACATCGTCTGGGCGCGAGCACCGATGGAGTCAATCCGTTTGGCAGCGAGAGAAGCACACATAGCACTGCTTTGTGTTTGTGTGGATGTACAACCTTCCCCGGTTGTGCATGAAGAGGAAGTACATTCACATGAGTATGCTAATTGAAGGGCGAAACAACCAGGAACGACATCAATCAGACCGGGGCTCCGAAAGAGGAGCTTGACACGCTGTGGAAAACGCCAGCCAATACGTGGACGCCGCAGAAAGAATATTTCCCTATGAGAGCCGTGACCGCTCACGACGGTGCACGACTATCTCGGTTACGGATATCTTGCGGGGCAGGTAGTCCACGGATTTTCCGGATGCGTAAGGTGCATGGATGACACAACGTATCGCCCGACTAGATAGAGATCCGGGTCTTGAAAACCGTGTTCATGGGACATCGAAGGTGGCTTCGCGACGATGACCCGTGGAGGAAACGCAAGGATCTGTTCGATGGTGAAACCGAACCCGAAAACGCCTGTACGAGGAGCGGCGAGGAAATAGACAAGCTGTTGAAAAATTGGAAAGACCGCCCACCGCCGAAAGAAGCAAAAGGCGCCAGAGTCGGGAAAGAAGCGAAGGCGCCAGAGTCTGGCGAAGGTATGGAAAACGAGGTGCATTTTACGGGACTTGCCGTCGGAAGATCCACCGTGTGCCTCACAGCCTTGATGTCATGCATATCACGAAGAACGTGTGCGAGTCCGCTTGGTACCGCTCAACATGCCGAGAGGACCAAAGATGGGCCGAAAGCAAGGGCGAACTTGAAATCAATGGGCATCGGAGGAGCTTCACGCTATATATGATGATGATGATGATGATGATGAGGCGAAGCAGGACACGTAAAGTCGCCGCCAAAGGCAAAAGGCCAAGAAGACCGGAAATGACTACCCTCCCGCGTGCTTCACTCTAAGTCGAGGAGATCGAGCAGTTTTTCACCGCCTCCTAGGAGTAAAACTTTCTTACGATTACGCTGGGAAGATAAGCAGATACCTAGACCCAGTGAAGCGAAATTCAGCGGGATGAAGTCTCACGATCACGTCACGTCTTGATGACGCAGAATACTTCCAGTTGCAATCCATTGGGATCATGGACGCGACGTCTGCGTGAAACGCCATTTGGCCTATGCAACTTCTTCGACGTCATCTCGGAAGTCGATTGGCGTGAGGCAACTCGAAGGCTACGAGGAAGAGATCGTGGTGATACTATGCGAGCTTGAGATGTACTTCCCGCCCGCATTCTTCGACGTTATGGTGCATCTGCTGGTCCATATAGTGGAGGATATCATCCAACTCGGGCCGACGTTCTCGCACAAAGATGATGCCGCTCGAAAGGATGAATGGTGTCATCAAAGGATACGTCGCAACATGTCACGCCCGAAGGAAGCATAGCCAGGGGCTTTCAATCAAGAGTGCATCTCCTACTGCATGAATTATCTAGGCATCGAGAACCCCGTTGGTCCGCCCGTCAACAGGCACCTCGGCAGGCTCGCCTGATGGGGTCACCGTGAGGGTCCCCGCGAAATGCATGTCGACTTCGAGGGTCGACTCGCCGACTTTGAAAGAGCAAACCTAGTCGCGCTACAACACATAGACGTGGTCGATCCTTGGGTGGTAGAGCACAAAACCTTTATTAAGAAGACGTACAATGACCGAGGCCAACAGAGGGCGGACGGAGATACACTCAAAGAGCACAACTCATGTTTCACGTGTTGGTTCAAGCGAAGCTTACATCGTACCCTTTACATGAGGATTCTTCCGCGGAAGAACAACTCATATTCGCCTTTGTCACAGGCGCCGAGCACAACCTCGATGACCTATGGGGCGACGATATCAACGGCTACACATTCTACACCGAGGCCAAGGACATGAAGAGCGATGGTTATCGTAACTCCGGCAACGATGGAATCCTACACCGTAACGACAAGGACAGATACTACGTAAGGATCGAGGAGATCTGGGAGCTGAGCTACGCTGGAGAGAAGGTCCCGATGTTCCGTGTCGATGGGCCAAGAACGTCATAAAAAGAAGACCGGTATTTCACCACCATGGTTATACCCGAAGCCAAATCCAAGATCATGGCGCATAAGCGTCACCGCGAAAAAATGAGCCATGGGTACTGGCTTCCCAAGTGGACCAATGCTTCTTCATTACCGACCCGCCAAAGCCCGGTCGTGTTGTCGTGAGGAGAGGCAAAAGGAAGATCATCGGAATGGATGGAGTAGCCAATGAGCAAGACTTCGACAAGTACGGGCGACCGAGGATCGAACATGACGACGATGATGAAGTAGCAAGACATACACCACAAGAAGAAGCGGGACCACCCTACCTAAAGGACGTCCGTTCCACGGAAGAACTCCATTTGCGAAAAAGAAGGGCAAGAAGATTGTGAACAGATAGCTAGCTAAGATCGATTGTATTTAAATCGTAGCCTTCATTTCTCGATTGTATTTCATGGGTACTTTTGAACTATCATGAATATTTTAAATTTCATGGACACTCGATCTCGATCCCCTCCATCTCGATCGCTATCCCACCTCGCCAGATCCGGTCCCTCGCCGCCGAGCACCCCCACGATCCACCGGCCACGCCATGACCCCCCGCACCCTCGATTCCCCTACTCAACCGCCGCCGCCGACCCCCCGCACCCCGCGCACCGTCTTATAAAAAAAATAAGTATCAAACAACTTTTTAAATGCTACTGTCTTATAAAAAAATATTAATGTTATTATTTAAACAAGTTTGAACATATTTAAACACAAATAAGTATCAAACAGCTTTTTAAATGCTAAAAAATTTGTGGAGCACAGGGAGTCGAACCCAGGACCTCCCGGTGTGAGAACTGGCTGACAGTCGAGCTAGTAGAGGGACTTGATGTGGATCGATTACGGTGGTACATAACCTGTTAGCTCGAGTTGAAATAAAAAAATACTAATGGCGCACCACGGTGAGGTGCGCCATTAGTATGGATGTACTTATATGCACCGAGGGGTGGTGCGCCATTAATCTGCCCGATCCCCCTTCCCTCCCCTTCGCCCGATCCCCCTTCCTCTCCCCTCGCCAGTTCCTCTCCCTCGATGCACCGCCGCTTGCGCTGCCTGACCCTGCGCCCGCAGGCTTGCCCACGCCGCCGCCTCCCTCTCCCCTTCCTCCCTCTCGAGCCCGCGCCGTCCGCCCAAACCTAACCCGACGCCATCCGCCCGCGCCCGCTCCACCACCGCCGCCCTGCCTCCGCCCTCTCCCTCGCCCTCGCCCTCTCCTCCCTCGCCCTCTCCTCGCCTTCCCTCTCCCTCGCCCTCTCCCGCCTTCCCTCGCTCGCCTCTCCCTCCCTCGCCTCTCCTCTCCCCAGAGCCAGAAAGCCTCGCCCGCCCGTCAGACCGTCCCGACACCGTCTGTCGCCCGCCTCCCTCGACGCCACTGTCGCCACCTCGACGCTGCCCGCCTCGCGACCCGCCGCCCGGACGCCGCCCAGCTGACGCCTCGGCCTTCTGACGCCGCCTCGACGCTTGCCCGCTTGCCCTGACGCGCCTCGACCCGCCCGGCTTGTGCCCCACCTCGACGCTGCCCGCCCGCCTCAGCGACCCGCCGCCGGACGCCGCCCGTCCACACCACCGTCACGGAGCACCACCACCCCGTGAGCTCCCCTCCTCCTCTCCCCTCTCCCCCTCTAAGGTGTGCTTTTCATCGTGCATTTTTAACACACAAGCTTCTGTGTAGGCCAGATAGGTATATGCACAACTTGTCATGAGTGTGTTTGTTTTAGTAATTGTTTTATAGCTGTTGCATTATTATTGATGCAAACTAGTGACTTTGCCTCGCATGGTACATTTGCTTCGCAATTATTTTGAGCAATCATGTCCTTTGCAAATAATTTTTATTGTTTGCGATGCATTGACAGATTATTTAGTATATAATGCCACCAAGTTGCGCTTTGTCCTAGCCAATCCAATCATGATAGGTTCATCTGTTCCAAGACTAGTCAATGGGAAATATTCTCTCCGGTGAGAGCATCGTGGTACGATCCAGTTCAAGTCTCTTGACCAGAAATCTAACTGTAAATCTTTGAATTGTGTTTTTGTAATTAGTGGTCGAAGATAGAAAAAATTTGACCATACATGACCAGGGATGAATGAAGCCTTGGCTTTGGAATGCAATCTCCTGGACGATGTCACCACTGTTTTGGTTTTTCTTCTTTGGCAAGTAGCAATGTGCATATGGTTAACTATCTGAAATAGAGACCGCCCGAGACCCGTGGATCGTGAATGTGATATTGTCGAGTGAATTGTTGTTTTCATTCGATCTGGATTTTTTAATATGGAGATTGAGTCGCACAATACAAGACACGGATCACCATTGGTAGTAGTTATCTGATCTGAGATAATTATAGGAGAAGAATAGTAGCAGGGCACTAGTTGGACAAGTGGCACATAGAGATTGAGTTTATTGGTTGGCAGGATCGACCACTAGCTTTTAGTTTCAAGTACTATGAATTACGTGGAGTTTGTGGTAAACATGTTTGTACCCATAATGTGGTCACAAGCTTCACAAGTGTGTCCTTGTAAATTTTTTCAAGGCATCTTGAAAGTTGTAGCAAAGATTGAGTAAAATGGAATTCTAAACATGTATCCGTGCTTCCGACAAGAATTCTAAATCTGATGCATTTACTAGCAAGAATTGTGAATTGTCATCTTTGTATTGCGTAAGCTTTTAAATTCTTTAGCATGAGTTTCTTCAAGTTTGGTTGTTCCTGCATATATGCCCAAATTAATAGCATGATTTAGCTCTTTGAAACTACTTGTGGCGTGTGCACGCATCAGCTGTAAGGTTGCAAAGCTTTGGTCCGGATGCTGCTCCGGACAGATCACCAAGCAAAACAATGCACCATATTGCTCAAAGATCAATGTGGAAATGGAATCATAATTCTGAGCTATTTTGTAGATACACCGATAAGATGATTCAAACTGCAATGCCTTGATCCGAAAATAGTTAGAACATCTCTGCTTTGTGCCAAAAAATAACCCCTTTCTCTGAAACGTTGATTAATTTCCGCTTCGGTTGAGAAATGGGGCACTCCTAGGTCAAGAAAATTAGCAAAGGTCATGCCCAATTTTCTTGACCTAGAAGGTGCCCGATTCTCAACCGAAATAAAAATTAATTTGCTTTAGTGGTTGGATTAGTTTAGTATTTTATTCACACACCCACATAAGTATTCAACACAACGAAAAAATAGTACAAATCCTGGTGTAGTAAAAAGTAATTACAGATACACTATCACGGTGTAGCAATGTTACGTGTCAAGACAACCCTTGCTCTAGCAATTTGACATGGTTAGCTGGTCTGCCTTCAAATTTCTTTGGGTCTCTGAACTTTACACCTTTTACGTAATAAATACGGCAAGTTTACATACAGAAACCATAGAGCAAACAACATCATCCAGCTCTTGACCGACAAAACACTGCAGCTATTCCAAAGTAGAATTGTAATGTAGAAGTGTTGAGTTTTTAGAAACTCAATAGTTGCTAGCGCAAGACTATCGACCAATGTGGTGCTATTTTCATATGCAAACACGTATCACCATCTATGGTGTAATATGTTTCAGCTATAGATTGAAAAAAGCAATAACAGTGGTACACTCAGGATTAGTTCTCATGTGTAGTAAAAAGTAATTACAGATACACTCACCCACATAAGTATTCCAGCACAATGAAAAAATAGTACAAATTAAGGAAAGGCAATACCATTTCAGATGCTTGTCTTCTAAAAAGAAGAGTGAACTTTCTAGACACACCCCTCAAGAACTAGGTTACCACGAGAACGTGGACTTGGACCTTAGCAACAACACACTAATGTGTTCTATCCCAAAACACCTAGGCAATATCACAAACATCTCTCAATTGTTCCTTGACAATAACCAACTTTTGGCGACATTCCTCGAGAATTAGGTTATTTGGTCAACTTAGAGATCTTGTTCCTTGACAATAACCAACTTTTGACCAAACTTTGTTTCTATTTAGAGAGAAACATGGCCCACAACGATGAGGCCGGGGTTCAAGCGGCAAGGCATTACAGGAGCTGTCCCAGAGATGGAGGAACAACCTCACTTGTATGAGGCCGCCGCCTTCCCCACCGATCCACGAGACCACGGATGGTGCCGCCGAGGATGACCACACCGATGCCACCACCGATGGTGCCGCCGAGGATGCCACCATCGATGATGGCGGCGCATTTACGATGGCAGCCAACCGAAGAGGCAACGGAAGGACCGGCGCCCGATCGTGCTCCGCACCCTCAAGGAGGAAGTTACTGAAGTGGACTCCAACGGGAATCCAATGGCGCCCGAACGAATAGTCAAGGGGTACTCGCTTCAGCTCGGGTGCATTGTCCAGAGCACCGTCTCGATCAACACCGAGAACCTGAGGCATCCTGACCGAGGGAATTTGCGCAACCTCCTCTTCACGAAGCTCTGCACGAACGCTACAAGTTCCCCGCTGAATTTGAAAACACAAGCCTCAAAGGGAATAAAGTGAACAATGCTGCCCTCACGAAGATGAGCAAGGCCCTGTCTACTTGGAAAAGCAATGTGAAGAGAATGATCGAGAAAGGTGATAGTTATCAGAAGATCAAGGAGAAAAATCCTTCGATCACCGAAGATGACTACAACGACTTCAAGATCAATTGCTCGAGCACCGCAAGCTCCCAATCAAGTGAGTGGGGAAACAAATGCGGAGCTGAACATAGGGGAACACACACTCGGTCCCGCGGTTACTGAGTGGCGGAGCCTATATGGGACAAGGAGGAGGCGGACTGCCGAGCAAGGCCTACCGCCTCTTCGATACATACGGTGACAAGCGGATCAGGGAACTTTGTCGGGCCCGGTACAAGAAGGACCGAAAACAAAGGAGCTTACCACGGATCCGAAGACCGCAGCTTGAGCTTGTTCTCGTAAGGAATACACCCGCCGTAATTAGCTCCATATGGTTGCATTCTAATTAATGAAGCCGAATTTCTAAATGGTTCACATTCCTTCCGCAGCGCATCGAAAGTAGTAGCTGGGTCGACTAAGAGCAACCCTTGGGACACCACTCTAAATAGGGGTTGAATGTAATGAAGAACAAGGATAAGCTCGAAGAAGCCGATGTCAGCTGGTCGTGTGGCCGCAAAGGCTTGTCGACAAAATGGGGTCATACTATACCGTTGGTGTGCGGAAGGAGAAAAGACCAGCTCGGAAAGCCGTAGCGAGAGGTTCAAGAACTCAAGGCACAGGTGGCGCGGATTCGAAGATTGTCCAAGAGCAAGTGGAACAACGACTGGAGCGACGATCATCGCCCTTGTGCCTACCTTGTTCTCGGGGTTGTGTGCGGGGTTTGCGGGCGGCCATCTGGGGCCGCCCCCGTGTCCTAGCTTCACGGCCAGCAACTCGCATAATGCGATGGCGGGGCCATTGGTGCCTCCGGTGGAGGCGGCATTGGTGTCTCCGACGCCGGCACGGGAGCTTCATGCACCCGGGTGTACGCCGGCCGACACCTCTTCAAAGAAGCGTCATTCCGTCAATCGCACGCCGCTGGCGGTAAGCGTCGACATTAGGCGAGCTCGACGCCATCATCACGGTAACTAATTAAGCCTCTCTCGGCCGAGGACTTCATCTCCTTGCCTTTGACTGGGCATCCCTGACGCCCTACATGTTTTCGCAGGGCGCCGCCGATGTTCCATGCACTCTCCTCCACTTCGTGAACAACGGGTTGGTCGATGTCGCCAAGGGCAAAATAGTTCAACCGGGAACCCCTTGTTCCACGGTACCCAGATGCCACCCAACTTGTTTAGGGTTCAACTGGTTCGGGTGCTGCCAGGCTGCGACGAGTTGTTACCTCCGAATCGACCCGTCGGGGCCGACGATGAAGACGTGATGACCCTCGGCGCCGCTGAGCTGGCCCTGCTTTGGCGAAGAGCCAGATTCGTTTGGGGGCGGGGACACCACCCAAAGACAGCACCGCCGATCGTCCGCGGCGCCAAGTCGGCCCCATGGCAAGACCGCCAGAACGGTGCCGGACATCCCTATGCCATCGATCCAAACATGCATATGGCACAGGATCGTAACGACGGCATTTACGACTATGATACATTTGGCAACGTCGATCAAGATTTTGCCGAGCATGGGTACGATGGCAACTTCTTGGGGCCTCCTTCTCAAGAACCAAACCCAACACCAGACGTGTGCGATCTAGCTGGTAGCGCGGAGAAGCCAAGTTGAAGCAGGCGCCGTCGGCGTTCAGCTCTCGAGACGCCTCCGGTGCCGACTTCACCGAGCCTCGAGATAGGCGAGGTGCGAAATATTATCAGCCCCAACACACTCAAGAAGGCGGTGCGTGAGCAAAACTCGGTCCCATTACATGAGAAGAAGAAGGCACGCAAAAGAAAGACTAAGAAGGGTGCGAGCCGGTAGGCACCGCAAATGCGATCCGTGCTCAGACGGGCCACCTTCACCGCAGGATATCTTGAGGAGGGTGCATGTGGCGGGTAGGGCGATGCTCTTGACAAATATGCTCAATGCTGCAACCGGTGCTATGCGGAGTCTGCATGACAGTGTTCTTTCTTTGGAGAAGCGGCGTCTCGGGGAGAAGGATGTGGCATACCCGGTTTTCGCGGCCAAGGTGCGGAGGGCAAGGGCTTTGTGGATAACTCCATCGGGCGACGATCGTCCTGCGTTTTGATGACATCCACGCTATGTTGAACCTTCATCCGCTGCACTACACCTTCGCTCGGCTATTTTCGCTGAGTATGGAGATGCGGATCATTCGCGACAAGACCCGGACATCGTGATAGTCGACCCCTTCTACATGCGTGCCAAGATCTTGGGCAGCTGGGGACCGCAAGTCGCGAAGTTCTTACCTCGAAGGCGTCATTACGGCAAACCAAGATAAGGATAACTTCCTCGTGCCTTACTTTCCCGAGTAAGTCCTCCCTCAACCGCCCGTAACATATGAATTCTTACATTTCGATCGTTTTCTTTTAACATTCCGTGTTTTCTGCGGTGACACACGTTGCACGCTCATCCTCCTAAGCCCCAAATATTCCATGGCCACGTATTTCGACCCGGACCGTCGATCGACGTAGACTACACAAATGTCAAGAAGGTTCTTGATGATGTTCTCCCCGCCACGCCAAATCTGGAGGCACCTTCACCGTGCCTATTCGTAAATGCGGCAAGCACGTGTTCTCCCACAATACGATGTTCTGCTGTGTCAAGCAGCCGCTGGCGGTCGAAGGGTGCCTACTACGCCATCCATCACATGCGAGGCGATAAATGCGGGACCATCATCAACTTCGCTATCGAGTAAACTCAAAAGATTGGGCGCGGCGTGTCGGCAATCCAGACGCGGACCTCCAACAAGAATTCTTTCGCATCCAAATGGAGTTTGCGGAAATCATCCATCAAGATGTCCTTCGTACCTCGGGGCAGTTCTACCTCGTAAATCAACCGTCCAGCGGTGACATCGACACAATGCTACAAATGCAGGATGACAACGTCCGTTCTTTCATGACTCCCACGATAGACGGCGGCTTCATCCATGCTCCGGTCCCTTGAGTCGAGTTGTCTAGTTCTGAAACATCGATTGGCTCATGTTGTAATTAAACTTTAATGAACTTGTAGTATGTCTCTTTGGTTTCGAGAGTCGTTCAACTTAGATGTAATCGATTCTATTAATGTCTTGCTTTTCTCTTCCGATCGTTCTGTTGCATACTTATATATTGCTTATGTATTGTATGTGAATTGGTACTAACGTTTCGTTTGGCTAGTTCATAGCGATGCCGTCGTAAGTCGTGTACAAGGGTAAGGTTCCCAGAGTCTACGATGATCGGGAGGAGTGTCGGAGACAGGTTCACCGATTCAGCGGCCAGATTACAAAGGGTACACCACTAGGGCCGAGGCCGAATCTAGATACGCCCTCTATCTAGCGGGAGAGGGGAGGGCCCGTTGGAGGAACCGGATGAAGACGAGGTTCATCATGAAGATGCACATCGTGATGAACGCAACTCTCTTCTATGTGATGGTAGTTTAGATGATCGATATCGACTTGTAATGTGAAGACAAACTCGCTACTCATGGTCTCGAGACTTGTAATATAATGTTCTATCTTTGTTCGGTCTTTTCAATTTGGAGACTAATATGATGAATTGTATTCGGAGACTAATATGATGAATTGTATTCAAAGACTAATCTTCTATTGTATTTGATGAATCTGTTGTTGATGTGTCTGTCTATATTTTGTCAAATTATACATTTTGTAACCTGTGCAAAAACAGAAAATAAAAAATAAAAAACCTAATACTCATACTAATGGCGCATCACATGACAAAGGCGCCATTAGTATGACAAAGGCATACTAATGGCGCATCACAGGTAGTGCGCCATTAGTATCTTGTGATTACTAATGGCGCATCCAGAGGTGGTGCGCCACTAGTATGCCAAAGCACCTGGGTATACATGGCCCCTGGGAGGCATACTAATGGCGCACCCTGGCCTATACTAATGGCGCACCAGGTGGTGCGCCATTAGTAAAAATTACTAATGGCGTGCTATTAATGGCGCACCACAGATGCGCCATTAATAGCCATACTAGGTGCGCCATTAGTAGGGGTTTTTCTAGTAGTGCCTCTCTGTTGTGCCTAGGTAGGGTTGCGACGTGTTGATCTTCCGAGGCCGGGCATGACCCAGGAAAGTGTGTCCGACCAAAGGGGATCGAGCGTGTTGGGTTATGTGGTGCACCCCTGCAGGGAAGTTTATCTATTCGAATAGCCGTGTCCCTCGGTAAAAAGACGACCCGGAGTTGTACCTTGACCTTATGACAACTAGAACTGGATACTTAATAAAACACACCCTTTCAAGTGCCAGATACAACCCGATGATCACTCTCTCACAGGGCTACGAGGAGGGGATCGTCGGGTAGGATTATGCTATGCGATGCAACTTGGTGAACTTACCATCTACACTCTTCTACATGCTGCAAGATGGAGGCTGCCAGAAGCGTAGTCTTCGACATGACTAGCTATCCCCCTCTTATTCTGGCATTCTGCAGTTCAATCCACCGAAATTGCCCCTTTACACAGATACACATGCATAAGTAGTGTAGATCCTTGCTTGCGAGTACTTTGGATGAGTACTCACGGTTGCTTTTCTCCCCCTTTCCCCCCCTTTCCTTTCTTCCTGGTTGTCGCAACCAGATGCTGGAGCCCAGGAGCCAGACGCCACCGTCGATGACGAATCCTACTACGCTGGAGGTGCCTCCTACTACGTGCAGGCTGCCGACGACGACCAGGAGTAGTTTAGGAGGATCGAGGCGGGAGGCTGCGCCTCTTCGATGCGCATCCCGATTTGTGCTAGTCATATTATGGCAACTTGTTTAACTTATGTCTGTACTCAGATATTGTTGCTTCCGCTGACTCGTTTATGACCGAGCACTTGTATTCGAGCCCTCGAGGCCCCTGGCTTGTATTATGATGCTTGTATGACTTATTTTATTTTAGAGTTGTCTTCTGATATCTTCCCATGATTCCCTGATCTTGATCGTACACGTTTGCGTGTATGATTAGTGTACGATTGAATGAGGGGCGTCACAATCCTCTTTGTGGATGTGGTGCTAGTTGACTATAGTCGGACGACGGTAAATAGGAAGTTAGAGTTATGAAGATAAACCTTGGAATCGAAAGGGTTTATGCTTAATAGCACTAAAACAGAGTACATGATGTGCGGTTTCAGTACTACTAGGTGTGAGGAGGAGGTTAGCCTTGATGGCAGGTGATGCTTTAGAAGGACACCTTTCGATATTTGGGGTCAATGCTGAGGAGGGGGTATTGACGAAGATGTGAACCATCGAATCAAAGCCGGATAGATGAAGTGGCGCCAAGCTTCTGACATTCTCTGTGATAAAAGAGTGCCACAAAAGCTAAAAGACAAGTTCTACAAGACATCTGTTCGACCTACAATTGTATGGCGCTGAGTGTTGGTCGACTAAAAGGCGACATGTTAAATAGTTAGGCGTGACGGGGATGCGTATGTTGAGATGGATGTGTGCTCACACGAGGAAGGAACGAGTTTAGAATGATGATATACGAGATAGAGTTGGGGTAGCACCATTTGAAGAGAAGCTTGTCCAACATCGTCTGAGATGGTTTGGGCATATTCAGCGCAGGCCTCCAGAGGCTCCAGTGCATAGCGGACAGCTAAAGCGTGCTGAGAATGTCACGAGAGGTCGGGATAGACCAAATTTGACTTGGGAGGAGTCCGTTAAGAGAGACCTGAAGAACTGAAGTATCACCAAAGAACTAGCTATGGACAGGTGTGCGTAGAAACTTGCTATCCATGTGTCAGAGCCATGAGATGTTCGCGAGATCTTTATGAGTTTCACCTCTAGTCTATCCCAATTTATTCGGGACTAAAGGCTTTGTTGTTGTTGTTGTTGGAAATCCATACAAAGCCTGAAATGAAGTCATTTTCAGGGAAGTCATTTATTCGGGACTAAAGGCTTTGTTGTTGTTGTTGTCTGTTAAGAGAGATCTTTATGAGTTATCACTTAATATGTTATTTTTTACATCAAGTGTCTCTGGAAAAGATGCCATAACACTGGATCCTACACCCAAAGAGCATATTCCAACATGAAGATGAAGCATTGGAATGAACATGGCTCAGAAGAACAAAGCTGCCATAGATATTGATTCCTCAATTTCTTCCTCCAGCTACTTGACATTTCAGCAACTCCAAGACACTCTTTAGATTGCTCAGAAGAATGCATCGCTCCAATAAAACCACTTTGTCTCCATTTGCTGTAAAGCATATAATTGTGAAGACCTACGTCCAAATAACCAAAAATTCAAATAAGCAGACATTCAAGGCATATATCTTTACTGGATAGGTCCTAAATTGTCACCGTGAAAATATTCAAGATATATCTTTATTGGATAGGCGTATTTATTATTATAACCTCAAAGAGAAAAGAATAGATGAACATATGGAATATTTCTATTAGAAATGCATCTACTGGTCATGGTGTTCTACTTGTTTTTCCTCTACTATCCCCCCCCCACCCCAATCAGCATTAAGCCGAAGAAGGTACATCTTTGGTGCTACATGATCGCAGTAGTAGTTAATGCACAGTTTTGGCATAAGTGTGCCAGCAGGCAACCCAAGATTAGATATGGGAATTTTATTTTGTTGCTAGTACCTTTCCAATATAAATGATACTTCAGGTATTGCAGTATTGATGCACCATGTCATGGTAGTTTTTGCATTAGTGTGACTTATTATGCGGCAGTGTCTAATAATTATATGTGTGATACCACCATCTTCTCACCTGAAAGTTGGTCAACCAGTGTGCCAACAAACATGCCTTCAATGGGTTCGTCATTGGACACTCGTGTGTGCTGTCAGCCTTGAACACATCTGCAGATCTTCCCCATAGTAACCTCGTAAAAAAGAAGATCTTCCCCATAGTGTCACAACTGCAAGCTGGTAGTATCATCTTACACGGTAGGATAATATGGACTGAATATCAATCAATAAAGGAAGTTAAGTATGTAAAGTCCATTTGTGATCATCTTACACGGTGGTATCATCTTACCCACTGAAGGAAGCAACATGGATCAATCATCACTTTGTATACTTATGAAGAGATAAAGTCTGACCACAAATATACCCTAATTATTGCCAGAAGATAAAATCGATTCTATCTCATAGATCAGGCTACAACTTCCTAATTATTGCAGAGCTTTTCAGACAATCTTAATGGACATAGTGCTCATAATGATTGCAGCAGACACCTTAAATAATGAAGCGACTTACATAGCCAAAACCTTCAGCAAGTTAGAGCATCTCCACTCGTTCGGCGCCCCTAGGGAGTGAAATAGCGCCTCCTGGGCGCGAGCCGGCGTTATTTTCACCGTGAGGGCGGTCGGGTTCCCACCCGCCGCCCCAAGTTGGCCCCCAGACGCCCTTTTTTGAACTGTAGTTTGGCTAAAATTTGAAAATTTTGAACGAAATTCATTCATATTTTGTACATAATTTAAAAACATGATTTAAACCCTACAAACTATGCCGCCGCCGCCCTGAGCCTTCTACATGCCGAGGAACTGTAGATGTTGGTGTAGCCGTCGTTGTCGCCGTGCACGCCGCCATCGTCCTTGTTGCAGCCCTGCCCCGGGTCGCTGTGGCAGATGGGGTTGGACGACGGCCCCAGCTCCTCGTCGCTGTCGTCGAGGATGACGACGCCGCCCTCGTCTCGGCCACGGCGCCGAGCGACGATCTCCTCGAGGGCACGACGCTGGTGCTCCATCTCCTCACGGACGTAGACGTCCCGCGCCCACTTCAGGTCAGTTTCCTCGTCGGTGGCCATGGCTAGGTGCTCCTGCTTGATGACTGGTGGCGTCGCCGACTCCTTCGGCCTGACCAGGCGAAGGTGGCTGCGGGGAGGAGGGGAAGGCTGGCGGTGCCCCTCGTTTATGACGAGGCTGCCGTCGCGGCTGCGCCAAAGCTTTGGCGTCTCTAGGGGCTCGGCCTTGACGGTGGTGAGCGGCGCCATGCCGGAGGAGCGGGATGAGGAGGAGGAAGCACCGCCATGCGCCTCGGCAGCCAAGAGCTGCCACTCCGGAGGGAGAACATGGACGCCTGGTACTCGAACAACGGCTCGTTGCCGCCCTCGAGGTGCTCGAGGATGACATGGAGCGTGCGCCCGGGGACGCCCCACCACCGGCGGCGGCCGTCGGCGTTGTGGCGCCCCCTTGGCGCCGGCGTGTTGTTGGTGGAGGCGAGTTGCTCCTGGTGGCGGCGCTGGAAGTATGCCGTCCACAAAACATGGTTGCCGTCGGCGTACTTTGGAAGGTCCCGCACCTCCTCCGACAGGGACGCCTGAATGCGCGCGATCTCGCCGCGACGTTGGGCGTCGGTCGGCGGCGGGGGACGGGGACACCTCTAGCGCTGAGCCTCCACGAGCCCGGTGAAGGAAATATGCCCTAGAGGCAATAATAAAGTTGTTATTTTATATTTCCTTATTAATGATGAAGGTTTATTATTTATGCTAGAATTGTATTGATCGGAAACCTAAATACATGTGTGAATACATAAACAAATACCATGTCCCTAGTAAGCCTCTACTAGACTAGCTCGTTGATCAAATATGGTTAACGTTTCCTAACCATAGACATGTGTTGTCATTTGATAACGGGATCACATCATTAGGAGAATGATGTGATGGACAAGATCCATCCGTTAGCTTAGCATAATGATCATTCAGTTTATTGCTATTGCTTTCTTCATGTCAAATACATATTCCTTCGACTATGAGATTATGCAACTCCCGGATACCGAAGGAATACCTTGTGTGCTATCAAACTTCACAACGTAACTGGGTGATCATAAAAATGCTCCATAGGTATCTCCGAAGGTGTTTGTTGAGTTGGCATAGATCGAGATTAGGATTTGTCGCTCCGAGTATCAGAGAGGTATCTCTGGCCCTCTCGGTAATACACATCATAAGCTTACAAGCAAATGACTAAGGAGTTAGTCACAAGGTGATGTATTACAGAACGAGTAAAGAGACTTGCCAGTAACGAGATTGAACTAGGTATGAAGATACCGACGGTCGAATCTCAGGCAAGTAACATACTGATGGACAAAGGGGATTATGTATGTTGTCATAACCGTTCGACCGATAAAGATCTTCATAGAATATGTAGGAGCTAATATGGGCATCCAGGTTCCTCTATTGGTTATTGACCGGAGAGGTGTCTCGGTCATGTCTACATAGTTCTCGAATCCGTAGGGTCCGCACGCTTAACGTTCGATGACGATATAGTATTATATGAGTTATGTGATTTGGTGACCGAATATTGTTCGGAGTCCCGGATGAGATCACGGACATGACGAGAAGTCTTGAAATGGTCAAGAGGTAAATATTGATATATATGATGATGGTATTTGGATACAGGAAGTGTTTCGGGTGGTATCGGGTACCTATCAGGTCACCGGAAGGGGTTCCGGGTCCGGGCAGGCCTGATAGGTTTTTGGGCCTTATGGGCCAAAAGGGGAAGAGGACACCAACCCACAAGGGGCTAGTGCGCCCCTCTACCCCCTGTCCACACACCAAAGGAGGGAGGGAAGGAAAAGGGAGGCGCCCTAAGGCAGCCATCTCCCTTTTCCTTTCCCCCTCATGTCCAAATAAGAGGGGGGGGGGGGGGGGCGCAGGGCAAGGCGGCAGCCCTAGGGCCGCCGCCAGGTCTCTTGGGGCGCCCTAGGGGCTGCCTCCTCCTCTCCCACCTATATATACATGGGACGGGGCGCCACACAAGAACACAACATTGTCTTACCCATGTGCGGCGCCCCCGTCCACCGTTTACTCCTTTGGTCAGATTTTCGTACTGCTTAGGCGAAGCCCTGCGGAGATCACATCACCATCACCATTACCACGCTGTCGTGCTGCCGGAACTCATCTACTACCTCACCGTCTTGCTGGATCAAGAAGGCGGAGGACGTCACCAAGCTGAACGTGTGCAGAACGCGGAGGTGCCGTGCGTTCGATACTAGATCGGTTGGAGCGCGAAGAAAGTTTGACTACATCAACCACGTTGTGAAACGCTTCTGCTTACGGTCTACGAGGGTACATAGACATACTCCCCCCCTTGTTGTTGTGCATCTCCATGGATAGATCATTTCGTGTGCGTAGAATTTTTTTTGTTTTCCATGCAACGATTCCCACCACCCGGCATGCGCATGTCCGACGGCGTTGGATAGTTCGCCTCGTGGAGGAGGCGCGCCTCCCACTCGTGAAGGTGGCGGTGGCCGAAGCCGTTGGCCGCCGCTCTGTCGCCGGGGAATCACTCGGCCATCTGTGGCTTGAGATGGGGAGAGAGAGCGGCGATGGAGAGAGGGGCGTTGGCGGTGAGAGAGAGAGGCTGTGGAGAGGGAGTGTACGGTCAGCGGAGAGGGAGAGTGGCTTTATAGCGGCGGGTGGGCAGCGAGCGGGCGATAGCCGTGTGGACGCATGGCGGGAGGGGGCGGGACGCGCAACGACGCACCTTCATTGCGCCGCCCGTGAAGAATCAATGGAAGGCTGACCGGCGGCAACCTTCGCATTGATTCCTGCGGGAACCGAGGTGATGAGGACGACAAAGGGGCCCAGTCGCTGACTCGGTGGGCCCACATGTTTTCGTGCCAAATTCGTTTACCCCGGCGCCCGGACGCCCCCCAGCGTGCCGGGTTCGTCCTTGGTCCGTCAGTGCCAATTTCGGCCCTAACCGGCAAAAATTGAGCTCCCGGGGCGCGACTGGGTCGATTTTTTCGACCCGGTGATAAAAAAGGGCTGGGGGGCCTGTTGGGGGGGGGGGGGGGGAGTGGAGATGCTCTTAGTTATGTAGCCCAAGAAGCTAATTAGTTGTGTGCCATATAACTAAATCTGGAAATAATAGCCATGTGAAGAAATTCACTACCAGGTATACCAAAGTTTCTTTATAATATAGATACCAGCATACCGTCGCTCGTCGATACGTTGAGTTCATATGAACTGTGTTTACTATTTGCAATTAGTGTTATCTATCTCATATAGCAGATTATTGTACGTAAAATTGTGGATGTAGGAAAATAAGTAGGAAAGAAGCTAATGTATCATGCATGTTGCATGTTGCTAAACACGGAAACACATCTTCATACATCTCCGATAGGGATCATTTATTCTAACCATGGCACGACAATACTGCAGTAACATGAAAGAAATATAGATAATTATTGCTCCGATAGGGAGCAGCGACGAAGGCGAGATAGCCATGGTGACGTTGTGAGCGCCGCCATGCCTCAACCATGGAGACGGGGAAACAGATAACCGAAGTGCCTTCTCGCGTCATCTTCAAAGGGGCCCGATGACCTGGCAGGCATGAGGTCGACTCAGCGGACGTAAGCTAGAACACCCAGCAAGTTGGATGAGTTCAAGGCGCTGGCCAGCTCGAGGTCAAGAACACCGCGGCATGTACCCACGCCGATAGCGAGAAGACCGGCGGGACGAAGAATGGCAGGGTCGTGAGCTATCCACGGCTGGCTGCAGGCGTGCTGGCTTGGACCACACGAAGGCCATCGCACGCGGCCGCAGAAGGTCAAAATGGCGACCCATCACACGCAGTATATCCAGGAAGGGCGCCACCGAAACAAGAGATGGGTTAGCGGCGGAGAGCGGGGAGAACATACTTATTTGCCCGCAGCCGTGATTGAAGAGACTCACGCGATGAGGAGGTTTTTATAGGCATGTACGTCGGTTGTGATCTTTCAAGATAGAGAAAGAAAGAATGAAGAGAAATCTAAAAACTGCTACAGACAAAATTCTGGAAACCGCTGCATGCACTGGTGTCCAGATCAATGGAGAGGGCCCATGAGCAGTCAGCGCATGCACGTGGTCACATCAGAAAAAGCCCATTCCATCGCTGCATGCTGCGAGCTCCACCTGCCGCAGACAAAGAAAATCACCACCCGACAGATTGAAGGTGTGGTTGACCAGGAACTGCTCGCCACCAAAATCGCAAGATCCACCCCGAGTGTACACGAAAAAATGCGAATCAATTAACAAAATTTTCAGTGGCAGCCTACAGTTACCAAGCAAATGTACACCCCAGCCTCCCAATTTAATGCATGTGTCAACACTCGCTAGGCTCATAAGTCGCACTCACCCAAGTGGTTAGACGTCGTTGCATAAACTTTTCGAGATATAGTGGCTTGGGTATGCCCCTACAGTAAAAAGAACAAATCTAAAATTAGCAATTAAGCACGATGGTGTTGACACCAGATTTTGGAACGGTCAAGGACCTTAATTAAGATGGCCTCAAATGCAAAAGTCCTTAAAGTGAGAAAGTTTCGTATCATCAAAAGGATAAACTTTGATATTTGGGCCATAGCCATCCGGTCTCATCTCTAAGGCCGAAGTTGTGCTTGAAGTACTGAGATTTACTATCCAGAACACTATTCGGCTGATTACGCCTCCAAAATGGCCTCGTATGAGAAACGTTTCTGCACGAATTGTCTTCGTCTCGTCGAAACGGTCGATTTTAATATAAAAATCGTATCAATCCAGGATGGTAAGTAAAAGTTACAGCCACTTGAATGCGGCCCTGTCACGGGGCAAAAGTGGCGCGCCCCATCAGACACGGTGTGTGATGGGTAGCGCGAGTAACAACCTGTTTTGCGTGAGCGATTCGGCCCCAAAGATGGTCTTGAATCGAAAAACATTCAACAGGAAAGTTGTTCGTCTCGTTGAAACGGTCAAATTTGCTTTTGGCTCATCTTCATCTGAGGTCGTTTGTGGCCTGTGGGACCTAAAACCGAACTGATGTTCCAGACTTACCTAAATCCGAGTTCGGTTAATTTTGGAAATATTTGGACGTGATTTGGAGTCCTTTTCTTGTATGAGAAGTCCATCTGCCTCTTATATACCTAAGGGGTGACGGCCAATTGAACAACACACAATCGAACAAATCATCTACCAGTTTTTATCTTTTATCTTTTCTCCTTAACCCTAGTTCTTCTTCTCCTTGTTCTTCGTTCGTTCTTCTTGTTGTAGGGCAGCGAACCTCGAGGCCCTAGGGGCGGTCAGACCGACCTATGGCAGCCCATAGCCGCTGCACGCCCTGACTGGGTCCCTCCCGGGCGTGTGGGGGTTTCGGGTCCTCAAAAGCATCCGCCAGCTGTCCTGCGTATCGCGCTTCCGGTCGGATCCCCTTCGACGTGAGTTGCCGTGCATCACCCTCGGCGTTGGAGGTACACGGTGACGTGTTCGTGTGCGAACACACTTTTTGGCGACTCCACTGGGGAACGGAGCTTTGAACGATCTCCGGCCCGTTCTTGCTACGAAGAGATCGTCATCTAGAATTTGCAATTTACAAAGGTAACATGAATACCCAATTCACTTATGTAGATGCAACTAATGCATATGTTGTTGCTAGATCATTTAATGAGCATAATGTACCGGCTAGCCCTAGCTTTATCAATCATGCATCTAATTATGTGCAAAAGCCGATGCAACAAAATCTCCTTGCTTCTACCTCATATAATTTTAGCAACATGGAACATATGTATAGTAACTCCCATGCATCGGCAGCCCCACAAATCCATATGCCGATGAGCAACATGATGAGTTCTGTTAATTAAGTTGAAACACCTCACATAGGAACTTCCGATAGTATGCAACAAAGTGTTTCACCTTTTTTTCATCGGCAACTAGCTTGCAATATGTTAATCAAAACATGCCGATGGATAGGGGATGGCCATGCTACTGCTAGTTATCCGGCCAATTACCCTCAATCATCATATGCTACACCTCATGCTACTATTTTTTGGCACCATATGCAACTATAGGTATTCATAATTAGGCTTCGCACCTTCACGTTAATAGCCGAATAAGTGAACATTCTATAGGATCACATGTGTCTTCACCTAGTATCGTAGCATACAATTTTTTCCTGCACAATTAGAGAATTTCGGTGACATCTCGTTATCGAAAGAGTCTAAAAGTGTCGGGGGGCAATTTCTATCTAGATTGGGTCGTTAAGAAAAATCTTACGTCTTTTTGGGACGAATGCAATGTTGTTCTACATGAATTAATAAAAGAGGGAAAGCCTATTAATTTTGCTACAATCCAAGCTAGATTATGCCAAAAAGAGAAAGCATTGGGTGTGGATAGAATTGTCAAAAAAGGTGGTGATTCGGATAACAAAGTTAATTCGGCTATTGAAAAGACCGAATCAAATATTACGTATGCCGAATCTGTTCTAGAAAAACAGGACGACAAGTTGTTGGGGAGCTATTCGAAAGAGGAACAACATATCGTTCAAGTCAAACAACTATCATGCTCTCCCAACGTGTTTGAAAAGGTATGTCTAGCAAGTGATTTACCTATCTTCCGATTTGGTTGCAACTTCATTGTTGATGCTTCTATAAGAAAAATTCTCATAAGTAACTGAAAAGACCAATGAAGAAGGGAAATTTACTTGTTAGCAATAACACTGTCATAGAACATATTGGCCAACGTATTGTGCCATTTATAAAGACCGATAGTGGACTATTATTGCAGCCAAAGTTTTCCCCATTGCTCTATCAAAATTTCATATCTAATTGAGTAGCTTTGCTTGTTTCATACTTGGCTTGCACTTGGTCTCAATTGAGACATGTGTATTCTAACTATTTCCGTTTCAGAAATTTAAAGCCAAGGTCAAATCTTTTGAGAAATCCGATGCTAATATAAAATCTTATCCAAATGCATCGGAGATAGGGTGCAAAACACAATGCATAGCCGAATGGGAAGATTCCAAATTTGAACAATTCGTTTGCTTAACGCCAAAGCTGTTCGCGCACCAAGATCGGCTAGAAAATAGGAAGTATACCTTCAATTCAAGCATGTGTGATCAAATATTTGATTTGTTGCTGAAAAATAAATACATTAGAATTGTTGATCACCATGTCAAGCCATCAATCAAAGGACGAATGTATTGTAAGTTGCATGATTCGTCCAAGCATAATTTTGAGGATTGCAGCATGTTTCGTCAAATAGTCAAATCAACCATTGATAGAGGACGATTGAAATTGGTTGAGACATCAAGAGATGACTAGTCTATTCCGATTGGTCCTAATGGAAAATGATTTTTGCATCGGCTGCTTCAAGCCGATCCATTTCGACATGAGAAGGTAAAAACTGTGGATAATGGGATCAAGGTTTCAAGTAAGGAAGTTGTTCAAGAGCACAATGATACTATTCTTGAGGGCGAAAATTTAATCGAGGTTGCACAAAAGACGCCAAGTACTGGGGGGCAATAAGAAAATCCAAAGATCAGTGCAAGCACAACCAAAGAAAGCAAAGGCCGAGGTAAGCACAAAGGTAAAAAGACGAAAGTCACTTTCGCGCAACTATTGGAAAAATATCAGAAGATAAGTGAGGAGCATAGTGTTTATTGGCCAAGTAATTCATGAGCATCAAGACCACCTCGTAGGCGCAAACCCGAGGATCGATATTGGCAAAATGAGAATTCTAATGTAGTATATTCGTATCCATATTTTGTGCCGCCAATGCCAATGCCATGGGTACCTTCCTATGATCATGTAAATCCATATCCATTGTGGGACTGGTATGATACAAGGGCGCATTCTTCATCTTATTTTAGACCATCTCACAAACATAATGCAGCTCCAAAAAGATCAACATTTCAACAAGCACATGTCAAGGACCGTTTCAATCATAAGGAATCGGTCCGGAGCTCAGAGAACAAGAAAGAGGTGGTCAAGCAAGTTTACCGTGTTAAAAAAGATGGTCGTAAGAGTGCTACTTCAGATTCGACCTCAAATGAAAAAGAGCCAATTAAAGTGTTGACATTGGCTACTAAAGGAAATGAGGCAAGTCAATCAAGTGCCAAATCTGAAGAGAAGAAGTTAAGAGTGCACAAGGTAAAACAGGAATTGTCATTGCTTCAAAAAAAAATCACAGCCGGGGTGCTCACTCGGCTTATCATATTGGCAAAAGAAGAAATTACAAAAATTTAGTGCACAAGAATTTGAAGAAAGGAACATGACATGGGTTCCCAAAGGAAGTACTCAAAATAAGAATTATGTGCAAACTTCCAACAAGAAGTGTGACAAAGGTGAAGAAGGAAAATGGTGAAAACTATGAAGGACCAAGCCGAAGGTTTCAACATATTCGGTCCACATATTACCCATATTCCTCAACTATGCCATTGATGCCTATTCTATGGAATTCTTCATCAGGTATGATTGGTTACCCTCAATGGGCTTATTTTAATCCATGGATGCAATATAATTTCTTACATCATGAAAGGGTATTACCAAATCATTATATGTTTGATTAGTTTCACTTTTGTTGCTAATCTAAATGACCGATATATAATTGTCGTCCTAAGCATGTACAAATTGGCCGATGGAGTGTTGACATCGCGCTTAGAACAAACTTCGTGAAAGTTATTTTTCGGCACACAAGTTTGCCGAAAAACAGGGGGGCATGTGTTGACACCAGATTTTGGCACGGTCAAGAACTTAATTAAGATGACTTCAAATGGAAAAGTGCTCAAAGTGAGAAAGTTTCATATCATCAAAAGGATAAAATTTGATATTTGGGCCATAGCCATCCGGTCTCATCTCTAAGGCCGAAGTTGTGTTCGAAATACTGAGATTTACTATCCAAAATACTATTTGGCTGATTACGCCTCCAAGATGGCCTCATATGAGAGAAGTTTCTACACAAATTGTCTTCGTCTCGTCGAAACGGTCAATTTTTATATAAAAATCGTATCAATCCGAGCTAGTATGTAAAAATTACAGCCACCTGAGTGCGGCCCTGTCACGGGGCAAAAGTGGCGCGCCCCATCCGACACAGTGTCTAATGGGTAGCGCGAGTAACGACCTGTTTTGCGCGAGCGATTCAGCCCTGAAGATGGCCTCGAATCGAAAAACGTTCAATATAAAAGTTGTTCGTCTCATCGAAAAAGTCAAATTTGCTTTTGGGCACATCTTCATCCAAGATCGTTTATGGCCTGTGGGACCTAAAACCGAACTGAGGTTCCAGAATTACATAAATCCAAGTTTGGTTAATTTTGGAAATATTTGGACGTGATTTGGAGTCCTTTTCTTATACGGAAAGTCCATCCGCCTCTTATGTACCTAAGGGGTGACGGCCGATTGAACAACACACAATCGAACAAATCATCTATCACTTTTTTATCTTTTATCTTTTCTCCTTGACCCTAGTTCTTCTTCTCCTCGTTTTTCGTTCGTTCTTCTTGTTGCAGGGCGGCGAGGCCCTAGGGGCGGTCAGGCCGACCTAGGGTAGCCCATAGCCGCCGCACCTCCTGACGGGGTCCCTCCCGGGCGTGTGGGGGTTTCGCGCCCTCAAAAGCATCCGCCGGCTGTCCTGCGTATCGCACTGCCGGTCGGATCCCCTTCGACGTGAGCTGTGGTGCATCACCCTCGGTGTTGGAGGTACATAGTGATGTGTTTGTGTGCGAACAGATGGTTATGACAAATATATTGTTTAATTGATTGAATGGTATGTACTTCAGAACGTTGCTCAGATATGTGTATATGAAGAGTCAAAGGAATAAATAGTTAAACTATTGGCACTGAAACAACACCCTTAGATATGAAATGCAGATGTCGTTGCCTAATTTTCATAAAACAACACGCTTGCTGCCACCATATTAATGTAATCAAAATCTGAAAATATTGCACCAGAAGTAGAGATGCATGTATTAATAGTACAAATGCCTACCCTTGCTAACAGTAGTATCTAAAGCAGTATGGATAAATATTTTCATATTGCTACTATGGAGGTGTTTAGATTAGAGACTGGTAACATGAATGGTAAGGGAATCAGATCACACTGATAACAAGGACGTAATAGACAAATCTTTTTGTTTGGTTCATGCCTGTAAAGGAATCAATTATGGTGTGCCTTGGTCGTCATGGCGGTGGCTGAAAAGAAGAAGAGCGGACAAGGCCACAAGGGGCCAGGCGGGAGAAGCGGATAAGGGAGGACGACAAAGATCCGAGGACAGAAGGAGGAGGGAGGAAGCCTATACCTTACAGGGAACAGTCTGGCGACGAGGGCGAGCTATGGCGATGATCAAGGGCGCCGACGATGGCTACCAGGCGTCGGTGGAGCTAGACGAGGAGGGGAGGTTTAGAGTGGAGACGAAGAGGGTCTCGAAGGGGATTAGGATGGGAAGGCGCCGACGCCGGTGCCAGAGTCGAAGGGGATTAGGAGGCGGCGGCGCTGGTCATGGAGGAACAGATCGTGCGAGGAGAGGCGCGGTAAGGCAACACTTTTAAGGGGGGTTGTGGGTGGTATCGATCTAAAGATAACCCGGATCCGTTTACAGAGGAAGCCAATTACAACATGCACTTACCAAATGCTTGTAACGTTTTTCGTTTACACCATAAACAGGCAACAGAGATTTATCCGCGAAACAAACACCTCCTATATGAAAGTACTGGCTCTGAAACATCAGATCAACGTCAAGCAGCAAGGAAGTAGCAAAGACAATGGGCTCGGTCTCCTAGTCCTACCTCACATTCACTGTCGACACTGTTCTTTATTACTCCAGTCACCCTCAATGAAGAGGGTAGCGCCGCCAGAAGAGCTTGTTGTAGACCCACATCCTTGAGTACGCCATCCTCCTCGTTGTATTCGTCGTTAGTACTGCAGAACATCCGAACATCTTTCAGTTCATGTGCTAAATCATGAAATAAGGATAATTGACTGGACAAACAATTCTTACATGTATAAGATATAGAAAATGCATCGTGCAACCATGTACCATGGTAGAGAGAGAGAGAGAGAGAGGAGGGAGGAAGGGAGAGTGCGTATTATTTTTACTAAATGACCCCTAGGCGACCTTATTTCGCCCACTGACACCCTCCCCCCCAAAAAAACTTATTTTGTTGCCTGACCCCTCATTCGCGTCGGGCCGTTAGGCGCCACACTTGCACATCACCGCGCCGTCCGCCAAGGTGCCTTTGACCGACCCTAGTCCATGGCAGTCGGTCATGCCACTAGCGTGGCACCGGCCTGATGCGCCACATGCTAAGGCGCGACATCTGTTTTACTATCACGTCGTACGGTTAGGCGTCTTAAAAGCATGACACGTCTCTTTCCTAGGCGTTTATAATAACGTTCCCGGAGCGTCTGACTTTTTACCTCGATGCCTCTGTTGTCCTATTGTCACGTCGGACTGACTAGCACATTTTGCTTGCCAGATAGTCTGATCTTTTTCCCCTCCCAATCTGCTCGGCTGAGCTTCTTCCCGTACCAGAAAGGAAGGATGCCAGCATTCCCTATCATGAAGGACGTCATCAAACCCTCTGGCCATAGGAGCTGCAAGCAGGTATTTTTGTTCTCTGACACTGTCAACTCCTTGTGTTACAAGTATCACCCTCCGATCTGCCTCTAGGGCAAGTGTTATCTTGTGATGAGATGAATCTTGAACTATGTTACTAGGTATGAGTACATGGTATTAGTGCTTTAGAATATATATGGTCTTAGGGAAGTTTATTTGTATGGTGAGATGAATCATGAACCCGGTTGCAAGTTTGTACCTGCATGATCTGAATCTAAAAGTTGATTAAATGTTTATATTGTCTGCTGCAGATCAATAAGCTTTGGATGATTAGGTTCATTGTCCATATAAAGCATCTTTCCGTCAACTATCACCCAAGCCATGGCTGGAAGACTCAATCACTCACTACAATAAAAAGACACATCCGTGACATTTTGGGCCGGACGAATTTTTTTCCTGTCATACTTATGACACTTCTATGACGATATTTGTGACAAAACCCGGTATCATCATAGATGTGGTGGGGTCCTACTTCTATGACAAAAAATCATGACAGAAAATGGGATTTTCGTCCTGGGCGGGCCGGAGACGCAGCTGCATGACATTCTTTGGGCCGTCTATGACAGAAAAAACCGTGGTAGAAGCGAGGGCGAGGAAAATATCGGGGAGTTCCCGGTTACGGTGGGTGGTCGGGGGCCGAGCGATGCACGTGTGTGCGAGGCGTTGGGCTCTAACTGAACCCGAGCGATTGCACTGCAGGCTACGCGTTACTGAACCCGAGCGATCGATCGATCCCTTGCTGTTAACTGAACCCGAGTGATTCCTTCTCTACTGCTGCTAACTGAAGCCGATCGAACATTGCTACCTCCTTCCCTTGATGAACAGTGAGCGCTGTTGGGGGGTTTGGATGAATAGTTCCTGGTGGGGGTTGGATGAACAGGACCCCGTGGTAGTAGAGGCCGTTGCATTTGGATGAAACGATACCCGATCGGTCAAGCCGGTGGATGAATAGGACCCCGTGGAGGGCTGGATGAACAGGACCCCGTGGAGGGCTGGTTGAACAGTAGCCGGTGGAGGGCTGGTTGAACAGTAGCCGGTGGAAGGATGGATAAACAGTAGCCCGTGGAGGGGTGGTTGAACAGGACCCCCGTGGAGAGGGCTGGTTGAACAGTAGCCGGTGGAGGGTGGATAATAGGAGTCCGTGGATGAACAGTCGCAGGTGGAGGCTGGAGGTGGTCGACAGTGGATGAACAGGAGCTCGTGGAGGCTGGAGGAGGTCGACGGTGGAGATGAACAGTATCCCGTGGAGTCCCGTTTTGCGGTACGCCACACCCCTCCCCATGAACAGGACCCCTGTTTCGATCGTAGCGCTCCAACACAAGTCCATTCCCTCCGTTTTGCGGTATGCCACACCCCTCCCAATCAACAAGACCCCGTTTAGACCGTAGGAGGTCCGTTTCCTCCGTTTCACGGTACGCCAGACCCCTCCCGATGAAAAGGATCCCGTTTCCACCGTGGCCGGTCGAACACAAGGTCGTTTCCTCCGTTATGGGGTACGCCAGGCCTCGTTTCCATTGCCTGTTCCGTCCAAGCTAGTTGGCTCCCGATGAACAGCACGCATTCCGTTGCCTCCCGATGAACACGACGCATTCCGTTGCCTCCCCATGAACACGACAATGATGCGGTTTCTCCGTTCCGACCCAGCCACAGGCACGTACACGAGCCCTGGCCGTACGTATGCGTGAGTAGGCATTCGGGACCCCGCCCGTATGTACGTACGTGGCCGTATTTACTTTCTTGCACCCTGGCCGCTGTACGTATGTGTACATGCTACGTGCGCGCCTCTACTACCACACGTGCGCGCCTCTACATCGACCAGTATGTACGTACACGTTCACGACCAGAATGACATCGCTACATACGCCCGACCGGTGGGTCTGACCGCCGGTACTTCCTTGCATGCGAAGATGTAGCTGGTGGGTCCCCGATCGGGAAATGTTTTTTTCGCGAAATACGGTGGCCCGTCCGATGGGTCCCTGCTGTCAGGTAGAGGAATGATTATTTTGCGCGTAATAAGGACGCACTTCCTTGCTGCGGCCGTGGACCCAGCTGTCAGCCTCTCCACGTATAGTACTCTTCTGATGGAAGTCGTTCCTTGACCATGTTGACCACGCCGCACCGAGAGCACCAAGGCGGTGGACGACGACAAGGCCTAGGAAGGGGACGACATGGAACCGGGGAAGACTCGGCAGTGGAAGCCCACGCGGAGAGGAGTACGAGGGTTCACTGGTTCGGCTGCGGTGTGAGGCTGCCGTCGCCACACAATAACAGGGTGTGTGGGTGAGTAGAGGCAGATGGCCAGGCCAGCGGTGGGAGTAGTAGGGGGCGGTGAGGCCTCCGTGGCATCACAGCCAGCCACGGGAGGCAGGAGCACGCGACACGTCCGGCGCTAGTTTGGGCGGCTGGTGCAAGAAGACCAGAGGTTGAAGAAGCACTACGACCCTTGGATGGACATCGTACGGTCACTGGAGCTAGAATCGTTCATATTGACTAAGTTGACAAATCCCTCCGTCCCCGTCAACTTAGTAGGCCCACAAGTCAGCCTCCCACGCAGGGGGTATTCATTTTTTTGTGCGTAATAAGGAGGCACTTCCTTGCATGCGAAGATATAGCTGGTGGGTGCGACTGTCGTGGGGAACGTTTTTTTTGCGAAATACAGAGGCCCTTCCGGTGGGTCCCAGATGTCAGGTGGAGGGATCATTATTTTGCGCGTAATAAGGAGGCATTTCCTTGTGTGCGGCCATGGACCCAACTGTCAGCCTCTCCACGTACAGTCCACTTCCGATGGATGTCATTCGTTGACCATGTTGACCACGCCACGCCAAGAGCACCAGGGCGGTGGACGACGGCGAGGCCTACGAAGGGAACGACACGGAGCCGGGGAAGACACAATGATGGTTAAATTTGTCGCCGGAAAATAACAGGAGGTGTGGGTGAGTAGAGGATAGACAGGCCGAGGATGCGATGCGGTGGGACCGTGAGGCCTGCCTGCAGCCTGACAGCCGCCACGGGAGGCGGGGCAGGCGGTTCCACCGGCGCTGGTTTGGGAGGTCGAGCAGGAAGATCGAGGCGAAGAAGCACGATTGCCGTTAGATTGACATCTAACGGTCTGACGCTGGTAGAGTCGATTGTTGACTAAGTTTTATTTTTTGAGAAACCTTGTGTACGCATGAACTTAGTAGGCCCACAAGTCAGCCTCGAAATATGTGGCAGACAACATAGAGCCCATTTGCTATTTTTTTAATAATTTTCAGCCCATTTGCTAATTCTTAAGTAATTTATTACAACCCATTTTCTGCCAGGACCACGGTCAAAAAGTTCAACCATATTTTGCATATTTCGATGGAGTCCGAACTGTTGTAATCCCGAAATGATAAATATTTTTTTAAGAACTTATTGATTTGCCAAAAAAAATCATTTTGTTTTTGTAAGCAAATAAGACGTGGGACAATTGAGTTGGTTTAAGGGAAAACCAGTGGTAAAGAAATCAGCGCTGGGAGGGAAAACAACAACAAAAATAAGTATGTAAATATGAAAAGGGAACTTTATGTATTTTCAATATAATGATACATGTATATGAACTAGTAAACTATAGGTAGAGATTAGAAAACGGATGTAGGACATGGCGTTTCAAGAGGAAAATAGAACTGGGCTGTGTGTTTGATTCAGTAAAAAAATTGCTTGCGGATGTTGTAAGACAAAATATAACTTCTTATTTGGCGGGCCAGAGGCCAGTAGATACCTGCTGGATCTTTGTGCCCCGTTGTCGTTATGGGCTGGGCTTGTTAAAAACAAAACCAAGCCTGGGCAGTCTACAACCTGATAACCCACAAGTATAGGGGATCGCAACAGTTTTCGAGGGTAGAGTATTCGACCCAAATTTATTGATTCGGCACAAGGGGAGCCAAAGAATATTCTCAAGTATTAGCAGTTGAGTTGTCAATTCAACCACACCTGGATAACTTAGTATCTGCAGCAAAGTATTTAGTAGCCAAGTAATATGGAAGTAACGGTGGCAAAAGTAACAGTGATAGTTTTGTAGTGATTGTAACAGCAGCAACGGAAAAGTAAATAAGCGAAGAACAATATGTGAAAAGCTCGTAGGCATTGGATCGGTGATGGAGAATTATGCCGGATGCGATTATTCATGCAACAGTTATAACATAGGGTGACACAGACCTAGCTCCAATTCATCAATGTAATGTAGGCATGTATTCCGAATATAGTCATACGTGCTTATGGAAAAGAACTTGCATGACATCTTTTGTCCTACCCTCCCGTGGCAGCGGGGTCCTATTGGAAACTAAGAGATATTAATGCCTCCTTTTAGTAGAGTACCGGATCAAAGCATTAACACATAGTGAATACATGAACTCCTCAAACTACGGTCATCACCGGGAGTGGTCCCGATTATTGTCACTACGGGGTTGCCGGATCATAACACATAGTAGGTGACTATAGACTTGCAAGATAGGATCACGAACTCACATACATTCATGAAAACATAATAGGTTCAGATATGAAATCATGGCACTCGGGCCCTAGTGACAAGCATTAAGCATAGCGAAGTCATAGCAACATCAATCTCAGAACATAGTGGATACTAGGGATCAAACCCTAACAAAACTAACTCGATTACATGATAAATCTCATCCAACCCATCACCGTCCAGCAAGCCTACGATGGAATTACTCACGCTCGGCGGTGAGCATCATGAAATTGGTGATGGAGGATGGTTGATGATGACGATGGCGACGGATTCCCCTCTCCGGAGCCCCGAACGGACTCCAGATCAGCCCTCCCGAGAGAGATTAGGGCTTGGCGGCGGCTCCGTATCGTAAAACGCGATGAATCCTTCTCTCTGATGTTTTCTCCCTGAACACGAATATATAGAGTTGGAGTTGAGGTCGATGGAGCACCAGGGGGCCCACGAGGCAGGGGGGCGCGCCCCACCCTCGTGGATAGTGTGTGGGCCCCCTGGCCTTGATTCTTTTGCCAGTATTTTTTATATATTCCAAAATAATTCTCTGTTGATTTTTAGGTCATTCCGAGAACTTTTGTTTCTGCACAAAAATAACACCATGGCAATTCTGCTGAAAACAGCGTCAGTCCGGGTTAGTTCCATTCAAATCATGCAAGTTAGAGTCCAAAACAAGGGCAAAAGTGTTTGGAAAAGTAGATACGACGGAGACGTATCAACTCCCCCAAGCTTAAACCTTTGCTTGTCCTCAAGCAATTCAGTTGATAAACTGAAAGTGATAAAGAAAAACTTTTACAAACTCTGTTTGCTCTTCTTGTTGTAAATATGTAAAGCCAACATTCAAGTTTTCAGCAAAGATTATGAACTAACCATTTTCACAATAACATTTAGGTCTCATGTTTACTCATGTCAATGGCATAATCAACTAGCGAGCAATAATAGCAAATCTCGGATGACAACACTTTCTCAAAACAATCATGATATGATATGACAAGATGGTATCTCGCTAGCCCTTTCTGAGACCGCAAAACATAAATGCAGAGCACCTTTAAAGATCAAGGACTGACTAAACATTGTAATTCATGGTAAAAGAGATCCAGTCATATTCATACCCAATATAAATTAATTGTAATGGATGCAAATGACAGCGGTGCTCTCCAGCTGGTGCTTTTTAACAAGAGGGTGATGACTCAACATAAAAGTAAATAGATAGGCCCTTCGCAGAGGGAAGCAGGGATTTGTAGAGGTGCCAGAGCTCGATCTTAAAGCAGAGATAAATAATATTTTGAGCGGAATACTTTCATTGTCAACATAACAACCGAGAGATCGCTATATCTTCCATGCTACTCACATTATAGGCGGTTCCCAAACAGAATGGTAAAGAAGAATGAGAAATCTTTTTGGGTTTTCTTTTAACTTATTACTACTACAAGCATGGAAAGTAAACTAGCTAAAAGTGGACAACCTCCGTAGGATCGTCAAGTCGGTGTCTGGGCCACCTGCGAGGATCGGGCATCAGCAAGCAGGGTGTCTTGAAAAGAGCCGGCCGATTGCAGACGAGTAGAAGGTACAAAGACACTAAGCATGCGGCCAGACAGACAGTGTTGAGCAGGTCCATACGATTACAGATCTGCTCCAAGAGAACATCGGGGAGGAAATTCCAATCGCGGCTCTGCATGTCAGTCGGTTCTGCCATAGGGTTTTTAGTATTTGAGTGGTGAGGTTTTGGTGCCTGCGAGCCAGCGGAGAAGTGGATTGGTGAGCGACGAAGAAGATGGCGTGTGTGGCTGAGCAGTGAGCGGGGGGATATGGTACGCGCGAGCTACCAAGGAAGATGGCGCGGCGGGGCAACAGTGAGCGAGGGGAAAAGATGTGCGGCCGCCGATGGGGAAGAGAGGAGGAAAAAGAAGAGAGGAGGAAGAAGAGTGAAAGATGGGGAAGAAAGTGCATTAAATCTCAATTCTACTAGTACTACTACCGGGATATACCGTCCTTCGGAGTGTAAATAGTTACGCCGATGACATGTGGGTCTACCTCAAGAGGGCCCATATGTCAATTAATGGAGGAGAGAGGTGCGTAGTTGTATTTGCGGAAGCATGCTCCATTGGCAAACATGATGGCAGTACTCGATAAGGCTGATTTAGTAACACCAACACACTGGTTCGGCTTATTAATCAAGTGTCCCATCTGCTGCAGCATGTATTGTCACTTCACTGTGAAGACTAGTTGAATAGTTCTCTCTGACCGAGATGGGGAATAATGGATCGCGAAGACTTCCTATCTACATTATCCCTATGCCTGTACGCTCGGGCCCCTCCAATGCTCCGCCTTGTATATGTGCTAAGGCTGTCATGTAGGCAAACAATCTGATGTGGCAAGGTAATTAAGAGGAGAGATAAGTGTGGTGACCCTAGTACTAAGCACGAGAACCTAGACAAAAGACTTAAATGGAATAATCCCACCAATGCATGAAGAAATTTAGTTACAAAATCATTAAATAAATGATGCTTAGCACCAACAAGTTAAGCACCTGTACATGTAAGCATTGGGAGCTTTAGTTGCTAAAGTTTTTAATGTGCTTAGCACCCCATGTAAGCATCGATGCATCCCGTCCGACAAGATGAAACATTGGCCAAGGCACCCGGCACCAATAATGTAGGAGTACTAGTACTACCTCCTTTCTGGTTTATAGGGTTCAATTCAAAAATCTCATCAACCAAGGTAGATGATGAGTGGTGGAATAATTTTTGTAGTTTGCAAAAACACTCAATTAATGCACTCGTTTTCCTCAAAAAATTATGTTTACCAACGCATTAATTTTGTGTCAAACTTTGACCATCTACTCCCTCCATCCAGGTGAGTCATCTTTGGTTGTGCACCGTGAACAAGGAGGGAAAAACAAAAGAACTTAATGTTTATTTGCTACTCCCTCCGTTCCTAAATATTGTCTTTTTAGACATTCAAATGGAATAAAACATACAGATGTATGTAGACATATTTAGAGTGTAGACTCACTCATTTTGCTCCGTACATAGTCACTTGTTGAAATCTCTAGAGAGACAAATACTCCATGGGAACAGAGGGAGGCTTTTACTCCGTATTTGGGAACAGAGGGAGTATCACAATATGGAGGGAATAGAGGAAGCTTGAAATATGAACTTGTCAATGGGAGGGAGTAAAAGCCTCATGAATGCATGCATGCAACCTGCAACACTCACACATACACGTGGACGCACGCAACACTCATGCACCCATGCCGCATACAGCACGCGACCCAACACACACGCTCACGCTCAAGTGCTCAACCTACTCCCTACGTCCGTGAAAGACTGTACATTTAGAGATTTACACATTGACCAGGATGCGACCATTGAGAGAAGAAGATTAAATGAAGGTTGTTGCATGCTGTAATTAAGGATAGACATGTAGCCTATAGCTAGAGCACAAGTTGGTGCATTAGTCAATCAATATCGATTTTAGATTAAAGGCTAAGTGCATTGGAAGTGTAGATGTACACTCTTTGTTTTTTAGCCGATGTACACTCTTTGTTGGAGGACCGAGGGAGTACACGTGCATGCACTCACATACACATCCAGGGTGGTTCGCGCGCAAGGGTTGGACTCCTGTCGCACCTGCATAAAGTTTTGTTCAATTATTTTCTTTGCTCTGCCAACTGACATGTGGGACCCAGAAACCAGGTGACAATTTAACGAGTCAACAAAGTGCCACGTCGACTATGTGGCCGGTCAGTAGGGTGCAATACGGTGCTCTACGATGAGCTAGTGATCGTATAATCACCACAAAACTATATATAGTGACCGTAAAGAGCGTATTGTTACATACGTTGACCGCCAGTGTATTTTTCTCGTTTCAAGTTAAGCCATATTTAACCCGGAAAGGACTAGTACTTGTACTGCTTTGATGTGTCCCGTCAACTCGCCGAATGAGGAGAAGCTTGCTTACTACGCCTCTCCCTCGCCCACGCGCGTGGTGGCTCGTAGGACGAGGAGAGGGTTTTGACTACAACGCCCTCTCCCTCTCCCTCTCACTCGCCCTCGCCCTTGCAAAGGGACGTGCAACAGTTCAATCGGTGTCGATTGCGGAAGCATATTGTACTGTAGTATCATCATTGTTGGACCTTCCGAAGAGGCGAAGAGCCAAGTGCAAGGTTCACACGAGTATGAACTGTTGAACCTCCCGAAGAGGTGATACATCCATTATGCATCATGCTTTTATATTGATATTTATTGCTTTATGGGCTGTTATTACACGTTATGTCACAATACTTATGCCTATTCTCTCTTATTTTACAAGGTTTACGTGAAGAGGGAGAATGCCAGCAGCTGGGATTCTGGGCTTGAAAAGGAGCAAATATTGGAGGCCTATTCTGCATAGCTCCAAAAGTCCTGAAACATCATGGAAGTCATTTTTGAAATTAATAAAAAATACTGAGCGAAGAAACTACCAGAGGGGGGCCACACCCTGGCCACGAGGGTGGGAGGCGCACCCTACCCCCCTGGGCACGCCCCTGCCTCATGGGCCCCCTAGCAGGCCCCCGGTGCCCATCTTCTGCTATATGAAGTCTTTTTTCCGAGGAAAAATCATAAGCAAGCTTTCGGGAAGAAACTCCGCCGCCACGAGGCGGAACCTTGGCGGAACCAATCTAGGGCTCCGGCAGAGCTGTTCTGCCGGGGAAACTTCCCTCCGGGAGGGGGAAATCATCGCCATCGTCATCACCAACGATCCTCTCATTGGGAGGGGGTCAATCTCCATCAACATCTTCACCAGCACCATCTCCTCTCAAACCCTAGTTCATCTCTTGTATCCAATCTTTGTCCCAAAGCCTCAGATTGGTACCTGTGGGTTGCTAGTAGTGTTGATTACTCCTTGTAGTTGATGCTAGTTGGTTTATTTGGTGGAAGATCATATGTTCAGATCCATTATGCATATTAATACTCCTCACGATCATGAACATGAATATGATTTGTGAGTAGTTACGTTTGTTCCTGAGGACATGGGAGAAGTCTTGCTATTAGTAGTCATGTGAATTTGGTATTCGTTCGATATTTTGATGAGATGTATGTTGTCTTTCCTCTAGTGGTTTTATGTGAACATCGACTACATGACACTTCGCCATTATTTGGGCCTAGAGGAAGGCATTGGTAAGTAATAAGTAGATGATGGGTTGCTAGAGTGACAGAAGCTTAAACCCTAGTTTATGCGTTGCTTCGTAAGGGGCTGATTTGGATCCATATGTTTCATGCTATGGTTAGGTTTACCTTAATAATTATTTTGTAGTTGCGGATGCTTGCAATAGGAGTTAATCATAAGTGGGATGCTTGTCCAAGTAAGGACAACACCCAAGCACCGGTCCACCCACATATCAAATTATCAAAGTACCGAACGCGAATCATATGAGCGTGATGAAAACTAGCTTGACGATAATTCCCATGTGTCCTCGGGAGCGCTTTTCTCTATATAAGAGTTTGTCCAGGCTTGTCCTTTGCTACAAAAAGGATTGGGCCATCTTGCTGCACTTTATTTACACTTGTTACTTGCTACCCATTACAAATTACCTTATCACAAAACTATCTGTTACCTATAATTTCAGTGCTTGCAGAGAATACCTTGCTGAAAACTGCTTGTCATTTCCTTCTGCTCCTTGTTGGGTTCGACACTCTTACTTATCGAAAGGACTACGATAGGTACCCTATACTTGTGGGTCATCAAGACTCTTTTCTGGCGCCGTTGCCGGGGAGTGAAGCGCCTTTGGTAGGTGGAATTTGGTAAGGAAAAATTTATATAGTGTGCTGAAATTTACTGTCACTTGTTACTACGGAAAGTAATCCTCTGAGGGGCTTGTTCGGGGTATCTTCATCCCAAACAGTAGAGCAAATAGTTGCTCCTCAACCTACTGAACCTACTGAAAATGTTTACTTTGAAATTCCTTCGGGTATGATAGAAAAACTGCTGGCTAATCCTTTTACAGGAGATGGAACATTGCATTCCGATTTACACTTAATCTATGTGGATGAAGTTTGTGGATTATTTAAGCTTGCAGGTATGCCCGATGATGTTATCAATAAGAAGGTCTTCCCTTTATCTTTGAAGGGAGATGCATTGACATGGTATAGGCTATGTGATGATATGGGATCATGGAACTACAAACGATTGAAATTGGAATTTCATAAGAAGTTTTATCCTATGCATCTTGTTCATCGTGATCGTAATTATATATATAATTTTTGGCCTCGTGAAGGAGAAAGCATCGCTCAAGCTTGGGGGAGGCTTAAGTCAATGTTATATTCATGCCCCAATCATGAGCTGTCAAGAGAAATGATTATTCAGAATTTTTATGCTCGGCTTTCTCGTAATAATCAATCCATGCTTGATACTTCTTGTACTGGCTCCTTTATGATGAAGACTATTGAATTCAAATGGGATTTATTGGAAAGAATTAAACGCAACTCTGAAGATTGGGACCTCGACGAAGGTAAGGAGTCAGGTATAACACCTAAGTTTGATTGTGTTAAATCTTTTATGGATACCGATGTTTTCCGTGAATTTAGCACTAAATATGGACTTGACTCTGAGATAGTAGCTTCTTTCTGTGAATCTTTTGCTACTCATGTTGATCTCCCTAAGGAGAAATGGTTTAAATATAATCCTCCCACAGAAGTAAAAGTAGTTGCACCTATTAAATTTGAAGAAAAGACTATCAGTTATGATGATCCTGTTGTTCCTACTGCTTATGTTGAGAAACCACCTTTCCCTGTTAGAATAAAGGATCATGCTAAAGCTTCAACTGTTGTCAACAAAAGTAATATTAGGACATAAAAACCCCCTGAGCAAGTTAAAGTTGAACCTAATATTGCTATGGTGAAAGATCTCTTGGCTGATAATATTGATGGGCATGTTATTTATTTCTGTGAGGAAACTGCTAGAATTGCTAAGCCTGGTGCTAAAGATAAACATAGACCTGTTATAGGCATGCCTGTTATCTCTGTTAAGATAGGAGATCATTGTTATCATGGCTTATGTGATATGGGTGCTAGTGCTAGTGCAATACCTCATTCCTTATACGAAGAAATTATGCATGATATTGCACTTGCTGAGATAGAAGATATCAATGTTACCATTAAGCTTGCCAATAGAGACACTATTTCACCGATTGGGATTATTAGAGATGTTGAAGTCTTGTGTGGGAAGGTTAAATATCTTGCTGATTTTCTTGTTCTTGGTTCCCCACAAGATAGCTTTTGTCCCATTATATTTGGTAGACCCTTCTTGAACACTGGTAATGCTAAGATAGACTGCGAAAAGGATGATGTTACTATTGGTTTGGGTGATATGTCTCATGAGTTTAATTTTTCCAAATTTTGTAGACAACCCCGTGATGAGGAATTGCCTAGTAAGGATGAAATTATTGGTCTTGCTTCTATTGCCGTGCCTCCCAATGATCCTTTAGAACAATATTCGCTTGATCATGAAAATGATATGTTTATGAATGAAAGAAGGGAAATAGAAGAAGTATTCTTTAAACAGGGACATATTCTGAAACACAATTTGCGTGTTGAAATCCTAGGGGATCCTCCTCCACCCAAGGGTGATCTAGTGTATGAGCTTAAACCATTACCTGATACTCTTAAATATGCTTATCTTGATGAAAACAAGATATATCCTGTTATTATTAGTGCTAACCTTTCAGAGCATGAAGAAGAGAAATTATTGAGAACTCTGAAGAAGCACCGTGCTGCTATTGGATATACTCTTGATGATCTTAAGGGCATTAGTCCCACTCTATGTCAACACAAAATAAACTTGGAGAAAGACGCCAAACCAGTTATTGATCACCAATGATGGCTAAATCCTAAGATGAAAGAAGTGGTAAGAAAGGAAATTTTAAAGCTCCTTGAAGCAGGTATAATTTATCCGATTCTTTGATAGTCGATTGGGTAAGTCATGTCCATTGTGTCCCTAAGAAGGGAGGTATTACTGTCGTTCCTAATGATAAAGATGAATTGATCCTGCAAAGAATTATTACAGGTTATAGGATGGTAATTGATTTCTGCAAATTAATTAAGGCTACTGGAAAAGATCATTACCCTTTTCCTTTCATTGATCAAATGCTAGAAAGATTATCCAAACATACACATTTTTGCTTTGTAGATGGTTACTCTGGTTTCTCAAATACCGGTGTCAGCTGATGATCAAGAGAAGACCACTTTTACTTGCCCTTTCGGTACCTTTGCTTATAGACGTATGCCTTTTGGTTTATGTAATGCACCTGCTACCTTTCAAAGATGCATGATGGCTATATTCTCTGACTTTTGTGAAAAGATTTGTGATGTTTTGATGGCCGATTTCTCCGTTTATGTATCCTCTTTTGATGATTTCTTGAGCAACCTTGATCGAGTTTTGCAGAGATGTGAAGAAACTAATCTTGTTTTGAATTGGGAGAAATGCCACTTTATGGTTAACAAAGGTATTGTCTTGGGGCATAAAATTTCTGAAAGAGGTGTTGAAGTTGATAAAGCTAAAGTTGATGCTATTGAAAAGAAGCCGTGTCCCAAGGACATCAAAGGTATAAGAAGTTTCCTTGGTCATGCCGGTTTTTATAAGAGGTTCATTAAGGACTTTTCAAAAATTTCTTGGCCTCTGACTAATCTATTACAAAAAGATATACCTTTTGTCTTTGATGATGATTGTGTAGAAGCATTTGAAATACTTAAGAAAGCATTGATTTCTGCTCCTATTGTTCAGCCACCGATTGGAATTTACCGTTTGAAATTATGTGTGATGCTAGTGATTATCTTTGTAGGTGCTGTTCTATGGCAAAGAGTTGATAAGAAATTAAATGTTATTCAATATGCTAGTAAAACTCTAGGCGATTGCAGAGAAATTATGCTACTACTGAAAAAGAATTCTTAGCAGTTGTATTTGCTTGTGATAAGTTCAGACCTTATATTGTTGATTCTAAAGTTACTATTCACACTTGATCATGCTACTATTAAATATCTTATGGAAAAGAAAGATGCTATACCTAGACTTATTAGATGGGTTCTCTTGCTACAAGAATTTGATTTGCATATTATATTGATAGAAAGGGAGCTGAGAACCCCGTTGCAGACAATTTGTCTAGGTTAGAGAATGTTCTTGATGACCCACTACCTATTGATGATAGCTTTCCTGATGAACAATTAAATGTCATAAATGCTTCTCGTACTGCTCCATGGTATGCTGATTATGCTAATTACATTGTTGCTAAATTTATACCACCTAGTTTCACATACTAGCAAAAGAAAAAGTTTTTCTATGATTTAAGACATTACTTCTGGGATGACCCACACCTTTACAAAGAAGGGGTAGATGGCGTTATTAGACGTTGTATACCTGAGCATGAACAGGAATAGATCCTACGCAAGTGTCACTCCGAGGCTTATGGAGGGCACCACGTTGGAGATAGAACTGCACATAAGGTATTGCAATCAGGTTTTTATTGGTCCACTCTCTTCAAGGATGCTCGTAAGTTTGTCTTATCTTGTGATGAATGTCAAAGAATTGGTAATATTAGTAGACGTCAGGAAATGCCTATGAATTATTCACTTGTTATTGAACCATTTGATGTTTGGGGCTTTTGTTATATGGGACCGTTTCCTTCCTCTAATGGGTATACACATATTTTAGTTCTTTGTTGATTACGTTACTAAGTGGGTAGAAGTTATTCCAACTAGTAGTGCTAATCATAACACCTCTATTAAGATGCTTAAAGAAGTTATTTTTCCGACGTTTGGAGTCCCTAGATATTTAATGACTGATGGTGGTTCGCATTTTATTCATGGTGCTTTTCGTAAAATGCTTGCCAAGTATGATGTTAATCATAGAATTGCATCTCCTTATCACCCACATTCTAGTGGTCAAGTGGAATTGAACAATAGAGAGCTCAAATTAATTTTGCAAAAGACTGTTAATAGATCTAGAAAGAATTGGTCCAAGAAAATTGATGATGGATTATGGGCCTATAGAACTGCATATAAAAATCCTATGGGTATGTCTCCGTATAAAATGGTTTATGGAAAAACATGTCACTTACCTCTCGAACTAGAACATAAGGCACATTGGGCTATTAAAGAGCTCAATTATGATTTCAAACTTCTTTGGTGAGAAGAGGTTATTTGACATTAGCTCACTTGATGAATGGAGAACCCAAGCCTATGAGAATGCCAAACTATTTAAAGAAAAATTTAAAAGATGGCATGACAAAAGGATACAAAAGCGTGAGTTTAATGTAGGTGATCATGTTTTGCTGTACAACTCTCATTTAAATTTTTTTGCAGGAAAACTTCTCTCTAAATGGGAAGGTCCTTACGTTATTGAGGAGGTCTATCGTTCCGGTGCCATAAAAATCAACAACTTCGAAGGCACAAATCCGAAGGTGGTGAACGGTCAAAGAATCAAACATTATATCTCAGGTAATCCCATAAATGTTGAAACTAATATTATTGAAACTGTAACCCCGGAGGAATACATAAGGGACACTTTCCAGAACGCTCCAGACTCCGAAAAGGAATAGGTACGTGGTACATTAAGTAAACCGACTCCAAAATAGTTCTAGTGGCAATTTTTCTCCGTTTTGGAATATTTAAGAAAATAGAAAAATAAGAAGCAGTGCGGGAAGGACACGAGGCTTCCACGAGGGTGGGAGGCGCGCCCTACCCCCTGGGCACGCCCCCTGCCTCGTGGGCACCTCGTGTACCCTCCGGACTCCATTTTCTTGCACATTAGTTATTTTGGTCGGTAAAAATTCATTATATAATCTCCCGAAGGTTTTGACCACCGTATCACGCAATTATCCTCTGTTTTCGTTTCGAGCTGTTTTCTGTCAGAGTTGTCAAGGCCAGGCATCATGTCGTCCCACTCCTCCAACAATGGTGACAACGATGCTTGGCTAATGAAGATAGAGCTGAAGAGGGAAGAACCCATGGAGATCAACAAGGATGAAGGGATCAAGAAGGCCACGGAGGAGCAAGTTCCGGCAGCAGAAGACATCCTTCAACTTGATCACAATCTTCTTACCCCAACTGAGATTGAAGCTTTAAAGATGATTGAGTTAGCTCATATACAAAAAAAGTATCTCACACGTGAAAATATTTTGTTGAAGGAGCATATCATCGCACTCAAGGGCATTATCCGCAAATTGGAGGACCTCCTTCGCTCGATGTGCAACTATCCATCATCACCTCCATCTCCTTCACCAGCAAAAGAGACATAATCACATGGGTATGGGCACTCCCCTTGACAACTGCCAAGCTTGGGGGAGGTGCCCCGGTATCGTATCACCATCACACTCCTATCTTTACCATTTTTCTTGGTTTGATCCTTTTGGTAATATCTTGATCTAGTAGATTAAAGTTTTAGTATGATTTAGTTTTGAGTTTTGCCTGATGATCCCTCTATGTAATCGAGTCCGTGATCTATATATAATAAAGATTAGTGTTGAGTCAAGGGCTTGATTATCTTTTATGACCGTGAGGGAATTAAAGAAAAAGAAAGAATAAAAGGGATCATATTGATCTTATGGAGGGTAATGACTTCACATATAAAGAGTATGATGATTAAAAGTTGTTGAGAGTTGACAAACATAGTTTTGGTCATCATTGCAATTAATATGAAGTAATAAAGAAAGAGAGGTCCCACATATATATATACTATCTTGGACATCTTTTATGATTGTGAGCACTCATTAAAGTATGACATGCTAAAGAGTTGATGTTGGACAAGGAAGACAACATAATGGGTTAAGTTTTCTTATATCTGAAATAAAGTATATTGTCATGGATCATCCAACATGCTGAGCTTGCATTTCTCCCTTCTGCTAGCCAATTCTTTGCACCAAGTAGAGATACTACTTGTGCTTCCAATACCCTTAAACCTAGTTTTGCCATGAGAGTACACCATATCTACCTATGGATTCAGTAAGATCCTTCAAGTAAGTTGTCATTGTTGCATGCAATAAAAATTGCTCTCTAAATATGTATGACTTATTAGTGTGGAGAAAATAAGCTTTATACGATCTTGTGATGTGGAAGAAATAAAAGCGACAGACTGCATAATAAAGGTCCACATCACAAGTGGCAATATAAAGTGACGTTCTTTTGCATTAAGATTTCGTGCATCCAACCAAAAGCACATGACAACCTCTATTTCCCTCTGCGAAGGGCCTATCTTTTACTTTTACCTTTGCAAGAGTCATGGTGATCTTCACCTTTCCTTTTTACATTTTATCCTTTGGCAAGCACACCGTGTTGGAAAGATCCTGATATATATATATATATATATATACATATATATACATATATATATATATACATACATATATATATATATATACACTAATCGGATGTAAGTTAGCATGAGCTATTATTGTTGACATTACCCTTGAGGTAAAAGGTTGGTAGGCAAAACTATAAGCCCCTATCTTTCTCTGTGTCCGATTAAAACTCCATACCCATAAGTATTGCGTGAGTGTTAGCAATTGTGAAAGACTAAATGATAGTTGAGTATGTGGACTTGCCGAAAAGCTCTTACATAGACTCTTTCCAATGTTATGATAAATTGCAATTGCTTCCATGACTAAGATTATAGTTTGTTGGTTTTCAATGCAGTTTCTGACTCATACTTGATGTCGTGAATAGATTATTACTTGAGCATAAGAAATCATATGACGATATCTATATATGTTGCTGTTATAAGAATGATCATGATGCCCTCATGTTTGTATTTCATTTTATCGACACCTCTGTCTCTAAACATGTGGACATATTTATCGATATCGGCTTCCGCTTGAGGACAAGCGAGGTCTAAGCTTGGGGGAGTTGATACATCCATTTTGCATCATGCTTTTATATTTATATTTATTGCATTATGGGCTGTTATTACACGTTATGTCACAATACTTATGCCTATTCTCTCTTATTTTACAAGGTTTACATGACGAGGGAGAATGCCAGCAGCTGGGATTCTGGGCTGGAAAAGGAGCAAATATTAGAGACCTATTCTGCACAGGTCCAAAAGTCCTGAAACTTCACAGAAGTCATTTTTGAAATTAATAAAAAATCGGTGCGAAGAAACTAGCAGAGGAGGGCCACACCCTGGGCACAAGGGTGGGAGGCGCGCCCTACCCCCTGGGCGCGCCCCCTGCCTCGTAGGCCCCCTGGCAGGCCCCCGGTGCCCATCTTCTGCCATATGAAGTCTTTCGTCCGAGGAAAAATCATAAGCAAGCTTTCGGGAAGAAACTCCGCCGCCACGAGGCGGAGCCTTGGTGGAACCAATCTAGGGCTTCGGCAGAGCTGTTCTGCCGGGGAAACTTCCCTCCGGGAGGGGGAAATCATCGCCATCGTCATCACCAACGATTCTCTCATTGGGAGGGGGTCAATCTCCATCAACATCTTCACCAGCTCCTTCTACTCTCAAACCCTAGTTCATCTCTTGTATCCAATCTTTGTCCCAAAGCCTCAGATTGGTACCTGTGGGTTGCTAGTAGCGTTGATTACTCCTTGTAGTTGATGCTAGTTGGTTTATTTGGTGGAAGATCATATGTTCAGATCCATTATGCATATTAATACTCCTCTGATCATGAACATGAATATGATTTGTGAGTAGTTACGTTTGTTCCTGAGGACATGGGAGAAGTCTTGCTATTAGTAGTCATGTGAATTTGGTATTCGTTCGATATTTTGATGAGATGTATGTTGTCTTTCCTCTAGTGGTGTTATGTGAACGTCGACTACATGACACTTCACCATTATTTGGGCCTAGAGGAAGGCATTGGGAAGTAATAAGTAGATGATGGGTTGCTAGAGTGACAAAAGCTTAAACCCTAGTTTATGCGTTGTTGCCGTAAGGGGCTGATTTGGATCCATAAGTTTCATGCTATGGTTAGGTTTACCTTAATACTTCTTTTGTAGTTGCGGATGCTTGCAATAGGAGTTAATCATAAGTGGGATGCTTGTCCAAGTAAGGACAACACCCAAGCACCGTTCCACACACATATCAAATTATCAAAGTACCGAACGCGAATCATATGAGCGTGATGAAAACTAGCTTGACGATAATTCCCATGTGTCCCCGGGAGCGCTTTTCTCTATATAAGAGTTTGTCCAGGCTTGTCCTTTGCTACAAAAAGGATTGGGCCATCTTGTTGCACTTTATTTACACTTGTTACTTGCTACCCATACAAATTACCTTATCACAAAACTATCTGTTACCTATAATTTCAGTGCTTGCAGTGAATACCTTGCTGAAAACTGCTTGTCATTTCCTTCTGCTCCTCATTGGGTTCGACACTCTTACTTATCGAAAGGACTACGATAGATCCCCTATATTTGTGGGTCATCAAGAGGCAAAGAGCCAAGCGCAAGGTTTTGTAGGAGTCATCGTCCTAGTAGGAGTATTACAACTATAGCGAACGATGCTACTGTATGATGCCGCCACATCACCTATATCCAAAGCTGTGCCACCTTTTTTCTCAATGAGCGTGTTCGATCCCGTGCAACAAACACACAAGTTGCACGTACACATAACACATTTACTAGTAATAAATTCTAAAGGACAAATGCCAGTATGCCACACATTCATTAGATAAATTTGTGCATGACTAGTCATATATTCACAGCGCTACCGCTCACAGTTTACCATACCCCACTTACACGTTATAGATGGGCTACATGTCCTCCTCCAGGTTCCAGTCCCAGGTGTTCTTCATGGATGGCACGATCCATAGCGGCGGGCAACATGAATCATTGTCACAGCTTTCTAGTCCGGTTCTACACGATGGAGACTCATCCAAGCTGAAGCGGCATAAATTAGGGACAGCGTGTCCCAGCATGTCGTTCATCCGGTGGTGCGCACTAAAGACACAACCATGCTTCATGAACGGCAGGCCTTCAGTGTCGTGCACGGAAGGTGGCATCCGCTTCAGAATGGGGTAGCTGTCCCCAATGAAAAGCGAGTACTCTCCAAGAGTGTTCCTCGGCACCCACGTAGCATCAGGGGGTCGAACTCGGCGCCGTTCATCTGGTACACGCGGCATCTTAGATCTGGAAACATGGTGATGTACACAGTCAAGGTCCATGCATAATAATATTGTGCTCAAATATGGCGGTCAGTAATACTGTGCAGCATATAGTACTACTCCGGTACAGAGGAAGTAGAATAACCGGCTTATTATATATAGCCACTCTTGGCTACATGGATGAGATAGTAAGACATGGAAAAAAATGGTGGCAGCTAGTGGGTTCAAGTCTTCAAGGGCCTAGGTAGCTATACGCGTCCTCCAAGGTAAAAATTACTCCTACTAGTAAGTAGTACAACAACGAAAGAGAATGCGAGAGGGTTAAAAAAATATAATACTAAATGGAATACCTGGGTAGATGGTGGCGGTCCGATCGTGGTAGATTGTGTGTCCATGTTGCATATCAGTGGTACCATGGGTAACAACTGCTAAGATAGTTGATCCCAATATGCCAAAGTCAGCTACAAGGTTCCAGGTTAGACCAAATCGCGGATGCAAATGCACATCTAGGATCGGTGATCTTATTTTGATCGGGGGATGACTGGTCCCTGCAAAATTGTGGAGTACCGTTAGGGATGCAAATGATGGTTTCTGCATTCGGTTTGTAATCTCCCGTACCGTAGGATGGTAACCAGATGAAACAAGTCCCCTGGCTTGTCACCGCGAATATGTGGCCTAGATGGCGCACGATGTCTTCGAACGTGTAGGGGTACAAATCTACCGCGACCAACATGCGCCAGCCTATGTCGTTACTGCCTCTTGCATTGATGGGAATCCTTATGTCGAACACCGCGATGAGATAGTAATCATCGTAGCCGTGTTGCTTTTTCGGCGGCTTCGCAATTGCTATCTTCTTCAATCTCATGTAGGCATCATCATACGTATTCAAGCCCAACCAGTCTGGAAGGCCGATCCCAATGGTTGAGAAGGGGTCTACGGGAACGGCCGCACTGCTGTGGATGTTGTGCAAAATGATGGTGGTATCCGGCCGGAGGTATGCAAGCCAATCTTTGTTGGCACCGACCTAGACCTATATATAATAAGGTGGGTAGCGGAGAAATTACAGGATGGAAATGGAGTAACTAAGTACTACATGATCAAACTCTATGACTGACCTACTCATCGGACAAAATCCGACTACCTGTCAACGTCGGCGACTCTAGCGGAGTCAACGTGCAACCATGGCCAGGGAGCGGTGGACTGATCGAAGGATTGTCACATAGAAGAACCTTCTCCACGAGGACGCATGGAAGACCAACAAGCATGGCCTTTTCCCAAGCCTGTTTGAGCACCATCTTGAAAAAGTTGGTGCAGGAAGCACCGAGTCTTGCGACGGTGAGGACGTCGGAGCGGCGTGCGATTTCTCCCGGAGGATCGTCGTGCAAGGTCTCTTAGCCCCGACGAGGAGGAGAACCGCCTGGCGAATCCATGGGAGCAACGATGAACTGCCATCTCTTCGGGGGAGGGGAACTGGCGAGGAGGAGATAAGAGCGTAGTAACCGCAGGGCCTCGTCCCTTCCAACTGTAGCTCCTCGATCGTTCCTTAGCGAAGGGGTGAGGCTATTATTTACTACATACTCGTACTATATCAGTAGTAGTACTACTTTCTCAACTAGTAGTGCGATGTACTGTACTTCTATAGTGCACCAGTTTTGAACTCTTGAATCTCAAGGCCAAGGAGCTACAATTGCAAGTGGAGGGTACTCCTGTTCTCTAGAACCATCATTGTACTATCAATGCAGAGAAAGTACACCTGCGTAGTGGGTACTCTCCATGCTTTATTCAAGTGCGTAGCTGGCGTACTCAGCCGCTCCTCTCACGCATAGTTCCCAATGCCACGCCAGGCTTTTCCGGCTCCTCGGGCTTAATTGGGAGGCGCTAGTTTAAATATGCTACTAGCTGACGAGGAAGCTGCAAGAGAGGTGTGGCTAGGGCGAGCACGCGAGCCACGAGATGATGGGAAGGAAAACCTGTTCATGTGGCTGGGCTATCTAGTGCACCCAGATTGTGGTGCGACACGTCCGTTCGACTTCAAAACTCAAACTACCTGTGTACAATATTGGCTCGCAGCAAAGTTACTAAAAAAAGGCTGCCATGCGTTCAGCCGGGATTGAACCCACAAAACGAGGTATACACTCCCGCGACCACTAGTAGTACTCGTTGGAGTACAACGCAACCTAGAATCGCCTTTTGTCGCTAGTAGTACATTGTTCCTTACAAGAAACCACTAATAGTGCCAAGAAACTACTACCACTTGCATACGTGGCAGACTTAAGATAAGACTACCTTATCAACCATTGTACATGCCCTTACCAACCAGCGCTACCAAGAAACGACTACTCTAAAAGTGCCGTTATAGGCATGTTTCAACCCATGTCGCCCTTAAGTCAACGCCTTCTATTCGACCAAGCAAGTTTGGCGTTATGACTTGTGGGACCTACATGTCAGTCTGCACAAAAACCCTGAGTGACCTCCTACCTCTGGCCCGTCCACCTAGTCATCCTCGGCCATGGGACGCAGCTACCGCCGCCAGCAGAAGGCAAGGTCAAAACTGCCGGCGGTGCGGAGCCCATCTTGAGGCAGCCCGGATGCCAACTCCGTCCGGCGCTCGCGGCCGCTAGCTAGCCAAGATAGCTTCGTCCAGCTGCTTGTCTGCAAGGTTTGCTAGCTAGATTGGCACGGCGGCGCGGCGGCTTGCTCGCGCGCGCCGCACTAAGGCCAGCCATCTGGCTCGAGCGAAGGCCAGCGCGGCGGCTTGCTCGCTCGTGAGTCACGCTCGGGCCAGCCTGCCAACCCGTGCGGAGGCTAGCGCGGCGTCCGGCCCGTCTGGCGGAGCGACGTCCAACTCGCTCATCACCGGCGGCACCAATGAACACGCATCAGTATTGTTTGAAGTAATGTTCAGGAAAAATAATGATTTGAGGGGGAATAACAGGATAGAAGGTCAGATGTGGGTCCTTCGTGTCAACGGTCAAACAAAATGTGTTGGTTTAAGCTGCCTCATCAGCACGGACGTGTGGGCCAACCCTGTCATAAACGGGTTTAAACGAGCCTAATCGGCACTAGGTAGTAGTTTTTGGCGCGGATTAAGAAATTTTGGGGTATGTTTTTGCTATTTTTTGTACTATAGTTTCTTCCTAGGGCTGGTTGAAAGTGGTAGTTTTTTGTTAAATACTCTACATATTGTAAGTACGAGTGAAAGATAAGCTTTAGAAGCCAATAAGCAAGGCTAGTTACATAGTGCATATGTGTACGTGATTGAAAGTAAATATCAACCATGAGTAACTAATATCTTGATGGAAAACTCGAAACTATGGAAATACTAGCATTTTTTTTGAATGGTTGGAAATACTAGCAATGTTCACGTGCGTTGCAACTGATCATAATTAGAATAATACTTATTCACAAACTTGATACAAAACACTCTAATTTCGATATACATATACCACTAGAGATATATTATGTTTCAATCAGAATATATTCCTTGGGCTGTTTTGTTGAGGTGAGGGAGGGATGTGGTTGGTTTTAAGATACTAATTATGGGTTTTTCTGCAAATTGGTAGAGAACTGGGATGTTGGTGAGAAAAGGCAACAACTTACCTCCCAGTCATTAGATGTAGATCTAATGGTCAGAAATGACGGATGGCAGACACACCATCATCACCAACTTAGTCTTCTGTAGGAGTACCAACAAGATGTCCGTGCATTGCATGGAACATCAAGATGCATTTTTTTTATAAAACACTTGTTGTGATTGACCCATGCGTGAGTAATCCCATGTGTAAAAACTAATGATATCTCGAGAAGTAGGAGATAAGGTGAAGAGGAGTGGGGCGTGGTGGTGATTGGTGGTCGGACTGAGCAGAGGCATGGGCATGGACGACGCCGGCAGCGGCCACCAGGCCAGTTTTTTCCAAAGGCTTCCTTTTTAATTGCTCAACAATGAGGTTGTTGGAGATAAGGATGAACGAGGGAAGGCCTTGTGTGCAAGTGTGGAGAGAGGTGCGGGTATCTTTTAGTTTAATTTCCATCCGTCAGATATAGATCGGACGATCTATATTGTAAGATGGCACGCGTACCATCATCACCAACTCGGTTTTTTATAAGAGAAGAAATATAAGTAGGGAGATACAAATGTATTATCGGTACTTGTTTCCGTAAACTAGGATCTACATTCTATTCAACGCCTGAACATGTGGGGTCTTAGCACAATGACTTCTCGACTGTGTAAAACAAAGGTTTTCCCGTCGCCGATAAGGAGGGGGTGACGGCGGTGCGTTTTCGGCTTGCTCTAGTCCTAGTAGTCATACTAGGTGGTCTACGCACGTGTAGATTTATTCTTTTTCCTGTCTCGTGTTCGCCGTACTGCCACGACTATTGATGAATAGACGGTAAGTTATTCACGGGAAACCCTTGTTGGGCATGTTTCGAGAGAGAGAGATAGTGTGCATGTGTGATATGTCTAGAGACTGAGGCAATGATAAGAGATTCTTTGTGTCTATGTGTGTGGAGGATAGAGAGAGGCATGTACATGGGGCTTTGTGTTGTGTAACATGGAGACGCATAGACATATTCAGAGAGTGAGTGTGTGAGATACACATGCGGACATGGGGAGAGACGAGGATCCAGATAAATGGGTGTTTGTGCGTGTCTGTGTGTGTTTGTGTGCGCGTTTGTGTGTGAGAGGGAGTGTGTGTATGTGGAGTAGAGAGACCACTAATGATATAAACCTAGTATAAGGGGAGGGGGAATGGTGTGACATGTGTGTCACAGAGAGAGAAAGGCATGTGTAGCAGCGGGATAGCATGGGTGCGGGCGGGGAGCAGACTATTTGGAAGAGACATCGAGTGTGTGTGGGAGAGGGGTGTGAGAGCGAGCGAGTGAGAGAGAGAGAGAGAGAGAGAGAGAGAGAGAGAGAGAAAGAGAGAGAGAGAGAGAGAGAGGTAGAGAGCGATGGAGAGAGAGAGAGAGGAAGAGAGAGGGGGCGGGGGAGAGGGGTCGTTTGTGTCCATAAATGGCGTATAGATAGGGAAGCGAGTCACCGTGTGTGTGATAGGGACTTCAGAGAGATCTAGAATAGACGGTGTAGAGAACAACGTGCGAGATTGAGAATGATGATACATTAGGGAGCTATGGAAAGAGTCACAACATATATGTATACAGGGAAGGAGCTGGGGCGGGTCCGCATGTGGGAGAGATAGAAAGAGGAGAGTGGTGCACAAGGAGACAAAGTGTGCTTGTTTGCAGTAGGGGTGGTGTGTGAGGTGAGTGTGCGAGAACCACATAACTAGGGAGATAGACGTTTGGGGGCAACGTTTTGTGTGTATGGGAAAGATACACTCTATATAGTGCGTGTGATTGGCAAAGAGAGATGCCGGGAGACCTAGAGAGTGGGGGAAGAGATGTGTGCATGCTCGAGAGACAAGATAGAGACCTATATTGGGGTCCGGACTTTAGAAGAGAGGGGGGTGTTAATGTGCTTGTGTGTTCGTGTCTGGGGGAGAGAACGACTTGTGTAATTGAGATATATATGGTCAATAGTGTGTGCACTCATGGTTGATCAATTTGTTTCACAGTTTGGACTATGAGATAACGATACTTTTGAACATGCGTGATATACCTTGATGTACCAGAATTACAAACCTAAGATTGGAATTTTGGAAGTCGACTCCATCATTTGCTTTTGTAATTCATTTAAACGGAGGTACATTTTTTAAGCCGGGATTTCATGATTACAAATTCATATATCAAACCTAGAGTTATACACATACGGGCATGTTCAAACTTTATAATCATCCACTTTATTCATACACATACACATTTTTGCTTTTGTCATCATATTTAGGATAAACACATTTGGAATTTCATTTGAATTGGACCGTATGATGGTATTTGCTTGTACTAGCTCAATGATCCATATTTGAATTGAATGGACAATCTAAGTTTCGAGTTGGAGACACTGATTTTCAAAACTTGCACTTTTTTTTGCATGCAAAACAAATAAATTCTCGGCCATGATATCATAGTCGGCCGTACAAGAGCAGAACACTTATAATTTCAGGCGCCAAAAGCTTTGAAACTTCCCGCTCACATTGAAATATCTCGTGCCCGAAAGTTTAGCCCTGTGATATTCCTGTTTTACCCCTGCCACATGAATGAAAAAGGGCTGCTTTGGCAACTCCATTGTTTTCCCCTCTTTGCCCCCAACATTCTTCCCCAGAGCCCCTCCCCTTCCCCTTCCCGACCCCCAACCCCGGCAAGCCACCGAATCTAGTCCTTCGCCGCAGCGGTGGACCTCACACCCCGCCGGATCTAACTTCCGCACCTTGGAACCCCCAACTGCCAATTCACCACTTCACCGAAGCCGCTTCAGCGACTGGCTTGTCCACCGCTCTAGATCTCCTTGACCGCCATCATGGTCCACCGCACCGGATCTTCTTAACCGACGCTATTGTCCACCACAGTGTAGGCCCTTCACTGACTCCCTCGTCCGCCCCATCGCCGGCACTTCATACAAGCCCTCGTCCGCCGCAACAGATCCGCCTCACCAAAAGCACTGTACACCGAGCTCGCCGAAGCCTTCGTCCACTGCACCGGACCCGTTCCACAGACGCCACATTCAACTCCACCGGCCCTGCTTTACTGACGCCGCAGCCTCATCAGGTTATTTCGATTCATACTCTTAGGTTTTTCTCTTCTTGATCATGCAACTGTTCACTTACCACAGATGAGCTTTCTTGCATGTCGACAAAGGCGCCAAGAACGGTTAATCGGAGCCGCTGAGCGACGGCGACAGCAGGCCCAAACTCAACCGCAACACGAGCACCATCGACGATCCTTAGCTATCAAGTATGACAATGATACCCATACGCCGCCGAGAATCGAATCTTTGTTATCCAACGGCCGGGCGCCACGCTCACTTTCTTAGCATAAGCACCACACCTTTGAATTTCTTGAGGACATCATTCAATTTTTCTTGAGACGCGTTATTCGCTTGCCCTCAGAGGGCCATACTTACAGCGATGAACATGTTACATGTGCTAAATTACATACCAAAGTGCACATGTAGTTAATATGCTTTAGTTTTGTCCTAAGTATTCTGTACTTCCTAGATATCACTGCCTACTATTTTACTTCTTGCATGCTATATTTATGATAATGGTGTTGTTACGATGCCACTGTTGGTTCCATCGGATGGCTTCATGTTCTCTATGCTTAATTACACATCAGCAAACTAGCATGTGGTTCCGCTGCTTTTTGTTTGTTTTACCCTACATTTTCTGATGCTAGCTATTACATCACTGCTTTGAGCCTCTGTTCATTACTTTTGTGTGTGTTCTTGCTCTTCCCAAGTTTCATAACTAATTTGATGCTTCTATTAATTATGGAGCTGCCAACCCTATCAAGCAAAATATTTGTTCTTTTGGGGCTGGCACCTCGAACAAGCATAAAAATAAAGGGAAGCAGATATATTGTCGTGTATGCACACCCACCCTTCTTTCATTAGTTTAGATGAACCATTGATGATCAATTCGAACTAGTGCATGCGATTAAAATTAATTTTACCTAAATAGAGGGTGCAGAATAAACTACAACAACTAGATTTGCAAACATGGGATGCTGACGATATCTTCAAAGAACATTGCAACAACAACGAGGCTTCACAGCAACATATGGTAAGCCAGTGTGTTTTAGTACATGTGAAATGTAATGCGTGTGGGCTGCTTTCTTGGCTTGTGCCCTCAACCTGTAATCCTACAGAATTACAAATAGTTCAGTTGTCTGCTTTGCTGTATTGCTTAATTTGGATGCTTGTTTGTTACTTGTTATGCTATACCTGAGTTGGCCAATATGTCAACAGTGCCTGCTATACTATCATAAAGAAATGCATGCCTAGTTCATTTGAGTCCTTAACTTTTCCTCTGAACTTCATCACAAGACTATCTTCGTTGTTTATATGAGGCCACATTGTTAAGTGCTTTCTCAGATTATTTCAACTGCTTAGATGCCTTGGCAACTTAAATATAGCGGTGGTACACTCCCTTTCAACTAGGGATGTCAATTGGGTCCTGTTTAATCCTGATTAAAGTCCACTAGTGGTATGATAGTTCAAAAGATTTTTTGTTTTTTGAGGAAAATGAACTAGGGAGCTAGCAAAAACTAACTAGATGGGACTGGCGGATGTCGTTTATTTGCCACTTACGTTCCTAGTTTCATCTTACCATTTTAATCTCTTTTTGGCTGATGCTGCTTCGAACCATTTAAATATAGCTTGCCATGCTCGACAATAATTCGTATGTCATTTACCATGTAAGCTTACTGCCTGGATCAGGCGATAACCATCTCTTACTTATGTCTAGCGGAAACCTTTCAGGATGCCGTTCACACTAGGACACAATGTACAACCCCAAAATCTATTTGTGGAAGTAGTGCGCCATCGATGTTACCAGATGGTAGTAGTTCAGAGGCAACACCGCCGGAGAGCAGTCTGAGCACAGATATTATAGTTCTTGATGCTCTACTAGAGGTAGAAAGAGATGGTGTGGCTGCCATGAATGAGGTAATCTCGATCTTGAAGCTGGAAATCATGCAGTTAGCTGCACGCATTATGCAAGCAACCCAAGAATTGGAGGAAGTAAGAATGTTGCATTTGAAGACGGAGGAGGTCCTGCTGTACGCTATCCGAAGCCTGTGGTAACACCAGTTCTTCTTTAGATACCGATTGAAGTTGTCATTAGATTATTGTACTTGCATGTTGTGTCATGTCTACGAATGGATTATGTTGTAAGACCCCCTATGTTGTCCATGAGTTGTAATGATCCGAATTTTCTAGGCGAGGTAATCCTCAGTACTTGTATGATTGACATAAGGTGAACTGTTTTCTGTGTGAGCATATTGTATTGGATGAAATAACTATTTGACTCAAAGTGTATCCAACCTACTGAATTCGAAGATCATGGCATTTCTAAATAATAATCATATATAAAGGTGGAATAAATCTTTGTTGTGGTTTTGAAGAAATAAATAACAAAACGTAGAATTATCTGTGGATATTCGTAATCGAACAAAAATTTGATTTGGTTTTAGTTGCGGGGCCCAGGGCAAACGTGAATGCTAATTCTCCCAAGCTTTGAACGAAGCGGCTAAACACCCACTATCATTTGTGGGCTGCCCGAAGCAAGTGTTTGCAAGATGGAAATTACTGTCTACCCCTGACACTTGACATCCTTATCGACCGAATTTACATTGCTGTTGATATGGGTAGACTTGTAACTTCAATCAGACGTGACACGACGGCCTCTGAGCCCATTCAGACATGGTGGGCGTCGGCGGCAAAACACATTTGATTCAAGCTCGTCCGAAAGACATGTGTCTCTCCCTCCATTTCCACATTCATCCACGGTGGGCGGAAAAAACAAACTCTCCTCGTCCGAAATCGATGTAGGCTAATATTTTAAATTGGGGCAGATGTGTAACTTCCCTCAGACGTGACACAACCGCCCTACCTGTCAGCCCCGTTCATACACCATGGGCGGGAAAACACCCTCTCCTCTCCCAAAATCGTTATCGGCAACTATTTGGGAGATGAGAGATTACCGTCCTATCCCCAACCGACATGATGTCCGAAATTTTAAACGGGGGATAAGTTCATAACTTTCCCACATTTCAGACAAGCGCGTCCCAAAGTTTGAGATCCCCCTCCCCCTCCATCTCCCCATTCATACACCATCTGCGCCACGACAACCTCCCCACTGCGGCCAACCTCCTCCGTCCGCCACCCCATCCTCCACCTTGCCAGAGCCGCTACCCCTACCCCGTCGTACACTACAAGAGATGGACGTCTCTCATCCACGGCGCCGGACCAGGATCCTTTCATCACGTCGTCTTGCTTCATCATCGCCATTGTCCACTTTGCCGTTGCCGCTCCTACGACCGCCTCATCCACGGCAATAGGATTTATCCCCGGACCCAGCCGTCCGCCGTCTAAAGTCTTCTTCCCCGCCGTCGACATCCATCGCACCTGCAACACCCTCAACGAATCAGCAGGGGCCTACACGGCGTCGCAAGAGAGGTGGTACTCTTCCATATGTGCTTAAGTTATTGATCTCACCCGGAAAATAGATCGTAAATTGTTTACTGTACTTTTCTTGTCCGTACCAAATCATAGTGGATAGTTGAAAGCAAACATTGGTTGCGAAGTAGCTTTGTCCGGTTTGCACGTTCAGATCTGCCATGGCATGGTCACTATACTCGTAAATCTTATGGTTTCCCCCCTTTGTATTCACTACCATCATCGTAGGTGCTTCACTGCTTCGTGTCGTGCTAGCACTGCTCCTCGAGACCTCAACCCATCAAGCGAAACAACATGCCACTCAAAATTCCAAAGCTTACATCTTTGAAATCTGGCCCGATATGATGCTCATATTACTAAAAGCAGAGAATGTTTAATTGGTCACCTAATGTTCCTATATTCGTTTCAAAAGCATGTGCGCCACCTTTGGTCCAGCTAGTTCCACTTTCCTGATTTTACTCTTGATGCTTAGGGTTTTCCCCTTTTATCTACTCTACTATGATCTGCGTAGGTGCTTTCTGTCGTACTAGCATTACTCCACCCTTCAAGCTAAACAACACAACACTCAAAATTCCCAAGCTTAGTTTTTCAAATATGATTGTGATATGATACTGATATTAGTTAACAGACACATTTAATTGGTTAGCTAAAGGTCCCACTTGACTTTCCAAATGCATGTCGCGACATATAGAGAGACATCAGAATTGCATTTGTTTGTCACTTGTTGACTGTACTTTCTTGCCCATACCAAATCTTAGTTGTTATTTCAAAGCAAACATCGGTTGCTAACTACCCTTCTTGCGGTTTGCGACTTGGATCTGCCATCCCACTGCCACGGTCAACACTATACTCATCATGCTTACGGTTTCCCCATTTTTTTTCTCTCTTTTTTTTTCTCTTTTTCCAAAACAAACTAGATAAGATGCAGATTGGATCAAGCGAAGATGTGAATGACCTCAACTATGATTATGACAATGAATAGTGCATAGCACGTGGTGGAAATTGATGGATGGTATGGTGGACAGCGGAAGGGATAATGATGCAGCGTGGCGTGGTGATGTGAACAGAACTTCGAAACTCTAAAAGAACTAGACACTAAGACCAGCAACTCGACCTGACGATGCAACCGATAATTCAATAATGCAAACAATGAAAAGAAAATTGCAAAGGCTTGGACTGGCTAGGACAAATGATGAATAGATCTAACTTTTACGGTGGCCTTTTCTTGGACAATAGGTAAGAAAATAAATCGAATCTAGGGATAATCGGAAAATCTCACCGAGCAACACGAAAACCGATACCACTTGATAGAGGCGAGGGTGTCCCGATCTTTCGATGAGATGATAACTATCGATTTGGTGGAGACGACTTTGACGATCCGACTACAAGCGTGCCTGACGTTGCGCCTTAGCAATCGCTAAACCAACTCCGAGAGGTTATTGACCACGCTGGAGCACGATCAACCCGACCACGAAGGTCTATTCCTGCAAGCAATCGAAGAACAAGCAAGAATATGATAAAGCAATCTGAATATTGCGAATATATATGAAGTATTGATAATGGTGGGGATCCGTAAGCGGTCTTGGTGCAGTCGTTGGACACAAACGAAGTACACGGAAGTTGCAATGGCTAACTTTAACTAAACAAATCCCAAGGAAAAAGCTACTAGATGGATCTACTTATATAGGATTAAGGGTGGCGGCCAAGGAGGTGGTAGGACGTCCCAAGGCAGCCTAAAACTAACCCTAGGTCGTACAAGGCCAATGGGCCCAAGCGGAGGTGACGTAACACCTTTGGACTTGTAGTTTGACTCGGATTCTGCTGCAGCATCAGATTGTTTCGTCCATAACTCAACGCTCCGGACGAATTTGAAGGTGAATCCAATTGGGTTGGAAGGTGCACGAAATCTCTTTTCCAACAAAACAAATCCCCCAAGTTGGAGTCCGGATGAACTGGTGATTGACGTTTTGAGTCAGGTATGTCTGTGCAGTCCGAATCTGAGTCCGTAACGTGAGAGACTTGGACTCTATCTTCTCTTGGTCCAAAAGTGACGTGAGAGGACTTTTCAACAGCACCTAAACTTCTCTTTTCCCTTATCTTCATATGTGTATTGTACAAATGTCCCATACACCTACAATTAGACAAAACACAAAAGTATGTGATGTATTTTTGTTCTGGATAACATAAATAGATTATTGAATAGTTTGCACTAGAAATCACCTGACAAATATGCATGTATGCAATATTTTTGGTCTTATCCAAGGTAGTCATGTCCTCATCATCCCCATACCAAATCTTAGTTGTTATTTCAAAGAAAACATCGGTTGCTAACTACCCTTTGCGCGGTTTGCAGCTTCAGATCTGCCATCCCACTGCCATGGTCAACACTATACTCATCATGCTTACGGTTTCCCCATTTTATGATGACCATGATCAGCCTACGTGGTTCGTGTCGTAATAGCACTGCTCCACCCATCGAGCTAAACAAGCTTAGTTTTACAAATTCAAATATGATATTATGCTGATATTAGTAAAACTGAGAGATGTTTAATTGGTCAGCTAAATGTTCCTACTTTAGTTTCGAAATGCATGTGAGCCACATATGGAGAGACCGAATGGAATAATATTTCTCTATGCGCTTTGGTTCATCATGGGTGGCCAACCGAGATTGTATAGAAAGACTTGTAATATCTTCAATCTGCTTGCTCTTCTACTCTTCTTTAAGATGATCCTCTTCTCTTGCGATCATTTGGTCAGTCGAGTTATTCTCCTTAGTATATTTTGAATCACAGTCAGGTCGACTTGTTCTTCTTTACTATATGTTGAAGCTGTCATCTGCGAAGTATCATCACTTCTGGAGCTATCATATTTTTAGTAGTAGGCCACATTATATTAATGCACATACCAAACAGCATGCATGGCACCTCTTAGAAGAATTGCAGAGATAGCACAAAGTGGTTTACAGGGAGGAAGTATTGGATTAGAATCACGCCATTACAAAGATAATCTCACTTGTTTTTATGTTTTCATGCATGTCGGTATTGAACATTATCAAAATGAATATGAGAATGGGCGCACGAGAGGAATATTGCGGAACAATCCACTGGCTAACAAACTTGGCATGGTGGAGGATGGCCTATCTTATTCACCCATCAAGGTGCTTGCTCTAACTTGGCAAGGTTGTATTGGTCGCACATATTTTGCATCTAACCTCTTGCATTACTTCTACTTTGTTACACCATCTGCTTAGTTTAAGCATCATACATGAGTATATGCCATACCTATCCATTTTCTGTACCTATTCCATGTGTCGTCATACTATGTTTTTCCAGTCAAATGTTGTTCTTTCTTAATAGATGTCCAAAAGGAAGAGGGTGAGTGCAGATCCTCAAGGAGTACAAACTAGGTATTTGGAAAAGGTAGTGATACCTATTAAATCAGATAGATCAGCAGCCATAGAAAACACAGGCCCAACTATACCACACTTTACCCCTACTCCAGTGGCCAAACCCCTATTAGAACTGCAGAGAGCCAAGCGTCAGGTACAGTCTATGATATCAATTCAAAAATTGAAATCCTAAATTTCTGCATGTGCCTTACCTTCTCTTTTGTATGAAAACTAATTTCAGATGAATCTCCTTGCTCAAAGGATCATAGGATCTCACGACAATATTGGGCTCTGCATTGCTCTTGTCAGTACCTCTTGCCCTTTGTCAGCATACTTACACTCATTGCTGTTTGATCATGTAGCATCACTGTAAATGTTCGCTTCTTTATCCTCCCTTTGCTTGAAATTATAAGATCTATATTTACTCTTAGATAAATGTAGAATTAACACAATGGTTATGAAGTTTTGGATTGCTCATGTAGGTACCTGTTGTCATGTACTCCCTACATGTATCGAATTAATTGTTGATCAATTGGATGTATTTAGAACTTAATAGTGCTAGATACATCCATTTGAGCGACAAGTAATAACGGACGGTGGTGGTATTCTTGTACTTGCATCATGAGATAGTTGATTGTCTAGCATTACTCTACATCTTATCTGCCACGCCCTCCACTTTCTCCAAATTATCATATATACAATTACTAATACCAAAATGTAGAATAAAGCCAATGCCACTACACACGTTGATGTACGCATTCCTCTTGTCAATTACCTTTTGCCTTGTATTTGTACTTAATTAATTGCTATTTAATTATGTATCATCAATCTACACCTGAGCTTCATTATCCTCTGTTTCTTCCAATATTATTTGATCTATATTTAATCTTTGCAAAATGTAGAATAATGGCAACGCTTATAAAGATTTTTCTTTGGGGAATTTATTGAATTATCCTTCCATCAACATGGGGAAGGGCTTTGTCCAGCCCGTGTTAACATGTAATGTAAGTTCGTCTTTCTCAAGCCTTCAAACTTTGTTCTAGTATAGATTTGGATAGGCATCATTTCCTCCACTGCTGTTTACTTTGCTGTTTACATCTGATTGGATGTTTGCAATAACTACCAGTTTTAAATTATAGTTGTAAAAACATGTTCCTTATGCAGAACAGATCCATTTACTTGCTTATATAATTGTGAAACCTGTTACGTGTCTCCTTATTTCTCTTTCAGATTCGTATCTCTTATGCTAGGCAAAACTTTAGGGAAGATAGTGAGCCAGACCATCTTGGGGATAGCGATATGACCCCAAGGTCCTGTCTTGATGAAGACAGTGAGTTGAAGCTACTCACCAGCAGGTGTCAGACAACCTCTGCGATCATTTGCCTCAATCGATTTGACTTCTTGGTCTCAACTTAAAGCGGAAAGGCTTGCTTCAGTTCAGCTCTGACTTGAAGTCGAAGATATAATGAAGATGTCAGGGGACTGCCGTGCGCACTATGGTGCCATACAGCTAGGGATGAAGCATCTATCGTTGACACAACTGAAGTCTCATCAGCTTGTTCGGCTGCTTGTGGGGCCCGACCTTGCCAGGCCTAGTGCCTTCTGAAGTGCTCTCAGCTTTGTATATTCTTTTGTCGGCGCGTTTATATGCACTGGTGGCGACCTTTGATGCCCAGTGTATGTAATCGGCGGTCATGTTGCGCTTTATTATCACCGGTAGCGAACTTTGATTCCCAGTGGATGTAATATGCCGTAATTTCTTTATTGTATAGTCTAGGTTTATTCTTTGGTCGGTATGCTGTAATTTAGGCCGGAAGGTTCAGTGGATCTCAGTGTTGTCGGTCTTCAGACCGGCCCGTTACTCATATGGGCCAAAACGTGGGCCTATAATCATCTTGGGCCATTAGCAGTTCTAAACCTACATTAGTTTCCCGCCTTTAACATGCCGAGTAAATATCTGGCCAGCTGGGCCAGAGAATACCATGGGCTTTTAACAGGCTAAAACCTAGATTGGGCTAGCGTTGAGCTGAAAAATTCATGGGCAAATACAGGCCGAAACTGCCTAAGGCCCATGTTGGGCCCAAATAGGACAAGCCGTTAACAGGCCAAAATATATCTCGGGCCTGTTTGGCCCAATAAAATTATGGGCTTTAAGCAGGCCGGTATCCACGCGGGCCATATGCCCAAAAGTGTCACGGGCCATTATCATATGGGCTGTAAGCAGGTCGGATTCAACGCGGGCTGTAATTAGGCCCAACTGTTACACGGGCCATTAACAGGCCGATAGGCCAGTTGGGCTGAAATTTATCCATGAAGACTACGGGCCATTAAGAGGCCTAAAGTTAATTCGGACAAGAAATAGCCCAGTTTCTGCGTGGGCCGTTAAATGGACTAAAGTTAAACCGGGCCGACAACGTCCCAGATACTCCACGGGCCGCTAACAGGCCGGAACTATTATTGGGCCGAACTGGTAAACGGGCATTTAACAGGCTGAAATACAAACCTGTCTTAGAATGGGCCCAAAGGTACAATGGCCTGTTAAAGGGCCTGATCCGATATGGGCTGTAATTTGGCCCGAAACTCGGCAGGCTATGAACGGGCCTGATCTGATATGGGCCTCAGTTTGACCCAAAACATGGCAGGTTGTTAACGGGCCAGCCCACTAGTGTCTGAAAAACACATGGTGGGCCTTTAGCTGGGCCAGCCTTTTCACCGGAATGGGCTTCTATTGGACCGTGCCGCGTGTCGACATATCATAGGCGCCTCCTGTCCAATGAGTGGATGACATCTGTCCCAACGAGGAGCTTACACGTGGTTCCATCGGCCAATGAGAATTTTACACGTGGGAAATCCCCATTGGTCCGGGCTGTTAACGGGCTATCGGATCCAAAACCGGACCCGATAGCTTAACGGTGAGCCGTTACGGTCGATGCCACGCATCGGCCACCCTTGGCGAAAGCACTTCTATGACGCACGATTTATCGTCATGGAAGTGGACACTTCCGTGATGATAATTCTGGTAATGTCATGGAACACTTCTACGACAGCACAGTTATGACTATCTTGATTCTGTCATAAAATCTTCATGGATGTACATGCATGACAGAAAACGTGACCTACTGTGACAAACACATATCATCACAGAAGTGTCTTTTTTTTGTAGTGACTATTGAAAATCTGAAGGAATAGTTGGTGCAGCACGGGTTGGGCCGAAATGATTTTATGTACTATCGTAGCAGGGTGATGCGAAGTGACATGATCATGTGGAAGTTTAGTGGCACGAATAGGTTCAGCTCAAGTTACCGGAGGATGTTTAAGTCAAGGTGCAGGACTAGGATGAGCTCAGGTGGGTGGTTGAGGTTGAACACACGTGGCAGGATGAGCATGGCTGAACTAACCAATGAATCCACAATTCAGAAGATGATCGAAGAATACAAGCCATTTCAGATGGTTGACTTGCATTGTTATAGCAGACCCGAGGGATTTGTTGAGCCTGCTCCAATTACAGATGTTGAGCATGCTATATGTTGATGTCAGCAAGTCTAAACTTCATGTTTGAAGTGATATCATTATGTCTAGAATCGTCAAGTTAGCACCCCATGTACCCCACGATGTCTGATTTAGGATAATGGTACTTTCATGTATATGTTGTTGTGCTTTCTAGTTCCGATGCAGGGGACCATTGAAATAAGAGTACAATAGATGCAGAGAAACCCACTTTATTCACTCGTTTTGCTCAGACTGAATACAACTTAACATAGAACAACCAAGAATCTAGTCTAACTCGACAAGTCTTTGCTGGCCTTTTTCCTAGTGCACCACTCTTTGAATTGTTTATGATACTTAGATATGTGCTCTTTCTTTTGCTTCTCCTCCAAGATCTTCTTCTCTTTTCTTTCCATGCACCCGGCACCGAACCAGTACAACTCGTATTGTTTCTCAGTTTCTAGCCAGCATTTGCTTGCACATCTAGCACCTTCCTGCAATCACTTGGCATGTTTTTGTAGATACCGAATGTGGATATCAGATTAAAACAGGATATCAAAACTTTGGCTTACGAAGCATGGCACATGCCCCTTGGTGTGGCTGTAGACGAATCCCTAGCAACCCATATCTCCTTTGGTTCTTATCTTGAATTCATCATCAGTGTATCAGGTTGTCACACCGCAATGGCAGTGCACGACCTATGGCACAAAGGAGTCGAGCTCCTCGGCGGATGGCATCTCTGGTGGTAGGATGGTGCAGCTGCGGGTCCTACTAGTTCATCTAGACCCCCTTTTCCTTTGTGCGAATAGGAAGCAATGGTACAGTTGTGGCTGTGATGAAGCCGTGGTGCCGTTTCAAAATTTATAGATGGTTTGCCGGTGTATAGCTGTTGGATGGAGTGTTCAAACCAGTCAATATGTCTGATATTGTGGTTGGACGCTATAATCTTTAGGCGCTGTGTGTAAAAGGCCGATGGGCTGGCTTACTGGGCTTTTGTGGGCAGGCCGTAGTCCCCATTTTTCATCTTGTTCTATCCCCGGGGTGGTAAGCGGGCTCATCCCTCTCCTTTTCTCCCCTGATCTATCGTGCTGAAACCCTACTGGGCGGCGCTTGACATCGGTTGCGACGGCAGCTTAGGCCTCGCCGGTTGGCCAACGCTTCGGCAGTCCGCCCACCCTAAGCTGGCCCCGACCCGACGTCAGCATCGTAAACAGTCCATACAGCATGAAATGTGTGCGGAGGCTTGTCACACCCTGCATTTTGTAACATTTCATTTGCATTAATAAAGCATGAAAATTTGGACCAACAAAAACTTTTGCATTATTTGGCTTTTTATTTTGGAGTTGGTTTTCTCCCTGTGATTTTCAAGTGCTCTTCAAAGTCAACATAGCTTCACCTTCTATACTTCATCTCCTTGCCCCAAACTTCTGTCCAATGATCATGCCATGTGTATAGAGCAATATAGTATTTTCTTACAAAAATAATTTGGCCAAATAGTATTTTCAAAAAATAGTTTTTCAAAAACCCCTGAATTAAGAATTACACTGCATGTGCTTGATTTGGGGTGTGAAAAATCTTTAAAAAGGTATATTTGAATCCTATTAGATATAGGACTCCCATAAACCACAAAAACATAATTTTAAAAGCTATTTTCCTATTTTATTTAAAAGATTTTTCTTAAGGCCAGAAATGGTCTTTAATAGTGAAAAATTATTTTTATTGTTTTAAAAATATTTGACAAAAATCAGGGAAACTCAGTGGGCATATATTTCCCCTATATAAGAATTTCAACATTTGGTCATGAACAAAATATTGGACAAAACCTCCCAAAACCATTTCAACCCATTTCAAGGATTTGAAATATTTCTACAGGAAATATTTTCATAAAAATCCAAGGAAAATCCTGCAAGTCACAAATGCATATTGTGATCACCTTGCAAAGCCTCATGTCATTTGAAGTCATTTTGGTTCACCAAAATGCCCCAAAACCCTCTTTGACCAGAATCATATTTGAACACCTTTGTACTACCAACTTTCTCTGCTTGACTCCAACTTTGGTGAGCATGTTCACATGACCAAATAAGGCCACCACACCAAGTGGTGCATCAAGGAGAAGTGATTTGCTCAACTAAATCTCTGAGAAGTCCATTTCTGCAAATTTCTAGGGTTTACAAAAGTTGCATTGGCAACTTTGCCCAAATGAGCTCAAAATGGGAGGAAGGCCCTAATTACAAGTGCCATTTCACCCTGTGGAGTCTCATGACCAATGGAAATCATATACTTGCCCAAACCTACATCAAACACCTTCTGGCAGAATTTCAAAATGCAAATTCCAGCCTCTTCCTCTAATCTCCTTGTGCTCCACTTTTTACCACAACCCATCCTAGTTCCCCTCTAGCACCTGTATGCTTTTATGCCCGAGGAAGCAATGATGAAGGAGAAGAGAACCCCATGTTTCTTCTCTGGACAGCAGATTCCTCCCTCTCTCTCAGCCTCCTTCTCTCATCTCAGCTTTCCAGAGCATCCAAGGCTCTCCCCAGCTTTTGCCCACACCCCCTGTAGCCTCCAGACACTAGAGGACACGCGCGGACGAGGGAAAACCGCGGATGCCGGCCAAAGTCGCGCTCTGGAGCGCCTAGCAGGGCACCCGACCGTTGACGCTGCGTCTCCCGGCCACCTCGAGCCTCCCCCGCGCGCCAGCCGATGCCCCTCGACGTCCGCTCTATGCCAGCAGGCCGCCCACTTGCTCCCGCGCCCTTCTCTCTCTCCTGCAGCTCGCGCCAGAGCGCCGCCCCGCTTGGCCAATGCTCGCGCCACTCCTGTGGCCCGCGTGCAGCTCGTCCCGCTCCTCCTCTCTCTCCCTGGCACCCTACACCACTCCCACGAACACCCCCGAGCCCTCCATTTCCTCTCTAACGGCCACCCGAGCCGATCCTGCGGGAACCCGTAGGCCGCGCCCACGGTGGACCTCGGCCAACATATAAAAGGCGACCCCGAGCCTCTCTCTCGCCCCCTGTCGCTCCCCCACACTTCTAATCCACCTCCCACACCACCCATTGGTCTCTAGAGCCGCTCGAGCTCGAGCCCCGCCGCCTCAGCTCGTCGGCGTTCGCGCGGTACAGGCCTCCTCCACCCCTGTTTTCTCTTGATCTGGAACCGCGCGGCCACGCTGACCCTTTCCCCTCTCTTCCCCACTATTTTTGCAGCCGGGAACGGCCGGAACCATCGACGCCCGAAGCACCTCCGCCACGTGACCTCGTCGCCGGTGAACCAGGCTGCTCCGGCGACCATCTCCACCACCACCCGAATGGCGACATCCCCCCGAGTCCAACGGTACCACCCACGCATCCCCCCGTGCGCTATAACGCCGCCGGCGAGCTCGCCGTTGCCTCTGGACGGAGGTAGACGACGATGGCCGTGGGCCCTGTCCGTCAGCCTCATGCCCTGACGGGTGGGACCCACCGTCGAGTTTAAAACGCTGCAGACGCCGCGTTCGGTTATTGCGTCGAAGGCGTATTCCGCCTTTACGCCTTGGCGTGGCGGCCTCATGGGATGAGTTCCCTCTGGGCCTGCTGCACTGAGGCCTTTCTGGCCCAGTGGCACAGTGCCACTTTTCTTTTTCTTTTTCTGTGAAGTTTCCAAAAATTCCACAGATTTAAATATCTATCCAAATGAAATAATTCCAGTTCCTAAATTCTTGTAAAAATCCCACCTATTTAATGGTGCAACTTTCATTCAAATCCCACAACCTTTTCTTCACTTGTAAATATTTAAATGTGATTTTAAGCATTTAAATATACCTTTTAAATCCATTTCTCCTATTCGCTACTTCAAATCTAAAACTAAGAATTTTCCCTTCTTAGTTTTCACCACAATATTTAACAAAAATAGGTTGACATTTTTCTGAGCACTTTGACTTTCCTGTTTTTATTATTGTCTTATTTTTCCGTTATTTTCTTGCGATGTTTAGATCCCGTATTTGACGAAGTTGCTGAAGGAGAAGGAGGAGAAGGATTTGAAGACCTCGAAGCACAAGCCAATCAAGGCAAGCAGCCCTTTGACCATGACACCCCTCTTGTTCATCGGTACCCTTTTTACCTGATTGCATGATGATGAAATATGATGATGGTAAACTTGTTGTGAACCACCACATGATGCATACCCCTACTCATGACTTTACATTGTTCATGATTGCATTTTCAAGAAACTAGTTGATGCATAATGATGCATGTGTATCATGAACTCTTCATGGTTACGTTCTTTTGAAAACCCCATCGGGTGCCCCTAATGCCCTTGGGAGATATTGAACTAAGGTCATCACTTGAGGAAGAAGTGGTGTACCAAAGAGAGCTTTTGGTGTGTGTGTAAAGTGATGGATTAGATTTAGGTGTGATTACCGTCCCAACCAAACATGTGCAACCACTCTACCCCTTATGGGACGGGGCATTATTGATTACTTAGGCTGATACTAGCATGGTGCCCACATTACTAGTGACGGGGGTGACTTGAGGTCACTCTTGGGACGGGGTCGTGCTTGGATAGGCGGCCATGACTGTTTTCACAGGGCACCGGACACACCGTTGGTCCCTTCGTGTATGCGAAGTAATGTGAAGGGCAGAGTCCCACGATCTTTTGCTTATACACGAGGGCCGTGTATCAACGAGTGGACCCTATGTTAGTGTCGTCTAGGGAAAGGTAATGACCGGGTGCTTCCCCCGAGTGCTTGAGGTACTGCGGGATCGTGGATGACACGAAAGCTTCCCGGATCTTGTGGGTAAAGTGCGCAACCTCTGCAGAGTGTCAAACTATTCGAATAGCCATGTCCACGGTCATGGACAGTTGGGAGGTGCTACTTAAACTATGTCCAGAAATTTTACAAATCACGATGCATGTGTGTGCGGAAAGGAACTAGTTGTGTCAAGGTGGAGACTTGACATGATGAATGCCATGACATCGATTCAACCCTATTTATGTTGATATCCGTAACCTGTTCTCGAGGTTACCCATGTTTCATTGATGCATATCTCACAAGTTGATAGGACATCTTACTAGCTTGATGCTAGGGTGCTTACTCGTTATGCTATTGCATTGTTACATTGAACCAAATCGTGGGTTGCTTGCGAGTACATTCAAAGTACTCATTGGCTTGCCACTGGTTATTTAATTGGCCAGGCATGGAAGAACCGGAGTTCAAGAAGAGTTCTTTGGAGGCGAACATGCGAACTAGGGCGTTTCCAGTCGGAATGCTGTAGGGTTAAGGCACATGGCATGGGTTCTACTTATCGGCGAAGATTTCCGCTGCTTGTGTTTCATTTGATGTTCAGCCCTTAAGGCTTTATCAATGTAAGACTTGACCATAATGGTCATAATTTGTGTAAGACGGTATGTATGGATGTAAGACTCTTGTTATTCAGCTTCTGTGTGTTCAGTGAGCATTGATCTCTGGGATCACTGTACACGTGCATTCGGTGATCACGACTTATGAGTCGGGGTCCCCACAAGGCTACTGTTTCACATGATAATCAACTGTGGGAGGAAGTGACCACAATCGCCAATCCTTTTAATTTTATCTTGCTTGAAGGTGGAATAGTTTGTGTGATGCCTAAGGTGACATGTAGTCTTGTCACTAGAACCTTGTTATTTGTTTAATTTTGTGCTGTCTTTAGTTTAGTTAACAACCAAGTTCTCTTAGATCTAGCTCCGCGCCTGCTGTATTGAACACTGACAGTAGTTCGACATGTTCTTGTGCAGAATACGTTCCTGAATCAATTTTCATGTGGTAGCCAAATTGCGGATCCGGTCCCCATTTCGTATGAATCTACATCATCTTATTTGCCAGATGATGGTAACTCTCTCTCTAATTTTAACTTTGCGGAGGCGCGTTTCGCCAGTACGCCCAGTCCATCACCTTATGGTGATTTTGGTAATGATGTTTCATTTATACACGATAGCAGAGTTGTTGGTATGCCCATCCCCGCGCAAGTTCGAACTGTGTCAACCACAACTTCCACCTGCTCACAGCAAAGCCAGATGAAGGCAACCATCACTTCAACTGACTCTCATCAGTTTAAATCCATCCACCAAAACCACGTACTGCCTTGTTGTAGGTAATCACTAAAATTGTGTGAGTGCTGATGCCCCATTGTTTGTATTGTAATTTATTTGTGTTCTGACGATTTTTCATTAGTGTAGTTGGTTCCGGGCATTGAACCAGCTTTACATACTGAAGCACTAGGTGATCCCACCCTGATATCGAACTTTGCTGGTGATGGTAATGCATATGCGGATGGTAATGAGCAAACCGTTGTTCATCTCGGCAGCGATGAACCGCTATCTGAAAATGTCATGAAGTAAAACCAGCAGAGGATGTTGGTGCATGCACCAACAACCCGCAATTCCAATAAGGAACTCCCATCGGGGGTTCTGCTGTTGACTGTCATACTAAATTATTTGTCATGGGAGACGTAGGAGAACTCCCGAAAGACGCCTATGGCCATCACACGGAAGGAGCAGAAATGAACATACCATTGCATTGGCAAAGCCCACACAAAGAAGTACATCTTGGCACAACAAGTGTAATTGCGTTTGTCGATGTTTCCAATTGTATTGTTCATAATCGTTATGGTCTCACTTTCTGATCAGGTCTACGTTACGCGGGCCATTTCAATTGCCAGATCAGGTGCATGTAAGTGGGGCATAATAGTTGCAGTTGCCAACGAGATTCTAGGGAGGCCTGTATGGAGCAAGTGTGCTAATTTTGACAGAAACAAGTCGAATCGTATAGCAGCACAACAACACCAAGACGCAGAGCAATGTGGAGCAGAAGCAACGAACAGAACCGTCAGTTCAGTTTTGCTGAATGCTAGCTTCGTCACCCTATAGCTCTGAAGTATCCTCGATCCGAGAAGATCATTTACACCAAGGAAAAATCCGGACCTCACCCCGTTTCGTGTGAAGGAAGTGTTCATCCAAGTCAGTTGTTTGAGAAAATCAACATGAGTGATGGTGAACATAACATGAGTGAGGCCGCTAGTTCAGCGTTGGATGCAGTGGTGCAAATGGTGGATATATATGTCTTTGGACCTTCATCGGCAAACGAGAAGGGAAAGGAAGCCATGAACCGAAGCGCGTCACCTCGATGCAAACAACCTACTTTGAAGCAACGAAGAAGAATGTCCATCCTTGAGGTTGAGAACAGAAAGGCAGACGATTTATATGTCCTTCGTCCACCGGCATGCTACCAACATGAAGAATGAGAGCTTCTATGTCCTTCATCAGATCCGATTTATATCGAGCCCCTAAAAGCTGGGGAGGAGCGCAACATATGTTAGATTTCACTTGGTCGAACAGCAGGACAATTATGAAACTGTTGTCATGGGGTTGAAGAACCCTGTGGTACAGATGAAGACTATCGGCTGGGATCATGTAAGACAGAATGATTATTTTGTTGGCTTGGAGCAGGCATGCATAGACAGAGGAGTGTTTGGCCTGACCACTTTTGTAATGATTAGTGCGAGGAGGCGATCATGCAGTTTTACTCGACCATGTTCGTGGACGAGCCAACTATGACCATGCACTGAATGACGAACGGTAAAAAGTTTGAGGCGACGTACGACCAGTTCGCAGAAGTGCTTGGCCTAGCAATGCTGGATGATGAAAAGGAACAACTGAAGAAAATGATTCACGAAGCTGGAGAACCCCTAAAGTCCGACGAGCAATTGCCGTTCTACGTTAACGGGGCGACAGCTGATAACCCACAAATATAGGGGATCGCAACAGTTTTCGAGGGTAGAGTATTCAACCCGAATTTATAGATTCAACACAAGGGGAGCCAAAGAATATTTTTAAGTATTAGCAGCTGAGTTTTCAATTCAACCACACCTGGAGATTAATTATCTACAGCAAAGTAATCAGTTGCAAAGTAGTATGATAGTTTTGATAATAGTAGCGACAACAATAGTAACGGTAATAGTGGTAGCAGTAGTTTTATAGCAAGTGCAACGATAATGATAGCAATAGTAACTTAGCAAGATCAATATGTAGGAAAACCGTAGGCATTGGATCGGTAATTTGTTGGATGATATTTATCATGTGACAATCATAACCTACGGCGATACGACACTAGCTCCAGTTCATAAATATAATATACGCATGTATTCCGTAAATAGTCATACGTGCTTATGGAAATAACTTGCATGACATATTTTGTCCTACCCTCCTGTGGCAGCGGGGTCCTATTGAAAACTAAGGGATATTAAGGCCTCCTTTTAATAGAGAACCGGAACAAAGCATTAACACACGGTGAATACATGAACTCCTCAAACTATGGTCATCACTGGAGTGGTCCCGACTATTGTCACTCCGGGGTTGCCGGATAATAACACGTAGTAGGTGACTATAACTTGCAAGAACGGATCTAGAACATGGATATAATGGTGATAATATAAACGGTTCAGATCTGAAATCATGGCACCCGGGCCCAAAGTGACAAGCATTAAGCATGGCAAAGTCATAGCAACATCAATCTCAGAACATAGTGGATACTAGGGATCAAGCCCTAACAAAACTAACTAGATTACATGATGAATCTCATCCAACTCCTCACCGACCAACGAGCCTACGAAGGAATTACTCACTCTTGGTGGGGAGCATCATGGAATTGGCGATGGAGAAGGGTTGCTGATGACGAAGATCGAAGATCCCCCTCTCCGGAGCCCAAACGGACTCCAGATCTGGCCTCCCGATGAAGAACAGGAGACGGTGGTGGTTCCATCTTGTGGAACACGATAATTCTTTCTCCTTGATTTTTTCTAGAAAAATAGGATTTTATAGCGTCGATTTCAGGGTCTGCGGGGCCACCAGGTGGGGAGAACCCACCTGGGCACGCCTGGGGGGCAGGCGCGCACAGGTGGGTTGTGCCAACCCAGGTGCCCCCCTCCGGTGGTTCTTAGCTCCAGAAATTCTCTTTTACTGTATAAAAAATCTTCGCAAAGTTTCATTCCATTCAGAGTACTTTTATTTCTGCACAAAAAACAACACCATGGTAGTTCTGCTGAAAACAACGTCAGTCCGGGTTAGTTTCATTCAAATTATGCAAATTAGAGTCCAAAACAAGAGAAAAAGCATTAGGAAAAGTAGATACAACGGAGACTTATCAACTCCCCAAGCTTAAACCTTTGCTTGTCCTTAAGCAATTCAGTTGATAAACTGAAAGTGAAGAAGAAAAACTTTTACAAACTCTTTTGCTCTTGTTTGCACAAATAAGCTTAAACATCACCAAGGTTTTCAGCCAATACTATAACTAACCATGCCGACAATAACTCTTAAAAATTATATTAAATCATATCAATGACATAATCAGCTAGCGAGTAATAATAAAATATCTCAAACAACAAAACGTTGTCAAAACAATCATGACATAACATGACAAAGTGGTATCTCGCTAGCCCTTTCTGAGACCGCTAAACATAAATGTGGAGCACCTTCTAAGTTCAAGCAGCGAGTAAACATTGTAATTCATGGTAGAAAAGATCCAGTCATGATGCACCCAACATTATCTACACACAATGCATAAGCATGACAACAGTGCTCTTAGGTTATGGTGCTTATTTTAGAAGGTGATGGCTCAACATAAAAGTAAATAAAAAGTCCCTTTGAAGAGGGAAGCAGTGTTTTGCAGCGGTGCCAGAGTTCAAGTTTTTAAAACAGAGGTAAATGATATTTTGAGAAATGCACCCTTCTTGTTTATTTCGCGACCATCAATTATCAATATCTTCCATGCTAAACACATTAGTAGCGGTTCCCACGCGATAAAGTAAATGTTATGATTTCGTAGGAGTTTTTGTTTGATTATTTGTAAGCTCTTTTCTGTTTGCAGTTTGGGACTGGGAATCCGTATTACCGCCCCTTTCTCATGCAATGGCGAGTGAATAAACACTTTTCCTGAGAATAATCTGCTTAGCATGGAAGATACCGACTACCTCCAGTCGTTCTTTGAACAATCCAGGCGCACAAAAAGGATATTTATTTGAAGTTTTTGGAGATGGCACATGCAAATTTACTTAAGACGGCAGGGTAATACCCCATATAGGTAGGTATGGTGGAATCATCTGGAAAACCTTGTGTTCAAGGTTTTTGATGTACACGTAGAATTCCCACTTAGTACAGGCGAAGGCTAGCAAATAGGTTGAGAAGCGGCTAGCTAGAGAGCAACAACGGTCATGAACATGCATTATGCATAAGTAACATCGGACACTAGCATGAGTAGGATATGAACACCATGAATATAAATATCAGAGAGGCTATGTTGGTTTTGATTCAACTACATGCATGAACATGTGCCAAGTCAAGCCACTCGAACATTCATAGGAGGATACCATATCATCATACTACATCACAATCATTTTAACGCAATGTTGACATCCAAGATAAATCATTATCCACTCCTAGCTACTTATGCATGGCATGAGAAACTATCTCTAATTGTCATTGCAAACATGTTTAATCATAATGAGCTGAATCATGGATACTAGGTTAAACATATTTACAAAAACAGAACAAGTCGAGTTCATACCCGTTTCTCTCTGCCACAGCCAGTTCATCTAATGTCGTCATTATTGCCTTTCACTTGCATGACCGAACGATGTTAAAATAATAATAGTTCAAGAATGTCGTGGACTAAGCTGGAATCTGCAAACATTTTATTCAACAAGAGAAGACAAGGTAATATGGGCTCTTGGTTAGATCAACAATAATGCAAATGAGAGACACTTAACATTTTCATCATGGTCTTCTCGTTGGTACAACTCAAATGAAAAGAAAAGAAATTTAGAGAAACACATTGAAATATTTTTGGAGTTTTTGGTTTTCTTGGACAAGCAAATAAAAGGGAAAAGCAAATACGATAAAAACTATTTACACGGGAAAGCTCCCAACAAGCAAAAGAAGAACAAGGAAATCTTTTTGGGTTTTCTTTTTAGTGCTACAGCTAACTACTCTAGAAAGAAAAATCAAGAAGAAGCAGGAAATATTTTTGTATTTTCTTAAGGTATTTCAAACACACAAGAAGAAAGCGAGAAAATAAATTTAGCATGGATAATACAATAAAATAGTGTGGACACCGACAACTGGGATGAAATGTGTGAACATGAATGTAATGTCAGTGGAAATACGTACTCCCTCAAGCTTAGGCTTTTGGCCTAACTTGGTAATCAGTAGTCGAAGAAACTATGGGGTCCCATGTCGAAATGCCGAGGAGCGGCACCTGTGGATCCCACTGCTGAGGCTCATCCTGTACTGCAGCTAGGTTATCCGGTAGGCGACGATGTCCGCAGGCTTAATCCTGTATCCACCCATGGCAATAGGATCAAACAAGGCAGGTGCAGGCAATGGAATTATATCACGAGTGTTCACACTGAAAACCAGGTTATAAGGAATAGGAATGTTAGGGTAATCGCGTGCAATAAACTGGTGGTGTTCCATGGCCGCGCGATCTAGGTAAACCTTGGGCAAAGGATAATCATGCTGACGTACTTGATTGTTAAAGCGACTAGCGTAAATACCACCATGTATTTTGCCCTTGGATTTATTAATATGGAAGCGGCGCGCCACAATAGCTCCGAAACTATAAGTAGTGTCGCCTTGAAGTGCACGGTGTAAAACAACAAGGTCTGGGGCACTGAGTGCACCCACTTTCTCTCTAGCAAGCAAGCACTTTGTAATGAAAGGAGAAAAATAATGCACTATAGGAAAATGCAAGCTAGTGGCGGTGACACTTGACACTCCTCTCTCATCCCCTATTGACAGAGTGCGATAAAAGCCTTCAAAGTCTACATGCCTAGGCTCTGCTAAACTCCCATCGGAAGGGATCAAGCATATGTCACAAAATTCAGTAAGCGGTATCTGATGGGGTTCAGCGTATAAATTAAACTGCACTTCAGGGGGATTATTCCTAGGAAGGAAATTAAAACTTTGCACAAAGGAGTTTGTGAGGAGATGATACTGTTCACATTCAGCTGCGATGAAGTCGGTGAGGCCGGCGTTAGTAGCATATTGTGTAAACTCCTGAAGGATTTCGGCCCCTTCCATGAACGGGTTATGCGGCCATTCGGACGGCCGTATCTCCGCCATTCTCCGAGTATGGAGATCACTGTCAGATGACTCCCCAATCACTCCCTTGGAGTTCTTCTTGGAAGCAAACTTCCTAAAGATACTCATGTTTTTCCTATGAACAAAAATTCTGAAATTTTTAGTCCACAAAATTTTCTCAACAAAACTTTACAATATTGGTAGCACCTACTCATAGGGATGCATAGAACACATAGCAAGCATACAAACTACTTAGAACTCTAAGAATTCAACATGCAAGCTCATCTACAGCAACACCAAGAGTAGCTAATTATTCAAAATATAAACCACTAAAGCAAAAACTAATTGGACAAACGGAGGAGTCACATACCAAGCAACAATCCCCCGTAATAGTTTTGGAAATGGAGCTTCGAGCAAAGAGACCGAAATACGCGGGTTTGAGAGCAAGAACATGATAGAGAGAGAGAGAGAGAGAGAGAGAGAGAGAGAGCAATGGTGATTTTTTCTGGAGGTAGGTGATGATGTGGGATGAAGAGATAAGTGAGGGGCCCCACATGGGGACCACAACCCACCAGGGTGCGCCTAGGTGGGTTGTGCCCACCTGTTGCACCTCCCTCCGATGTTATTTGCACAAAAAAAATCTTAAATATTCAAAAAAAATCGTATTAAATTTTCAGAGCATTCTAAGAACTTTTATTTTTGGGTCATTTTTTATTGCATAGGAAAATCAGAAAATAGACAAAACATGGCATTTTATTTTATTTAACTAATAAAAACAGAAAACAAAAGGTAGGGACAGAAAGTAGTGCTTACTAAATTCATCAACTTCATACCTCTAAAAAATGATCCATTAATAAGGTTGATCAAGTCTTATTAACAACCACTTTCGATTAGCATGAAACCGAAGAACTTTCGTAAATCACTAAGTTACCTCAACGGGGATATGAATGTCCCCAACAATGAGCATTTCATATTTATTTTTAACATTAGGTAGAGGTAGTTGAAAACTTCCAATAGTGATTGTTGGAGATTTTTCAATAATATTAATACCATTCACTTAGAATTGTTTCTCCGGAAAGTGCACCGTATGCTCATTACCGTTGATATGAAATGTGACCTTGCTTTTATTGCAATCAATAACAACCCCTGCAGTATTCAAGAAGGGTCTACCAAGGATAATTGACATGTTGTCATCCTCGGGCATCTCAAGTATAACAAAGTCAGTCAAAATAGTAACATTAGCAACAACAACGGGCACATCCTCACAAATACCAATAGGTATGACAGCTGATTTTTCAACCATTTGCAAAGATATTTCAGTAGGTGTGAGCTTATTCAAATCAAGTCTTTTATATAAAGAGAAAGGCATAACACTAGCACCAGCTCCCAAATCACATAAAGCTGTTTTCACACAATTTCTTTTGATAGAGCAAGGTATAGTTGGTATTCCTGGATCTCCAAGTGTTTTAGGTACTCCATCTTTAAAAGTATAATTAGGAAGCATGGTGGAGATTTCAGCTTCCGGTATTTTTCTCATATTGGTGATGATGTCTTTCATGTACTTTGCATAAGGAGGCATTTTAAGATACCAGTCAAGTGGGTACGCAAAAGACTGGCCTCAACATTTCAGCAAAGTGTTCAAATTCTTCATCATCTTTCTTTTTAGTTAACTTAGGTGGAAAATGCATAGGTTTTTGAACCCACAGTTCTCTTTCTTCACCGTGTTTTCTGGCAACAAAGTCTCTTTTATCATATTTTTAATTCTTGGGTTGTGGGTTATCAAGATCAACTACAGGTTCTATCTCAACATCATTGTCTAGTTCTTTATTATTTGTTTGAGTATTTTCGTGAACCTCATCATTATCTTTTTCATCATCAGAAGGTGAGTGTTCACTACCAGACTGAGTTTCAACATCAAAGATAGAAACTTCATTATCATTATCATGATGTTTTTCTACTTCATGTTCATTAGAGGCATGCAAAGTCCTATCATTTTTCTTCTTCTTTTTCTTTTTAGAAGGACTGCATGCATCAGTGTTAGCTCTTTAAGAGTCTTGTTCAATTCTTTTTGGGTGTCCCTCAGGATAAAGTGGTTCTTGAGTCATCCTACCTCCTCTAGTCATTACTCTAACAACATGATCATTGATATTATTATTTATTTCATCTAGCAGCTCTCTTTGAGATTTAGCAACTTGTTCTAACTGAGTTTGAACCATAGAAGCATGCTTTCCCGCACCTCTAACATCATTTGAGATTCTAAATAAAAAGTCACTCAAGCGAGCAATCATATCAGAATTATATTTCAATTGTTTCATAACATTTGCATTGAAGTGATCTTGTTTTCTAATGTAATTTTCAAACACATAAAGGCATTGGCTAGGGTGCATATTGTGAGGATTATCATTATCATTGAATTTCATTAGAGAATTTACCTCTACCACCTTAGGTGGTGGTGGTTTATCAAGCCCATATATTTCTCCAATAGGAGGTAAAATTTTGACATCCTCAGCTTTAATACCTTTTTCCTTCATAGATTTCTTTGCCTTTTGCATATGTTCGGGACTGAGATTTAATATACCCCTCTTCTTCGGAGTGGGTTTAAGCGGTGGTTCAGGAAGAGTCCAAATCATCATAATTTCCCAATATGTTATTCAACAATTCTTCAGCTTGCCCAATAGTTCATTCCCTGAAAACACAACCAGCACAACTATCTAGGAAATCCCTAGAAGCATCGGTTAGTCCATTATAGAAGATATCAAGTATTTCATTTTTCTTAAGAGGATGATCAGGCAAAGCATTAAGCAATTTGAGAAGCCTCCCCCAAGCTTGTGGGAGACTCTCTTCTTCAATTGGCGCAAAGTTAAATATTTCCTGTAAGGTAGCTTGTTTCTTATGAGCAGGGAAATATTTTTCAGATAAGTAATAAATCATGTCCTGGGGACTACGCACACAACCAGGAGCAAGAGTATTGTACCAAGCTTTATCATCACCCTTTAATGAGAATGGAAATAATTTGAAAATATAATAGTAGCGAATTTTCTCATCATGAGCAAAAGGGGTGGCTATGTCATTTAACTAGTAAGATGTGCCACAACAGTTTCAGTTTCATAACCATGGAAAGGATCATATTCAACCAAAGTAATTAACTCTAGGTTGACGGAGAATTCATAATCCTTATCATCAATAAAGATAGGTGAAGTAGCAAACTTAGGATCACATTTCATTTTAGCATTCAAAGATTTTTCTTTATATATGCATAATAATTTTTCTAGATCATCTCTATCCTTACGAGCAAGAATATCTCTAGTTGTCTCCTCATTCATAACATAACCTTCCAGTACCTTTGCAGTTCATATGTAGGAGGGCTAGTTCTAGTAGGTGTTTCAAGATTTTCAGTTTGAAGCTCATCATCAGTTTCAACAATATCATGCTGTCTTACTCTAGCAATTTGTTCATCAAGAAATCCACCTAGTGGCACATCATCATCAACCAAGGTACTAGCATCATCATAAGTATCATTCATAGCAGAAGTAGCATCATCAATAACTTGCGACATATCAGGATTAGTAGCATGTGGTGGTGTTGCAAGTTTACTTATAACAGAAGGTGAATCTAAGGCAGAGCTAGATGGCAGTTCCTTACCTCCCCTCATCTTAGAGGGATAAATCTTAGTCTTAGCATCCTTCTTATTCTTCATAGTGATAAATTGATAATAATCCCAAGTGACTCAACAAATATAGCTATGCTCCCCGGCAACAACGTCACAAAAAGGTCTTGATAACCCACAAGTATAGGGGATCACAATAATTTTCGAGGGTAGAGTATTCAACCAAAATTTATAGATTCGACACAAGGGGAGCCAAAGAATATTTGTAAGTATTAGCAACTGAGTTGTCAATTCAACCACACCTAGAGATTAATTATCTGCAGCAAAGTAGTATGATAGTTTTCATAATAGTAGCGGCAACAATATTAATGGTAATAGTGGTAGCAGTAGTTTTATAGTAAGTGCAACGGTAACGATAGCAATAGTAACTTAGCAAGATCAATATGTAGGAAAATCATAGGCATTAGATCAGTAATTTGTTGGACGAAATTCATCATGTGACAGTCATAACCTAGGGCGATACGGCTCTAGCTCCAGTTCATAAATATAATGTAGGCATGTATTTTGTAAATAGTCATACGTGCTTATGGAAAGAACTTGCATGACATATTTTGTCCTACCCTCCCATGGCAGCGGGGTCCTATTGGAAACTAAGGGATATTAAGGTCTCCTTTTAATAGAGAACCGGAACAAAGCATTAACACACGGTGAATACATGAACTCCTCAAACTACGGTCATCACCGGGAGTGGTCCCGACTATTGTCACTTCGGGGTTGCCGAATTATAACACGTAGTAGGTGACTATAACTTGCAAGATCGGATCTAGAACATGGATATAGTGGTGATAACATAAATGGTTCAGATCTGACATCACGACACCCAGGCACTAAGTGACAAGCATTAAGCAAGGCAAAGTCATAGCAACATCAATCTCAGAACATAGTGGATACTAGGGATCAAGCCCTAACAAGACTAACTAGATTACATGATGAATCTCATCCAACTCCTCACCGACCAGCAAGCCTATGAAGGAATTACTCACTCCCGGTGGGGAGCATCATGGAATTGGTGATGGAGAAGGGTTGGTGATGACAAAGATCGAATATCCCCCTCTCCGGAGCCCTAAACGGACTCCAGATCTGGCCTCTCGATGAAGAACAGGAGAGGGCGGTGGCTTCTTCTCGTGGAACACAATAATTCTTTCTCCTTGATTTTTTTCTGGAAAAATAGGATTTTATAGCATCGGTTTGAGTGGTGCAGGGGCCACTCAGGTGGGGACAACCCACAGGCACGCTGGGGCAGCGCACCACAGTGGGTTGTGCCTACCCAGGTGCCCCCCTCCGGTGGTTGTTGGCTCCATTAATTCTCTTTTATTGTATAAAAATCCTCACAAAGTTTCGTTCCATTCCGAGAACTTTTATTTCTGCACAAAAAACAACACCATGGTAGTTCTGCTGAAAACAACGTTAGTTTGGGTTAGTTTCATTTAAGTCATGAAAATTAGAGTCCAAAACAAGAGGAAAAGTGATGCGGAGCATCCTACGGTCATCACCATGTCAAGAGTTCGTTTGGCAAGTGACACGTGCGACCTCTACTTCTCATACATAAAGGTGAATCTTCTCCTTTACACGTGTTCACTTGACCCCTTCGAGGATGGTATACTACTTGACCCTCCACTCGTGTGCATACATAGGTATTGTCGGAACATCATGGACGAGGAGGAGTGCGAGCACAAGTGTACAACTACACCATCCATGAGTGAGGCATGGAAGAGAAGGAAGAAGAGGAACCGCCATACATGAACGAGCAAGCGGTACTACTACCACACCAAAGCGGTACTACCGCTGAAGGCAGACGGGCGGTACAACCGCTCGACTACCGCCCAACTACCGGTCGAGCTTCTGTATTCGAGTGGTGCAAGACCGGTACAACCCCGGTTGTCCCCCAGCTGCGTCTGTACAACTAGCCCTTCCACCGGTATAACCGCTCCCTACCTTCGCGAGCACCTCTAGAAACAGGTACCTGAGCTCCTAGCGATACAACCGCTCACACATCCGGTACAACCGCCCTGCCTGTGCACAGTGAGAGGGGTTTCACCCCATGTATCCCCCAACTTACCCCTTGGACTATATATACTTGTCCCTTAGCTTCGTACTCGGGTCAGCAAATAGGATAGCTCATTTGTATGTGAGCTTTGCTCCTACCTATCTCTACTCTTGAGAGAGAGAGAGACCACTACTCCATTGGAGGCCAAGACCTCCATCTAGGAGAAGATCCTGCATGATATCATCAAGACCCCCTCGTGGGAAGATCCGTCTAGGATATCGTCAAGACCTCATCTCCTCTTGGATTTGAGATGAACGCTACCTTGTATCTTTCCCTTTGGTGTTCATGTACCTTGTGGATCTTGTGTGTTTGATTGTCTAGAGGATGTGTGATTGGACTTGTTCTTGAGTGTTTCCCCTTGTGATTTCTCCCCGTTCTTCCCCGTGTTCTTCGTGCTCTTCGAGGGATCCCACACCAAACGTGAAAGATCGGCCTACAACGGGTTAGCCCCGTATCATATGGTATCATGAGCCACGTTTATCACGTATTTGGAGTCCCTCCCATCGTTTTCTAGCCTTGTTTTGTTGTGTTCTTCCCCAAAATCCGAAAATCCCCACCAAAATAGCCCCAAAATTTTTGTGATTTGTTGGTTAAATGATGTTTTGTTGATTTTGATCCGTGGATTTGCTTGGTTTCAAGTGGATCTAGCATCTCCCCAAGTTTCCCCATCTTTCCTCCACGAAATCTCTCCAATTTTGCCCCCGAAATTATCAATTTCACTCAAAATCGCTACCGATTCGATCTGCGAAAAATCCCGACACGAGCGGTACTACCGCCCTTCCAAGCGGTACTACCGCTGAGTACCTCAAGCGGTACTACCGCCCGTTCGAGCGGTACTACCTCCCATGCCAGTTTCAGCGTTCCGAGTTTCACCGTTTTGCCCATAACTTCCACATCCGGAGTCCGATTTGGACGTTCTTTAGCTCGTTGAGTAGCTATTGACATCCCCCATCCCAAAAAATACTACCAACACCATTTGACTACATTAAATTTTCCAAAATTTGGCATTTTTGCCTAGGGCTTCCACCACATCATCCTCTACACCACCACGGACTTCCGCAACCTAACCCATTTTGTTCCATATAGCATTAGTGGTTGTTTGAGTAGTGACTTGAGTCTCCTAAGGTGTTTAGGCTACTTAGGGACGGTTGCTTCTTCATCAACCACCTCCATAACTTCCGCATAGGCTTGCCCACCATACACTTCCGCCACCCCAACTTAACCCAATCTTGTTGTGTTGAGAGTTGTGTCTCCTAAGGTGTTTCGGCTACTTAGGGACCGTGCTACCAACTCTGACACCGTGCATAGCCCATCATTCCACTTCCGCATTGCCAAGTGCAAACCACCACCGCTTTCCCGCTGCCACCATTTTGACATTTGTCATTTGTGATTTTGAGTTCGCGATTTTTCCGTTTCCTAAGGTGTTTCGGCTACTTGGGACGAGTCTCTCATCTTGGTATCTACATCAAGAACACCGCCACTCATCATCGCAAAGGACGGTAACCTTGAAGACACCATTGTATATTCCCTTGCAAATTGCATTGTTAACCCCTAGCCCATTTTGCGTAACTTGCCTATCGAGACTAGCCATTTGAGTATTGCCGTCAATGTTACTTGTGCACATTAGTGATCTACACCATCCATAGCATACATACCATATCATATTGGTATCATATCTTGTGTCACAAGTTTGTTCCCGCATATACACTATTGCTATCCTGGTTTGTGCATTGTGCAAAAGTGGCAATAAAATAAATAAATAAAGCTTTTAAGCAATAGAGAAATAGCAAAGAGCTTGTAAGCAATAACCATAGCATCACAATATATCATATGTTATCATACTTGATCATTTTGGATCATTGTGTGCGAAACACCGGGAACCATACATACATAGCATACTTGGGATAGAAGTTTTTCCATTTTGCATCTTATAGGTTGTGCACAAGTGTCGTATCCGCCTTTTGAGCAATCGTGCTAGCGTCTCTCTTGAGTTGTGCAACACGAGCGTTTTCCGTGGATTCCACATTTTGTACTCATTCCTTGGTTGCACGACCCCATTTATCTATCTGTGTGTGTGTTTCCGTGTGCCATATATTGCTATTGGTCTACTTGTTTCGCTTGCGAATTTGTGAATCAATTTCAACATTATTGACTCTTGCTAACATTTTGCATCAAATATTTGTGCTACTATCCTCACCGAGCTCTACCATAAGCTTTACTTGATAGGTGTGAGTGAACAAGTCCGGTACCAATTCCACTATTCTTTCATCTCACATTAAGTGAAACGGGATACATCCTCAACTTTGGGAAAAGGTAACTTGGTATTGTTTATCTCATTTCCTACTCACCTCTACTCGAGTCTTGTGATGGATAGGCAAGGCATTTCACCTTCGGTCTACAACAACAACGACGAGTTCGATGCCATGGAAAACAACTACGACGCCAAGATGCAAGCTCAAATGGAGGAGACTAAAGCCCTCATCAAGTCCTACAAGCGATCTTCCTCATCTTCGAGAAGACGCTCAAGAGCACATGCCTCCGAGCTACCATCCCCGACAAGATCACATCGGCATCGACATCATCACCACCGACAAGAACGTGAAGGTCATGAGCTCAACACCAAAAACCGCTCAACGACTTCACCATCTTCCTTGGCATCTTCGCCTATGGGCATACGACATCTTCGCCAACAAGAACCTCAAGGCTACGCTCAAGAGAAGCTCCCCAAGCTCAAGTCCACGACTTCCACGAGCTACTACGACCTCGACATCGACCATGCGATTCCTTTCTATGGGACTCAAGAACCCGGGGAGTATCTCGAGTGGGAGCGTTTGATGGACGACTACCTCAAGCTACATCAAGTTCGTCCCGAAGATCAAGTGAAGTGCGCCACAAGAAACTTCCATGACTACGCCTTGTCTTGGTGGCTTCACACACCTTCGGAGTACTACGACATGAGTTGGCCCAAGACGAAGAGAGCTTTGCGGCGAGAGTTTGTGCCTCCAACCTACACGGAACAACTTCTTCGCCAATTGGAGAACACCATCCAAGGATCCAAGTCCATCGACAAGTACTTCAAGAAGATGAAGATTGCCTTGCAACGAGCCGGCGTGGACGACCCCATTTCAATGAAGTTCCACTTCATGATGGGATTGAACAACGACATCTCCAAGACTATCCTCCTCGAGAACTACAAGTCCATCGACGACTACTACATTGGTGCTCTCAAGGCGGAACAAGAACTCATGAAGGCCAAGGCTTCTCCACCCCAAGCAAACTTCGCGGCGACCAAGCTCTACGACAAGCATGAGGCTAGTACCACCACGATGTCCAAGCCCGACAAGCTCCAAGACGATGCTCCCAAGTGCGACTTCACCGCCATCCCTCTTTGTGGCATTGATGATGCCGAGTCTACCTTGATTCTTTTTCAAGATGGTGCAGCGACAAGTACGACTACGGAGACCTTCAAGGACCACGCTTTGGAGGCGAGCGACAAGGTGGCGAGCAAGGATGATGCTTCCATCTTAGGAGGCGAGAGTGATGTTGTGCCATCTTCGGCCTTCATCCACGACGACGATGACGAGATGATCGAGCATGGGATTTTCCCTTCGGTCATGGAGGAGAGTGATGATGTGACATCTTCGGCCTTCATCCATGGCGACGGCGATGAGATGGTTGAGTATTTCACCTCGACCGTGGCGACGTATGATGACTTGAGTGACTTGTGCCACCATATTGAGAGTGAGAGTGCCTTCACCACTAGCCCTATATATTATGTGTTGCCACAAATCCCATGTGAGGAGAGCCACAACCCCCACCACTTGAGTGAGATGAGTGACTCCACCATACGTGAGTTTGAGTGCACCTATTTTGAGGGAGTGAGTGAACCACCACATAGAGAGAGTGAGATAGTTGATAGGTCATGTGAGGCCACTTTCAACACTAACGACTTGACCTCTACCTCTATTGTGTCTTCTCATTTGGTGCTAGGTCCCATATATGATAACGCGCCGACTCGCGACGACTACGTCCTCCCTTTGGACAAGACGATGGCCATGGTGGAATATGATGCACCCCCCACATGGTTCCATCAAGATGAAGATGATCACCATTTGGTCTTTCCCACCTCACCTACACCACTTGAGTGGAATGAACAAGGTAACAAAGGTGACGGTGATGCTCTAGTCCCACTAGTGGACATTCTTGAGATTGATTGCTTGTATGATGTTGATCCACCTAGTACCATGCTTCATGCTAGTATGAGTTCCCCATGTGATAATTTGCCCATTTATGATGAATATGATGATTCTCATGTGGAGTCTATTAGTTGTGATGCCTTGTTACATAGGATTTCTTGTGACAATTCTTTAGGTCACATCATGTTTGCTAATCCGCTTGACTTGTCATATGCTATGCATGAGATCCATCATATGTCTTATTTGCAATCTCTTCATAGTGACTATGCATATGCCATTAAAATAAACCCAATTTGCACATATGGCATAGATGACAAGCCCATGGTTATTAGCATTTTTTTTCTTGTGATGATATTGATATGCTCCCTTTGCATCATTTATCTCATATGCCGTGCCATGCCCACCTAGCTTCGGATATGCATTCTTTTGGATGTTGTCCATTTTATCCATGTGATGTTTCCGATATTGATCATGAGGAGACCCCCATAGTTTCCTCATACATGTTAGGAGATTTTGATCCATCCCATTCATTGCATAATCCCAATACTTGTGTGCACCATATGCTCCCCATGAATGAAAATGCTATCGATGCGCCATATACTTGCATTCTCAATTTGTGTCCCCATCGTGTCATACACAATAACTATTCTTTCATGATGGATGACATGTTCTTATACCATGCATCAAATTTCTTTGAGCGATGCTTATCTTGTGCTAACTCACACACGAACATACACGTCATGATGGATGATGTGTACATTTACCACGCGTACAATTTCTTTGGTTTGTGTCTCTTTTGTGTAGGTACCCATGAATACTTGTCGACCTCGCAATCCAACGAGTTGACAAAATGAGCTCTAGAGAGCAACGATGATTTGGGATCCCATGGATTGTCTTTCCCACCGCTCTCTTCGCGCAAAGACTTCGCGCATTTCTTCTACATGGCCCTCACTTGGCTATGGGTTGTTCTCCATTATATATCTTTTGCCCATGTTGCCGTGTTCACTTTGCATGATATGCCCATTCATCTGCCTTTGCCATGCATTTGTGACCCATGCTTTGCATTACACATGATGATTGATTCTAGTACTTGTATGTGTATTTGCAAGCTTGGTGGAGATATCACTTGTTATTGCCATGTTCTATTCATGACCCATTCCTATGATGATACTTTCATCTTGCTTTGTGTTCGTGCTTGTGATATGTCATGTGCATTCCCTATGCCTATTATTTGCTCACATAACATGATTGCCATGATTTACTCTAGTGTGTTGCATCTTCGCTCCACTAGTTTGCAGGACATGATTGATATGCTTGCTTGTCTTGCATCACCCATGATTCATACTTTCTCATTTCATGCGGTTGATGACAACCATTTCCATGCTTTGCACATGATTGTTATTGCTTCTTGTCACATATCTCCATATGTTGCCTATCTCATGCTAGATGATTTGACATGTATTGAGTGCAACAATGATTCTAGTCTTGCTAATGAGATTGCCCCCATAGCATTCTCGCATATGATTGGAGATTTTGACATATTTCTCGTGAAGCATGCTTGTCTTACTTCTTTGCACCATATACCTAGTGCCATGAATATAGCCATTGTTGCATCATATTATTCATGCACTTGTGCTTCTAATGGTTTTGTGCAAAAGATGAGAACCATCATGATGGATGATGTGTTTGTCTACCATGCGCATACTTTCTTTGTTTTGTTTTGTGCATGTGTAGGATACTTGGACTTTGTGTCGACTTCCACTTCACGTGAGTTGACCATTCGAGCTCTTGAGAGCGAGCCTCATACATTCTACCACGACTCGCTTCTACACTGTATTTGCTTCCACTTCGGCATTGTGAAGAATGCACAAGGACACGCCTTCAAGGTGACATCATTCTTGAGCTTGGATAATGGGGGTCATACTTCATGTGTTGCTTGCACCATTTGCACGCATGTTCAAGATATTGCTTTCACCCATGATTGCCACATTTCCATGCTTCATGATATATATACCTTGTGTATTGCATCCAATTCTTGGACTACGTGCTACTATCATATGGTTGGTTGCACCAATGTCATTTCTTCACATATGCCATGTCCCTTTGCTTGTCACATGATTCACTTGATTGCCTCACACTTGATGAACAATTTCTCTTTATATTGTGTTGAGTGCCACACTATATTCACTACACCCTATAAACATTATGCTTGGATTGTCTTGCACTTGACCCATGTGTTTAGACATCTCATCTTATTTGGTGTTGTGAATGATTCCTATGCCTACCATCGACCATTTGTCGAGCGCTTTATGCATGATTGCTATGACCTTGAGGTAGATGCTTATTCCTTGTCTAACATATTTGCATCTCTACCTCACAATTGCATACTTGTCCCCATGATATCTTTGCTTGTTCTAGATTCATATGCTTACATGTCATGTCACAATCCTTTGTCACACCCTATGCTATGCTTGAGGACGACACTTGTTTGATGAATCACCTCTTGAATGCTTGGTTTTGCACTAACGCTAACCACATTTGTTTTTCCAAGTGTTTGTTCTATTTGCTCCTTTTGAAGGAACCACAAAATAGTGTGACATTGGCAAGTGCACATTTCAAGCTACTAGACGATAAGTGCTTGGTGATCGACCACTTCGACACGGCACCGCCATCTCTTTCCCATGGTGATTTGGTTTTCGATCCGAGGTCGGACCTTTTCCAAGGGGGAGGGGATGATGCGGAGCATCCTACGGTCATCACCATGTCAAGAGTTCGTTTGGCAAGTGACACGTCGACCTCTACTTCTCATACATAAAGGTGAATCTTCTCCTTTACACGTGTTCACTTGACCCCTTCGAGGATGGTATACTACTTGACACTCCACTCGTGTGCATACATAGGTATTGTCGGAACATCATGGACGAGGAGGAGTGCGAGAACAAGTGTACAACTACACCATCCGCGAGTGAGGCATGGAAGAGAAGGAAGAAGAGGAACCGCCCTGTCTGGAACGAGCGGTACTACCGCCCACACCAGGCGGTACTACCGCTGAAGGCACATGGGCGGTACAACCGCTCGACTACCACCCAACTACCGGCCGAGCTTCTGTATTCGAGCGGTGCAAGACCGGTACATCCCCGGTTATCCCCCCAGCTGCATCTAGACCGGTACAACCGGCCCTACCACCGGTACAACCGCTCCCTACCTTCGCGAGCACCTCCAGGAACAGTACTGAGGCTCCTAAGCGGTACAACCGCTCACACATCCTGTACAACCGCCCTGCCTGTGCGCAGTGAGAGGGGTTTCACCGCATGTATCCCCCAACTTACCCCTTGGTGTATATATACTTGTCCCTTAGCTCCGTACTAGGGTCAAGAAATAGGATAGCTCATTTGTATGTGAGCTTTGCTCCTACCTATCTCTACTCTTGAGAGAGAGAGACCACTACTCCATTGGAGGCCAAGACCTCCATCTAGGAGAAGATCCTGCGAGATATCATCAAGACCCCCTCGTGGGAAGATCCGTCTAGGATATCGTCAAGACCTCATGTCCTCTTGGATTTGAGATGAATGCTACCTTGTATCTTTCCCTTTGTTGTTCATGTACCTTGTGGATCTTGTGTGTTTGATTGTCTTGAGGATGTGTGATTGGACTTGTTCTTGAGTGTTTCCCATTGTGATTTCTCCCCGTTCTTCCCCGTGTTCTTCGTGCTCTTCGAGGGATCCCACACCAAATGTGAAAGATCGACCTACACCGGGTTAGCCCCGTATCAAAAAGTGTTAGGAAAAGTAGATACAACGGAGACGTATCAGCAGCCCATAAAGATTTTAACGGTGGTAATATGAAGTCCATGGACCCTAGGCTTGTGACTCTTTCTCGTGTGCTACGTTACATATTCATCCCGAAGTAGGGCGACAAAGGGAGTGTCCGCAAATGGGCTGGAAACCTGCTGACGCAGTTCTACAAGGAGGACTTCCAGGTGTTGCACTTCATTTTCACTGAGATGAAGATGCCAAGCGCGGATAAAAGCCATAGCCTTCCTTTTGCACCGTACATCCAGGGGTAGCTTGGTCCTACAAAGAGAGAGCGTGAACCGAGGTCGATGTTCTGCTGCCACTGTGCACCTTAAAAATGGCCACCTAGTCCGTCGATGCAGAACACCTGGCAACTGCGGGTTGGGTAAGGACGCACGATTCGACCTTCGTGGACGATGCCTTGCTCCTGCCCTGTTGCTGCCTGAGCAGACAAGGTACATGCTATTTGGGTGATCACTTGAGTCTCGTACCAGGTTCTAGTGTTTCGGACGCTGTTCGTCGTGCATTACCGGTGCCTGTAGGAACCTTGGTGGAAACAACATTCCTATTGTTTTAACCACACGAGATTACCATTAGTACTCTGCCAGCAACATAAATGAAAGAAATATAGTTAATTAAGATGCTATGGTTCTCATGCATGTAGCGTAGGTTGAAGGATCCCACACAAAGCAAGTACTGGCTGTTGTGACCGCGCAAATTCGGCCGGCGACGTACACCGCATCCTCATAGTAGTGCGGTGCCAAAGCAGCATGAGACATTATTTGCCAGGGTTGTGTAGCATAACTGAAACTTATGTTCACGGCGATTGCTTTGTCAAAGATCGCTATGACGATGTAATCCGTGTAGCCGAATCTTCTTGTTGGCAGATGGGCGATGGCAACCTTGCATAGTTCGACCCGGACATGGTTGTAATCGAAATCCATCGACCCAGTAGTGTGCACGGGGTCGAATCCTTGTGCATAAAGGGGCGGAAGGTGTATGTTGTGACCAGTGTACACATTGTGCAGGACAATGTCGCCTCCTCGATCGACGATGGCCAGCCAGTTGCCTTTCGCTCCCTAAGAGTACTACATCGTAAGCAGTGGAAACATGTCAATGAGAAGATGGTCTGGGAGACATGATTGCTGGGTGTGGGCGCAAACTCGGGGACACAAGCCTTGTCAGGAAGAGATTGGTACAAGATCCTCGTCATCATGGCCGACGAGTCCATCGGCGTTAGAATACACCTGTGTCCAGGCATCGGAGGGCCGGCCTCCCAGACGACATCATCTTGGAGGACGGCGGGCATGTCCAACATGTTTTTGCACTGCCGGATCAACTCAAGGCACAACGAGATGAAGGCTTCCGTGGCTTCTAGCCACTCAAATGCGCTGCAACCTGTCGACGCGCGCCACCGTAACCCTGAGGGTGTCGTCCTGCATCGCCGACAAGCCTTCTAGGGGTTCACCGTGGGGTTTTGGCGCAGCCATAGCATTGCGATTGAGAGAGAGCGTGAGTGGAAGGGATTGCAGAGCAGTTCTGGTGTGGTGTTGTGAGGAAGTGCGTCTGGAGAAGAAGCAGTGATGGTGGCAACTATCGTGCGGAGGTTGGACTGAATGGATCACGTGGAATGTCAGCGGTTGCTGAAGCTTGTGTATGGCTTGACTCGAGGACGCTGATGGTGCATAGGTACTAAGCGTGGAATGCAACGAACGCGATTTAACTGCATGGCGAGTGTGGTATAAAGTTTTGCGCTGACTCTGGCTAGGTACAACCTGGTAAATAAATTCGTATGTGTACGCGGCACCAATTGGATATATGTGTCAACGACAGAGCGCCTAGGTAAAAGACGTGTCACATGAGCTGTAAAAAGGTCAGAATCTTTGATCCGGTTGTAGCACCTAGTCTACTGACGTATTTAATCTTGCTGCTGCGCGGGGCAGCGTGTTGTCAAGCACAAACAAGAAAAGTCGGATGGTCTGACAGGCATGCAGCGCCTAAGCAGTGTGCGTCGACCAAACTTGTATGACGGGTCTGCGCTTGGCAGCATATTGTCAAGGACAAGCCAAAAAGACAGATGGTCTGACTGGTCATGCAACGCCTAAGCGGTACGCGCCGCCTAGAATAGTATTATGGGCTACACAGGGCAGCGTGTTGTCAAGGAGACGCCAGAAAGTCATATGGTTTGACGGGTCATGAAGCCCCTAAGAAGTGCACGTGGCACATGATCTGCAGATAAGGTAAGATTGTATGTATGAGCCTTGGTCGCGCCTGGTGTATTGGCGTGTTCATGCTCGCTCTATCAACCCAGCATGTGCACGGCGACACTACTACGATGGGGCAGCGTGTTGTGAAGCTACTTATGTTATGTTGTGTAGGACAACAAGCTAACAAGGATAACCTTCACGACTCACAATAAGTTTCTGTAGTCACATAAGCAAGCATGACGACATAGGGTACTAAACCACACCCGCCGAAACAGGCAATGTCAACCAGTTATTCTAGCATAAGGAACCAAAACGAACTATTACGATTAGTACAATCATTACATAGGTGGTAACTAATGGCATGACAAATTGTCCATGCAGCCACGTTACGGTAGCCTGCTTCACTCCCCCTGCTGCTCATGCCAGTCCACCATGTTACCAGAGATGGCACCAGCCATACTAGATGGTCAAATCTTTCCGGCGATGATCCGTTCTTGAGGAGAACGCCCTACATCGGACTACCGTCAAGGCCGTACCGGCTGATATCAGGGAGGGGATCACCATTCCAGCAGGCAGTGCACCGTTTAGCTGTGAAAACGCATTCTCGCTTAATGAACGGTAGGCCATTGCCGTCTTGATCAGAAGGTGGTACGTCCATCTTCAGGGGGTAGCTTTGTCCTACAAAGAGAGAACGTGAACCAAGGTCGACGTTCTGCTGCCACTATGCACCTTCAAAATGGCCACCCAGTCCGTCGAAGCGGAACACCTGGCAACCGAGCAATGGGTATGTACGCACAATTCAATATTCATGGACAACTCCCTTCTCCTGCCCTGTCACAATGTCACCGAAGTGCACAAGATACATGATGTTTGGGTGATCAATCGTGTTTGGCACCAGGTTGCAAAAACTGGGCCGCGGCCCGTCGTGCATGAGCAGCGCTTGTATGCACCTAGGTGGAGCTAGCATTCTTGGTGTTTAAACATAAATAGATTACCATGCCAATTGTACAAGACAAATGACAGAAAGATAGTTGCGTCAAATGGTCTGGTTTTCATGTACGTACCGTAGTTTGAAGGATCCCACACAAAGCAAGTACCGGCTGTGGTGACCGCATATTCGACCATGAACGTAGACTGCATCCTCATAGTAGTGTGGTGCCAAAGCAGCCAGATGCATTGTTTTCCACCGGTCTGCACCATGATTGAAACCCGTGTTCACGACGATTTCTTTGTCGAAGACTGCTATGACAATGTAATCGGTGTAGCCGAATCTTCTGGTTGGCGGATCAGCGATTGCAACCTTGAGTAGCTTCACCCTGAAATGATTGTACCCGAATTCGAGCCTCCCAGAAATATGCACTGGGTTGAATCCTTGTGTAGACAGTGCAAGCAAGTTTACATTGTGCAGGTGAATGTCGCCTCCCAGATCAATGAAGGCAAGCCAATCGTCGTTCGCTCCCAAACAGTACTACATTGTACATAGTGGAAACATATGAATGAACTAGTTGCTTGCCGATGCATCCTAAAATATGATCGTGCGGGAGAAGATGATTGGTGAGAGGTCACAAACCTGGGGGACACAAGCCTTGTCAGGGGGAGGTTGGTACAAGATCCTCATCGTTATGGGCGGCGAGTCCATCGGTGTCAACAGACGCCTGTGTCCAGGGCCGACCTCCCAGTTAACATCTTCTTCAAGGATGGCGGGCATGTCCAGCACGCTGTCCACCTCCAGATCAACTTGACGCACGACCATTTCAAGGCTGTGGTGGGTTCCGGCAACTCGAATGCGCTCTAGCACGTCGAAGCGCGCCATAACCATGAGGGCGTCGTCCTGCATCGCCGGCAAGCCTTGCAGGGGTTCACCATGGGGCTCCGGCCTAGCCATGGAAGTGGATGAGATTCTTTGAGGGAGAGAGAGATCAATAGTGGAAGGGATTGGATGGCGGTTCTATGAGGGAGAGGAGAAGTAGTGCTGTTGGCAGCTGCCTTGAGCCGGTTCCACTAATAGAATTAATCGTGCGCAATCTGAGCGGCTGCTGAATGGCACGTACCGCACCTAAGGACTAAGCGTGGAAAGGCACGTACCGCGCCTAGGAGTTTCCATCATGGCCCCTAGGGCCTAAGCATGGAACGACACTTACCGCGCCAAGGTAGTAGGTGGTTCAAGTGAGCTGTAAAAAACTTAGACCTTCTGATTCCCTAGAAGAGCCTAGTCTATTGGCATTTGCATGTAGTGCACCGCTATGACTGGTATGATGGGACTGCATGGTGCCATCTTGTTGTTAAGCATGCATGCGCGCCTCGAGAAAAGTTGGACGGTCCGACTTGTTTATGAAGCGCCTAGGCAGAGAGTGCAGTGTCAAGTGACAATACCTATCATAGTGTGCACAACACTCCACTCTGACATCACCTAGTGCCCTATCGAGATATTTGATTTAACTAGACCAGTCCAACCATGGCTTACGCGCCAAATGGGCTAGCGTGTAATTTAGCCTCTCAGTGAAGCAACGATGGCCCTGTGTTTATGCACCCAGACATTGCGATCTCAGAAACGCTAATTGATTTAGCGTAACTAGGACAAGTAACTCGCCAAGTGATTTACATTTTCATACAAACTAGCTATTTCCCCTTAAAGTCCACAAACACGCAAATTGATAATACTACTGCAGACACGCCACTCCAGCACTATAGCGCAACTACGATTGCACGCACGCCTTGTGACTTGGCGTACATTCTGTTCAACATGCTTTAAACGATTAATGCGTCTCACTAGAATTATATGGTTCACATAACTTCTCAAATTACATGGTTGACATAACTTATGACCAGAATTACATGGTTCATGAAAGTTCACAGTGAACGTATGTCGAGATGGACTACCTACTGCCACTCATCTCTTTTACGCAGGGACGACACTAACCAGACTGGTTTGTCATGTCGTTCTTCTTCGCAGCTCTTCAGGTACACGCCCATCATAGGAGGACTATCGACGCTGTACCGGCACAACTCTGGGAGACGACCTATCTCGGTGCTGCTGTGGCTATGAGCTGTGAAAACACCCCTTTGCTTTAGGAATGGAAGGCCATTTTGATCATGATCCGAGTGGGGCATCTCTAGCATCAATGGATAGCTATGTCCAATGAGCATAGATCTCGCACCCAAGTACCAAAAGTTCTGCCAACGTGCACCTTGGAGATCTCCATCCAATCCTTCGACGCGGAGTAGCCGGCAAAGAAGTGTAGAGTATGAACGGACGGTTCGATCTTGACGTTGAAACTCTTCCTCCCCTCCTGTTACGTAGCCGCCCGTAATCACAAGAAACATACTGTTCAGGTGCCCATACTCATCTGGCACGAGGTTCCAAAACAATGTCTCGGGTAATAGGGCTGTTGTTCAAAACTAGAGGCTAGATGCACCTCGGTGGTACCAGTGTTCCTAAATTTGATGCCAGATTAGTATGAGTACTTACAGATCTTAAATACATACGAAAGCATTCAAACCGATAAATCCTATGCACTAAATGATCAGCTAGCCTAGTCCTAATCGGAGATGTTAACTATCTCAATGCCCGGAGGCGGCTACATGGGCGGCATATGTAGCTACCTCTCCGGTGGCTCGTCCGGCACTTGCGGCTGCTCCACGACGGCCTGCGTATCCACCTCCGCGGCAGCATGCTGAATGAACCGCCGGTTTGCCTCCTCGAGGATGGACTCTAGGATGGCCTGCTGCTTAGCCATCTGATCCGCTTGGGCGATGGAGAACTCCGCCTCCTACTGCTCCACGTTGAAGCCTCTGGCCGGCGGTAGGTTATGCTCCGGCTCCTCTGCCTCCTCATCATCCAGCTAATAGACAAACTCCATTGGATATGGCTGCTGCTGCTCCTCGTGCTCCACCTCCACCTCCTCCGCTTCCACATTCGGCAGCATCTCCTCCTCCCTGTCTTCCTGCTCCTGCTCCTCCTCCTCCGCCTGCTGCTCCTCATCCTCTAGCTCCTCCTCCTCCTCTCCCTGCTCTTGCTCCTCCTCATCCGCTAGCTCCTCCTCCTCTGCTGCCTGCTCGTCGTCCCCGTCCTCCGTCTCCTGCGAGCCAGGAGGCAGCCCGACAGAGATGTAGGCAGCACGGGCGGCGCCCCTCGCCAGGATCTCCTGCTCCATCTCGTACCGGCGCTCCGGCTTTAGCATGGCGTAGGTTGTTATCTTCTTCCTAACCATGGCGAAGCAGGGGAGCGTGGAAGGGCGCCGGAGTGGGAGAATGATGGTGGATGGGCTCGGGATTGCGGCACAGAGAAGGAGGAGTGCTACTTCTTGAGCTTGTGTTGGTTTTTTCCTTTGAAGAGGAAAGGGTGATGCAACAAAGTAGAGATAAGTATTTCCCTCAGTTTGAGAACCAAGGTATCAATCCAGTAGGAGACAACACAGAAATCACGAAAAACCTGCACAAACAATGAAACAACTTGCACCCAACGCGATAAAATGGTTGTCAATCCCTTCACAGTTACTTGCAAAAGTGTGATCTGATAGAGATAGATAAATGATAAAGTAAATATTTTTGGTATTTTCGGTTTATAGATCGGAAAGTAAAAGATTGCAAAATAGTAGATCGGAAACTAATAAGATGGAATATAGTATATCGGAAACTTATATGATGGAAAATAGACCTGGGGGCCATATGTTTCACTAGAGGCTTCTCTCATGATAGCCAATAATATGGTGGGTGAACAAATTACTGCCGAGCAATTGATAGAAAAGCGCAAAGTTATGACGATATCTAAGGCAATGATCATGAATATAGGCATCACGTCCGTGTCAAGTAGATCAAACGATTACGCATCTACTACTATTACTCCACACATCGACCGACTCCTGCCTGCATCTAGAGTATTAAGTTCATGAAGAACAGAGTAATGCATTAAGTAAGATGACATGATGTAGAGGAATAAACTCAAGCAATATGATGTAAATCCCATCTTTTTATCCATGTGCCTTGTTGCCCCTACTGTCACTGGGAAAGTACACCGCAAGATTGAAGCCAAAGCTAAGTACTTCTCCCATTGCAAGGAAAACCAATCTAGTTAGCCAAACCAAACCGATAGTTCGAAGAGAATTACAAAGATATCAAATCATGCATAAAAGAATTCAGAGAAGATTCAAATAATATTCATAGATAAGCTGATCATAAATCCACAATTAATCGGATCTCAGCAAACACACCGCAAAAGAAGATTACATTGGATAGATCTCCAACAACATCGAGGAGAACATGGTATTGAGAATTAGAGAGAGAGAGAACAAGCCATATAGCTACTAGCTATGGACCCGTAGGTCTGTGGTAAACTACTCACGCTTCATTGGAAGGGCAATAGAGTTGATGTAGAAGCCCTCCGTGATCAATCCCCCTCCGGCAGGGTGCCGGAAAAGGTCCATAGATGGGATCTCATGGGTACAGAAGGTTGCGGCAGTGGAAAAGTGTTTTCGTGGACACTTCTGGTGGTTTGGGAATATATAGGTTGAAGAATTAGGTCAGGAGGGTCACAGGGGGCCCACAAGACAGAGGGGCGCGCCCTCCACCCTTTGTGGCCGCCTCGTGGCTCCTCTGACTTGATCTCCAAGTCTCTTGGGTGTCTTCCGGTCCATGAAAAATCATCGCGAAGGTTTCATTCCCTTTGGTATTCCTTTTCTGCGTAACTCTAAAACAAGGAAAAAACAGAAACTGGCACCGGGCTCTAGGTTAATAGGTTAGTCCCAAAAATAATATGAAATAGCATCTTAATGCATATAAAACATCCAAAACAGATAATATAATAGCATGGAACAATAAGAAATTATAGATATGTTGGAGACATATCAAGCATCCCCAAGCTTAATTCCTGCTCGTCGTCGAGTAGGTAAATGATAAAAACAGAATTTTTGATGTGGAATGCTACCTAACATATTTATCCATGTAATTTTTCTTTATTGTGGCATGAATATTCAAATCCATAAGATTCAAAACAAAAGTTGAATATTGACATAAACACAATAATACTTCAAGCATACTAACAAGGCAATTATGTCTTCTCAAAATAACATGGCCAAAGAAAGCTTATCCCTACAAAATTATATAGTCTGGCTATGCTCCATCTTCATCACACAAAATATTAAAATCATGCACAACCCCTATGACAAGCCAAGCAATTGTTTCATACTTTTGATGTTCTCAAACTTCTTCAACTTTCACGCAATACATGAGCGTGAGCCATGGACATAGCACTATAGGTGGAATAGAATATGGTGGTTGTGGAGAAAACAAAAAGAAGGAGATAGTCTCACATCAAGTAGGCGTATCAACGCGGTATGGAGATGCCCATCAATAGATATCAATGTGAGTGAGTAGAGATTTCCATGCAACGGGTGCACTAGAGCTATACGTTTATGAAAGATCACAAAGAAAACTAAGTGGGTGTGCATCCAACTAGCTTGCTTACGAAGACCTAGGGAAATTTGAGTAAGCCCATCATTGGAATATACAAGCCAAGTTCTATATTGAAAAATTCCCACTAGTATATGAAAGTGATAACATATGAGACTCTCTATCATGAAGATCACGACGCTACTTTGAAGCACAAGTGTGGTATAACGATAGTAGCATTGCCCCTTCTCTATTTTCGCTCATTTTTTTAATTGGGCCTTCTCTCATTTTTTTGGCCTCACTTTTTTTCCGTCCGGAGTCTCATCCTGACTTGTGGGGGAATCATAGTCACCATCATCCTTTCCTCACATGGGACAATGCTCTAATAATGAAGATCATCACACTTTTTTTACTTACAACTCAAGAATTACAACTCGATACTTAGAACAAAATATGACTCTATATGAATGCCTCCGGCGGTGTACCGGGACGTGCAATGAATCAAGAGTGACATGTATGAAAGAATTATGAACGATGGCTTTTCCGCAAATACGATTTCCACTACATGACCATGCAAAGTAATATGACAATGATGAAGCATGTCATAATAAATGGAACGGTGGAAAGTTGCATGGCAATATATCTCGGAATGGCTATGGAAGTGCCATAATAGGTAGTTATGGTGGCTGTTTTGAGGAAGGTATATGGTGGGTGTATGGTACCAGCGAAATTTGCGTGGTACAAGAGAGGCTAGCAATGGTGGAAGGGTGAGAGTGTGTATAATCCATGGATTCAACATTAATCACAAAGAACTCACATACTTATTGCAAAAATCTATTAGTTATCAAAACAAAGTACTACATGCATGCTCCTAGGGGGATAGATTGGTAGGAAAAGACCATCGCTCGTCCCCGACCGCCACTCATAAGGAAGACAATGAATAAATAAATCATGCTCCGACTTCATCACATAATGGTTCACCATACGTGCATGCTACGGGAATCACAAACTTTAACACAAGTATTTCTACAATCCACAATTACTCACTAGCATGACTCTAATATCACCATCTTTATATCTCAAAACAATCATAAGGAATCAAACTTCTCATAGTATTCAATGCACTTTATATGAACGTTTTTTTATACCTCCCTTGGATGTCTATCATATTAGGACTAAAATTATAACCAAAGCAGATTACCATGCTGTTAAGAGACTCTCAAAATAATATGAGTGAAGCATGAGAGTTTAGTAATTTCTATAAAATAAAGCCACCGTCGTGCTCTAAAAAGATATAAGTGAAGCACTAGAGTATTCTAATAAATCACGATTCATGCGTGTCCCTCTCAAAAGGTGTGTACATCACGGATGATTCTGGCAAACTAAAAAGCAAAGACTCAAATAATACAAGACGCTCCAAGCAAAACACATATCATGTGGTGAATAAAAATATAGCCTCAAGTAAAGTTACCAATGGACGAAGACGAAAGAGGGGATGCCTTCCGGGGCATCCCCAAGCTTAGGCTCTTGGTTGTCCTTGAATATTACCTTGGGGTGCCTTGGGAATCCCCAAGCTTAGGCTCTTGCCACTCCTTATTCCATAGTCCATCAAATCCTTACACAAAACTCAACAGAAAATCTCATAAGCTCCGTTAGTATAAGAAAATAAATCACCACTTTTGGTACAGTTGTGAACTCATTCTTTATTTATATTGGTGTAATATCTACTGTATTCCAAATTTTCCATGGTTCATACCCCCCGATACTACCCATAGATTCATCAGAATAAGCAAACAACACATAGAAAACAGAATCTGTCAAAAACAGAACAGTCTGTAGTAATCTATAGCTCTCGAATACTTCTGCAACTCCAAAAGTTCTGAAAAATTAGGACAACCTGAGAAATTTGTTCATTAATATTCTGAAAAAGAATCAATATTTTATCATGTTTCTATTAAAAATGAGAATTGTTTTCCTACCAATCTATCCCCCTAGGAGCATGCATGTGCGCAAAAGTTTCTGTTTTCAGCAAGATCAAATCAACTATCACCGTAAGCCATCCCAAAGGTCTTACTTGGCACAAACACTTATTAAAACACAAAACCACATCTAACCAGAGGCTATATGAATTATTTATTTCAAAACAGAAGCAAAACTCAAAAAACAAAAATCAAATTGGGTTGCCTCCCAACAAGCACTATTGTTTAGCGCCCTTATCTAGGCATAAAAACACAAATAGATCTAGGTATTGTCATCTTTGGTATGCAGTCCATAAGTAGCTCTCATAATAGATTCATGTGGCAATTTAATTTTCTTTATAGGAAAGTGTTCCATGCCCTTCCTTAACGGAAATTCAAATCTAATGTTTCCTTCTTTCATATCAATAATTGCACCAATCGTTCTAAGGAAAGGTTTACCAAGAATATTAGGAAATGTAGGATTGCAATCTATATCAAGAACAATGAAATCTACAGGCACATAATTCCTATTTGAAACAATAAAAACATCATTAATCCTTCCCATAGGTTTCTTAATAGTGGAATCCACGAGATGCAAATTTAAAGACCAATCATCAAATTCACGGAAACCCAACACATCACATAAAGTTTTTGAAATCATGGAAATGCTAGAAGCCAAATAACACAAAGCATGGCACTCATAATCTTAATATTAATAGTAGGTTCCCACTCATCATAAAGTTTTCTAGGGATAGAAAGTTCCAATTCAAGCTTTTCTTCAAAAGATTGCATCATAGCGTCAACGATATGTTTAGTAAAAGCTTTATTTTGATTATAAGCATGAGGAGAATTCAACATGGAATGCAACAAGGAAATACAATCTATTAAAGAACAATTATCATAATTAAATTCCTTGAAATCCAAAAGAGTGGGTTCATTTACTCTTTGAAAGTTTTGACCTCTCCAATCCCACTTTTATCAATTTTTGCATCAAGATCTAAAAACACCGAATCATTGGGATGCCTTTTAACTAAAGTTGACTCATCTCCAGTCCCATCTTTATCAAGATTTATTTTGGAAAGAAAATTCAATAGGAGTCACATCAATCACTTTAAGATCTTCGTCATTATTTTCACGGAAACTAGAAGAACACGTTTTTTACAAACCAATCTCGTTTAGCACGCATCTTAGCGGTTCTTTCTTTGCACTCATCAATGGAAATTCTCATATCCTTGAGAGACTCATTGATATCATGCTTGGGTAGAATAGATCTAAGTTTCAAAGAATTAACATCAAGAGAAATTCTATCCACATTCCTAGCCAAATCATCAATCTTGAGCAATTTTTCTTCAACCAAAGCATTGAAATTCTTTTGCGAACACATAAATTCTTTAATACTATTCTCAAAATCAGAGGGCATCTTATTATAATTTCCATAAGAATTGTTGTAGGAATTACCATAATTATTAGAGGAATTACTAGGAAATGAGCTAGGATTAAAATTACCTCTATACGCGTTATTACAAAAATTGTTCCTACCAACAAAATTCACATCCATAGATTCATTATTAGTTTCAATCAAAGTAGACAAAAGGCATATCATTAGGATCAATAGAATCACTCTTGCTAGCAAATAATTTCATAAATTCATCGATCTTTCCACTCAAAACATTAATCTCTTCAATCACATACACTTTTTTACTAGTGGAAGATCTTTCGGTATGCGATTGAGAATAATTAACCATAATATTATCTAGGAGTTTAGTAGCTTCTCCTAAAGTGATTCCCATCAAATTACCTCCCGCGGCCGAATCTAAAAGATTTCCAGAAGCAAAATTCAATCCGGCATAAATGTTTTGTATAATCATCCACAAATTCAAACCATGAGTAGGGCAATTTTGTATCATCAATTTCATCCTCTCCCAAGATTGTGCAACATGTTCATGATCAAGTTGCTTAAAATTCATAATATCGTTCCTAAGAGAGATGATCTTAGTAGGAGGAAAATACTTGGAAATAAAAGCATCTTTACACTTATTCCATGAATCAATACTATTTTTAGACAAAGATGAACACCAAGTTTTAGCACAATCTCGAAGTGAGAACGAAAATAGCTTCAGTTTAACAATATCATTATCCACATCTTTTTTCTTTTGCATATCACACAACTCCACGAAATCATTAAGATGGGATGCGGCATCTTCACTAGGAAGGACGGAAAATTGATCTTTCATAACAAGATTCAGCAAAGGGGCATTAATTTCATAAGATTCCACACTAGTGGTGGGAGCAATCGGAGTACTAATAAAATCATTGTTATTAGTGTTTGAAAAGTCACACAATTTGGTATTCTCTTGAGCCATCATGACAAAACAAGCAATCCGACATAGGAGCACACAAAAAGCAAATGAAGAAGATGAACGGTAGAGAGGCGAAGAAAAGATAAATCTTTTCGAAAATCATTTCACAAGTGGGGGAGAGGAAAACGAGAGGCGAATGGCGAATAATGTAATGCAAGAGATGAGAGTTTATGATGGGTACTTGGTATGTCTTGAGTTGCCGTAGATCTCCCTGGCAACAACGCCTGAAATTGGCAAGTTGATGGGAGAGAAATCTTGACTCTTGACTTTTCGTAAATCTCCCCGGCAACGCCGCCAGAAATTCTTCCTGCTACTTCTTGAGCTTGAGTTGGTTTTTCCCTTGAAGAGGAAAGGGTGATGCAGCAAAGTAGAGATAACACTACCCAAAAAAGACACATCCGTGACATTTTGGGCCGAATGATTTTTTTTCTGTCATGCTTATGACACTTCTATGACGATAATTGTGGCAAAACCCGGTATCATCATAGATGTGGTGGGCTACTACTTATATGACAAAAAATCATGACAGAAATGGGCTTTTCGTCCTGGGCGGGATGGAGACGCAGCTACATGACATTCTTTGGGCCGTCCATGACGGGAAAAACTGTGGTAGAAGCAAGGGCGAGGAAAATATCGGGGAGTTCCCGGTTACGGTGGGTGGTTTATGACCCACAAGTATAGGGGATCAATTGTAGTTCTTTTCAATAATTAAGAGTGTCGAACCCAACAAGGAGCAGAAGGAAATGACAAGTAGTTTTTAGTAAGGTATTGTCTACAAGTGCTGAAATTGTAAGTAGAGAGTAGTTTGATAGCAAGATAATTTGTAACGAGCAAGTAACGATAATAGTAACAAGTATGCAGCAAGGTAGCCCAATCCTTTTGAGGCAAAGGACAGGCCAAAACGGTCTCTTATAATAAGCGAAGCGTTCTTGAAGTCACTTTCATCATGTTGGTTTGATTTGTGTTCGCTACTTTGATAATTTGATATGTGGGTGGACCGGTTCTTAGGTGCTGTTCTTACTTGAACAAACATCCTACTTATGATTAACCCTCCCGCAAGCATCCGCAACTACGAGAAAACTATTAAGAATAAATTCTAACCATAGCATTAAACTCTAGGATCCAATCGGTCCCTTACGGAATAGTGCATAAACTGGGGTTTCAGTTTTACATCACTCGCAACCCACCATCTATTTACTACTCCACAATGCATTCCCTTAGGCCCAAATATGGTGAAGTGTCATGTAGTCGACGTTCACATAACACCACTAAGGGAATAACAACATACATACTATCAAAATATCGAACACATATCAAGTTCAGATGATTACTTGCAACATGATTTCTCTCGTGACCTCAAGAACAAAAGTAACTACTCAGAAATAATAAACATGCTCGTGATCAGAGGAGTATTAAATAGCATCATGGATCTGAACATATAATCTTCCACCAAATAAACCATATAGTAGTGAACTACAAGATGTAATCAACACAACTAGTCACCCACTAGCACCAATCTATAGTTCCGGTAACAAGATTGAATACAAGAGATGAACTAGGGTTTGAGATGAGATGGTGCTGGTGAAGATGTTGATGGAGACTGCCCTCCCCAAGATGGGAGAGTTGTTGGTGATGATGATTTCCCCCTCCGGGAGGGAAGTTCCCTCGGCAGAATCACTCTGCTGGAGGGCAAAAGTGCTCCTGCCCAAGTTCCGCCTCGAGACGGCGGCGCTCCGTCCCGAAAGTCTCCTCCTTATTTTTTCTAGGTCAAAATGAATTATATACCAAAATATGGGCACCGGAGGTGGGCCGAGGAGGCACAACCCACCAGGGCACGCCTGGGGGCCCTGGCGCGCCCAGGTGGGTTGTGCCCACCTGGTGGCCCCCCTCTGGTGTTTATTGGCTCCAATATTTCTTAAATAATCCTTAAAAAATCTCCATGAAGTTTCAGCTCATTTGGAGTTGTTCAGAACGGGTGGCCTGACGTAGCTTTTCCAGGTCCAGATTTCCCGCTGCCGGAATTCTCCCTCTTGGTGTGTTCCTTGCAAATTATGAGAGAAAAGGCATTAGAATTACTCCAAAAAGCTTTATTGGATAAAAACATTATAAATAACATTAAGAAAACATGATGCAAAATGGACGTATCAAATCCCCCAAGCTTAGACCTCGCTTGTCCTCAAGCGAAAACCAAAATCGAAGAACATGTCCACATGCTTTGAGAGAGAGGTGTCGATAAAAACAAATACGGACATAGAAACATCATGTTGATTATTATAACAGCAACAAAATTTAACATAGGACTTTTATCATAGAACTTGCATCATATACTTCCTATGAATAAGTAACAGTTCATCACACAATCGAAGTATAAAGCAAAAACTCTATTACAAGCAAACAAACTATGTTCTCAGTCAACTTCGCAACTACAATTCATCATCTTTTCAGGAAGAGTCATGTGTCGGAGCCTTTAAAGCAAGTCCACATACTCAACCATCATATAGTCTTCTATGATTGCTAACACTCACCTTCTACCCATGAGCAAAACGTTTCAACCGGGCACATAGAAAGATAGGGGCTTATAGTTTCGCCTCCCAACATACTCACCTCAAGGGTGATGTCAACAATAATAACTCATGCTATCTATATTCAACTGGACATATGTGCCTAGATCTTTCCTCACCACATGATGCTTGCCAAAAGAGAAAATAAAAAGGAATAGAAGGAAAACTTTGACTCTTTCCATAAAAGTAAATAGATAAAAGTAAAAGATAGGTCCTTCGCAGAGGGAAGCAGAGGTTGCCATGCGCTTATTTGTTTGCATGCTCAATCCCTTAGTGCAAGAGAATGTCACGCTTGTATTGCCCCTTAAGATGACAACCTTTATTATGCAGTCTGTCGCTTTTATTCTTTGTCATCCAAGTTCATACAACGCTCAATTTTCTCTTACACTAAATGATGTCACATATTTAGAAGCAATTTTTATTGCCTTTTTGCACCGATGACAACTTACTTGAGGGATCTTGCTCAATCCATAGGTAGGTATGGTGGACACTTGAAAAATATTTGGGTTAAAGGGTTTTTGGATGCACAAGTAGTATCTCTACTCCGTGCGGAATTTTTGGCTAGTAAAGATAGGGGCAAGCACCACATGTTGAAGGATCTATGACAATATGACTTCTATGTGAATATAAACAAACATAAATCATTAAGTTGTCTTCCTTGTCCAATGTCAACAATTTTGGCATATAATATTTTGATGAGGGCTCATAATCACATAAGATTTCTAGGATGGTATATTTATATGTGAATCTTCTCTTCCCTTATTAATTGTTTCATGAGTTTCATCATTGACTAATGCTATGTTTGTCAATCTCTAATAAAATTTTCTTACTTATACTTTTCCTTATGTGGTGCTATCACCTACCATAGGATTAGTATATAATCTTATTGATTTATTTCCTTTATTTTATTTATTTCCTTTCTCTTTTTTCTTTCTTTCTTATTTCTTTTTTCTTTATTTGCAACATGAAAATAAAAAAACAAAAACTCAACTAAACTTTGTTATATAACTTGCACACGATTACAATGATAGATCACTAAGAAAACTTTCAAATAAGAAAGGATCGAACTAAACTTTATTTCATCTAAAGCAAACGATTGAACTAAGATAAATAAAAGTAAAAAAGATAGTGGGATGATACGATACCGGGGCACCTCCCCCAAGCTTGGCGGAAGCCAAGGGGAGTGCCCATACCCGATACTCAGTTCTCCTTTGGTGATGAGGAAGCTGGTGGTGGTGAAGAAGTAGAGGTCTTGTCTTCGGATTTCCGTGGCAGTGGTCCACCATCATAAGAGGAAGAGTGATTCTCACGGGTCCTGCAACTAGCAGCCAAACTCATACCTTTAAACCTCGCCTCATATTCAAAGACTTGGTTCTGGAGGTCATAGATCTGGCTTTGGAGGAAGTTGATTTGCTCGTTGAAGGTGAAGACGATGTCCTTCATGGGCTTGCCATTCACCTTGAGATCACGGAGAGGTCCGTGATCATGAGGTGATTGGCATGGAGTCCACGCTCCACCATCCCATTGCACTAGAAGACATCTTGCTCCAAAGCTTCAAGCCTAGCCTCCACGGTTCCTGTCCCCTTGGGGCAGAGCACATCGCGAAGGTGAAGCACCCCCTCATGCATCTCAATGACCTAAGGGTGCTACACCACCTCTCGCAAATATGGGTTGATGACGTTCTTGAATATCTTGTCCCTGGAGGAGCTTCAAGCAACCATAGTAGATGGGATCTGATAGAAAACAACAAGGAAAAAGAGAACAGAGGATTTTCTTCGCGATACGGTGGTTAACAGGTTCGAGAAATATATATAGATTTTTTTATCTTGGAGGACAAGTATATGGAAGAAAAACGGAGTACGGAAGGTGTCCCAGGTGGGCACAACCCACCTGGGCGCGCCAGGAAAGCTTGGCGCGCCCTGGTGTCTTTTGCCCACCACGGGACGCTTCCTGGTAGTTTCTTTATTTCCAAAATCCTAAAATATTCCAAAAATGATAAAAAATATTTTTGTGGATTGTTCGGAGTCTGTTTACTTACCGTATCACGCACCTCCTTATTTTCACGATTCTGGAATGTTCCAAAAGGACTCTTTTATGTGTTCTTTCGGTGTCAAAGTTTGGATAATATTACTTTCCACATTAATGGGCGTACCTGAGATACAATGCTTTATTCGTTGCCCATTGACAACCTTTGGTTTAGTACCTTCTGAATAATTTATTTTGATGGCTCCAGACCGGTAAACCTCCTCGATGACATATGGGCCTTCCCATTTCGAGAGGAGCTTCCCTGCAAAAAAAATCTAAAATGAGAGTTGTACAAAAGAACATATTCTCTGAATTTAAACTCACACTTTTGGATTCTTTTGTCATGCCATCTTTTAACCTTTTCTTTAAATAACTTTGCATTTTCATATGCTTGGGTTCTCCATTCATCTAATGGGCTAATATCAAATAAACTCTTTTCACCGGCAAGTTTGAAATCATAGTTGAGTTCTTTAACTGCCCAGTATGCTTTATGTTCTAACTCAAGAGGCAAATGACAAGCTTTTCCATAAACCATTTTATACGGAGACATACCCATAAGATCTTTATATGATGTTCTATGAGCCCAAAGTGCATCATCTAATTTCTTAGACCAATTCTCGTTGGTCCTATTAACAGTCTTTTGCAAAACTAATTTTATTTGTCTATTGCTAAGCTCAACTTGAACACTAGACTGAGGATGATAAGGTGATGCAATTCTATGGTTAACATCATACTTAGCAAGCATCTTACGAAAATCACCATGAATAAAGTGTGAACCACCATCAGTCATTAAATATCTAGGGACTCCAAACCTTGGGAAAATAACTTGAGCATTTTAATAGAGGTGTTGTGATCAGCACTACTAGTTGGAATAACTTCTACCCATTTAATAACATAATCAACAGCAACCAAAATGTGTGTATACCCATTAGAAGAAGGAAAAGGTCCCATGTAATCAAATCCCCAAACATCAAATGGTTCAACAGCAAGAGAATAGTTCATAGGCATTTCTTGACGCTTACCAATATTACCTATTCTTTGACATTCATCACAAGATGAGACAAACTTACGGGCATCCTTGAAGAGAGTAGGCCAATAAAACCCAGATCGCAATACCTTGTGAGCAGTTCTATCTCCAGCATGATGCCCTCCATAAGCCTCGGAGTGACATTTCCGTAGGATTTGTCCCAGTCCGTGCTCAGGTACACAACGTCTAATAATACCATCTACTCTTTCTTTATAAAGATGTGGGTCATCCCAAAAGTAATGTCTTAAATCATAGAAGATTTTTTCTTTTGTTGGTATGTAAAGCTAGGTGGTAAATATTTAGCAACAATGTAATTAGCATAGTCAGCATAGCAAGGAGTACTATTAGCAACATTTATTGCAGCTAACTGCTCATCAGGAAAACTATCATCAATAGGTACTGGGTCATCAAGCACATTTTCAAGCCTAGACAAGTTATCAGCTACGGGGTTCTCAACTCCTTTTCTATCAATGATATGTAAATCAAATTCTTTCAACAAGAGAACCCAACGAATAAGTCTAGGTTTAGCATCTTTCTTTTCCATAAAATATTTAATAGCAGCATGGTCTGTGTGAACAGTTACTTTGGAATCAACAATATAAGGTCTAAATTTATCACAAGCAAACACAACTGCTAAGAATTCTTTTTCAGTAGTAGCATAATTTCTTTGAGCACTGTCTAGAGTTTTACTAGCATAATGAATAACATTCAATTTCTTATCAACTCTTTGTCCTAGAACAACACCAACAACATAATCACTAGCATCACAATTTCAAAAGGCAAGTTACAATCAGGTGGTTGAACAATAGGTGCAGTAATTAAGGCTTTCTTGAGTGTTTCAAAGGCTTCAAGACAATCATCATCAAAAACAAAAGGAATACCCTTTTGCAAAAGATTAGTAAGGGGCCTAGAAATTTTAGAAAAGTCTTTGATAAATCTCCTATAGAAACCAGCATGACCTAGGAAACTACGAATACCTTTGATGTCCTTAGGGCATGGCATTTTCTCAATTGCATCAACCTTAGCTTGGTCCACTTCAATACCTCTTTCAGAAATTTTATGACCCAAGACAATGCCTTCATTAACCATGAAGTGCCACTTCTCCCAATTCAAGACAAGATTTGTTTGTTCACATGTCTGCAAAACTCGCTCAAGATTGCTTAAACAATCATCAAAATCCTTCCCATAAATAGAGAAATCATCCATGAAAACCTCAACATCTTTTCACAAAATTCAGAGAATATAGCCATCATGCATCCTTGAAAGGTAGCAGGTGCATTACATAAACCAAAAGGCATACGTCTATAAGCATAGGTTCCAAAAGGACAAGTAAAAGTGGTCTTGTCCTAATCAGGTTGAGAAACAGGTATTTGTGAAAAGCCAGAATATCCATCAAGGAAGCAAAAGTGTGTGTGCTTAGATAATCTTTCAAGCATTTGATCAGTAAAAGGCAAAGGGTAACGATCTTTTCTAGTTGCTTTATTTAATTTTCTAAAATCAATTACCATTCTATAACCTGTAACAATTCTTTGTGGAATAAGTTCATTCTTATCATTAGGAACAACATTAATACCTCCTTCCTTAGGAACACAATGAACATGACTTACCCATCTACTATCAGCTATGGGATAGATTATACCTGCTTCCAGAAGTTTTAGTATTTCCGTTCTTACCACTTCTTTCATCTTCGGATTTAACCAACGTTGGTTATCAACAGCGGGTTTAGCATCAGGTTCCATATTAATTTTGTGCTGACATAGAGTGGGACTAATGCCCTTTAAATCATCAAGAGTATATCCAATAGCAGCCGGTGCTTCCTTAGAACTTTCAATAATCTTTCTTCTTCATGTTCTGAAAGGTTAGCACTGATAATAACATGATATATCTTCTTTTCATCAAGATAAGCATATTTCAAAGTGTCTGGCAATTGTTTTAATTCAAACACAAGATCACCTTTAGGTGGAGGATGACCTCCAAGAGTTTCAATAGGCAAATTGTGTTTAAGCAGAGAACGTTGTTCAAAGAAAACTTTATCTATTTCATTTCTTTCATGCATATGTAAATCATTCTCATGATCTAGCAAATATTGTTCTAAAGGATCAGTAGGTGGTACAACAATAGAAGCAAGACCAATTAATTCATCCTTACTAGGCAATTCTTTTTCATGATGATTTCTACTAAACTTGGAAAAATTAAACTCATGAGACTCATAACCAAAGCTAACACCCACAGTTTGTTTCTTGCAATCCATCTTAGCATTACTGTGTTCAAGAAAGGTCTCATCAAGATAATGGGATGAAGTCATCTTATGGGTAACAAGAACAAGAAAATCAGTAGGATATTTTATTTTCCCACACAAGACTTCAACATTTCTAATAATCCCACAAGGTGATATGGTGTCTCTATTAGCAAGTTTAATAGTAACATCTATGTCTTCTTCTAACTCAGTAGGTGCTATGTCTTTCATAATTTCTTGATATAAAGTGTAAGGAATAACACTCACACTAGCACCCATGTCACATAAACCATGATAACAGTGATCTCCTATTTTAACTGAAATAATAGGCATGCCAACAACATGTCTATGTTTATCTTTTCCATCAAGTTTAGCAATTCTAGCAGCTTCTGCACAAAAGTAAATAACATGCCCATCCACATCCTCTTCTAAGAGATCTTTAACCATAGCAATATTAGGTTCCACTCTAATTTGTTCATCTGGTTTAGGTGTTCTAACATAGCTTTTGTTAACCACAGTTGAAACTTTAGCATGTTCCTTTATCCTAACAGGAAAATGTTGTTTTTCTATATAAGCAGAAGGAACAACTGGATCAACATTATAAAGTATTGTTTCTTCTTTAACTGGTACTGGTTCTTTAATTTCTTGTTTAATAGGTGGGTGATATTTAAACCACTTCTCTTTAGGGAGTTCAACATGAGTAGCAAATGATTCACAAAAGGAGGCTACTATCTCAGAGTCAAGTCCATATTTAGTGCTAAACTTTTGAAAAGCATCGGTATCCATAAAAGATTTAACACAGTCGTACTTCAGTTTTATACCCGACTCTTTACCTTCGTCGAGTTCCCAATCTTCAGAGTTGCGTCTAATTCTTTCCAACAGATCCCACCAGAATTCAGTAGTTTTCTTCATAAAAGAACTAGCACAAGAAGTATCAAGCATGGTTTGATCATTACGAGAAAGCCGAGCATAAAAATTCTGGATAATAATTTCTCTTGAGAGCTCATGATTGGGGCATGAATATAACATTGACTTAAGCCTCCCCCAAGCTAGAGCGATACTTTCTCCTTCACGAGGTCTATATATATATATATATATATATATATATATATATATATATATATATATATATATATATAGGTAAAATGTTTGGGGCACCTAGGTGCCTGGACACCTAGGCCCATTTATGGCAAGCCAATTTTATTAGTGCATGACGTGCAACCAATGAAATAGTAGCTTTTCATTTTTCTTTTGCATGCAGTACTACACTCAACGGCCAATGATTACTTTCCAAAAAATATATTATGTTGATTTCCTAGCAGCAATCCTTTTCCAAATATTATGTTGATGTATTATACCTAATAAAAATATACACATACGTAGGCTACTATATCTAATGAAAATATACACATACCATAAATATTACTTAATGAAAAATATACGTATACCCGTGGTATTATATTTACTAAGAATATAAGCATGCCCGAGGTATTATACCAAAAAAAATTACGGATATACCTCGGGTATCTCAAATACCTACTAACAAGACGAAATAAATATACCCAAAAATTTCATGAGTATGTAGATACCTCGAAAATATCATGAGTATGTACCTAATCTGGTATGTATATATCTAAATGGTGTACGCACTCCAAATCATTGACACGTGCACGAGGTATCAGGTACCTACTAACGAGACACAATGTATTAGGAAATATGATGTTATTAGCTTGACATATACGTGGAGTATCCATACGGTTATTTCCATGTAGGAGTCACGTAGTTAATCCACGTCCAAAATTAGGGAGATATTTATTTCCTTATTGCCGTGGACCAATCAGATTAATACCTCATTAAGAAGGCAAGTAATCACGAATTTAAACAGTGTTAATTGATGGCAGCACTACGGATTCTTTCCAAATATAAGGTACTATAAAGGTGCATGCTTACTATATTAGCACGTATCCTAAAGCAATCTAACGGCGGTACATAAGGTGCCTGGGCTCCTAGGTGTCCCAAACTGTCATCCTATATATATATATATATATATATATATATATATATATATATATATATATATATATATATATAATTCCAATCACGATGAACTAGATGCATAGGATAATTTTTTTGTGGAACTCCAATTTCAAACGGTTCCAATTCCATGATCCAATATCATCGCATAGCCTATACCATGCCAATGCTTTTCCCTTCGAAGATAACGGGAAAATCTTTCTCGTCACCTCATCTCCGGGTAAACCTGCAAGCTTAAATAATCCACAAATTTATTCTACATATATCAAGTGCATATCAGGATGTTCGGTTCCATCTCCTGCATAAGGATTAGCTAGCAGTTGTTCTATCATACCCGAAGGAATTTAATATTCAATATTTTCAGTAGGTGTTGTAGGTTTAGGGGTAGCTAATTGTGGTTCTGGATGAGGCGAAGATACCCCGAACAAACTCCTCAAAGGATTGTTTTCCATAGTAACAAGTGACAATAAATTTCAGCACACTATATAAATGTTTCCTTACCGAATTCCACTTACCAAAGGCGCTTCACTCCCCGGCAACGGTGCAATAAAATAGCCTTGATGACCCACAAGTATAGGGGATCAATTGTAGCTCTTTTCGATAAGTAAGAGTGTCGAATCCAATGAGGAGCAGAAGGAAATGACAAGTAGTTTTCAGTAAGGTATTATCTGCAAGTGCTGAAATTGTAAGTAGTGAGTAGTTTGATAGCAAGATAATTTGTAACGAGCAAGTAACGACAATAGTAAAAAAGTATGCAGCAAGGTATCCCAATCCTTTTGAGGCAAAGGAAAGTCCAAAATGGTCTCTTGTAATAAGCAAAAGCGTTCTTGAGGGTACACGAGAATTTCGTCTAGTCACTTTCATCATGTTGGTTTGATTTGTGTTCGCTCCTTTGATAATTTGATATGTGGGTGGATCGGTGCTTAGGTGATCTTAATGAAAAACCCTCCTACTTATGATTAACCCTCCCGCAAGCATCCGCAACTACGAGAAAAGTAGTAAGAATAAATTCTAACCATAGCATTAAACTCTAGGATCCGATCGGTCCCTTACGGAATAGTGCATAAACTGGGGTTTAAGTTTCTGTCACTCTCGCAACCCACCATCTATTTACTACTCGACAATGCATTCCTTTAGGCCCAAATATGGTGAAGCGTCATGTAGTGGACGTTCACATGACACCACTAAGGGAATAACAACATACATACTATCAAAGTATCGAACACATATCAAGTTCACATGATTACTTGCAACATGATTTCTCCCGTGACCTCAAGAACAAAAGTAGCTACTCAGTTATAATAAACATGCCCATGATCAGAGGAGTATTAAATAGCATCATGGATCTGAACATATAATCTTCCACCAAATAAACCATATAGTAATCAACTACAAGATGTAATCAACACAACTAGTCACCCCCTAGCACCAATCTATAGTTCCGGTAACAAGATTGAATACAAGAGATGAACTAGGGTTTGAGATGAGATGGTGCTGGTGAAGATGTTGATGGAGATTGCCCTCCCCAAGATCTGAGAGTTGTTGGTGATGATGATGACGATGATTTCCCCCTCCGGGAGGGAAGTTCCCCCGGCCGAATCACTCCGCCAGAGGGCAAAAGTGCTCCTGCCCAAGTTCCGCCTAGAGACGGCGGCGCTCCGTCCTGAAAGTCTCCTTATTTTTTCTAGGTCAAAATGACTTATATACCAAAAGATGGGCACCGAAGGTGGGCCGAGGAGGCCACAACCCACCCGGGCGCGCCTGGTGGCCTAGCGCGCCCAGGTGGGTTGTGCCCACCTAGTGGCCCCCCTCTGGTGTTTATTGGCTCCAATATTTCTTAAATAATCCATAAAAGAACTTCGTGAAGTTCAACTCATTTGGAGTTGTGGAGAATAGGTGGCCTAACATCGCTTTTCCAGGTCCAGATTTCTAGCTGCCCGAATTCTCCCTCTTGGTGTGTTCCTTGCAAATTATGAGAGAAAAGGCATTAGAATTACTCCAAAAAGCATTATTATGGATAAAAAATTATGAATAACAGTAAGAAAACATGATGCAAAATGGACGTATCAGTGGTCGGGGCCGAGCGATGCACGGAGGTATTGCGCGTTTCTCTCGTACATGTACGCACGTGGGTGCGAGGCGTTGGGCTCTAATTAAACCCGAGCGAGGCGTTCGCCTACTGAACATGACTGACTGCACTGCAGGCTACGTGTTACTGAACCCGAGCGATTCGATCCCTGGTTGTTAACTGAACCCGATCGAGCGATTCCTTAGCTACTACTGCTAACTGAAGCCGATCGAACCTGCTACCTCTTGATGAATAGTGAGTGTTGTTGGGGGTTGGCTGAACAGTTCCCGGAAGGGGTTGGATGAACAGGACCCCGTGGTAGTAGAGGCCATTGCCGCTGGATGAACAGGACCCCAATCAAGCTGGTTGGGGGTGGATGAACAGGACCCGAATAGTAGCCGATGGAGGGCTGGATGAACAGTAGCCCGTGGAGAGGTGGTTGAATTGTAGATGGTGGAGGAGCGGTGGAGGCTGGATGCACAGGAGCCCGTGGATGAACAGTAGCTGGTGGAGGCAAGAGGGAGATGTCACGGGTGAATTGTCAAAGGTGGAGGCTGGCGGAGGTCGACGGTGGATGAACAATAGCCCGTGGAGGCTGGAGCGAGGCACTAGACGGTGGATGAACAGTAGCTCGTGGAGTCCCGTTCTATGGTACGCTTCACCCCTCCCGATGACATGACCCCCAATTCGACCGTAGGAGGTCGAAGAGAAGTCCATTTCCTCCGTTTTGCGGTACGCCACACCCCTCCCGCATGAGTAGGCGTTCAAGACTCCGCCCGTATGTACGTACGCGGCTATATTTACTTTCTTGCACCCTGGCTATACGTACGTGTACACGATATTGAAGGGACTGCGTGACATGCTACGTCCGTGCCTCTACTACGACACGTGCCTTTCCATACTCGACCATGGTTCATCGCTGCAGCCTGCAGACAGACCGATCGACCAGTATGTATGTACACGTTCACGACCAGACAGACAACACTCAATACGGTTCGACAGGGTGGGTCCCAGCTGTCAGGGAGGTAAGGAGGCACTTCCTTGCATGGGAAGATATAGCCGGTGGGTCCCAGCTATCAGGAGGAGAATCATACTTTTTGCCCGTAATATGGACACACTTCCTTGCGTGCGAAGATGTAGCTGGTGGGTCCCAGCAGTCAAGGGGTAAACGTCTTTGTCATGAAATATGGTGGCCCGTATGGTGGGTCCCTGCTGTCAGGTTGAGGAACCCTTATTTTGCGCGTAATAAGGAGGCAGTTCCTTGTTGCGGCCGTGGACCCAACTGTCAGCCTCTCCACGTCCATTACTCTTCCGATGGAAGTCATTCCTTGACCACATTGACCACGCCGCGTCAAGAGCACCAAGGCGGTGGACGAGGCCTAGGAAGGGGACGACGCGGAGCCGGGGAAGACGCAACAGTGGATGCCCACGCCGAGAGGAGTACGAGGGTTGACTGGTTCCGCTGCGGTGTGAGGCTGCCGTCGCCGCAGAATAACAGGGGTTGAGGGTGAGTAGAGGGATGGCCTGGCCAGTGGTTGGAGTAGGGTGGGGCGGTCAGGCCTACGCAGCAGCAGAGCCGGCCATGGGAGGCAGGAGTAGGCGACACGACCGGCGCTGGTTTGGGCGGCTGGAGCAAGAAGACCAGAGGTTGAAGAAGCACTACGGCCGTTGGATGGACATCGTACGGTCACTTGAGGTAGAATTGTGCATATTGACTAAGTTCACAAAGCCTTTCGTCTGCGTCAACTTAGTAGTCCCACAAGTCAGCCTCCCACTATGGTGGGTCCCAGCTAGCAGGTGGAGTATTCATTTTTTTGTGTAATAAGGAGGCACCTCCTTGCTTGCGAAGATATAGCTAGTGGGTCCAAGCTGTCAGCCGGGGGAATGTTTTTTTCATGAAATACAGAGGCCCTTCCGGTGGGTCCCAGCTGTCAGGTGGAGGAATCATTATTTTGCGCATAATAAGGAGGCATTTCCTTGCAAGCGGTCGTGGACCCAGCTGTTAGGCTCTCCACGTACAATCCTCTTCCGACGGATGTCGTTCGTTGACCACGCCGAATCGAGAGCACCAGGGCGGTGGACGACGACAAGGCCTAGGAAGGGAATGACACGGAGCCACGGAAGACACGACAGTTGTTTCCCAGGCGAAGGGGAGTACGAGGGTTTATTGGTTTTTCTGCCATCGCTGAAGAATAACAACAGGTGTGGGTGAGTAGAGGGATGGCTAGGGCAGCGACTGGGGTGGGGCAGTGAGGCCTGCGCGGCAGCACAACCGACCATGGGAGGAGGGAGCAGGTAGTCCCGCCGGCGCTTGTTTGAGCGGCTGGAGCAGGAAGAGCAGAGATTGAAGAAGCACGGCGGCCGTTGGATGGACATCCAACAGTCACTGCTCTCGTGTGTTGACTAAGTTGACACGGCGTTGCGTGTGCGTCAACCTATAGTAGGCGCAGAAGTCAGCCTCAAATCTGTGGAAAACATCATACAACCCATCTGCCATTATTTCTAATAATTTACAGTGCATTTCCTAACTCTTAAGGTTTTTGTGGAGCCCATATTCTTTTTGTTAGCATTACAGTCCATATTGTGGCCACGGTAAAAAATTATATGAAATTTTACATATTTTGGAGCGGTCCGAACTGTTTTTAATCCCGAAATTTTGAGTTAAATTCACACTAATTTTAAAAATAAATTTATATCAATACAAAAATCAAAAACTTGTCCACGCATAAAAATCAATGAAATTTAAAATCTCGAAATGGAAAAAAATTTGAAACTAATTACCGGTTTGATGTGTTCTAAAAACGCATAGCCCAATTCTCATTACTGATAGCCCATTTTCTGGGCAAGCCGAATGAAGCTCTCCTCGTCTTGAAAGATTTGCAACCCAACAGGGTTGAAAAACCAAGGAGGCCTCGGTTGGGTATTCTGCAGAAGCACACAAAAACTGAGCTAGCCATTTTCACAAAGAAATAAAAACTACTTGGCTGGTCTTGTGGTAAACATAAAAGAAAAGGCTGGCTAGACAGGCCAGAGTGCCCTGCACAAATCAGTTGACACCCTGCTTCCGTTTCAAAAACAAAAATTACTGGGCGAGCTGCTGGGTCCCTCGTGTGAGCCGCTCGTTGTGCAATTCTCTCGTTTATTGACTACGTTGACAATGGCATGGGACTCAGATGACAGAAATCCATTAGGAGGAACAATTTTTTTGCTTGAAATAAGGAGGCACTTGCTTGCGTACTGCCATGACCTTGGTGGGTCCCTACTGTCATCCTCTCCATGTACAATCATCTCCTGATTGTGTATGGGTCAACCTAGTAGGCCCACAAGTCAGCCTCTACACCCGTGGCGGACAAATACAATCCATTTAAAAAAATAACAGCCCATTCCATACGTTCAAATGGAAAGTTCAACATTGAGAGCAAAGTAATAGGTCTGATCCAGATATAGAGTATTGAACTTCCACGTTGACAACCATCATAGCCAAGTTAACTATCTACTCCCACTAATACTCTAGTTGTGTAAAAGTACTAGCTTACTCTTAGCTAACTAGACGATGCCGGCCGCCATCTGCGGTTTACGTTAAACGCTGGCACCGACGTCCTCCGCCTTGCCTCGGACTTGCCAGAAGTGCGATCGGGCACGTTGCTCGTGCGCATTGGCCCTTTCCATGCTGACGTGGTCCACCGAAGCTTCGGCTTATAAGTGGGAAACCCACTTGACGAGTTGGTAGTAAAATTCGGGGTCGCGAACGCGTGCGTGCCCGACAGCCTCCAGGGCTATTTTCCGGGCGCCGACCTCCACGTAGTCGGCCCAGTTGCGGGCGCTCTGCTCGCGACTCAAAGCGTCGGTGCGCTGCTGCTCCTTGCCCCACTAGTGGTGCAAATCGGTGATACGCTACTCCTCCGCCAGGAGGTTGTGCTCCAACAAGTCCTCGTACTCCACATTGCAATCTAAAGACCGATAGAATGCCTCCTCCCTCCATCTTCCTTTCGGTGAAAACCGAACACTAGTTTCGTCGGTGACCGCCTCCGGCGTCGCCTATTGCGGACGGGCGGGGGCATGAGGGACATGGCGAGAGCGAGGATAAGTGCCGAGCGATGTCGGGCCAGTGGGGGCTTATGATGATAGGGCGAGTTGAGTGATGGTGCCACCGGAGAACGTCGGGAACCAGTAATTATAGGCGGAAGGTAGGTGAACCATCGTGTCGCGGGAAACACGACGGTCATCGTGGTCATCGGAATTCAATGCATAAGTAGGCATGGCTTAGCGCGCCAGCTTGCCGTGGAAAACTAGAAAAGCTGAAATTATGACTGTGCTGTCCTGTCCCATTAGTGGTGCGCCCCGTCCGTGCTGGGTCGCACGTCGGCATGACAAAGGAAACGAAAAGGCCCAGATGAGGTGCGTGTGTGATCCGCTAGTTATTCACGAGGATCGAGTCGGTCGGATAGTGTATGTGTAGGATCACAATAGCGGATGAACGTTCACTGGGAGATAAGGCATTTGCAAACGTTTTTGCTGGCAGTTTCCTCAGATTTGCATTGAATTTTTTCCAGAACAGCATGCCAGTTTCTCCAGAGGTAGGCATTTTTATTCAGAAAACAGCCACTTCAGATCTTGTGTCGCAAGTAAAACTGCCAGGAGCGCATTAGTAGGCTAGCTAGTGACCGATCAGTAACTTGTAAACACTGAGCGAACAGAAATAAGGAACTGTTAGTACCTTGTAAACACCGAGAACACATAAATAAGGATCTTGTTGTGCATAGTAGTAAGAGCCGGTCCGTTCGAAATGTTCATACGAGACTCACATGCCTGCCATGGTAATATGTTCACATTAGTAGCCCAAATTCACAACCAACCAGTACGATTCCCATACATAAGATCAACATGTTAATGTAGTTCAAGGATTCACAGATCATATACAAATATGTAGCTACAAAAGCAAAGATATAAAAAAACATTTGTTCTTCCTACTAACATCGATGCTTCTCTAGGCCAACATTCAATACAGAGTGAAAGACAAATTTGTTTGTGAAGTCTACAATACCTCTTGCAAACATAAGTGGTTTCACCAACAGCTGGAACCATGAGAATGAACCACACATGATGCAGGAACATCCATTGCAATATGATTTGGTCTTCTCTCGATCACACGGCGAGACTATTTTCGGAATACAAACTTTAACTTAGGCAAAATGATGCCCATTGTATAATCAGACCAGAGCAATGAAGCACCTAGTCTTGGCCAATATATAGTACAATACTTCTTTTGTGCAGTCCATGAAGTGACTATCCAATCTTTCTGTGTCTATTTTCAAATGGCACTACATGCAGTGACTATACTATTCTCTTGTGCAGTTCCACAAAAATTACGGTCACTTTGTTTGTTTGCCAAATAGCAACGGGCAGACATCTTACTGCACAAATATCAAGCAGCTAGTAAACATATACCCCACCTTGTATTTTTGGTTTAAACACGTCTCGTCCGCTTGTCATTCTATTTTTCATCAGACCAAGGATATCCATGTTCGCAGTGATGGAAGAGGTGAAATCAATACAACCGAATTTGATCATCCAATCATTGAATCATGTCGTGCACCTCCAATGTAGGTCCACTCTGCCAATAAATTCACATGAAAACCACTAATATTACTATCTAATGACAGTACAAGAAGAGTAGCAAGATAGTTGCAAACCATGTACCTTCGTAATGAACAGCTCATAGTGCCACCAATTGGATATAAATGTTTGGAAGAAAACATGCTCCTAATGTTGAACCATTTGGGCTTTTTGTGTAGTTCCACTAAAATCGAGCATCACTGTTTGCATAGATATTGAAAGTGTGATTACTATAAAAGTGGCACTAGTTGAAGCATAGACTCACAAATATAAGCATTCCAATTACTTAATGGGAAAAGATAGCAAGACTGTTTCTAACCACCTGTTTGAAGGAATAATAAGGCAACATCGGCTGATGTCAGGAAGGCATACATATTATTTTATTAAAAACTGAACCATTCCTGACCTTTCCTCTTCTTTTAAGCATATTTTGTGCAGTTCGACTAAAATAAAATGCCATCACCGCCTTGACAATTAAGTGTCACTGTACAAAAAAATGACTTAACATTACATCATGATGTCAAGTATGTAATCGACAGGCATTAGAGACAAACATATAGACCTCCTCCGATAACATAATGAACATTAATTTTAACAAAGGTGTAACTAGCTTTACCGGGATAATTTGAGTGAACTCTACACTCTGTGTTCCTTAATATAAGACGTGTTGACAGTTCAGTTTAAAGTGCCCAGACGTCTAGTATTTAGAAAAACAAGTAGTACTTTTCTTGAGCACATATCTAGGAAAGCTTGCCACACTTTATATATGTCCATACGCTAATGCAAAACCATTTGAATAGTACAAATATACACTAATCCAGTGGCTAGCGCAACAGTAGAGTTGTTTTTTTATTCGGGGTACAGTACAATGGTTTTACTGAACAGATTTCCATAAGCTAGCACTGGAAAATTTATATAAGCATTAACAATACAAAATGTAAAGGTAACAAGTTTCAACATTGGAATACTAGCTGTGCAACAACATTAAACCAAATACAAAAGTCTGAAGGTAACTAGCATTATTAACTAATGACAGTATAAAAAAATTGCAAACCATGTATCTTCAAGGTAAATACATCTCGAACTCGAGGGGACCTCAAAATTGCTATCCCAATCTTGATAATCAATCAAACATAAAAACTTGATCGAACGAATCAAGAGAACATCCGGAGGAGGAGGTGCCCACTCTTGACCTTTCCTCTTGTCTTCATAATTTTTTGTGCAGTTTAACCAAAATAAAATGACTTCAGCGCCTTGGCATTTTGGTGACACTATACAAAAAATTGACTTATCTCATGAAAGTGAGGTATGTCTATAAGCATTAACAATGCAAAAATCTGAAGGTAGTAACAAGTTTCATCGTTGGTATACTGGCTGTGCAACAACATTAGAATGCCTTAGCTGAAAAATCTTGAATACATCGACAATCAACAACTAACCCTAAAATAATCCAATGACATTAAATGGCATTGCTTAAATTTATCGGTGGCATTAGACTGAGTGCGGCATTAGTTAAATGTGGCATCACTTTAGTGGTAGCATTGCTTGTTTACCGCTGGTGTTATACTAACAGCAAAAAGTGGCAATAAGAGCATGGGAGGCCCATTCGGACAGTGGGCGCACCAGTACGATGTACCTCCATGGACGCATAGAGTGGTGAGGGAGGTATGGTTGCCCAGAGCAACAAATATCCATGCAGCATATGTGGATTGCGTCCCATTTTTGTTCTCTTTAGCCACCTTTTTCCTATGTGAGGACAACAAACCGATCGACCTAGTCGTTATCTGTTGAGTTGTCATGCTTTTCTACCCTTTTTCACCCTTTTTCAACCAAGAGACATGAGACTCATTCCTTAGCTACTGATTTTCCCCTTTTCAACCTAGATGCGGGTTCGATGCCTAGTCTCTTGGACAATACTTTCTCCCTTACTTTCCTTAATCAACATAGATATGTATTAATCTGCATGAAGTAGGGTTTCCTTTAATAGTGCAAATTAAGGTTTTTGTCTACGTGACCAGCAGAGCAGAGGATAGCAAATTGGGAAGAAGGTGGAGTGGAAAAAGATCCACACATAGCGACGTGGCAGATGGGGCAATAGAACAAGGGTATGGTTCGAAAAGAGGTAGCATACCTGAGGGTTGGCAGGAAGTGGCTTCGCTCGTGGTCGTCGTCCTCCACACACACTATGGGAATGAGCTTCGGGACGGAGGCCACCCCGCGCAGGCGCTAGGTCTGAGAGGACGGCCTTGTTGTCAGTGCGTGACCTCGCTCACCGACGACGAGTGCGTCAACGGTTCACGTCCTTTTCTTCCCCGGAGGATCTGTGACCACCGGCGAGGAGGAAGAGAGAGGCTACCCTTTTTAGATTTGGAGAGAGGGTGATGGTGTGAGAAGCAAGTGGGCAGCGACAAGCAAGCGCTGAAGCTCCAGCCTATATATCTTTTTTGATACTAGTACTAGAGGTGGAGTAGTGGTAGAGTAGTCTATATTTTCTTTGCATACAGTACCAGTTAGTCATGCTTCAAAACTGAACGGCACGCCATTAAAAAATAAAGTCGAGAAATAACGCGGCACCTCGGGCAACACGGCCATATCGCATTTTGCACGAGAAATGACACACCATGTTTCTTTGACATGTGGTCCCGTTCCAACATATCAGTGAGACGATGGCGAGTCCTGTTGTACAATTTCCGAATGGACGTCTATGTTGGCCGGGGCCCTCTTCATGAACGCGCTGGAGTTGGCCTAAGTGAAGATGCAAGGCAACACGCGTTTCCCTAGCGGCGTGGCAGGCCAACCATGTGGGGGTGCGAAGTGGCTTCGCTCGTGTGGGGGATGTAGGCCATCCCGCGTAGGTGCTAGGTCTGACAGGACGGCCTTGTCGTCAGTGTGTGACCTCTGTGGCAACCGTCCACTCCCCACTAGCCTCTTCGTGTACCGTGGCAACCGTCCACCGCCTCTCCGCCTTTCCCTCCCGATTTGGAACTGCTGTCGCATGCTCTTCCTCCCTCCTCCATTTGCCTTCACCCTTCGTTCTTCCATTGTTTGACCATCTTCTCCATGGAGGGAACAGGCCGGAAACGACCCCGTTATTCTTGCCCTGACCTAAAAGATGACGTGGTGGAGGAACTCATTGATCGGCGCGACGTCATCACCTCGGCTAGCATGGCAGGTTCGTTCAAGACCATTCTCGACTCAACTAATAATATAATTACAAAGAACCCAAGGGTCCAGGAGTGGTTTGATCTCCCCTATCTTCTTTGCCATGACCACCTTTCGTTGGCGCCGCAGACGGCAGAAGCCTCGCCTTGTGCAAGTTGATGCCGCTTGATAATGATACTTGTGATGTTAAGATGCCATCACTTGAGGGTAAGGCTTGGGCAAGCGCAAATGGAGATTGGGTTGTTTATATTGGGTACAACTGCGAGTGGGAACTTGTGAATGTGTACACTCGTCACCGAGTTCCACTTCCAAAAATCTCAAACTTCCCTGAAGTTGAGCACACCAGTATTATATGTACGTTCAAATACAATCATGGTGACCATCGTCTACGGAAGATAGCAATTTTTCGAGTTCCCAATTGCTCTTGGGGTTATAGGAATGCTTGTGTTATCACTATCTTCGACAAGCTTGTTGCCGTCCTTCATACTTCGACTCGATGGATATTTCTCAAAAATCAGTTTCTATACATGGACGTGCACTGTGATGCAATTCAATACGAGGGTCTTGTGTCTGCTGCCACCACTTCTGGCACTATTTTTGCATGGGATCCTTATTGTTTTGGTACGTTTGTCTTCCACTATAATTATAATTGTTTAATTCACCAGTGAGTTAGTATCCCCGTACTAATTAACCTTATTTGTTTCCAAGGTCCTGTCAACATTCCCCCACCGATACTTGGAATTTTTTACTATAACCAAAGGGGAGATGACGATGGTGATGATCACGAGCATGAAGACGAGCAGGACCTACATACTTAGGGGCACCTGGCAACTTATTCTGATGGATCACCTCTTCTTGTCTGTATACAGGGCACTGCTGATGTTACTAAGGAAGCAGGTGTTCTCTCCAATGGTCGCACTCTCCGGACCTATTCCAACATCCGTTGTAGGGTATTCGGGATGGATACTAGTGTGCTAGCGCCATTACCTTCTCCGTGGTTCAGTATTGATAGTCTTGGAGAAAACCCGCTCTTCCTTGGACTAAACTATCCACTGATGGTGAAAGGTGATGCAGCTGCTGTTGGCACAATGTTACTACCTTTTATGAGAAGCAACTGTATCTATAACTCGGACATTGGTATGCTACCCTACCCTGACTATCACAATATGCGTCCTGATATAGGCCGCTTCAGCCCGGATGATGATTCTTGCGTTGGTATCGAGATTGACAATAGCTGGCCCTACCTAGAGAATCACCTCTGGTCCAAACTAAGCGTTTCCAATGCCAAGGATTGGTTGGCCTGAAGTTTATTTCATCGCTTTGTTATTTGTTGTGTGAGAAAAACTTTAGTATTTATAATGTATCCTCGTTGTCGTTTTGGGTTGATGACCTGTTGTATGTAATGCTAAATGATATGCCTATGATAAACTTACTAAATTTATGAATGGCTTTCGAGTCGCTTTTCAGAGTGGGTGCTGCAATGAGGCAAAAAAATTCCCGAAATACATAATTGTACGTGCATTGCAAAAGGTATCGGATGAGTCCAATCAACAATAGTACTACTATTTGTACTAGCTTCACATGCTTCACGTGTCGGGCATGTGTTTTTACTGTAGCTGCGAATCCCATCATCCTAGGTCCTAGGATGAGTCCAATCAACTGTAGAAATTGCATTTTGATGTTTGGGTACAAACTTTCAAAACTGCTGCACTATCTCTATGTCTACTTATACGTAATACAACAAGTTTTAAACTTGAGACCAGCCATCCACCCTCAGAAAGAACACTTTTTAACCTTGCATAGACTCCAGGAAATTTGGCCACAGTGTGAGGTGGGCCATATGTGAATGTGTTCACTGTACCTAACCAGCACCTCGAATCCTCGATATATAGTAGGGTGGGATGGGCCAGCACAAGCATTCACGTCCAGGAGTACGGCACAGGCCACCAGCACGACTTCCATCTGACACCATATTTCTTGGAGTCCGTGCTACAACTATCATTTCAACCTCCTCGTTTCTCTAACTCAGCCATCGCGCGACGGGCAAGGTGGGGGTTTGCCGGTAGTCGGTTTCCTCAACTGCGGTCCCACTTGTAAGGCCAACTCCAGCGCACGACCCCAAACAGACGTCCATTTTGCCTGGATTCTGTCCGTTTGGGTACGGCAATGGGGTCGTGTCCGGGCCATTTCTCGGATGCGGAGGCCGTGCGCCCAACGCGCGAATGCTTCCCGGCCACATCCCGTCCGCGTACATTTTTCTTTGCAAACACATATATTTTTTTCATCATTGATTTTTGGTACATGGAAATACATCACCAAATTTTGACTAGAAAAGCAAGACCAAAGAAAAGAAGAACCACAAGAATACATTTTAGAAGATATCCAACTTCCATAACTGCTCTTGTAAGTTGCATTAGTGCCTTCTCGATGCATTCATTGTTGATCTGCGGAGGCTCGATCTTGTGTGCTTCTTTCTTCTTCGAGTGTAAAGAAGTAGACATTGCTTCCTTGCATCTAGTCTCATGTCTAGCCTCTATTCTAGCAACAAGTGCATTGGTCTCATCTCTAGCCTCTATGCTAGCTAAAAGTGCACGAACATCTACTAAATTGTGCTCTAACAATGTATCGATGTACTCTTCTTCCCAATACCAAAACTTGCATCAATTCTACACAATAAAATTGTAAGTTAGCACAACTAGTCAAATCCGAGAGCACAACCAAAGCTAAAGTAGCAATACCCAATCGGTTGAGCACTTGATGAACACCCATCCGGGATGTTCCGGCGTTGTAGACACGTGGCGCAAGACCTTCTTTGGGTAGTCGTCGCACGTAATGAGTGGCAACCGTGCACCGACGAGCTTTTGGGCCAGCACCGAGCCCGGTCGAGCGCCATTCATGTATCTACCATTGGACCACCGACGGTGTAGATCCGAGCGACTAGAGGAGGAGTCAGTACCTGCATGCGGCCTTGCGGCCTTCCCGGGGCCTTCCGGCCCGGTGCCCGGCCAGTCCATGGTGCAACGCGGCCTCCCACAGCCGGGCGAGCTCAAGCCTGACCGGATCCGCTCCAAATCCAGCCGCTGGGTACGCAAAACAGGTAGCCGTGGTTGGGTAGCTCGAGGGCGTCGAGGGAAAGGGGGCAGGGCGAGCGCGCGTCCGAGCTACACGCGCTGGAGTTGGCCTAAGTGAAGATGCAAGACAACACGCGTTTCCCTAGCGGCATGGCGGGCCAACCATGTGGGGGTGAGAAGTGGCTTCGCTCGTGTGGGGGATGGAGGCCATCCCGCGCGGGCTCTAGGTCTGACAGGATGGCCTTGTCGTTAGTGTGTGACCTCTATGGGAACCGTCCACTCCCCTCTAGCCTCTTCGTGTACCATGGCAACCGTCCACCGCCTCTTCGCCTTTCCCTCTCGATTTGGAACTGCTGTCGCATGCTCTTCCTCCCTCCTCCATTTGCCTTCATCCTTCCTTCTGCCATTGTTCGACCGTCTTCTTCATAAGGAACAGGCCAGAAACGACCCCGTTATTCTTGCCCAGTTCTGAAGATGACGTGGTGGAGGAACTCATTGATCGGTGCGACGTCATCACATCGGCAAGCACGGTAGGTTCGTTCAAGACCATTCTCTACTCATCTAATAACATCATTAAAAAGAACCCAAGGCTCCAGGAGCGGTTTGATCTCCCCTATCTTCTTCGCCATGACCCTGCTCGCTGGCGCGCGGATGACGGAAGCCTCGCCTTGTGCAAGTTGATGTCGCTTGATAATGATACGTGTGATGTTAAGATGCCACCTCTTAAGGATAAGGCCTGGGCAGGCGCAAATGGAGATTGGATTGTTATATTGGGCACAACTGTGAGTGGGAACTTGTGAATGTGTACACTCGTCACCGGGTTCCACTTCCAAAAATCTCAGAGTGCCTAGAGGTTGAGCAGACAGATGGTCTACGTATGTTCAAGTACGATCATGGTGATCGTTGCTCACGTAAGATAGCAATTTGTTGAGTTCCCAGCCGCTCTTGGGATTACACGAACTATCAAGTTGTTGCTATCTTCGACAAGCTTGTTGCCGTCCTTACTTCCATGCCTCCATGGATATTGCTCAAAAATCAGTTTCTGTACACGAATGTGTACCGTGATGCAATTCAATACGAGGGTCTTGTGTTTGCTGCCACCACTCGTGGCACTGTTTTACATGGAATCCTGATGCTTTCGGTACGTTTGTCTTCCACCATAATTATAATTGTTTCATCCTGATACGTCTCCAATGTATCTACTTTTTCTCACGCTTTTCCTCTTGTTTTGGACTCTAATTTGCATGATTTGAATGAAACTAACCCCGACTGACGCTGCTTTCAGCAGAACTACCATGGTGTTGTTTTTGTGCAGAAATAAAAGTTCTCGGAATGGAACGAAACTTCACGAGGAATTTTTATATCATAAATAAGAATTTCTGGAGCCAAGACCAACCAGAGAGGGGCCCCTGGGTGGGCACAACCCACCAGGGCGCGCCCCCTCTCCTGGCGTGCCTAGGTGGGTTGTACCCCCCTGGTGGCCCCGCTGACCCTGAAACCGACGCTATAAATTCCTATTTCTGGAGAAAAAAATCAAGGAGAAAGAATTATCGCGATCCACGAGACGGAGCCGCCGCCAAGCCCTGTTCTTCCTCGGGAGGGCAGATCTGGAGTCCGTTTGGGGCTCCGGAGAGAATGATACCAACCCTTCTCCATCGCCAATTCCATGATGCTCCCCACCGGGAGTGAGTAATTCCTTCATAGGCTCGCTGGTCGGTGAGGAGTTGGATGAGATTCATCAGGTAATCGAGTAAGTTTTGTTAGGGCTTGATCCCTAGTATCCACTATGGTCTGAGATTGATGTTGCTATGACTTTGCTATGCTTAATGCTTGTCACTTTGGGTCCGGGTGCCATGAACTCAGATCTGAACTGTTTATGAATTCATCATTATATCCATGTGTTAGATCCAATCTTGCAAGTTATAGTCACCACAATGTGTTATGTTCCCGTAACCCCGGAGTGACAACAACCGGGACTTCTTTCTGTGCTTACCGTAGTTTGAGGAGCTCATGTATTCACTATGTGTTAATGCTTTGTTCCGGTTCGCTATTAAAAGGAGGCCTTAATATCCCTTAGTTTCCAATATGGAACCCGCTGCCACGGGAGGGTAGGACAAAAGATGTCATGGAAGTTCTTCTAATAAAGCACGGATGACTATTTACGGAATACATGCCTACATTATATCGATGAACTGGAGCTAGTGCCGTATCGCCCTAGGTTATAACTGTCACATGATGAATATCATCCAACAAGTCACCGATCCAATGCCTACGAATTTATCCTATATTGTTTCTGCTAAGTTACTACTGCTATCATCATGTTACACTTGCTACAAAATTACTGCTATCACTGTTACTGTTACCATTGCTGTTGTCACTGCTATCAAAACTATCAAACTACTTTGCTACTGATCCCTTTGCTGTAGATAATTAATCTCCAGGTGTGGTTGAATTGACAACTCAGCTGCTAATACCTTCAAATATTCTTTGGCTCCCCTTGTGTCGAATCTATAAACTTGGGTTGAATACTCTACCCTCGAAAACTGTTGCGATCCCCTATACTTGTGGGTTATCAAGACCTTTTTCTGGCGCCGTTGCAGGGGAGCATAGCTATACTTGTTGAGTCACTTGGGATTATTATCATATTATCATTATGAAGAAGCTGAAGGATCCTAAGACTAAGATATTTCCCTCAAAGACGAGGGGAGGTAAGGAACTGCCGTCCAGTTCTGCTTTAGATTCATCTTCTGTTTTGAGTAAACTTGCATCACCACCACATGCTATTAACTATGCTATGTCACAAGTTATTGATGATGCTACTTCTACTATGAATGATGCATATGATGATGCTAGTACCTTGCTTAATAATGATGATGTGCCACTTGGAGAATTTCTTGATAAACAAATTGCTAAAGTTATACAACAGGATGTTGTTGAATCCGATGATGAGCTTGAAACTGAATCTCCTGAAACACCTGCTAGGACTAGCCTTCCTAGATATGAATTGCCTAAGGTGCCGGAAGGTTATGTTATGAGTGAAGAAACAACTAGAGATATTCTTGCTTCCAATGATAGAGATGATCTAGAGAAATTACTACACAAGTATAAAGAAAAATCTCAAAATGCTAGAATGAAATATGATCCTAAGTTTGCTACTTCACCTATCTTTATTGATGATAAGGATTATGAATTCTCTTTCGACCCAGAGTTAATTACTTTGGTTGAATCTAATCCTTTCCATGGTTATGAAACTGAAATTGTTGTGGCACATCTTACTAAGTTGAATGACATAGCCACCCTTTTTACTCATGATGAGAAAACTCGCTACTACTTTATTGTCAAATTATTTACTTTCTCATTAAAGGGTGGTGCTAAAGCTTGGTACAATACTCTTACTCCTGGTTGTGTGCGTAGTCCTCAGGTTATGATTTATTACTTCTCTGAAAAATATTTCCCAGCTCATAAGAAACAAGCTGCCTTACATGAAATATTTAACTTTGTTCAAACTAAAGTGAGTCTCCCACAAGCTTGGGGGAGGCTTTGCCAGTTACTTAATTCTTTGCCTGATCATCCTCTTAAGAAAAATGAAATACTTGATATCTTCTATAATGGACTAACCGATGCTTCTAGGGACTTCCTAGATAGTTGTGCTGGTTGTGTTTTTAGGGAACGAACTATTGGACAAGCTGAAGAATTATTGAATAATATCATGAAAATTATGACGATTGGAATATTCCTGAACCACCGCCTAAACCCACTCCGAAGAAGAGGGGTATATTATATCTCAGTCCTGAAGATATGCAAGAGGCAAAGAAATCTATGAAGGAAAAAGGTATTAAAGCTGAGGATGTTAAAAATTTACCTCCTGTTGAAGAAATACATGGGCTTAATACACCACCACTACCTACGGTGGTAGAGGTAAATTCTCTATGAAGTTCAATGATAATGACAATCCTCACAATATGCATCCTAGTCAATGCCTTTATGACTTTGAAAACTATATTAGAAAACAAGATCACTTAAATGCCAATGTTATGAAACAATTGAAATATAATTCTGATATGATTGCTCGCTTGAGTGACTTGTTATTTAGAATATCAAATGATGTTAGAGATGTTGGAAAACATGCTTCTATGGTTCAAACTCAGTTAGAACAAGTTGCTAAATCACAAAGAGAATTTGCTTGATGAAATGAATAATAATATGCATGACTTTGCTGTTAGAGTTGCAACTAGAGGAGGTAAAATGACTCAGGAACCACTTTATCCTGAGGGAGACCCAAAAATAATTGAACAAGATTCACAAAGAGCTAGCACTAGTGCACCTAGTCCTTCTAAAAAGAAGAAGAAAAATAAAAATGATAGGACTTTGCATACTTCTAGTGAACCTGAAATAGAAAAACCTCCTGTTAATGACAATGAAACTTCTATCTCACATGCTAAAACTCAGTTTGGTAATGAACACTCACCTAGTGATAATGAAAAATATAATGATGAGGTTCATGAAGACACTCAACTAAACAATGATAAAGAACCAGATAATGATGTTGAGATAGAACCACCTATTGATCTTGATAACCCACAACCTAAGAATAAAAGGTATCATAAAAGAGACTTTGTTGCTAGAAAACACGGTAAAGAAAGAGAACCGTGGGTTCAAAAACCTATGCCTTTTCCACCCAAGTCAACTAAAAAGAAAGATGATGAAGAATTTGAACACTTTGCTGAAATGCTGAGGCCAGTCTTTTTGCGTACTCGCTTGACTGATCTATTACTATATAAATCACGCACTTCCGAGAAATTCTCACGTTAATTAGAGAAAATACAAAAATAATTAACCGTTGATTTGATGGGCCCAAGTTATTACGGCTCAGATTGAAAAAAATATTGAGAAAAATAGAAATTGTAAATTCGTAATAGAAACCAATTCTTTTTCCCCATGCGCTAAATGATACGGCCTCCGTGAGTAGAGTCCAGGAAAAAAGAACTACCAACCCTATATATTCTGATCGCAACTCATATTATCCCTTAAAAAATCAACCTGCTCTCCCTATCCCTTAATTCTCTCTCCCATGTAAACACGATCACTTTTTACCATCTCTCCCCATATCTTCATCTCCGAGTCCCTCTCACGTGTGTTCTCTCTCCTCTCTCTCTCTCAACCATGGAAACTACCAATCTATTGTACTACTCCTACACGATCAATCCTTTCAAAAGAATCATCACGCAGAACTAATCTTCAGACAATATTTCCCTAAAAGAATCTTCACGCAATATTATTCCGATCTTCAAAAAAAGTCTACGGAAATGTTAACGCCCACACGTGTGGGCGTTTGCACATCGCCCACACGCCTCCATCACCATTCATTTTGCCACGTATGAATAGATGACATCAGCAGAATTTTTTTGGTTTTCGCTTAAAAATGTTGTATCTCCTAAATAAAAGCGAACTAAAATCCGTTTTCACCATTAAATCCGTCTCGACGAGATCTTCAAAACTAGACCCCATGTTGATATGTTTCACGAAATTTTTTTGCCGAAGTTGCCACGATGTTTACACTGCAGCTGTTATAGGGCTTAAACTAAAGTTGCCATGTGGCAATTTTAGTTTGTAGATCATGGAAATTTTAGTATTTTGATGATGGCAACTCCAAAGATTTTGACCATGAAAATTATTTTTGTATGAACCATGGCAATTTTACGTGCATGTATCATGGCAATTTTAATTTATGGTTCATGGCAAGTCTAGTTTCTTAATTGCCCGTTTTATAAATATCAAAATTTACTTTTAAATGTAGAAGAAAATAGCTGAAACATATCATAACAACTTCAGTGTAAACATCATGGCAATTCATATGCAATAGACATGGCAACTTTTAATTCAAAAAAAGTTTCATCAAAACATATCAACATGCGATCTAGTTTCGAAGATCTCATCGCGAGGAATTTAATGGTGAAAACGGATTTTCAATCAGATTTTTCGTTTAAGATATAAAACATTTTAAAAACTGAAAATCCAAAAAGATTCCTGCATGCATGCATGCGATGACGTGGCAATCTGTTTACATTAAAGACGTGTGATGCGTCTCCCTTCCTGGCACACGTGTGGCAGTTAGCGCGACCCAAAGTCTAAGGCAATTGTAAAAAAACTATCATACTACTACTGCACGAAACAGTAAAGGAAACTAAGATTTTTTTGCTAAAATATCCCTTGATAATCTCGTAAAAGCGTGCAAAGCAGAAACTCCCTTAAATAACCATGCCTTCATTATCTCCTTAAAACGTGCATCACACAAACTTCCTTTGCATGGATACACATTATTTTGCATGTTCTAAATAGGCAAGTACAGGCAACAACCATTGCGGCGTGCCAAAATTCTTGATTCCCGATCTATTTTCATGGAGGAAATCAGTATCCATGATTTTTGATTGGCTCTGCTGATCAATTTTGAGTCCGTCGAGACGTGCAGTTCTACCTCTTCTCGATCGACATCAGGCCAGTGCAACTTATACTTCTTGATTCCCCATCTATTTTCATGGAGGAAATTAGGATCCACGGTTTATGACGGGCTCTTCTGATCGATTCTGAGTCCGCCTAGACGTGCTCTCGGGTTCTATCCAATTCCCTCTAGGGCTTGAGATCATGCCACCACCAGGTAGCACATCCCACTCCGCCTCTTTTCTCTCCCACAATCTAACATGATTTTTGGTTACATTGACCTCCATTGTGTTTCCAGCAGTGCACGTTCGATCAGGGAGGTTGTGTATGTGCATGATCGGGTCAATCGAGCAGCCTTCTACATGCACATCTCACTGAACAAACTATGTGCTAGCTTCCCAAAGGATCTAATCAAAAAGGAATCAAGCAGATGGAGTCATCATGACGCCACAGCTGGCGATCTGCAACCGGCACCCTGACCGGTTCCACTCAGCGTGCGATGGTGCTGGGTACCTGTGCCCGAACCTATAGGTGCCATTTCTCCTTATGTTGTCCTCCCTGACCTGGGTTACTTCGTGTCTTATTATTCTCTTATCTTCCGTACGTCCATTGCTGATTGTGCACACTGGCCAGCGACTACGTCTGCCCTAACCCAATGGCAAGCAGGTGCTTCCATCAGTAGTAGGGTTGCGTGTGTCCCCTTCCAGAGCATCCACACACAAGTAATATGGGCGCCACTTCTCAGTTGGACCTAGAATTACATCATGAATTATTCGTTTGTGTTAATTTGATCCGTTTCTTGCATTGATCTGGAAAAATGATAGAGGCTAAGAGTATACTTCATGGTGACCATGGTCGGTTAAGGCTGCCGTAGACGAGCAGTTTTCGTACGTTACTGCTGCTACGGTCGATTGCAAGAGAAGCATATCAACATCAAACATGTTTGTCGAGCTACACTATCTTTGTCCACTGATCTGATTGACAATTTGACAATCACAAAGAGTCACACTCCTCAATATATGTACTGCTTTATCGTCTATGTAGACAGTTGTTTATGGATGAAGCCGGGGTCGCAGACACTTGCATGCCTCATGCTAAGTTGTGCATGATAATATATATCTCCCATGACAAACCTTCTTAAACTAACAGCTTCCATTACAAGTTATAAACCTTCTTTTTGTGATCTCATGGTATTCCAACTCTATTGCTCAATACTTATTCCATCATTTGTCCAATTAGTTTTTGTTTTAGTGGTTTATACTTTGAATAATTAGCTACTCTTGGTGCTGCTGTAGATGTGCTTGCATGTTGAATTCTTAGTGTTCTAAGTAGTTTGAATGCTTGCTTTGGCCACTATGTATCCCTATGAGTAGTTGCTATCAATTTCGTAAAGTTTTGTTGAAAATTTTTTGTCACCTCAAAATTTTTATTTTCAGAAAATAATATTGAATAGCATATTAATGCATATAAAACATCCAAAAAGATAATATAATAGCATGGAACAATAAAAAATTATAGATACGTTGGAGACATATCAAGGAGGTGGTTCGTTTAGGGCTGGGGGACTCCGGCTAAGTTAAATAGCTGGATTTGGCCTAGGGCGACTAAGCACATTGGCACCACACGGCGTTCACCCATCCTTACCAGAACCTCCCCCACCCCCCAACACACACACACGCCCACCCACCGGGTGTACATGGTCTTAGTTCATTAAATTAAGCCTATGCGCATATGATCGGTGGATGCACTGGTTGTCATGCACTAACCGTATGTTGTAGGATCCCACACGAAGCAGGTTCCGCCACTGGTGACAACACATATTCGGCTGCCATGATACACAACATCTTCGTAGTACTCCGGCACCAAAGTGGCAGGAGACATGAGTTTCCAACTTGACTCAGTTGGATTGTCCCCTGTGTTTACAGCTATCGCGATGTTAAAAACAGCAAGGACGATGTAGTCTCTTTACCCATACAACTGAGAAGGGGGTTGTGCGATCGCAACCTTCAGCAGCTTTGCAATAACGTTGTTGTACCTGAACTAGTGAGTGCCTTGTAGGTGGAGTGCCTCAAAACATTGTGCCGATATCGGTGGCAGTTGTATGTTTGCGGTGTTGTACATGTTCTGCAAGTGCATTTCGCCTTGCGCATCTTTTTCATGATAACCAGTCCCCGTTCACGCTGAGGCAGTACTTCATCAAATCCTTAAGAAATGAACCAATTTAGTACTTCTTCAAATGCGTAAGCCACAAACTAATTAACTACATAATGAAATCAGCAAGAAATATAAGCGCTCTGCCACTGCAATCCTCGTACCTGTGTCGTGGAATCATAGCCATTTGGAAGATTGTCAAGAATCATCGCCATCATCGGCAGGGACTCCATCGAACTTAGCATACATCATCGTGTATGCTGCCCCGACCCTGTCATGGATGACACGTCATCCTCGAGGACGACGGGCATGTCGATGGCCTTGGCCACCATCGAAGATACTCTTGGTAGGGACTGCACAAGGCTGTACTCAGAGCCAACAACTCTACTGCACTGCAGCATGTCGACGTGCCACAGAGTGTCACATAGTGTGTCGTCCTGCATAGCCCTCAAGGCTATCAGTGCTTCACGACGGGGCGGAGGCAGCTGGGTCACCATGGCTTCATTGTGGTAGGGAAGTAACCGGGGGTCTAGGCTCTCTTAGGCGACTCCAAGGCGATTTTGTGCCGGTGGCCACTCCGGCCCCGGCGGCCACCCTCCTGCCGGGGGCCACTCCGGCCACAGCAGCCACCCTTCACTCAAGATGGCTCCCTTTGCCCTCAACTTTAATCGTGGTAGAAAGTTTCAAGCAGATATGAGATCCAAGTTTGGGCATCCGGTGGTGTTTTCACCTGGTTTTCGTCAACGGGAGTTCACCTTGGTGGTTTCTTTCTGCCGATCAACTTTCAAGCTTGATGTGCACATGCTTAGTGTTTCTCTCATGGCCATGTTTGGTGGATATGCTCAAGGCTTTAGGGTTCATCATTTGAGAGATAGAACTTTCAAGTTTTCAGTTGCTTCAAAATCTGTTGGTTTTGAGATCTACAATAAGGGTAGAATTGTTGAGCAAGATTTTGAGGTGGTTTTTAGCTTGTGGAACTTTGGTGGTCCAAATTGGCATAGGGAAGAAGTTTCTTATTACAGTGAGCTTGATAAGGAGTGGACTTTGGTCGGCAGTCATGGCAAGGCCGTGTCAATCAACTCCGGTGATTGCCGAAGCTACAACTCGGTGGTCAGAGACGGTAGATCGGTCTTTGAGCGATTATCGGATCCCATTCAAGTCAGAGACAATCAAGTGGATACTTTCAAATCGCCTGCTCTTAATTCTGTGTTAAATAGGTCTCATAATGATCCTCAGGTGCCTAAACATGCTAATCATGGCACACACGTTGTGTCTTATGCATGCGGGGGGCAAGGGCACTACGCACGTAACTGCATGGCACCTAATCTACCTGGGCTTTGGCCTTTTCTCCAGTTTAGCACTTTTCCTGGCCCCCCGAGCAGGCCTGGGCCGAGGGTGAGGTGGAGGCCTGATTCAAATGTGCTGGCCCGGCAGTCCCGATTAGGCAGGTCTCGTCATTTAAGGAGCTGCTCAAGGACCTATTTCCAAATTTCCAACCGAGACCACTGCCTGCCTCCTCGCATTCCTCTTCTCTTACCAACTCTGCTTCCACCTCGACGAGCTTGCTGCCTTCTTCACCATCGCCGGTGCGGGCATTGGTGGTCTGCTCCTCGGAAGCACCATCCATGGCCAACATTCCTATATACCTTGCTCCCTTTGTTCCCAATGGTTTTCAGATTCTTGAAGTCGAAGGGCGAACTGGGGTTTCCAGGGCAATATTGCCGCGTCGTCCAAGAAGGCATGAAGATTGGGTGATTGCTACCATTCAGCCGCATCCAAATGAGGTATTTTCCCCAACGTTAGAGAAGTTCTAGAGGAGTTTTTACAAGGTGTGGACCAAGTAGGGTTCAGAGAAATCCAACCATGCCCGTTTGGTGATGTTTTCATCTCTTTCACTAAGCACAATGAGGGTAGGAACTGGCGTAGAATTTAGTTCAATAGAACTTGCTTGTTGCTATTCATTGGAGTTCCATTTGATTACTGTAACACTAAAGACATTGCTGCTACTATTGCCAAGTGGGGTAGAATCATAAGCTGGGAAAGGGAAGATGCTCTGAGAGGGAAAATTTTAGTTAAGGCTAGAGTGACTGATCTCATTGATATCCCAAAAAGCATCAAATGATCTCAAGCAGAGTGTTTTGAAGAGGAATCCTGGACTAGTTCAGTTGAGGTCTTATTAGAAGAAATGCTGGGAGGGGGCCCCTGTTGATGAGGACCCTATTCCACCTCCTGGAGTGGACCCACAACCAGTTCCACAGCATGCCAATGATTTCCCAGGTTTTTAGCCAGTGCCACTTAACAATGAACCAGCTCAGAATGAAGATTGGGATGATTGGGAGGAACAGGAAGAGCAAGGTCACTGGGCATTTCCTCAGGCAAACAATCCAGAACCACCTCAACAGCAAGGAGAACTTTCAATTGTACAAGATGATGGTGCTCCAAACAGCAGCATCCCCACAACAGTGTCAATGTCAGATGGAATTTGGTCTAATACACACTGCTAGTGAGGAGGTTAACCAAGGAGCTCCAGTTAATCATATGGGCATGGGTCTGCAGAATATACTACTTGCATATCAAGCAGAAGGGGAAGAAGATGATGTTCAACCAGCTCATGATAACCTGGTTGTTGTTCCAAGGCCACTGGTGCTACAAACCCCACCAAGAGTGTACCATGATGTGCTCTCATCTTAGTAGCAGTCTCAGGGTAGTAATGAGGAGGCCTAGTTTGGTGGTTGGATGTAAGATGTATTCTGTGGTTGCTGTATTCAGAACATGTTTCATGTCTGACTATGAGACATGGTGGCTTATTTTGTTTCATGGTCTTTTGTCCACTAAGCTTGAATCCTGGATCTGTGTCTTGTACGAGGATGATGAAACTACTCTGCTATCTTTTTGAAATGCCATGTCACATCTTCTCACTTTCTTGCTGGGTCTGCATCTTTTCTCTTGTTGCTTCTTGCATGTCAAGACTGAGTCCTTTACACCACAGAGCTCTAGTTTTGAAATTATAACTCAGCTGGGTATTATACTAGGAGATGGTGCTTGGTATATCAAAACAAATATGCAGCTAGTTTACCATGAATAGAAACAAATCCTAGAATATTTTGAACTGGAATGTTAGGGGTCTGAATGCCCCAGAGCAATAGCTTGCTATTAGGCAAAAAGTTGAGGAAAGTGCTACTGGCATTTTGTGCTTACAAGAAACAAAGAGATAAAATTTTGACCTAGCTTATGTTCACAACTTTTGTCCATAGAGATTCAACAAATTTGAATACTTGCCCTCCATTGGGGCTTCTGGAGGTATCTTGACTGCTTGGAATGGGACTCTTTTTTCTGGAGAAATGCTCTTCCAAAATAAATTCTCCTTAACTATGCAGTTCACTTATAGAACCACTCCCAGGTCTTGGATTCTAACAAACATCTATGGGCCTTGCAACCCTGAAGAAAAAGTGGAATTCATTGTTTTGTTTGCTAATATTCAGATGCCTGATGATGTAGATTGGATTGTCATGGGGGACTTTAATTTCATTAGATCACCTGAGGACAGAAACAGGCCTGGTGGGGATGTCAATCGGATGCTACTATTCAATGAAGCTATTAGTAACTTGGGGTTAATTGAATTACCTCTTAAAGGTAGGCAATTCAGTTGGAGCAACATGCAAGACAATCCACTACTTGAAAAAATGGACTGGTTTTTCACTTCAGAGCTGGATGACAAGCTACCCCGATACCATCGCTCTTCCACTAGCAAAACCCACCTCGGATCATCTCGCCATGTGTAATTAAAATTGGCACAAACATCCCCAAGTCAAGGGTTTTCAGATTTGAGAATTATTGGTTAAAGCACAACTCTTTCAAAGAAATAGTTCAAGCAGCCCGAATATTCTGTTGGCTTTATCAATTCGCCAAGTTCAAAAACTTGAGAAGAGCACTCAAACTTTGGGCTAAAAGTCTGTCTTGTCTTCAAAGGCAGATTGAGGAATTAAATGAATGTATTTTCATGTGGGACTTCTTGGAGGAATACAGAGACCTCACCATGTTTGAGAGCAATTGTAGAAATATGTTGAAAGAATTCTTATTGACAGTTCTCAGCAATCAGAAGATCTATTGGAAGCAGAGAGGCAAAATCAAGGGTGTTAAATTTGGAGATGAAAACACAAAATTCTTTCACACAAAGGCCTCAATTAACCACAGACGTAACAACATTGCCATGCTCCTGACTGAGGACCAAGTGGAAATTACTGATCATGAGGGAAAAGCTGCAATTCTTTGGGAGGCTTTTAAAAAGAGACTAGGACACTCCAATGGCCATACCATGCACTTTGATTTACATGATTTATATGAGAACAGAGTGGATCCACAACTTTTTAAAGATCTTGAGAAGCCTTTCACACAGGAGGAAATTGATGAGGTAGTTAAGAACTTACCACAGACAAATCATCAAGGCCTGATGGATTTAATAATGAGTTTCTCAAAGCCTGCTGGGATATTATCAAAGAGGATGTTATTGCTCTTATGTTGGCCTTTCATGCTAGTAATGTTAATCTAGAGAGCATCAACACTTCTTTTATCACTCTCATCCCAAAAAAGGAAGTCCCAGTCTCTCCTAATGATTTTAGGCCAATATCTTTGCTTAATGGTGTGCTCAAAATCATTACAAAACATCTGGCAAATAGACTACAAAAAGTGATCCTCAAGCTGGTACAGATTAATCAGTATGGATTTCTAAAGAACAGATTGATACAAGATTGTCTTGGTTGGGCTTATGAAAATATTCACCAGTGCCATCGATCAAAAAAAGAAATATTAGTAATCAAGCTGGACTTTGAAAAGGCCTTTGACACTATTGAACACCAAGCTATTATTGACATTCTAAGAGCTAAGGGATTTGGAGAGAAGTGGATATCTTGGATGCAAATACTTTTCACATCTGCTTCATCTGTTGTGATGTTAAATGGAGTGCCAGGAAAAAAAATTATATTGCAGAAGAGGAGTAAGGCAAGGGGACCCTCTTTCACCTTTAATCTTTGTATTGGCAGCTAATCTGCTTCAATCAATTCTGAACAAAGCTATGAGAAGAGATTTAATCACGCCACCACTTCAAGTTAACTCTTTCCCAGAATTCTCCATAGTACAATATGTAGATGATACATTAGTTCTCATGCAAGCTAATGCTAGGCAGTTAGTGTGCCTCAAAGCTCTTCTAAACACCTTTGCATCTGCTACTGGACTAAAGGTTAACTATGGGAAATCGTTCATGGTGCCCATAAATATTACAGAAGACAGAGTTAGCATTTTCACAAACATTCTGCAGTGTGCTAGGGGACACTTTCCTTTTACTTATCCGGGACTCCCATTGGGGATTTATAAACCAACTGTGGAGCAGTGTTTGCCTCTAGTCAATAGAATTTCTAAGAGGATTGCTGGTAGTTATACTTTTATGACTCAGGCAGGGAAGGTGCTGCTAGTTAAATCTGTGCTGGCATCCTTAGCAGTCTACTTTATGTGCTGTTTGGACATTCCTATCACTATAAAACACCAGATCATTAAATATTTGAGGCATTGAATTTGGAGGAGTCCTGACATGGAAGATCGAAGACCAGCACTAGTGGCCTAGCATACAGTTTGTAAACCAAAAAATCAGGATGGTTTAGGAGTCCTAGATATCTTCACACAAAACAAAACTCTGCTCATGAAGAACCTTCAAAATTCTTCAATAGACATGATATTCCTTGGGTAAACCTAATTAGGGAAACTTACTACAACAATGGACACCTCCCAGGGGATCAAAAAGTGGGATCCTTCTGGTGGAAGTCAAACCTGCCCTTATTGATCAGTTTAAAGCTATAGCCAGATGCAATGTGGGTGATGGCAGAAGTGCTCTCTTCTGGGACGATTTGTGGCATCAATATGTTCTCAGACACAAATTTGATCACCTATACTCCTTTGTCAGAGACCCATTCACAAGTGTGCAACAAGTGATCAACACAGAATATCTTAAAGATCTTTTCCACCTGCCTCTGACTACACAAGCATATGAGGAGTTCTTACAAACGGAAGACATCTGCATTTCTTTAAGGCAATCTGAGTACTTGGATGCAATGGATACATGGAGTTACATACGGGGAAATGAATTTTATTCCTCAATGAAATCCTATAATGTGCTGATTGGTCACAAACAAACTCCACCTCACTTCTCCTGGATTTGGAAAAGCTCTTGCCAACCTAAGCACAAACTATTCTTCTGGATGTTACTACATGATAGAGTAAACACAAGGAACCTTTTAAGAAGGAAAAACTTTGAATTGGAAGTTTATAATTGTGCAGTCAGGGATTGCCAGCAAGAAGAAACTTTGCATCACCTATTTTGGGGGTGTCCTTTTGCAATCAGATGTTGGGATTTTATGTGTCCCACCAGAACACCAAATCTGTCTATACTGGAAGCTTATCAAGACCTCAAAGACAGGCTTAACTACCCTTTCTTCATGGAGATCATCATATTGGGATCATGGGCCATTTGGATATCCAGAAACAACAAAATCTTTGAGAATATCACACCATCTTTTCGAGGATGGGAATTCATATTCACAGAGGAGCTCAAACTTCTTAAATACAGGATGAAGAAGAAATATGAAGTGCAATTCTTTGCTTGGTTGGATACCTTGTTGTAATTATCTTTTCTAGCTGTTCTTTTTTCTAGGTTGCTTGTAGCTCCTTTCTTAGCTCTTTTTTTGTACTTTCTTTCTTCTTTCTTTTGTTTTCTTTGGGCTTAGCTCAAGCCCTTCAGACTCCTTCTTTGTTTCTGCCTTATTATTTTAATAAAAGTTGCAGTGGGGTGTTACCCTACTGTTTATAGTCAAAAAAGGAAGATGGGGTAGGAGCAACCACTAGATTGAGGATACAGTTGTGGGGGTGTGGAAGTGCCTACCCGTTTCATCTTCTCTAAACTATCGGAGACTCCGAGAAGTACATTCCGAGTAAGTATTGGGTGTGTTAGGTGCGCTCGCGTTGCACATATTGAAAAACTCTGATGGCTATGTCCCACATACTGAATAACCATCGAAACACTGATGCTATGTAAACACCAAGCCAGCAGCAGGTCTCCCACCTCTTGAAACATAAGATGAAATGGTGTCGTTGGGCCACGATAGCAATTCCTTTGATGGAGTGGACTTCAAAGCCGCCGGGATCAACATGAGTACATATTTGGCCTTCTTTATTACCCGCAATCGATCTATGTTTCCTCTCGCTATAGCGAAGAGCGTTTCATCAGATCCAGTCCAACTTGTTCCTGTTGCTAGATTCCCGATACCATACCCGACGATAGCTATTGTGGATTAGAGGACAATGCGGACGTATGTTGCCATCACAAACAGAGATCTAACAGGTTCATCGCGTTCCAGGGCACCAACACTGGGAAGAGGTTCATCACTTTGCGGGAACAAAGTGAGGCAAAAATTGTTGACTGTAAACTAATATTTCCAAAAGCTTTGTTTCATAGGTTTTTCCCTGTATTGGTAATGCAGGAAGGGAACCATTGCAGATTCTTGGAATGGAAGGACAAAGAGTGGCCAGATAGCATGAAGAGAGCTCTCATTGCAATATGGAATTTGTATGACAAGGAGAAAAGTGCAAGATCTGTAGACAAGCTTGAGAGCGCCAGGGACTACATTAAGCTTATCACACGGAAGCGGAAGCACCAAGCATCTATGCAGAAGAAGCTACAAAATGAGGTTGTCAAGGTGCAGGACGAGTTAAAGACAACTATACAAAAGCTAGGTGATGCAAAACATGAGTTGATCCAACTTAAGTCGGAATTACATCCGAAGAACCTGGCTACGATGACAGCCATCAACATGCACAAGGTGTTGCGAGTTAAGGCTGAGCAGGAGAGGGATAAGCTGAAGGACGAGAAGCACGATCCTGAGCAGCAACTTGCGCATCTGGTCATAGAAGAGTCCATTGCAAGGGGAAAGGTTATGAAGATTACAGAAATTTGTGGCATAGACTACGCCTTTCCCTATGCAAACTCAAGAAAATTGTAATAATGGCAGGAAACATGGCTGACCGATCTACCAGTTCACAAAAGTTGGAATGTGCAAAGGAAGCATGAATTTAACATTCTTACACTCATAACAGCGTGACCACAATTTACTCATTACAAACACGTTGGATTCTCTTGAGCTTCTCCTTGTTTTGTTCCCCTGATTTCATGAGATCGTTGATTACGTACTCAAGATTCTTCTTCTCAGCCCTCAACTCCTGTACTTTGTTTTTCAATGCGTACATACTTTCGCGTAACTTATGCAGCTCTTCCGGCTCAAAAGCTTCTCTATCTTTTGATTCACTTAGCTTCTCCACATCAGCTTGAAGCTCAGTCAGTACAATTTGCATTTGTCTATTCTCTTGCGCAAACAAAGAATTCCATCGTTCCTTTAGCTCACTCTCCTTCCTTGTAACGTCCAGAATGTGTGTGTAACCGTCCCGTAACTCATTAATAGCCTTTTTAAAATTGGAAGGCCACGATTCATCAACCAACTTTGCAACCTCCCGACGACCGTTGTTCTGTGTCATCATGATGTAGGGATTGTAATACAAAGCAAAGCATTGCACAACTTGTATTCTAAGTTGTAAATGACAAGACTTTGGCAATGAGGTGGACTCACGCAAACCGTCGAAGCACCACCGTATGTGTTCCTATGGTACCTGGTTGGATTGGATGCATCAAATTCACAAGACGTCCCAATTCCCATTCCATGGACGAGTCATCATGGATCTGCGATGGGTTGGACGAAACATCAAATTAGAGTAGTCTCTGCCTCTATCCTGCATTGTTGCTTACACCTGGATAGAAATAACGTGACGTGTTCACCTCGATGTTGCGCGCTTCATCACCGCTGCTATTGTCTCCATTGTTCCACGAAACCATGGTGATCCGTATAGCCGCTGGACGAGGCAGTAGGGGCTTGAAGCATGAGTATGTGTTTCTATGAGTGCATTGGTGGGTGGGTGGGAGCGGGTGGAAAGGGCTGGGACGGGGGGTGTCGGGGGAAAGGGGATTGGCCGGGTCAGCACATATCGATTTCTTATGTAAATTTGGCGGCGGCACCCATTAAGACGCCGCAATGGCGTGTTTGCGAAAGGTGCCACATGAGACCACAAGCCCACCAAGCCTACACTTGCATGGGTCGCTGTCGGAGTAATGAACCACGGGTAGCCTACCCCGAGTCCCTGAGCATTTCAAGACATTGGGCCGGCCGCGCCCCTCAAGCATCAAGGATGAAGCGCCGCCTTCTGGTGGCCGGCTGGCTCATATGTACGGTTGCCGGAAGACGGCCTGGCACCAGCAGACGGCCCCAAGACAGACCGACTCCTAGCAGGCGGCCTCTAGAGAGGCCGAATCCTAGCAGGCAGCCCACGACACCCTCAAAGTCTGCACCCCCATTAAGAAGACGAGACAAGATGTAACTACAGTGTAGCCTATCACCCCCTTATCTAGGGCACGGTGTGGCCACAGTGCTTCGTACTGGCGGAGATCTCCGCACGACGCGGCACTGTTGCCACTCCACCCTTGACGTCACTCCTATCAGGCGGAGCCCTGCTCCCACGATGGCCTGTTGGTATGGCCTACAGGCGGTGGGCCCTACCAGGCAGCGAGAGCTCGGAAGGCGGCAGAAGCCTGACCACTCGGACCCGAAGGAGGCTGGCCTTTAGCAGGCGGCCCACTCATCCCTCAGAGTCTGTGCGCCATTAATGAGATGAGAGACGGTGTGGCTACATGATCTCCCACCAGACGGCGGGACTGTAGCCCCCCGACCAAGAATGCGTCATTAGAACTACGGCTACAATAACAAGCAGCCGGCCAGACCCGCAAGTGGCGGAGGCGGCCTGTCAGCTCCGCACCAGACCAGTCGGCGGGGCCCACCAGGCGGCGGGCCCCAGCGCCGGTGGGGCTGATACGTCTCCAACGTATCTATAATTTTTGATTGCTCCATGATATATTATCTACTGTTTTAGGCAATATTGGGCTTTATTATCCACTTTTATATTATTTTTGGGACTAACCTATTAACCGGAGGCCCAGCCTGATTCTTTGCTTTTATGCCTATTTCTGTTTCGAGGAAAAGGAATATCAGACGGAGTCAAAACGGAACGAAATCAACTGGAGAAGTTATTTTTGGAAGGAAACCCACCTGATGGACTTGGACCCCACGTCAGAAGATACGGGAGGTGCTCACGAGGGTGGGGGCGCGCCCCCTGCCTCGTGGGGCCCCCGTAGCTCCACCCACGTACTCCTTTCACCCATATATACCTACGTACCCTAAAACTTCCAGACCGGAAGATAGATCGGGAGTTCCGCTGCCGCAAGCCTCTGTAGCCACCAAAAACCTCTCGGGAGCCCGTTCTGGCACCCTGCCGGAGGGGAAACCCTCACCGGTGGCCATCTTCATCATCCCGGCGCTATCCATGATGAGGAGGGAGTAGTTCACCCTCGGGGCTGAGGGTATGTACCAGTAGCTATGTGTTTGATCTCTCTCTCTCTCTCTCGTGTTCCCTCTATGGCACGATCTTGATGTATCCCGAGCTTTGCTATTGTAGTTGGATCTTATGTTTCTTCTCCCCCTCTACTCTCTTGTGATGAATTGAGTTCCCCCTTTGAAGTTATCTTATCGGATTGAGTCTTTTATGAGAACACTTGATGTATGTCTTGCCGTGTTTATCCGTGGTGACAATGGGATATCATGTGCCATTTGATGTATGTTTTGGTGACCAACTTGCGGGTTCCGCCCATGAACCTATGCATAGGGGTTGGCACACGTTCTTGACTCTCCGGTAGAAGCTTTGGGGCACTCTTTGAAGTACTTTGTGTTGGTTGGATGAATCTGAGATTGTGTGATGCATATCGTATAATCATGCCCACGGATACTTGAGGTGACAATGGAGTATCTAGGTGACATTAGGGTTTTGGTTGATTTGTATCTTAAGGTGTTATTCTAGTACGAACTCTAGGGCTGTTTGTGACACTTATAGGAATAGCCCACGGATTGATTGGAAAAAATAACTTTGAGGTGGTTTCATACCCTACCATAATCTCTACGTTTGTTCTCCGCTATTAGTGGCTTTGGAGTGACTCTTTGTTGCATGTTGAGGGATTGTTATATGATCTATCTATGTTATTATTGTTGATACAACTTGCACTAGTGAAAGTATGAACCCTAGGCCTTGTTTCCTATCATTGCAATATTGTTTACGCTCACTTTTACCATTAGTTACCTTGCTGTTTTTATTATTTCAGATTACAAAAACCTATATCTACCATCCATATTGCACTTGTATCACCATCTCTTCACTTGAACTAGTGCACCTATAAAATTTACCATTGTATTGGGTGTGTTGGGGACACAAGAGACTCTTTGTTATTTAGTTGCAGGGTTGCTTGAGAGAGACTATCTTCATCCTACGCCTCCCACAGATTGATAAACCTTAGGTCATCCACTTGAGGGAAATTTGCTACTGTCCTACAAACCTCTGCACTTGGAGGCCCAATAACGTCTACAAGAAGAAGGTTGCGTAGTAGACATCAAGCTCTTTTCTGGCGCCGTTGTCGGGGAGGTTAGTAGTTGAAGGTATATCTTTAGATCTTGCAATCGAATCTTTTTGTTTCTTGTTTTAGCACTAGTCTAGTTTATAAAAGAAAACTACCAAAAAAAATGGAATTTAGTTTGTCTCATACGCTTCACCTTTTTAACATCTTTCGTGAGTATGATGGAAAGGAAAATTGTGCCAAAGTGTTAGAAGAAGAATGCATTAAAATATTTGGCACTAAATATTTGAATCATGAGCATGATTGCAATGTTGTTAGTATGAAATCCTTGAATATCCATGATGCTAATGATATGCAAAGCCACAAGCTTGGGGAAGCTATGTTTGATGAAGATGATATTTTTTATCCCCCAAGCTTTGATGAGAAAATTTAATATGATGAAAGCATGCCTCCTATCTATGATGATTATTGTGATGACACGTATGCTATAAAGAATAATGATAACCATGAAACTTGTCATCTTGATCTTAATTTTCAATCACGTGATGATATTTTGTTGAGTTTGCTCCCACTACTATTCCGAATGAGAAGAATTTTGCTTACGTGGAGAGCAGTAAAATTTCTATGCAAGTAGATCATGAAAAGAATGCTTTAGGTGCTGGTTATATTGTTGAATTCATTCATGATGCTACTGAAAATTATTATGAGGGAGGAATATATGCTTGTAGGAATTGCAATAATATCAAGTTTCCTCTCTATGTGCTTAAAGTTTTGAAGTTATGCTTGTTTAGCCTTCCTATGCTAGTTGATTATTGTTCCCATCAGTTGTTTGCTCACAAAATCCCTATGCATAGGAAGTGAGTTAGACTTAAATGTGCTAGTCATATTCTTCATGATGCTCTCTTTATGTTTCAATTCCTATCTTTTATGTGAGCATCATTGAAATCATCATGCCTAGCTAGGGGCGTTAAACGATAGCGCTTGTTGGGAGGCAACCCAATTTTATTTTATTTTCTTGCTTTTTGGTTCTGCTTAGTAATAAATAATCCATCTAGCTTCTGGTTAGATGTGTTTTCATGTTTTAATTAGTGTTTGTGCCAAGTAGAACCTTTGGGAAGACTTGGGTCAAGTCTTTATGATCATGCTGTAAAAAACAGAAACTTTAGCGCTCACGAAATTAGCTAGAATTTTTTACTGGGGAGTGATATTTAGTTGATTCTTTTGCAGCTGATTACTAGACAAATTCCTCAGGTCCACCAATTTATTTTCGAATTTTTGGAGTTCTAGAAGTTTGCGTTTGATACAGATTACTACAGACTGTTCTGTTTTTGACAGATTCTGTTTTCATTGTGTTGTTTGCTTATTTTGATGAATCTGTGGCTAGTAAAATAGTTTATAAACCATAGATAATTTGGAATACAGAAGGTTCAACACCAATATAAATAAAGAATGAGTTCATTACAGTAGCTTGAAGTGGTGTTTTGTTTTCTTTCGCTAACGGAGCTCACGAGTTTTCTGTTAAGTTTTGTGTTGTGAAGTTTTCAAGTTTTGGGTAAAGATTCGATGGACTATGGAATAAGGAGTGGCAAGAACCTAAGCTTGGGGATTCCCAAGGCACCACAAGGTAATATTCAAGGATAACCAAGCTTCTAAGCTTGGGGATGCCCCGGAAGGCATCCCCTCTTTCGTTTTCGTTCATCGGTAACTTTACTTGGAGCTATATTTTTATTCACCACATGATATGTGTTTTGCTTGGAGCGTCATTTTACTTTGTTAGTTTTTTCTTGCTGTTATTTAGAATAATGTTTTGCATCTTTAGTTTCAATAAAAAAAGTCAAGGATAACCTTTGCCATGCTTATTTTGCAAGTATACATGTTGCTTTTTGAAAACAGAAAGTTTACCGCTGTTGAAAAAATTCTCTAGAAAAGTCATAGAGTGGTATAATGTTGAATCTTTTTGCATATTGAGCTCTGATAAATTTATTACAGTGGGAATTTTAGTTCATAATTTTTGGAGTTAGGGAAGTATTGATAGTCTTGCATTATTTACAGACTGTACTGTTTTGGCAGATTGCTGTTATGTTTGCATTGTTTGCATATGTTTGCTTGTTTAATGATTCTATTTGAGGATAGGAGTATTAAATATGCAGATGAATTTAGTATGCAATGTTGAAGAATAATTTTAGTGATTTTTTACAGTAGAAAATGATAAGGTTTTGCATTGGTTTATACTAACCTATCTGACGAGTTTTTGTTGAGTTTGTTGTGGATGAAGCTTTTGATAAAAAGAAGAGAAACCGTGATATGAGAGGAATTAAGGAGACACAAAAGTTCAAGCTTGGGGATGCCCAAGGCACCCCAAGATAATATTTCAAGAAGTCTCATGCATCTAAGCTTGGGGATGCCCCGGCAGGCATCCCACCTTTCTTCTTCAACAACTATCGGTTAGTATCGGTTGAGCTTAAGTTTTTGCTTCTTCACATGAGTTGTGCTATCCTTGCAATGTAGTTTTCTTTAGCTTTGATTTCTGTTTGAATAAAGTATCAAGATCTGAAATTATTAAATGAGAGAGAGTCTTTGCAAAGTTGCATAATTATTTAGCTACTCATTGATCTTCACTTATATCTTTCGGAGTAGTTTGTTGTTGCTCTAGTGCTTCACTTATATCTTTTAGAGCATGGTGGTAGTTTTATTTTGGAGAAATAGTTGAACTCTCATGCTTCACTTAGATTATTTTGAGAGTCGTTAATAGCATGGTAATTTGCTTAATGTTAATATACTTAGTGTACAAGATATGTGAAACTTTCTTTTTGAGTGAATTGAATACTAAGATAAGTTTGATGCTTGATAATTGTTTTGAGATATGGAGGTGATAATATCAAAGTCGTGCTAGTTGATAATTGTGAATTTGAGAAATACTTGTGTTGAAGTTTGCAAGTCCCGTAGCATGCACGTATGGTTAAAGTTGTGTAACAAATTTGAAACATGAAGTGTACCTGGCTTGTGCATCCTTATGAGTGGCGGTCGGGGACGAGCGATGGTCTTTTCCTACCAATCTATCCCCCTAGGAGCATGCGCGTAGTACTTGATATTTGATGGCTTCTAAATTTTTGCAATAAGTATATGAGTTCTTTTGACTAATGTTGAGTCCATGGATTATACGCACTCTCACCTTTCCGCCTTTGCTAGCCTCTTCGATGCCGTGCATTGCCCTTTCTCACCTTGAGAGTTGGTGCAAACTTCACGGTGCATCCAAACCCCGTGATACGATACGCTCTATCACACATAAACCTCCTTATATCTTCCTCAAAACAGTCACCATACCTACCTATCATGGCATTTCCATAGCCATTCCGAGATATATTGCCATGCAACTTCCATCATCATTATTATGACATACATTACTTTTGTCATATTGCCATTGCATGATCATGTAGTTGACATCGTATTTGTGGCAAAGCCACCATGCATTATTTTCCATACATGTCACTCTTGATTCATTGCACCATCCTGCACACCGCCGGGGCATTCATATAGAGTCATATTTTGTTCTAAGTTTCGAGTTGTAATTGTTGAGTTGTAAGAGAAATAAAAGTGTGATGATCATCATTATTAGAGCATTGTCCCAAGTGAGGAAAGGATGATGGAGACTATGATTCCCCCATAAGTCAGGATGAGACTCCGGACGAAAAAAAAGCAAGGCCAAAAAAATGAGAGAAAAAGAGAGAAGGGACAGTGCTACTATCCTTTTACCACACTTGTGCTTCAAAGTAGCACCAAGATCTTCATGATAGAGAGTCTCTCATTTTGTCACTTTCATTTACTAGTGGGAATTTTTCATTATGGAACTTGGCTTGTATATTCCAATGATGGGCTTCCTCAAATTGCCCTAGGTCTTCGTGAGCAAGCAAGTTGGATGCACACCCACTTAGTTTCTTTTGTAGAGCTTTCATATACTTATAGCTCTAGTGCATCCGTTGCATGGCAATCCCTACTCCTCATGTTGACATCAATTGATGGGCATCTCCATATCCCGTTGATTAGCCTCGTCAATGTGAGACTTTCTCCTTTTTTTTGTCTTCTCCACACAATCCCATCATCATATTCTATTCCACCCTTAGTGTTATATCCATGCCTCGCGCTCATGTATTGCGTGAAGGTTGAAAAAGTTTGAGATTATTTGAGTATGAAACAATTCCTTGGCTTGTCATTGGGGGTATAGAAGTTGGGAACATCTTTGTGTGACGAAAATGAAGCATAGCCTAACTATATGATTTTATAGGTATGAACTTTCTTTTGCCATGTTATTTTGAGAAGACATGATTGCTTTGATTAGTATGCTTGAAGTATTATTATTTTTTATGTCAATATGAACTTTTGTCTTGAATCTTCCAGATCTGAATATTCATATCACAATTAAGAAGAATTACATTGAAACTATGCCAAGTAGCACTCCGCATCAAAAATTATCTTTTTATCATTTACCTACTCGAGGACTAGCAGGAATTAAGCTTGGGGATGCTTGATACGTCTCCAACGTATCTATAATTTTTGATTGCTCCATGCTATATTATCTACTGTTTTAGGCAATATTGGGCTTTATTATCCACTTTTATATTATTTTTGTGACTAACCTATTAACCGGAGGCCCAGCCCAGATTTGCTGTTTTATGCCTATTTCATAGTTTCGATTAAAAGGAATATCGACGAGTCAAAACGAACGAAATCAACTGGAGACGGTATTTTTGGACGTAAACCCACCTGATGGACTTGGACTCCACGCCAGACGACACGGGAGGTGCTCACGAGGTGGGGGCGCGCCACCCCTCGGGCGCGCCGCCTCATGGGGCCCCGTAGCTCCACCGACGCATTCTTTCACCCATATATACCTACGTACCTTAAAACTTCCAGAACGGAAGATAGATCAGGAGTTTCGCCGCAAGCCTCTCAGAGCCACCAAAACCTCCTGGGAGCCCGTTCGGCACCGCCGAGGGGAGGAACCCTCACCGTGGCCATCTTCATCATCCCAGCGCTATCCATGACGAGGAGGGAGTAGTTCACCCTCGGGCTGAGGGTATGTACCAAGAGCTATGTGTTTGATCTCTCTCTCTCTCGTGTTCTCTCTCGTGTTCCTCTATGGCACGATCTTGATGTATCCGAGCTTTGCTATTGTAGTTGGATCTTATGTTTCTTCTCCCCCTCTACTCTCTTGTGATGAATTGACTTCCCCCTTTGAAGTTATCTTATCGGATTGAGTCTTTTATGAGAACACTTGATGTATGTCTTGCCGTGTTTATCCGTGGTGACAATGGGATATCATGTGCCACTTGATGTATGTTTTGGTGACCAACTTGCGGGTTCCGCCCATGAACCTATGCATAGGGGTTGGCACGTTCTTGACTCTCCGGTAGAAGCTTTGGGGCACTCTTTGAAGTACTTTGTGTTGGTTGGATGAATCTGAGATTGTGTGATGCATATCGTATAATCATGCCCACGGATACTTGAGGTGACAATGGAGTATCTAGGTGACATTAGGGTTTTGGTTGATTTGTATCTTAAGGTGTTATTCTAGTACGAACTCTAGGGCTGTTTGTGACACTTATAGGAATAGCCCACCGGATTGGTTGGAAAGAATAACTTTGAGGTGGTTTCGTACCCTACCATAATCTCTACGTTTGTTCTCCGCTATTAGTGGCTTTGGAGTGACTCTTTGTTGCATGTTGAGGGATTGTTATATGATCTATCTATGTTATTATTGTTGAGAGAACTTGCACTAGTGAAAGTATGAACCCTAGGCCTTGTTTCCTATCATTGCAATACCGTTTACGCTCACTTTTACCATTAGTTACCTTGCTATTTTTATTATTTCAGATTACAAAAACTTATATCTACCATCCATATTGCACTTGTATCACCCTCTCTTTGCCGAACTAGTGCACCTATACAATTTACCATTGTATTGGGTGTGTTGGGGACACAAGAGACTCTTTGTTATTTGGTTGCAGGGTTGCTTGAGAGAGACCATCTTCATCCTACGCCTCCCACGGATTGATAAACCTTAGGTCATCCACTTGAGGGAAATTTGAGCACCTCCCGTATCTTCTGACGTGGGGTCCAAGTCCATCAGGTGGGTTTCCTTCCAAAAATTAACTTCTCCAGTTGATTTCGTTCCGTTTTGACTCCGTCTGATATTCCTTTTCCTCGAAACACTGAAATAGGCATAAAACAATAAATCTGGGCTGGGCCTCCGGTTAATAGGTTAGTCCCAAAAATAATATAAAAGTGGATAATAAAGCCCAATATTGCCTAAAACAGTAGATGACATAGCATGGAGCAATCAAAAATTATAGATACGTTGGAGACATATCAGGGGCCCACCAGGCGGCGGGCCCCAGCACCGGCGGAGAAGCCGGCGACGGGAGACACTGACATCCGGGTCCTACACCCGGTCAGATTACCATTGTACCCCTGGATGGTAGGCCTATATAAACCCCCCAGGGCGCCCATGCAAGGGGTTCCCAACCTATTAGACCTAGACTCATACATAGTGAGAGGAGAGAGCTAGCCCTGCTTTCTTCTACCTGTAGCATACAGCTCAAGGATCACCATTGTACTCACTAGTGCCTTAGTGATCACGCGGAGACCCCGCAGAGCAGGACTAGGGGTGTTATCTCCTAGGAGAGCCCCGAACCTGGGTAAAGTACACCAGCGTTCGTGTCTACGCCTCAGCCTGCTTCCGTGCACCGGCGACGTTCTACTCGCTCCACCATGATAAGTCATCCTTTGGCATATGTCGTTCCCAACCCCCAACATTTGGCGCCCACCGTGGGGAGAGGTGCACCATCGTCCGGAGACCTGTTCTGGAAGGGAACCTTGTTCCTTCCTGGCAAGCGCAGCCAGCCCAGTATGCTAGACGGCGTCTGCGCTGACGCGCTGCACGACGCGGAGGTCGTCTGTGTGGCAAGCTGCCTCGCCGATCTTGTTGGCGAGATTTGCCTCTCCGACGAGCCTCCTCGTCACCCTCCTCGACCAACTTCACGTTGTCAACGAGTCTGCTGTGGACTTGGAGTCGGTTGGCTCTACCGACCCAATGCTTGTCGATTCCGACACGGCGTCGCTCGACGCATTCCCCACCAACATGGTGGTCTACGACGAACCGCTTCCTCGCGCGGACAATGGCAGAAGCACCATCACGGAGGTTCTTGTCATCAGCCATGGCGAGCACTCTGGCGGAGGTGGCCAGGATCCGCTGCAGACGGTGTTGCGGGACCTGTCTGCACCCTTACCCGAAGACGCCACCGGCGAGGCACTGGAGGCGCATCGCAAGGCGCTCTACGACAGCGCCCAGAAGCTGGCCACGATGAGGCGCCTTTCCGAGGCCTATCAGCGTGAGGTCGACCGCGCCATTGGTGGCACGCCAGCTGCTGGTGAGCCCAGTCGCATAGGCGCCGTTCGGCAATGTGGGGCTGCCATCGCCACCATGCTGGGGGCCGATCGCCTGACTTATGCCACGCCTCAGGAGAACATACGAGCTGCCCAGGCGGCAACAGAAGAGCTGGAGCATTTGGAGGGCGACAAGCGTCGCTGCATGATGGGCCGCATGCTGCAGCTCCTTAACGCAGCCGCCATGCAGCAAGAAGCCGGCCGCCGAGTGGTGGAGCCCGGCCCGCAGGCTGAGAATCAGCCCCCGCCGAGAGCATGGCGCGACCTCTCGGACGCCGACTGGTGGCGCCCGCGGACGACGAGACAAGGAGCCGGCTGCAAGCCGCAACCAGACATACATCACCATCGAGCGCGACCGAGACGGCCGCCCGCGAGCGGTGGAATGACCAGGCGACTACCAGCCTCCCCAGTGCAGAGACATGCGCGTTTCTCCGCCGCCTGTCGACCACCCGACACTCGGCGACCGCCTTGGCCGCCGATAAGGAGTTATAGAAAATGACGCCCACCATCGGATCGATCGCCTCAACCGATCCCTGGCGCTAGAAGAAGATGCGCTGGGCCCGCCCTGTTTTGGCCCCCGCATCCGTGATGAGCCCTTCCCCAAAGGGTTCAAACTCCCAAGAGATACGCCCAAGTACACCGGCTCCGTGAAGCCGGAAGACTGGCTGGTCGACTACTCCACAGCCGTCAGCATCGCAAACGGCAACAAGCGCATTGTCGTGAAGTATGTTCCGCTCATGCACCAAGGCACCGCCCGGACATGGCTGAACAGCTTGAAGCCCCGCAGCATCAACGGCTGGGTTGATTTCACCGAAGCCTTCGTCCGCAACTTCACCAGCATGTACAAGCGGCCGCCCAAGCCTCGCCAGCTCTCCTTGTGCGTCCAAGGCCCCAACGAGTCGACTCACGACTACCTCACACGCTGAACTGAGCTGCACAACTCCTGCGAAGGCGTGTGCAAGGTGCAGGCTATTGAGTACTTCACAGTCGGGTGCAGAGAAGGCACTCTGCTCAAGCACAAACTTCTCTGCGACGAGCCGACGACCCTCGACGAACTGCTGATCATAGCAGACAAGTACGCCACAACCAACTCCTCCATGAAGGCGGAGATTCAAGTTGATGCATCCGGCAAAGTGGCTCCTCAAGCTCCTCGGACCCTGGCTGGGGACGCCGGTCGGCGGCAGCAGCAAAACAACAACAAGCGCAAGGCGCCACATCCGGCTTCTACAAGCCGGCAGGTGGCAACAGTCGAAGAGCAGCAGCCGGAAGGGCAGACTCCTCCCAAGCGTCAGAAGGGCGGCAAGCCCAACTGGTTGCCCGCCTTCTCCTACGAGCAGACTCTTGATGCACCCTGCAAGTTTCACAGCGGCGCGAAGCTGTCCAACCACACCACTCGGAAGTGCCACTAGCTCACCAGGATCGCCAAGGGCGATGGAATCCTGCCTCCACCGCCTGCGGACCCGCCGCCTCCTCCTCCCCAGCAGCCGGCGGTTCGGCCAGTCGGCGCAATACAAGATGAATATCCTGAAGAGCATGGGGCTTATGTCGTGTTCACCAGCGTGGCCGACGATAAGCACAACAGACGGCAGCGGCAACAAGAAGTACATGCAGTAGCGTCAGAGACCCCCGAGTTCATACATTGGTCTGAAAAGCCTATTAGTTGGAGCAGAGCTGACCACCCGGAGGTGATGCCCTCTCCTAGTTCTTATGCCCTTGTCTTGGACGCAACCTTCGCATCAGAGAGGCGGGTTGCTCGCTTCTCCCGAGTTCTGATAGATGGTGGCAGCAGCATCAACATGCTATACCGTGACACTATGGAGAAGCTGGGAATCAAGCAGAGGCAACTTCAGCCCAGTCGGACTGTATTCCATGGCATAGTCCCTGGCCTTTCCTGCTCACCAATCGGCAAGACCCAGATAGACGTCCTCTTTTGAGAGAAAGACTACTTCCGCCGAGAGCCAGTCTGGTTTGAGGTGGTGGACCTTGAGAGCCCCTATCACGCGCTACTTGGCCGGCCTGCTCTGGCCAAGTTCATGGCGGTCCCCCACTATGCTAACCTCAAGATGAAGATGCCAAGCACCAAGGGAATCCTAACCGTAGTCGGGGACTACAAGAAGTCGTCCGCCTGTGCGGCTGACAGCAGCCGGCTAGCCGAGTCCCTCATGATTGCAGCAGAAAAACGGCTCCTTGACTGGGTTGTGGCAATGGCAGGCAAGCAGCCGGAAATGTCACCAAACCCCAAGGAGTCGGAAGTTGAGGGCTCGTTCAAGCCGACAAAAGAAACTAAGAAGATACCCTTGGACCCGGAGCACCCGGAGAGGCAAGCTATCATTGGTGCAAACCTTGGCAGCAAATAGGAAAGCGAGCTCGTCGATTTCCTCCGTGAGAATCGGGACATCTTTGCATGGTCTCCTAAGGACATGTCGGGTGTTTCGACGGATTTCGCCGATCACAAGTTACATGTCCGACCTGATGCAAAGCCGGTCAGGCAGCCCTTGCACCGCGTGTCAGAAGAGAAGAGAAGAGTCGTTGGAGAATAAATAGCCCAAATTCTAGCAGCCGGCTTCATTATGGAAGTGTTCTTCCTAGAGTGGTGAGCCAACCCAGTCCTTGTGCTGAAGAAGAATAAGAAGTGGTGCATGTGTATTGATTATACCGGCCTCAACAAAGCTTGCCCCAAAGATCCATTTGCTTTGCCAAGAATCGACCAAGTGATAGACTCTACAGCCGGATGCGAGCTGTTGAGTTTTTTGGATGCATACTCAGGGTATCACCAGATCAAGCTGAACCCGGCCGACAGGCTAAAGACCGCCTTCATCACACCATTCGGAGCCTTCTGCTACCTGACCATGACGTTCGGCTTGAGGAATGCAGGCGCCATGTTTCAGCATTGCATGCAGAAGTGTCTCCTAAAGCAACTCGGCAAGAACGCCCACGTCTATGTGGACGACATTGTGGTGAAAACAGAGAAGCATGGCACTCTGCTGGAGGACCTCAAGGAGACCTTTAAAACCTGCACTGCTTTCAGATCAAGCTCAACCCGGAGAAGTGCGTCTTTGGGGTACCAGCCGGCCAGCTTCTTGGTCTCTTGGTCTCAGAGCACGGCATAGAGTACAACCCTATGAAGATCAAGGCCATCGAGATTGAGGTACCCACCCGACTGCTGGATGTGCAAAAATTCACCGGCTGCTTGGCATCCACCAGCCGTTTCATCAGTCGGCTTGGCGAGAAGGCTCTTCCCCTGTACCAGCTCATTAAGAAGACCACTTTTTTCGAGTGGAATGACAAGGCGGACGAAGCTTTTCTCCAGCTTAAGAAGGTGTTAACCACTCTGCCTGTCCTGGCAGCTCCGACTGCTAAGGAGCCCATGCTTCTCTATATCACCGCCACCAGCCGGGTGGTCAGCACAGTCATAGTTGTGGAGCGCAAAGAAGACGGCAAAGCACTACCAGTCCAGAGGCCGGTGTATTACCTGAGTGAAGTGTTGTCCGCCTCCAGGTAAAACTACCCCCACTATCAGAAGATGTGCTACGGCGTGCACTTCGCCGCCAAGAAGCTGAAGCCGTACTTTCAAGAGCACCCGATCATTGTTGTCTGCACTGCACCACTTGCCGAGATCATTGGAAGCCGAGATGCTTCAGGCCGAGTGGCCAAATGGGCCATAGATTTGGCCCCTACACCATCTACTACCAGCCTCGCACCGCCATCAAGTCACAAGCGCTGGCCAACTTCCTCGTCGACTGGGCCGAGACCCAGTACCTGCCGCCAGCGCCGGACCCTACCCATTGGCGGATGCACTTTGATGGTTCCAAGATGCGCACCGGTTTGGGAGCCGGCATCGTCCTCACCTCTCCCAAAGGCGACAAGCTCAGATATGTGTTGCAAATTCACTTTGCCGCCTCCAACAATGTAGCTGAATATGAAGCACTCATACACGGGCTCCGGCTTGCCAATGAACTCGGCATTTGCAGGATCATGTGCTATGGTGCACTACTAGGGAAAAGCCTAGCAGCAGCGCGGGTTTCAGGCATATCGAACGCGCCGAGAGCTCATCGATAAGGCGCCATACTAAAGCTTAGCGATGGCGCTGGACCCGCCATCGCTAAAATGATCTAGTAGTAGCGCTTCTCTGAGCGGGCGCTGGTAATTAGTAGTAGCGCTCCTCCTTTCAGCTTACTACTATTATTTTGTATTTTATTTCTTTTTTATTTCATGTTGTATTTCATACACCTTTACACAAGTTTTCATACAACAGGAATTTAGAGACTGTTTTTACATCATAATGAGTAGGTGAAACAACCGTGGACTAGTTTCAAGTGGATGGACATCCACTTGAAACTAATCTGCGGTTCTTTCACCCAAACACATTGTATCATCATTATCATATCATTAACAACTTATCATCATAATACATGATTGTCATATAACACCTCCTCAAGATCATCGTTTCCATCAATGAGGCATCACATAGCAAATTGATCACTAGTCGTAATCACAAGTACTCCTCATCATCAACTCTAACACATTGTATCACATAATAAACATATTGTACCTCATAGGACCTACTACATTCTCTTAGGACCTACTATATTCTCTAAGGTAAAATAGCAAAAAACAAGATAGCCCCTGACTCTCCATTACGGAGAATGGAGATTATCTTGTCTCCAATTCTTGCCTTTCGCTTAATGTTACTTCCAAGAACCTCCTTGCGAATGTCCAAACATTTTTTCCATTCTTTGATTAGCATGTGTTCACCGGTTTTAGAAATCCGATATGCACAGGTGAGATCCGTAGGATGACCTGGCTCTATGTTCAGAACTTCAAGGCGTCCATTGTAATACATCAGATGAGGCACACAATCCATCAGGATTTTCTGTTGAAAAACATAGTAATAACTTCATAGTTAGCAATGATGTACTAGTTTTGGAAGTATGCAAAAGATGCATGGATGTCGTAATAGTAAAAAATCTTACCAGGGTATCTCCATAGAAGTTATCGTGGTTCAACACGTGCACTAGTGGCACGTATTCACCATAATTTGGAGGAGTTTGATAATAGGTATTGTAATTCTCAAAGAAAGTACAAAATGCGATCGATGATTTTTCTCCTTATAAGTTAATTCGAGCCACCACTGTAGTGGGTTTTGTCTACCATCTTCTGCACATTCTTTGAAGATTCAAAATAAGCTGTCAATGGAAATAAGCTGTCAACTATTTCGAAATAAACAATATAAATTAGTTAATAACTATGTTTGAGAACTCACATTGCGGTAGAATCGTAAGTGTATCAACAAGGACCCAAATGTCCATATTGTCTTGCTCAATGTCAGGATCACCAAGATCCATGGTGACAATCATACCCTCATAAAAACCATACATTTTGCAAAGTGCTTCCCAATTTTGGCAACCAAAATGGGTTACGCTCTGAGCATTGTACAGATTTACTTCAAAATCCATATCATGATGGGTCCTTAGGTGTATTTTCTTTGTTTCAAAATTTTCATGGTCTTCAAAACCCATCCTCTCCAAGACATAGCGTCTTGCATGGCATGGGATAAGCTAGTCGGATTGTAAAAGATGAAAATTAGACGTTGAAATAGTTGAAGTCATCCTTAATTACGAAAAAACTCTTGTCATTGTTGCGTACCGTTTCAACATCAAAGGTCTCCTCGAGCTTAATGTTGAAGCGCCGATCTTCGCCCAAATTTCAACGAACCTCGTCGCACATACCTCGATCGTGGCACCAGCTGCACTTCGGAGACCTGCCGTCCGAGTACGACATTTCCTACGTTCATAATTCAAAGATTAAACTTGTACAATTAAATATATGTACTAAAAAAATAGGCCTGAAAAATACGGCATGAACTTTGCTAAAAAACGACATATCGAGCGCCTGAAATTTGCCGGAACGGAAATTAATCAACACTCCAGCAAAACATAGGCCACTCGGAGGTGTAAACTGAACATGAACGGCCACTTGGCAACCACTATCCTATTTGAGCAACAAAAGATATACATGGATATTTGGCTGGTCTCACCTCGATGTCGGAGGGGGTCGGTGATGGGGACGACGGCGGGGATGATGGAGGGGCTCCTTGATATCTGCAAAAGCAAAAAACCGTATAAGTTATCACTAATACATCCCGAATAATTGCTTAAACTAAAAAATAACAACAAATATGACATGTTCGACTAGTTTTATTAATTCAACTAGTTCTTACTAAATATAAACTTACTATAAATAGAATATGTGGTTCAACTAGTTATATTAATTATCTTACTAAAAAACTAGTTATTTCTAAAAATAAAGTAGTTATATTAATTATCTTACTAAAAATACATTAGTTCTATTAATTCAACTAGTTCAACTAGTTTATTAATTTACTTACTAAACTAGTTCAACTACAACTAAAATAGTTCAACTACAACTACTATTAATCATACCGCCTAAATTTTCTTACTTCTATTTTATTCAAAACACCTACGATTTGCAAGAACAGAGACAAGGGAGGGAGGGAGGAGAGAGGAGGGAGCGGCGGAGGAGGAGGAGGAGGGGCGGCAGCGGAGGGAGGAGGGCACGGTGGGAGGAGGAGGGAGGAGGGCGCGGTGGGAGGAGGAGGCACGGAAGGAGGGAGTACCTCGGTGGCGTCGGACGATGGTGAAGTTGAGAGCGGCGCGGTGAGGTTGAGAGCGGAGGGCGTGGGGGAGGCGGCGGCGACGGTGAGGTCGAGAGCGGCGGCGGGCGGCAGCGGTGAGGTTAAGGGTGGCCTCGGGCGGCGGCGGTGAGGGCAGGCTCGGGCTTGGGCGGCAGCGATAGAGGAGTAGGGGAACAGGGGGAGGAGGACTTAGTGAAATTTTGAGCGGGGTTAAGTCGAACTAGCAAGACAAGCACTTTAGGAACCGCGCTATAGCTAATGTAGCTATAGCGCATTTTACGAAAAAATGCTACTGCTAAGTCTAAGCACACATAAATAAATACATTGGCCATCAATGATCTTTTTGTGTACAATCTGAATTGTCAATATGAGTCCACTCCGGTAGGAACTGGAGAGGACTCATATTGCGCCACAAATTCGACACATCAGTGAAGACCAACTGGTTGTGATAGTTTCAGAAGTAACATATTTAAGGTGGTAAACACCCTGTTCGCGGAGCGAGGTGGGACTAAACTTGTGGGCTGATCGTAGTAGTAGCGATTTTCTTAGAAGCACGCTGCTGCTAACTTCTATAGCAGTAGCACGGTTCACTATAGGGCACTACTGCTATAACTAGCTGGGTTGCGAGGTCATGGCAATTAGAGCAGTAGCGCGGTTTCGCGTGGGAGCGCTACTGCTACTTTCCTTTCAGCAGCGCGTTTTTATATCAAGCGTTGCTGCTAATTAGCAGCAGTGCCTTATTTTAGAGCGCGCTGCTGGTAAGATTCTGTGTATAGGATTTTCCCTAGTAGTGGTGACTCCGACTTGGTCCAGTAGTCTTCAGGCGACTGGGACGCCAAGGATGCAAACATGGCAAGCTACCGCTTCCTCGTCCAACAACTCAGTGGATACTTTGAAGGGTGCGAGTTCCTCCATGTGCCACGAAACGACAATGAGCAAGCCGATGCTTTGGCACGGATCAGCTCCACTCGACAAGCAATATTAGCCGGCGTCGCCCTACAACGCCTCCTCAAGCCGTCTGTCAAGCCATTACAAGAATCAGATTCCATCTTCGTGCCGGCTCCTCCCGAAGCAGTCGGATCCGACTTGGGGACCCCAGCAACCGGCTCGGGGTGACTTAGGCAGGCGGCTCAGCGGCTGCAGCAGTCGCACCCGGCCCGGGGACTTCAAAGCCCGGCCCGGGGACTGCAGCAGTCGGCCCGGGGACTTCATCGACACAGCAAGCGGCAGCCGACTCCAACTCGCCGCCTCCCAGCCCAACTGCCCTCGTGCAAGTTGCAGTTCTGGCAGTCGAACAAATAGCAGCACCATCATGGGCGCAACCCATCCTCAACTTTCTGGTGAACATAGAGCTGCCAACCGATGAGATCTCGGCCCGACAAGTGCAACATCGGGCAGCAGCATACACCATTGTCAACAGAGAACTCGTGAGGCACAGTGTCACTGGTGTGTACCAGCGCTGCGTAGAGCTAGAGAAAGGCCAAGCAATCCTCAAAGATATCCACCAAGGCGAGTGTGGTCACCACGCGACTTCAAGATCACTTGTTGCCAAAGCTTTCCGCCATGGTTTTTCTGGCCGACTGCTCTAGAAGATGCCAAAGACTTGGTCCAGAAATGTAAAGGGTGCCAGAAGTTCCGCTCCAAGGCACATTTGCCGGCTTCTGCACTCAAGACCATCCCCATTGCCTGGTCCCTTGTCGTCTGGGGGCTGGACATGGTGGGACCATTCAAGATAGCACGCAGTGGCATGACTCATCTGCTTGTCGCCGTGGACAAATTCACCAAGTGGATAGAAGCAAAACCAATCAAGAAGTTGAATGGTCCGACTACTGTGACTTTCATCGCAGACATCACCACTCGGTATGGCATACCAAACAGCATCATCAGTTGCTTGGCCAGTCGGTCATGCTCCTGGGTCAGCTCGTCGCACCCTGCCTCCTTGGCGCGCAACACGGTGTTGGCCTCACCCAGCTGCTGCTGCAAAGCAGCGTTGGCCTCTGCAAGAGTAGAGAAAGAAAAAGACGTCAACGATCAACAAAGAAGAAGTATAGTTGCCGGGGAGATCCGGCCCGTGATCGGCCCGAATCTCGTGGGCTTATGACCAGTGCGCTTATCGCGCCCCTTCAGAGAAAGAGGTTATCAACAGCCAACAAAGGAAGCATAGTTGCTAGAAGATCCGGCCCGACTGCTCAGCAGCCGGCCCAAATCTCGGGGGCTACAGCCTGCGGGTGCACTGGCGCGCCCCCGCAGAGAAAGAAAATAAGGACTTACTCCGGCTTTCCGATAAGTCCGCGGTCCAATGATCCAAATCCTGGACTTTGGAGTTGAAGGTGATCGCACGGAGGTTATGATAGTCCTATAATGAACATAGCAGATAAAGTTAGCACCCGGAGCTTGCCAATTAAAGTTCCGGGCCGCCTGCTCAGCAGCCGGCCCGAAACTCGGGGGCTACACCCAGTGGGTGCACTGGCGCGCCCCCACAAAAAAATACAAGAATCAAAGACGAAGAAGTAAAAGACATACCCGTATGGCTGCTTGCGAATCCCAGAATGCCTTGTTGCACTGCTTAAGAGCATCGGCCTCAGCTTGGAGTCTGGCCTGGACGTCTAGGATCGCTTGGTTCAGAGCGCCCGTCCCACCTCCACGCACCCATTCAGTGGGCTCGGCGCTGGTTGCTTCGGCATCCGGGATGGACGAGCTTGCAGCGCCGGCTTCCAGCGGTCGTGGCGCCGAGGCCGCCTTCGCGCCTCGGCGGCGCGATGGTGTGCGGGCCTCAGGAGTCGGGCCCGTCACCACCTCGTTTCCGGCTGGCGGCGTCGGTGAGGCAGCCGGCTGTTTGTCCCGCGCTCCTCGAAACGGCGGTGGCGGAGGCATGACCACCTCCGGCATGACAACATCGCCGCCTTCCCTCTCCATGACTGGTTGTTCGTCTCCCGCTCCCCCCGTCGGCACCGAGAACTCTGGTGGTGGCGGCGCGGAGTTCAAGGGAATGACGAATAGTGGCGCCTGACGGTGCGCGGCTCCTTCAGCCAGCTTCTTCACCGCGGCATCAGCTTCATCCTCCGCCAGCTTCTTCAACGCGGCAGCCTCCGCCTAGTCCGCCTCCGCTTTCTCCATGCGGGCGACTTCCTGCTCCTCGCGCGCCTCCCACGCGTTTCGTTCCTGCGCCTCCCGGAGGTCGGACGCAGGGTCGATTCGCCGGGTGGTGGTAGAGGTCTCCGCCAACCCAATGACGGAGGCGGCGGCCGATTTCTCAAGAGAGAGCGGGGCCCTAAGTCAAGAAAAATAAAGCAAGGAAGCACAGACGGAACCAACAAGAAAAGAAAGCACAAGGAAAAGATACTTACGCCGACACCATAGGAGGCGCCTTCGGAAACTTCTGGAACTTGGCCTCCTTCACGGCGGCCTCCTTCCGCTTGGTCGCGGCGGTCGGGTTCTTGGTCTTCTTCGTCGCGCTGCCGAACAAGACGGCGCCTTGTTTACGCTTGCGCGTGCTGCCCTGAGCAGCCGGCTTAGCGGAGGGGCCCATGTCCGCCCTTCCAACGCCTCGCGCGTGGCACGGCTCGTCCTCCTGGTCATCATCATTGGGCCAGGTCTCGAGGCCGCCTCCTTCTTCGGAGCCGCACCTTTCGTCACGCTGCCTATGGCGTTGCGTCCTCCGTATGCCGCCCCAAGTTAAGGGTCATCCACGTCGCTCACCTCCCAGCCCAGCTAATAGCCTCCACCCGGCCCCATGACGGCAACCGTCGCCGGAGACATGTAGACCTGCGTTCAAAGGACCGACTATTCAAGACCAGGATCAAGACAAGTACTAAAAAGTAAAGAGTTGAAGAACTTACAGCATGCAGAGGGTTGGCGCGGCAGTATGGCCGCTTGCCAAACCGCCAAGACCCTTCCGACAGCTTGAGGCTGGAGATCTCGTTCACCCTACGGGCAACCTAGGAAGTCGACATGTCCCTCGTGCACATCCGGCTCGGGTCGCGATGCCCGCTCATCCGACAGATCAGATGAGGCCGGCCTTCGAGCGGGAGAACCCGGCGCTTGATGAAGGCGACCAGCAGGACGGACGCCTTGAGGCCTTCCTCATCAGTCAGCACCCGGAGCCGGTTGATGGCGGCGATGGCGTCGGCCGACATGGGTTTTGGCTTGTAGCCCCAGTTGGCCCGAGGTTCGGCCGGAGGGCCGGCTTCGTAAGGCAGCAGATTGATGAAGTCAATGTCCGAGTCAACTTTCTCCACGTAAAAATATGATTCCTGCCACAGTATGACCGATTGTGACAGTTTGATGGCGGGAAAGGCGTTCCTCACCGACAGACGACACACCGCGACGAAGGCGCCACACTGGGCCGCCTTCTTCTTGGCGGAGGTGCCCAGCTTGGTGTAGAAGAACGCTCCCCACAACTCGATGGTGGGGAGGATGCCGAGGTAGCCTTCGCACATCGTGACGAAGGCGGACAACAACGTCACGGTGTTCGGCATCAGATGATGTGGTTGGAAATGATAGAAGTCGAGGAAGGAGCGGAGGAACCCGCTGGCCGGCAGGCCGAAGCCGCGAAGGAAGTGCGAGCGGAAGATAACCCGCTCGCCTCCTGTCGGCGCCGGCGAGATCTCCTTCTTCGGCGGCACACGCGCCTTGACGAAGCCCGCGCCGGGCAACCTCCGTGTGGCGCGAAGGAAGGAGAGATGGTCATCGATCACGGGAGAGCCATCCTAGTCCCCTCCCTTCTCGCGCACCATGGAGACCGAGCTAGACGGAGAAGTGGCGCTGCGGCGGAGGACCAGGCTGCGGCAGAGCAAGGGGCTTGGGGCGAAGGAAACCGACGGCAATGAGCTGCGAGAAGTGCGGCGTCAGCGAGAGGGGGAGAAGGATGGAAATGGCAAAGGGAGAGGAGGGCGCGCGTGCTCTGCCGATCCCCCTCCCCTCCCCTACTTATAGCCCCTGGGCTGCGAAGCCGAGGGGGCGGGTAGTGGGATCGTGGGATTAACTGCACCCACGACCCCACGACCCCGAGATTATTGCGCGAGTTACTGCACACAGTAACATCGCATAGAATCGCAATCGCCCGCCTCGGCCACAGCGGATCCGCTCGCACGCCGAGGCCCGGTAATGGCAGGCCCAGCCTGCTGTCGCGTCCCATTGAGCACGTGGTCTGGCAGGCTGGCCCGGCTAGTTGAAGCCGCATGGCGTGCTCACAGCGGGCGGCAGACCTGGAGGCTTAGCAAGAAGGCCACCTGTTCCCGCCTTGGTTTGTCAAAACTATCAAATGGGTCCGCCTGGTCATGACCGATTCCCAGCAAGCGGCGCACCGAAAAACGGACAAAGTATTCAGCGTGAGCACTTGGAGAAGGAAACTGTTGAGGCTTCACGACTTATCAGCCGCGATGCCTCACCAGCTTCGGGGACTACTGTTGGAGTAATGGACCACGGGTAGCCTAACCCGAGTCCCTGGGCATTTCAAGACATTGGGCCGGCTGCGCCCCTTAAGCATCAAGGATGAAGCGCCGCCTTCTGGTGGCCGGCTGGCTCATACGGCCGGCTGCCGAAGATGGCCTAGCACCAGTAGACGGCCCCAAGACAGGCCGACTCCTAGCAGGCGGTCTCCAGAGAGGCCGGCTCCTAGCAGGCGGCCCTCGACGCCCTCAAAGTCTGCGCCCCCATTAAGAGGACGAGACAATATGTAACTACAGTGTAGCCCATCACCCCCTTATCCAGGGCACGACGTGGCCACAGTGCTCCATACAGGCGGAGATCTCCGCACGACGCGGCACTGTTGCCACTCCACCCTTGACGTCACTCCTGTCAGGAGGAGCCCTGCTCCCACGACGGCCTGTCGTTACGGCCTGCAGGCAGCGGGCCCTACCAGGCAGCGAGAGCCCGGAAGGCGGCAGAAGGCTGACCAGTCGGACCCGAAGGAGGCCGACCTTTAGTAGGTGGCCCACTCATCCCTAGGATTCCATGCACCATTAACCAGATGAGACACGGTGTTGCTACAGTGATCTCCCACCAGACGGCGGGACTGTAGCCACGCCGCCCCCCGACCAAGCATCCGTCATTAGCACTACGGCCACAGTAACAAGCAGCCGGCCAGACTTGCAAGCGGCGGAGGCGCCCTGTCAGCTCCGCACCAGACCAGTCGGCAGGGCCCACCAGGCGGTGGGCTCCAGCGGCCGGCGGAGAAGCTGGCGACAGGAGACACTAACAGCCGGGTCCTACACCCGGCCAGATTACCATTGTACCCCTGGAGGATAGGCCTAATAAATCCCCCAGGGCACCCATGCAAGGGGTTCCCAACCTATTAGACCTAGACTCATACATAGAGAGAGGAGAGAGCTATCCCTGCTTTCTTCTACCTCTAGCATATAGCTCAAGGAGCACCATTGCACTCACTAGTGCCTTAGTGATCATGCGGAGACCCCGCAGAGAAGGACTAGGGGTGGTATCTCCTAGGAGAGCCCCGAACCTGGGTAATGTACGTCGTCGTTCGTGTCTACGCCTCATCCCGCTTCTGGGCACCGGCGACGTTCTACTCGCTCCCACCATGATAAGTCATCCTTTGGCATATGTCATTCCCAACCCCTGACAGTCTCTCCACTGTTTTTGGCGTTCACGAACGCACGTAATAGCAAGGATGTTCTCCAAGCTAAGAGGCATCATATGAGTTGGCGTGAAAGAAGGTCGGACGATATATCTCTCTGACTTGACAGGAAGCGCCGTATGCATAGGCGTGACAATGACAAGATATGGCCAATGTTGAATTGCGTTGTGCTTATGCTGCCAATCAAATAACATGAAAATGAAATGAAATAGGTTATGCAATTTAATAACATGAAAGTACAGCTGGCAGTGTAGGACACAAAATACAATAATACTGTACGCCTTACATTATCCATGGCATCACACCGGGAGGGGATTACAACTGACGAGATACAACAAAAATATTGAAACTAAGGACTACCGCTGGTCGAACTAGTAAACTACGAAACTAGTGAATGCGATGATGCGAACCCGGATCAACTATGATTGCCACTAGCAGTGAAATAGTCTAGCATCGTGGCACATATGTTCTGTGCGGCAATGTGACGATGCGAACCCGGAACAACATTACCTCGACCACGGCCCCGTGTGTGACCACGGCCCCTTAGCGCCGGCAATGCACGGTATGCCGGTTGTGCGGCCGAACGAGGCCTCATAGGCACGGGCCTGACAGACAAGGTGGACGCACCATGATGGGGCTGCCGTGGGTAGTAACCTTGCAGTCCCAGAGGTGAAGGTCGGGCAATCCTTGCCCGCTCTCTAACTTTAAAAATTAGCACTCTAGCGACGGCGAACCTTGTGATCATTTTTTGTAGCGTGAGCTCGCAATCAACGGTCATGATGGACTCCACACCTTCTTCTTGGTTCGCGTAGAATAATGCATCTCAAAGTTGGTACCCAACCCTCTCCGTGATGCCCTGCAGGGTGCGGTAAGTCACATCTGATCTTGTCAACGTCCAGTGTGGTCATCACAGCACCACGTTAAGGGATTCAGACCTCCTCCCATATATCAGAATTGAGCTTACATTGAAATCTGTGGAAAGCAGAGGAGTGCAGAGCTATCATTCAGTTGTTCAACCAGTACATCAAGTATAGTTGAAGGAGAAAAGATTAGAGGCTAACTTGGTAGGCGGCGTGGTGCTGCTCATCTGCACGGGTACTCCTGGTCCCTGAGGTGGTTACTCAATGTTGAGGAACGCATGTTCAAGTTTCTCATAGGTATATATCCCATATGTGTGTGAGCAGAGGTTTGTGCGCTGGCCCGATGACCAAGCCAACATTTGATTTGGATTTCACGCCCTATTGGAAGGTGTATCTGCAATGCCTGTTGTCTGACTTTTCATGTACGTTGCTTCAGTAACAAAGGCGCCACGTTGTCAGACGGATTTGGAAACTGAAGGAGCAAAAGCGGTTGATTGTCCCGCGCAAAGTGAGGGTCCTGCTCATACAGCTAACTATAGGCATTCACAGGGCGGTCTTTCGCGGACACTAAGTTTTTACTTTGTGCCTACCCTAGTGCTCCCAACTATCATGTCCCCGGAGGAGGTGGACTCGAACAAACAGGGGTGGAGCGTGATCGACAAGGAATCAGTCTACTGCGGCAGCGAGATCGTGGTGGCGTGTTCAGTGTATGAGGTGGTTGACGAAGAAGAGATAGCATCGCTCGACACGCCAGACCCATCATTCTGCGGCATCGACTTTGACACCAAGTACATATGTCGTTGCCATTTGCCACCATGGCGTCTGGTTTCTTGGGAAGAAGCAAATATAACACGAAGGTTTCTGGGGTGTGGTCACCTTCAGTTACATGTATTATAACTCAAGTAGTCCAGCCGGTAAACTCCTCAGAAACAAGATTGCTGACTCGTAGGAGGAACATAGATGCGAGTCCGTGGCTTGGATTGACGCGCCTTGGCCGGATTGCCTGTGGTCTGCCCTCATGTCAATGGAGGATGAGTGGGATTATTTTGTGCGTGAGACTGACTGGCTTCGTAGAGAAGTAGACTCCCAGCAGGAGAAGCGCCGGACTGAGAAGGCTGGCCTAATGCAAAAACTTCAACGTAGTGGCCAAGATCTGTTGTTTCTAAAGTATCTCAGCCTCTACCTGATTATGGGACTAGTTGTAGTTTCCTTGTTAGCTTTTCGTTAGCTGAGTTTCAATAGCTTTAGGCATTCACAATTACGAGCGTTCTGTCATGCTTCTGTTTCCATGCCATGGTCACCCGCAATGTTTACATGCAATTAAGTAGCTACTCTATTGTATGCTGGACATAATTTGGTGTGCCTCCGATATGTACGAATGTATGTAGTACATTGTTATACCACACCGTGTTTCAACTCATAAGCCGCGTCGAACTTGTAGGCGACCTTGCCAATACATGCAAAAGGTCTTCTTCTGCGTCAGAAGCCGCGTCGAACCAGTTGGCGATGCTTGTGAAAGCACAAGTGCTCCCTGGGTGATTTTGGTAATTAATGTCAACATATCTCTTGTTGGACTAACACTTTCAGACAAGTTCAACAATGGAGTGGCATGGACTAGAGGATGTGGAACCCCTTCAAGATGCTAAGGACAAATGATTGGCTCAAGCTTCAAGATCAAGACTCTACATTTTCTATTTTAGTGATCCAAGATCACATTGAGTCTATAGGAAAAGCCAATACTATCAACAGGGGATGAGGTGTTGCTTAATGGCTTGCTTGCTCAAAGTGCTTAGTGATATGCTCCAAAGCCCTCAACTACTTTCGCACATCCACATATGTCCTAAACCCAAAGTCTAACTCGGCCCCACCGATTCTTTCTATCTGGCGCCACCGAGTTCAGATGTCTTAGCCACTGCCACAAACCCTAGGCAAATCGGTCCCACCGATAGGGATCTCGGTCTCACCGAGATGGAATTGTAATCTCTCTGTGTATGTCCATTACCAAAATCGGTCTCACCGAGTTTGAGCAATCGGTACTACCGATATTACAATGCAAACTTTCTGGTTAGCTTATTACCAAAATCGGTCCCACCGAGTTTGTGTAATCGGTCTCACCGAGTTTTCCTGACCAACTCTCTGGTTAGCTTATTACCAAAATCGGTCCAACCGAGTTTGTGTAATCGGTGTCACCGAGATTAGGTTATGCCCTAACCCTAACCATATCGGTCCTACCGAGTTGCATGTCGGTCCCATCGAAAATCCTAACGGTCACTAGATTTGCTGAATCGGTCCGACCTAGTTTCTTAATTCGGTCTCACCGAGATTGGTAAATTGTGTGCAACGGTTAGTTTTTGTGTGGAGGCTATATATACCCCTCCACCCACTCTTCATTCGTGGAGAGAGCCATCAGAACGAACCTACACTTCCAATACAAATTTTTTGAGAGAGAACCACCTACCCTTGTGTTGAGGCCAAGATATTCCATTCCTACCATATGAATCTTGATCTCTAGCCTTCCCCTAGTTGCTTTCCACTCAAATCTTCTTTCCACCAAATCCAAATCCTGTGAGAGAGTGTTGAGTGTTGGGGAGACTATCATTTGAGGCACAAGAGCAAGGAGTTCATCATCAACACACCATTTGTTACTTCTTGGAGAGTGGTGTCTCCTAGATTGGCTAGGTGTCACTTGGGAGCCTCCGACAAGATTGTGGAATTGAACCAAGGAGTTTGTAAGAGGCGGGGGAGATCGCCTACTTCGTGAAGATCTACCGCTAGTGAGGCAAGTCCTTCGTGGGCGATGGCCATGGTGGGATAGACAAGGTTTCTTCTTCGTGGACCCTTCGTGGGTGGAGCCCTCCGTGGACTCGCGCAACCGTTACCCTTCGTGGGTTGAAGTCTCCACCAACGTGGATGTACGATAGCACGACCTATCGGAACCATGACAAAAACATCCGTGTCTCCAATTGCGTTTGAATTCTCCAATCTCATCCCTTTACATTCTTGCAAGTTGCATGCTTTACTTTCCGCTACTCATATACTCTTTGCATGCTTGCTTGAATTATGTATTGTGATTGTTAAACTTGTGCCAAAACTCCACTTGAACTTAAAGAAGTTAAAAACTGCAACTTTCGACATTTAGTGTCTAATCACCCCCTCTAGACACCTCTTCTCGATCCTTTCAGCTTGCCAATATATGCGAAAGGTGTTCAGACTCAGAAGCCGCGTCGAACCTATTGGCGGCTGATACGTCTCCAACGTATCTACTTTTTCTCACACTTTTCCTGTTGTTTTGGACTCTAATTTACATGATTTAAATGAAACTAACCCCGTACTGATGCTGTTTTCAACAGAACTACCATGGTGTTGTTTTTGTGCAGAAATAAAAGTTCTCGGAATGGAACGAAACTTTGCGAGGATTTTTTATGGAATAAATAATGATTTTTGGCGCCAACAACGACCAGGCAGGGGCCCCTGGTTGGGCACAACCCACCAGGGCGCGCCCCCCTCTCCTGGCGCGCCCAGGTGGGTTGTACCCACCTGGTGGCCCCGCTGATACTATAAATTCACATTAATCCCGAAAAAAATCAAGGAGAAAGAATTATCGCGATCCACGAGACGGAGCCGCCGCCAAGCCCTGTTCTTCCTCGGGAGGGCAGATCTGGAGTCCGTTTGGGGCTCCGGAGAGGGGGATCTTCGTTCTTCGTCATCACCAACCCATCTCCAAAGCCAATTCCATGATGCTCCCCACCGGGAGTGAGTAATTCCTTCGCAGGCTCGCTGGTCGGTGAGGAGTTGGATGAGATTCATCATGTAATCGAGTTAGTTTTGTTAGGGCCTGATCCCTAGTATCCACTATGTTCTTAGATTGATGTTACTATGACTTTGCTATGCTTAATGCTTGTCACCTTGGGCCCGGGTGCCATCAACTTAGATCTGAACCATTTATGAATTCATCATTATATCAATGTTTTAGATGCGATCTTGCAAGTTATAGTCACCTACTACAGTTATGATCCGACAACCCCGGAGTGACAACAACCGGGCCCACTCTCGGTGATGACTGTAGTTTGAGGAGTTCGTGTATTCACTATGTGTTAATGATTTGTTCCGGTTCTCTATTAAAAGGATGCCTTAATATCCCATAGTTTCCAATATGGACCTCGCTGCCACGAGAGGGTAGGACAAAAGATGTCATGCAAGTTCTTTTAATAAAGCACGTATGACTATTTACGGAATACATGCCTACATTATATCGATGAACTGGAGCTAGTGCCATATCGCCCTAGGTTATAACTATCACATGATGAATATCATCCAACAAGTCACCGATCCAAGAATTTATCCTTATTGATCTTGCTGCGTTACTACTGCTATCATCACTGTTACACTTGCTACAAATTACTGCTATCACTGTTACTGTTACCGTTGCTGCTGTCACTACTATCAAAACTATCAAACTACTTTGCTGCAGATAATTAATCTCCAGGTGTGGTTGAATTGACAACTCAGCTGCTAATACCTTCAAATATTATTTGGCTCCCCATGTGTTGAATCTATAAATTTGGGTTAAATACTTACCCTCGAAAACTGTTGCGATCCCCTATACTTGTGGGCTATCAAGACCTTTTTCTGGCACCGTTGCCGGGGAGTATAGCTATATTTGTAGAGTCGCTTGGGATTATTATCATATTATCACTATGAAGAATGTGAAGGATCCTAAACCGAAGATATTTCCCTCAAGTACGAGGGGAGGTAAGAAACTGCCATCTAGTTCTGGTTTAGATTCACCTTCTGTTATGAGTAAACTTGCAACACCACCACATGCTATGAATTCCAATATGTCGCAAGTTATTCATGATGCTACTTTCTACTCTGAATGATGCTTATGATGATGCTAGTACCTTGCTTGATAATGATGATGTGCCACTAGGTGATTTTCTTGATAAACAAATTGCTACAGTAATACAACATGATGTTGTTGAATCTGATGATGAGCTTGAAACTGAATCTCCTGAAACACCTACTAGAACTAGCCTTCCTAGATATGAAATGCCTAAGGTATCGGAAGGTTATGTTATGAATGAAGAAGCATCTAGAGATATTCTTGCTTACAATGATGATCTAGAGAAATTACTATGTAAGTATAAAGAAAAATCTCTGAATGCTAGAATGAAGTGTGATCCTAAGTTTGCTACTTCACCTATCTGTATTGCTGATAAGGATTATGAACTCTCTGTCGACCCAGAGTTAATTACTTTGGTTGAATTTGATCCTTTCCATGGTTATGAAACTGAAACTCTTGTGGCACATCTTACAAAGTTGAATGATATATCCACCCTTTTTACTCATGATGAGAATACTCGCTATTACTTTATTCTCAAATTATTTCCTTTCTCATTAAAGGGTGATGTTGAATCTTGGTACAATACTCTTGCTCCTGGTTGTGTGTGTAGTTCCCAGGATATAATTTATTACTTCTATGAAAAATAATTTCTTGCTCATATGAAACAAGCTGCCTTACAGGAAATATTTAAGTTTGTACAAACTAAAGAAGAGAGTGTCCCACAAGCTTGGGGGAGGCTTTGTGAATTACTTAATGCTTTCCCTGATCATCCTCTTAAGAAAAATGAAATACTTGATATCTTCTATAATGGACTAACCGATGCTTCTAGGGATTTCCTAGATAGTTGTGCTGGTTATGTTTTCAGGGAACGAACTATTGCTCATGCTGAGGAATCATTGAATAATATATTGACAAAATATGATGATTGGACTATTCCTGAACCACCGCCTAAACCCACTCCAAAGAAGAGGGGTGTATTATACCTCAGTCTCAAAGATATGCAAGAGGCAAAGAAATATATGAAGGAAAAATGTATTAAAGCTGAGGATGTTAAAAATTTACCTCCTATTGAAGAAATACATGGGCTTAATACACCACCAGTGCCTAAGGTGGTAGAGGTAAATTCTCTTATGAAGTTCAATAAAAATGATAATCCTCACAATATACATCCTAGCAAATGCCTTTATGAGTTTGAAAACTATATTAGAAAACAAGATCACTTCAATGCAAATGTTATGAAACAATTGAAATACAATTTTGATATGATTGCTCGCTTGAGTGACTTGTTATTTAGAATATCAAATGATGTTAGAGGTGTTGGAAAACATGCTTCCATGGTTCAAACTCAACTAGAAAAAGTTGCTAAATCACAAAGAGAATTACTTGATGAAATGAATCATAATGTGCATGACTTTGCTGTTAGAGTTGCAACTAGAGGAGGTAAAATGACTCAGGAACCACGTTATCCTGAGGGACACCCTAAAAGAATTGAACAAGATTCACAAAGAGATAACACTAGTGCACCTAGTCCTTCTAAAAAGATAATGATGAGGTTCATGAAGACACTCAACCAAATAATGAAAAAGAACCAGATAATGATGTTGATATAGAACCACATGTTGATCTTGATAACCCACAACCTAAAAATAGAAGATATGATAAAAGGGACTTTGTGGCTAGGAAACACGTTAAAGTAAGAGAACCGTGGGTTCAAAAACCTATGCCTTTTCCACCCAAGTCAACTAAAAAGAATGATGACGAAGAATTCGAACACTTTCTTTGAAATCTTTGAGGCCAGGTCTTTTTGCGTACTAAACGCAGTGATATCCTTAAAATGCCTCCTTATACAAAGTATATGAAAGACATCATCACAAATAAGAGAAAATTACCGGAAGCTGAAATCTCCACTATGCTTGCTAATTATACTTTCAAAGATGGAGTACCTAAAACACTTGGAGATCTGGGTATACTCTATCAAAAAAGAATTATGTGAAAATTGCTTTTTGTGATGTAGGAGCTAGTGTTAGTGTTATATAAAAGACTTGACTGAAATAAACTCACACCTGCTGAAATATCTTTGCAAATGGCTGACAAATCAACTGCCATACCTATCGGTATCTGTGAGGATGTGCCCGTTGTTGTTGCTAATGTTACTATTTTGACTGACTTTGTTATACTTGAGATGCCCGAGGACGACAACATGTCGATTATCCTCGGTAGACACTTCTTGAATACTGCAGGGGCTGTTATATATTGCAATCAAAGCAAGCTCGCTTTTCATATTAATGGTAATGAGCATACAGAGCACTTTCCGAAGAAACAATTCCAAGTGAATGGTATTAATGTTATTGAAAAATCTCCTACAATCACTATTGGAAGTTTTCAAATACCTCTACCTACTGTCAAATAGAAATATGAAATGCTTATTGTTGGGGAAATGCATATCCCCATATAGGTAACTTAGTGATTTATCAAAGTTCTTCGGTTTCATGCCAACCGAAAGTTGGTTGTTAATAAGACTTGGTCAACCTTATTAATGAATCATTTTTGAATGGTATGAAGTTGATGAATTTAGTAAGCACTACTTGTTGTCCCTACTTCTTATTCTCTGTATTTATTAGTTAAATAAAATAAAATGCCATGTTTTGTCTGTTTTCTAAATTTCCCGTGCAATAGAAGACCCAAAAATAAAAGTTCTCAGAATGCCCTGAAAATTTTATATGATTTTTTCCTGAATATTTAAGAATTTTTAATGCAAATAATACCAGAGGGGGGTGCACCAGGTGGTCACAACCCACCTGGGCGCGCCCTGGGGGGTTGTGGTCCCCATGTGGGCCCCCTCACTTATCCCTTCGTCCCACATTGTCACCTACCTCCAGAAAAAATTCCCTCTATTCTCTCTCCCATGTTCTTGCTCATTTTGCTGCCATTTTTGATCTCTTTGCTCGAAGCTCCATCTCCGAAACTGTTTCCGGGATTTGTTGCTTGGTATGTGACTCCATCATTTGTCCAATTAGTTTTTGTTTTAGTGGTTTATACTTTGATTAAATAGCTACTCTTGGTGCTGCTGTAGATTTGCTTGCATGTTCAATTCTTAGTGTTCTAAGTAGTTTGAATGCTTGCTATGGCCTCTATGTATCCCTATGAGTAGTTGCTACTAGTTTTGTGAAGTTTTGTTGGAAAAATTTTGTGAACTAAAAATTCAGATTTTTGTTCATAAGAAAAATTGTATGTGGACATGAATATATTCAGGAAATTTGGCTCTAGGAAGGACTCCAAGGGTGTGATTGGGGAGTCCTCTGACAATGATCTCAACCTCCGGAGGTTGGCGGAGGTACGGCCGTGCGAATGGTCGCATGTCCCGTTCCTGCAAGAAGATGGATTCATGATGAGTTCATGCAATTCGTTGCCAATGCCGGTCTCACGGACATCATCGCAGATGAGTGTGACCAACACCAAATCCTCACAAATGTCTTTGTTCAAAGATTTACATTCTTGCCTAGAAATAATCCTCCTCAAGTGAGCTTTGATTTATATGCTGAAAACCAGCAGATACCACTTACTGAATTTTGTGACATATGCATGATCCCGTCTAATGGGAGCTTGGCTGAGCCTAGGCCGACTGAGTTTGAGGATTCTGTCGCACTTTGACAGTGGGTGATGAGAGGGGAGTGTTAGCCATCACTGCTGGTGGCTTACATTTTCCTGCTGTTCGTTACTTTGAACTCTTTATTACCAAATGCTTGCTTGCTAGGGAGAAGGTGGGTGCACTTAGTTCAACAGACCTTGCTGTTTTACGTCGCACAATAGAGGGCGACAACACTTATAGCATGGGAGCTATTGTGGCTCGTCGCCTCCATCTTAATAAATCTCAGGGTAAAATACACGGTGGGATTTTTGCCACTCGTTTGGCACATCACTTCCAGGTTGCGTGTAATAACCTGGTGTAATGATGCTACATTAATCCCTGGGGTTAAGTTAATCCTTTTGCTAAACAAGTGTTTGTTCATCATTGTCTCTTGTCTCTTTCAAATTCCAGTTGAATTCAATTTCAAATTGTGAGTGAAAGTCAAATTGCTCAAACATGAAAACTAAAACGTTGATCTTGTGGCAAATAATCACTTGTTAATATTGGTGGTGAACTGGCATTTTTCCCAAAATGTCTAAGTGCCCTAAGCTAGTTAAAACTGTGGCTAAAGCAATTAAATTAAATGCCTTTTTAATTTATAAAAATTACAAACTATTTCAAAAGCCTCACAATCTTTTCGTGGCAGTGCCCAATAACTCTTTGAAATTGTTTTGGCCAGTGGCATATTTTTGCAAAGTCATTTGTGTCTAAAAGAAAAAAAAACAAAATCTACTGGAAAAAGTAAAGAAAAAAAAGGAAAGGAGGCCCCTGCTACTGGACCTAACCTACCTGGGCCGGCCCACCTACCCTCACCCGAGCCAGCCTACCTCCCCGGTCGCCTTCCTTGTAAACCCGACCGGGGGCATGGCCAAGCACGCTCCCGTAGCACCACCTCGCCGTCGACGAGAGGGCTAAGGATCCCCTCGATGCCTCGGGCTCCCGTCCCACTTGCCCTGCCACCCCACTCGCGCCAGTCCCTATCCCCTCGCACACTTGCTCTCCCTCTCTTCTCCTCCTTACCGAGCGTGGCTATTGCCATGGCCCCGGCGTAGCCGTGGCCACCATCGACCCCATCCCTCTCTGGTGTCCTGGAGTGCCACAGCAACGCCTACGCCATCTCCTTCGTCCACGGACGGCGCCGCGGTCCGCTGCATCGCCTGAGCCGAGCCACTGGAGACGGCGGGCTCGGCATCGAGCGGATCGAGCTCGTCTCCGTCTCCTCCGTCGCCGGTGACCGCAGCCGTCTTCGTCATCCCCTGCTGCTCCAAAGCTTTCGAGGGCTTTTCTTAGCTGCTCGGTGAGCTCCTCCCTCCCTCCATCCCTCTCCCCGCACCAAGTACATCACCATAGTCGTAGCTCGTTGCCGCCCCGGAGCTCCACTCACCGCCCCCCTGTCCGCGCTCGCCGCGTTCCTCGGTTGCGCACTGCCTCGTTTGGCCGCGCCCTTGGCCGCCCAGCGCGCCCGCTTCGCATACAGTTACGCTTTGCATTCGCTGCCGCTCTGCTTTGTAGGCCACAGCCATCACCGCGCTTGCTCCGCTGAAACGCCATCTGCTTATGTTAAACTGTCGCTGCCGCTGGAATCTGCTCCCCCAGCCCCGCGCAAGCCTCACCACGGCCAGGCCGCGCCCTCCCACGCCGTTGCCCGCCACTCACGCACGTGGCGGCCTCCCCCGCAGCCTCCAGTACCCACGCGCCCCGCCTCGCCCGCTTCAGGGCCGAGCGCGACCGCTGCCCACTTTGGTCGCCGCATCCCCGCTCGACCTCGCTGCCACATCCCCGCAACCGCGCCCGCGTGAAATGATGGCCGGAAAGGCGATTCCGGCGAGGTCCGGCGCCCCTCCGCCGCGGGAACGATCACCGGAGCTCCCCAAACGTCGGCGCCGACGTGGACGTCCGGGTCCACCTCGCTAGGTCACTGCCACGTGGCCCCAGGGGCCCGGCTAGCCTTGTTGACCCAGTCAACGGCTGACTGGGCATCACCCAGTCACTGCCAGTGGGTTCCCCGTGGGCGCTGTTGACAAGTCAACAAGTCTGTTGACCGCTGATGCAGCAATGACGCCATGATGACGTCATATTTTTCCTTTTATTTTGAATTAGGTATTTAAAATAATTCCAGAATATTGTTTAAACTTTGAAAATTCATAGAAATTAAACCGTAGCTCGGATGAAAAATCTTTATACATGAAAGTTGCTCAGAAAAATCCAATGTGTCTGAATACGATGTCCGTTCATCTGTCACATGCCCCTAGCATGATGAACATGGAACATTCCCCCTCCGGTCATTTGTTTGACACAAGTCCGGAACCGGGAATACAGTCACGATTGATTTCCCCTTTCACCTTTTTCGTGCAGCGCTACGTTAGGTCGACCCTAGTTCTGCTTATCATCTTGTCATGCTTAGTGTTGCATTTGGTTTCTTATATTTACTGTTTCTTCCCCCTCTTCTCTCTGGTAGACCTCGAGGCCGATGATGCCACATTGATCGACTACGTCGACGACGACACTTCTTCCCTTTTCAGCAGAGCTTCCAGGCAAGCCCCCCCCCCTTTGATCATCCCGATATCGCCCATTCCATTCTCTCATGCTTGCATTAGATTTTGCTACTATAATTATTTGCTCCTATTTTAATGCATAGCCTGCTTTTGTATCTGTTGTTGTACCTTACCTACTTATCCTAAACTGCTTAGTATAGGTTGGTTAGTCATCCATCAGTGACACCCACCTTGTCCTTGTTGCCCCTGCTTCATCACCGAGGACTCGATCAACGTGATCGGCGACCAGAGCCCGACACCTCACATCACATCATGCCCCTTTTCTTGCTCGACTCTGCAGAGTTACCATCGAGTGCCGAGGGTGGAACCTCATACATCACTCCTGATGAGATCTCTGTAGTGTAGCTATTCGGCCGTGGTCATCAAGGGTGATTTCCTCCTTAACCACTTCCTATACGACTCTGTCGTGCAACCCCTCAAGTGTGAACCTCGAGGGTGGTTCCTCTTACGTTCACCTTGATGATTACATCAAGTGGAATCCACTGAGGGTGCTTCCTTAGGGTTCCCCTTGGTGTTAGACACACAGTTACTATGGTTACTATGACTTTACACTGAACCATGTTACTAAAGATTGGTCGGCCCTGAGGGGTACCCGTGCGAGCTTAATTGCGAGTGATGTGGAGTTGGGTTGACCTAGAAGGTGCCCGCGAGATACTTACGAGGCGTGGCCGGGCATTCTTAGCCTTTGCCACAAGTCCTCGAGACGGGGCGACGGGGTCACATCGATCATGAGTCTCTGCTCGTTACCGCGTGCTCCTAATCCACTATGATCTGGATATTTGATCCGAGGGGGCTCTGGCCTGATAGCACTAACCATCACGTGGGCATAGTATGGGCGTTCTGCGTCGTATACATCAGTCAAAGCTTAATAGACGTCAGCGACTGAGCAGCGTGCGCCGGGTTGGACTGTGTAAGCACCTGCCTTTTTTAAGGAGGTAGCTAGGTTTGCTCACCGGCCGCGTTCACAATGTGCAGGAGTTCCCGGGGCGATGGCCCATGACCCCTGGGGGCATAGGTTAGTCCGGCGTGCTGACCTCTCTATTAAGCCTAGGTCGGGTTGTGACGTATCGTTTGGCTGAGGTCGGGCATGACCCAGGAAAGCGTGTCCCACCGGAGTTAAGCGAGCGTGGTGGGTAAGTTGGTGCACCCCTGCAGGGAAGGAAACATCTATCGATAGCCTGTCCTACGGTAACTGACACTTGGAGTTGTATCTCGATCGATACAACTTGAACTGGATACTTGAGGTGATAACTGGATAGTATGGCTCTATGATGCTTTCTTGCAGGGAGTCGAGAAAGGATCTCTGGCCGAGGTTGACAACACTACTACTACTTTACTTTATGCTATTCTGTACTCTTCTGAATGCTGCAAGATGCTTGGAGCTACTTGAAGATGCTAGTCTTTGATAGGCTAGGCTTTCGCCTTCTCTTCTGGCATTCTGCAGTCTAGTCCACGGATACAACCCATTTCTTTGACACCGATGCATATGTAGTATAGATCCTTGCTTGCGAGTACTTTGGATGAGTACTCACGGTTGCTTTGCTCCCTCTTTCCCCTTTTCCATTCTTCTCGGATGTCGCAACCAGATGGTCGAGCCCTGGAACCAGACGCCACTGTCGATGATGACTACTACTACCACGAGGGTGCTTACTACTACGTGGAGGCGACTGACGACCAGTAGTAGTTAGGAGGCTCCCAGGCAGGAGGCCTTGCCTTTTCGATTGTTGTTGCTTTTGTGCTAGCCTTCTTAAGGCAAACTTGCTTAACTTATGTCTGTACTCAGATATTGTTTCTTCTGCTGACTCTTGTGTTTTCGAGCTGATGTATTCGAGCCCTCGAGGCCCCTAGCTTGTAATATAAAGCTTGTATTATTTTAATTTGTGTCTAGAGTTGTGTTGTGATATCTTCCCGTGAGTCCCCGATCTTGATCATACACATTTGTGTGTATGATTAGTGTATGATTGAATCGGGGGCGCCACAAGTTGGTATCAGAGTCGGCTGCCTGTAGGTAGCCCCCTTTCCAACTCCTTGGCTGAAGTTGAGTCGAGTCACTAAAAAACATTTACTAACATTGGCTGTGTGTCTTATGGGCCCACGTGGCCATTGGGTGGTATTAGGATCTTTTACTCCTCGTCTATACTCTGGGACTCTAATCTCTCTTCCATTCGGGTTAAACGGATTTGCTAACTCTAACATTAGGATCCCGTGACCACATTTACCCCAAAGTTGGATAAGCCATAGTTATTCCTTAGAATAGTATTTTGAATAGTACACACAATGTCGTGTTGACTACTAAGTGGTATCCATCGCAGGGCCGGCCCTGTGGGGGGCAGGGGGCGGCCGCCCTGGGCCCCCGACATCTAGGTGGCCCCTCTCAGGTGTAGTGTACGTATATAAAGGTAAGTAGCCCATTGGCCATAGCTTCACCTAGAAAAAAAAGGAAGTAGCCCAGGTCCAGAAAGGAAGGGATGGCAGGTAGTGTACGCATGTAAATCAGCGTACAATTGTGAGGAAACAAATCAGCGTAACACACGTAAATCACGTCCTCCCGTTCTCTTTATTCCTTACTATCATGAGACAATCTCCCTCCAAAATAAAGACGATCGTGTGACGTGATTAATCCGTAATTTCCTATATTCTCTGTTCTCTGTCGGCTCCAAACCCTAGTTCCCAAGTCGCAGAACCTCCTGAAAATAAGCAGTGGAGGGCTGATTGGTCTTCAGGCGATGTACGCCGTGACGACGCAGCATTAACATCGCCTACCCTGAAAATTGACACTGCCGGAGAGGGGTGCACACGTACATCGCCGAGTGTGTGCCACCAAAAATCCACATCACATCATCGCCGAGCGTCCAATGGTTGATGCCGATCTAATCAATTTGAGGTACTGTATGTCATATTACTATTCCCTACTCCCCGCAAAAAAATACTATTCCCCACAATTTCAAGTAAACCTTCGTGCTTTGAGGAAGAAACAATTTGGTAAAAGTAGTTGCCAAAATAAAATTCTTGAAGCTGAGAAGGATTTTCCTGTTCAATATTTGTTTGCTTTGGTTGATATGAATCACTTCACTGAAATAAAGGGTTTAAGAAAGTCACTGTGTTTAAAGATTTATTCGGATTACTGTGCATGTGATTGTTCCATGTTAGATAAAAAAAGCTTTTAAAATTTAAATTATTGCGGAACCATTTGGGATAAACAATGCCTGAAAGAGCTTAAATGGTTATACAACATTATGCATCGAGAAGTGGATGACATTGATTTCGACATCGACACAATCATAAGTCACTTTACATTGAAGAATCTTTCAAGAAATTTTGAAGATAATATGCATATGATGTTTATATTAAGGGCCCCCAAATTATACGTTCGCCCCGGGCCCCTAAAATCTCAAGACCAGCCCTGATCCATCGTACCTCTTTCATTATGTATGTTTCATCATGAATGATCCTTGTCTTCACAAATGCTCAATGCTGAACTACCCCCTGTTACATGTTATCAGGATGGTTAGACCTGCGGGTCATGGCCGTGGTGCCAACGATCCACCACCGCCCGAATTCTTTGACGGAATGATGCAACAATTTGAGCTGAACCGCCAGTTCATGGAAGGAATGATGGCTCAGTTTCCTCGTCTGAATATGAATCAGAAGCCAGCCCCAGTAACTCTGCAGGACTTCATGCGCCTCAACCCAACTATTTATCACAGCTCAACTCAACCCCTTGGTGCTGATGACTGGCTCCGCAACATCACGTATGAAATGGGGTCTGCTAGTGTAGCCCCTGCTAGCTATGTCACCTTTGCATCTTTCTTTCTGAAGGGTCCTGCTGCTCAATGGTGGGATAGCCCCAGGCGTACCCTGCCTACTGGAACGGCCATCCCATGGCCGGATTTCCAAGTTGCTTTCCGTGCCTGCTTCATTCCTCAGGGAATCGTGGACAGGAAGAAGCGAGAGTTCCGCAACCTCACACAAGGCAACAAGTCTGTAGATGCTTATCAGCGGGAATTCTTGGACTTGTCCCGTTACGCTGAAGAAGACATTGCTACTGATGCTCGTAAGAAAGAGAAGTGTCGTGACGAACTTCACCCTGAAATCAAGCTAGCGCTCCTGGTGCATGACTTTGCTGATTTTGCCACCATAGTGAACAAGGCTATTCAGGTTGAGACTGGTCTTTTGGAACACCAGGGATCCCTCAGGCACAGCCGTGACGCTCGCTCATCTTCGGGCCTGTCAACGCAGAAGCGTCGGATATGGATCCCCCACAGCATGTATCGTCCAACTGCACCTGCACCAAGACAGTCCTATGTTGCACCTCGTCTTCCCCCTCCATCGCAGAGGCAGCCTCTTCGGGTTGTACCACCCCAAGCTTCTGCTCCCAATCCCAATGATGGTATATGCTTCAAGTGTGGCCTTCCAGGTCACCGTTCTAGGAACTGCCCTCAGAATCAGAATCAGCTGGCTCTGTCTTCTAATGCTCATGGTAACAATCAACCCCACAACAAAAATGCCCGACCTTATGGTCGTGGGCAGGCTAACAACATTGATCTGAATGAAGCTCAAGACCAGCCTGCTACTGTGATGAGTACTCTTCTAGTTAATTCAGTACCAGCATCTGTTTTGTTTGATTCGGGAGCATCGCATTCTTTCATATCAGAAGGTTTTGCATTCATGCATGGCATTAAATACGAAGAGATGCACACTCCACTAGTGGTAAAAACCCCTGCGGGCCAATGCCAAACCTCCATGGTTAGCCAACGTTTTAGTTGAAATCAAAGGGTTGGAATTTTTTGCCTCCCCCATTATTCTGAAGTCTTCCAATATTGACCTCATTCTGGGAATGGATTGGTTGAAAGCACATACGGCTTCTATCATTTGCTCCACTAAAACCGTCCACCTTCTACACCCTTCAGATGAGATAGTAAGCTACAATGATCGTCTGGTTCAAAATGCCGAAGCCCGACTCTATCTCCTGAATGCGTTGAATGCAGCACCTCTTGAGGGACTTGAAAAGATTCCGGTTGTTCGCGACTTCCTAGATGTCTTTCTAGAAGAACTTATAGGAATACCTCCCACTCGGGCTGTCGAGTTCGTCATCGACTTGAAACCAGGCACCGTTCCTATCGCCAAACGACCCTACAAGATGCCGCCTCATGAGCTCCTTGTACTTAAGGAGGAAATCGACAAATCTCTTCGCAAGGGTATTATTTGTCCAAGTTCCTCTGCTTGGGGAGCACCTTCTCTCTTCGTCAAGAAGAAGGACGGAACGAACCGTTTGGTCTAGGACTACCGTCCTATCAACCAAGCTACAATTCAGAACAAATATCCCCTTCCTTCGATCAATAAACTGTATGATCAAAATGTTTGTTCATCGAAATTCTCTAAACTCGACTTGAGGTTGGGTTACCACCAGATCAGTGTTCGTGAAGAGGATATTCCCAAGACCGCCTTTGTTACTCGATATGGTTCATATGAGTACACCGTCATGTCATTCGGTTTAACCAATGCTCTAGCTACATTCTCTCGTTTGATGAATTACATATTCATGTATTACCTCGACAAGTTTGTCGTAGTCTATTTGGATGATATCCTGATATATTCGAAGAATAAAGAAGAACATGCTGAACATATTCGTCTTGTTCTGGAAAAGCTTCGAGAGCATCAACTTTATGCCAAGTATTCCAAGTGCGAATTCTGGCTTCCCGAAGTAACCTACCTTGGGCATGTCATCTCGAAGGATGGTATTGTCGCCAACCCAGAGCGAGTTCAGGCTATTCTTGACTGGACCCGACTGTCAAGCAAGCCAGAAGCTTTCTCGGACTAGCCAGCTATTGTCGCCACTTTGTCGAGAACTTCTCCAAGATTGCCAAGCCACTGACCAATCTGCTTCTCAAGGGCGTTAAGTTCGATTGGACAGACAAATGTCAGGAAAGTTTCCAGACACTCAAGGACAAGCTGACTTCTGCCCCAGTGCTTGCTCCCCCTAATTCTCGCAAGGACTTTGTCATCTATTGCGACGCTTCACGACAAGGATTATGTTGTGTCCTAATGCAAGAGCGCAGAGTGATTGCTTATGCCTCCCGTCAAGTGCGTCCTCATGAAGAGAACTACCCAGTTCATGACCTCGAGCTTTCCGCGGTTATCTTTGCACTGAAGCTATGACGATGGTACCTTCTCGGTAATCATTGTGAGATCTCCACCGATCATCAGAGTCTGAAGTACCTGTTTACTCAGCCAGATCTGAACCTCCGTCAGTAGTGATGGATGGAAGCTATTGCTGACTACAACTGCGGTATATCCTATACCCCTGGCAAGGCTAATGTAATGGCCGATGCCTTGAGCCGCAAGTCTTATTGCAATAACCACATGGTTCATAAAGCTCAACCCCGCCTTTATGAAGAACTTTGCAAGTTGAACCATCAACTAGTTCCACAGGGTTCTCTGAATAACCTTGTACTGGAACCAACTCTTCTGAAAGCAATTAAGTCTGCTTAAGCCAAAGATGCTCACGTTGATTTGATGAAAAAGGATCTTGCCTTAGAGAAATCCAGAGATTTATCACTTGGTGAAGATGGAACCTTATACTTCAGAGATCGCATTGTAGTACCTTGGTTCGAGCTTATGACAGAGAAGGTGATGAAAAAAGCGCATGACACCCCTCTCTCTATTCATCCGTGAAGTACCAAGATGTATCTAGACATCCGTCAGAAGTACTGGTGGTCTAAAATGAAGCAAGACATTGCTCGATATATCAAAGAATGTGACGTTTGTCGTCGCGTCAAAGCAGAACATCAGAAACCGGCTGGACTTATACAACCGCTTCCGATTCCTAAATGGAAGTGGTATAAGATCCAAATGGACTTAAATCCTTTGGCCTTCCCAAGTCTCAGAAAGGTAACGATGCTATCTTTGTCGTCATCGACTAATTCTCGAAGGTTGCTCACTTTCTGCCAGTCAAGGAGACTATCACTGCTAGTCAATTAGCAAACTTGTATATCTCCAGAATTGTGTCACTCAACGACATTCCTAAGGAGATCAGTTCAAACCACGACACTATATTCACTTTGAAGTTCTGGGATAGTTTTCAAGAGACAATGGGAACTCATATAACATGGAGCACTGCTTATCACCCCCAATCCCAAGGCCAAGTTGAGCGAGTCAATCAAATCCTTGAAGATATGTTGCATGCTTGTGTTATTTATTTTGGCAAGAAGTGGGAAGAATCTCTCCCTTAAGCGGAGTTATCTTATAACAACAGTTATCAAGACAGCTTGAAAATGACACCTTTCAAGTGCTTTATGGACGTAAGTGCCGAACCCCTCTGAATTGGTCAGAAACTGGGGAACGGACGCTCATTGGTCCAGACATTATTCAACAAGCTCAAGAGCGAGTTCGCATTGTCGAGATAATCTCAAGGCGGCCCGATCCTGTCAGAAGAGCAACTATGACCAGAAACACCGGGTATCAACTTATCAACCTGGTGAACAAGATTATTTGCGTGTCACTCCTTTGAGAGGCACTCATCGGTTCGGAGTCAAGGGCAAGCTAGCTCCACGCTACATTGATCCTTTCCGCATTCTCTCCCGCCGTGGTCTGGTGGCTTATCAATTGGAGTTTCCACCTCAGTTCTCTCACATCCATGACGTCTTCCACGTGTCGCAACTTCGTCGATGCTTCAAGGATCCGGAACATGAAGTGGATCCGGAATTGATTGAAATTCAAGACGACCTGACATACAAAGAGCATCCGATCCGCATTCTTGAAGAAGCTGAACGTCGAAACTGCCAAAAGGTTACCAAGTTCCTCAAGGTGCAATGGTCAAATCATACTAAAGATGAAGCCACTTGGGAACGCGAAGATAACCTCCGTGCTGAATACCCCGGCCTGTTCCCTTCTACCTCTTAATTCTCAGGACAAGAATTTCTTTTAGGGGAGGAGAGTTGTAACACCCCGGTGTAATGATGCTACAGTAATCCCTGGGGTTAAGTTAATCCTTTTGCTAAAGAAGTGTTTGTTAATCATTGTCTCTTGTCTCTTTCAAATTCCTGTTGAATTCAATTTAAAATTCTTAGTGAAAGTCAAATTGCTCAAACATGAAAACAAAAATGTTCATCTTGTGGCAAATAATGACTTGTTAATATTGGTGGTGAACTGACATTTTTCCAAAATGTCTAAGTGCCCTAAGCTAGTTAAAACTGTGGCTAACGCAATTAAATTAAATGCCTTTTTACTTTATAAAAATTACATACTATTTCAAAAGCCTCACAATCTTTTTGTGGCAGTGCCCAATAATTCTTTGAAATTGTTTTGGCCAGTGGCATATTTTTGCGAAGTCATTTGTGTCTAAAAGAAAAAAAAAAGCTGCTGGAAAAAGTAAATCAAAAAAAAGGAAAGGAGGCCCCTGCCGCTGAACCTAACCTACCTGGGCCGGCCCACCTACCCTCACCCGAGCCAGCCTACCTCCCCAGTCGCCTTCCTTGTAAACCCGACCGGGGGCATGGCCAAGCACGCTCCCGTCGCACCACCTCGCCGTCGACGAGGGGGATAAGGATACCCTCGACACCTCGGGCTCCCCTCCCACTTGCACTGCCACCCCACTCGCGCCAGTCCCTATCCCCTCGCACGCTCGCTCTCCCTCCCTTCTCCACCTTACCGAGCGTCGCTGTTGCCATGGCCCCGGCGTAGCCGTGACCACCGTCGACCCCGCCCCTCTACGATGTGTCCTGGAGCGCCACAGTGATACGTCTCCAACGTATCTATAATTTTTTATTATTCCATGCTATTATATTATCCTTCTAGGATGTTTTATATGCATTTATATGCTATTCGATATGACTTTTGGGACTAACCTATTAACCTAGAGCCCAGTCCTGGTTTCTGTTTTTTCCTTGTTTTTGAGTATCACAGAAAAGGAATACCAAACAGAGTCCAATTAACGTGCCAATTTTTTATGATTTTTTATGGACCAAAAGAAGCCCCCGGAGTAAAAGAGTTGGGCCAGAAAAGTCCGGGATGTCCCCAAGGGTGGGGGTGCGCCCTACCCCCTGGGCGTGCCCCCCTATCTCATGGACGGCTCGGAGACCCCCCCTGACGTGAGACCTACGCCAAAAATTCCTATAAATACAGAAACCTCCAGAAAATAACCTAGATCGAGAGTTCCACTGCCGCAAGCCTCTGTAGCCACCAAAATCCAATCCGGACCCTGTTCCGGCACCCTACTGGAGGGGGGATCCCTCACGGGTGACCATCTTCATCATCTTGGCACTCTCCATGACGAGGAGGGAGTAGTTCACCCTCGGGGCTGAGTGTATGTACCAGTAGCTATGTGTTTGATCTCTCTCTCTCTCTCTCTCTCTCTCTCTCGTGTTCTTGATTCGGCATGATCTTGATGTATCACGAGCTTTGCTATTATAGTTGGATCTTATGATGTTTCTCCCCCTCTACTCTCTTGTAATGGATTGAGTTTTCCTTTGAAGTTACCTTATCGGATTAAGTCTTTAAGGATTTGAGAAAACTTGATGTATGTCTTGCATGTGCTTATTTGTGGTGACAATGGGATATTCATGTGATCTACTTGATGTATGTTTTGGTGATCAACTTGCGGGTTCTGTGACCTTGTGAACTTATGCATAGGGGTTGGCACGTTTTAAATCTTGACTCTCCGGTAGAAACTTTGGGGCACTCTTTGAAGTTCTTTGTGTTTGTTGAATAGATGAATCTGAGATTGTGTGATGCATATCATATAATCATACCCACGGATACTTGAGGTGACATTGGAGTATCTAGGTGACATTAGGGTTTTCGTTCATTTGTGTCTTAAGGTGTTATTCTAGTACGAACTCTAGGATAGATTGAACGGAAAGAATAGCTTCGTGTTATTTTACTACGGACTCTTGAATAGATCGATTGGAAAGAATAACTTTGAGGTGGTTTTGTACCCTACAATAATCTCTTCGTTTGTTCTCCGTTATTAGTGACTTTGGAGTGACTCTTTGTTGCATGTAGAGGGATAGTTATATGATCCAATTATGTTATTATTGTTGAGAGAACTTGCACTAGTGAAAGTATGAACCCTAGGCCTTGTTTCCTAGCATTGCAATACCGTTTAAGCTCTCTTTTATCGCTTGTTACCTTGCTGTTTTTATATTTTCAGATTACAAAAACCTATATCTACCATCCATATTGCTCTTGTATCACCATCTCTTCGCCGAACTAGTGCACCTATACAATTTACCATTGTATTGAGTGTGTTGGGGACACAAGAGACTCTTTGTTATTTGGTTGCAGGGTTGTTTGAGAGAGACCATCTTCATCCTATGCCTCCCGGATTGATAAACCTTAGGTCATCCACTTGAGGAAATTTACTCTTGTCCTACAAACCTCTGCACTTGGAGGCCCAACAACGTCTACAAGAAGAATATTGTGTAGTAGACATCAAGCAGTTTCTGGCGCCGTTGCCGGGGAGGTGAGTGCTTGAAGGTATATCTTTAGATCTTGCAATTGAATCTTTTTGTTTCTTGTTTTATCACTAGTTTATTCTATAAAAGAAAACTACAAAAAATGGAATTAAGATTGCCTCATATGCTTCATCTTTTTAAAGTCTTTTGTGAAAATGATGGGAAGGAAAATTGTGCTCAAGTACTATAAGAAGAATTACATAGGATGCTTGGCATAAAATATGTGAATGATGAGCATGATTGCAATGTTGTTAGTATGAATTCTTTGAATACCCATGATGCTAATGATATGCAAAGCCACAAGCTTGGGGTTGCTATGTTTGATGAAGATGATATGTTTAGTCCCTAGAGTTTTGATGAGCAAATTTATTATGATGAAAGCATGCCTCCTATTTATGATGATTATTGTAATGACACGTATGCTATAAAGAATAAAGATAACCTTGAAACTTGTAATCATGATTTTAATTTTCAATTGGATTATGCTTCACATGATATTTATTTTGTTGAGTTTGCTCCCACTACTATTCATGAGAAGAATTTTGCTTATGTGGAGAGTAATAAAAATTCTATGCTTGTATATCATGAAAAGAATGCCTCACACGATAGTTATATTGTTGAATTCATTCATGATGCTACTGAAAATTATTATGAGGGAGGAACATATGCTTGTAGGAATTGCAATAATATCAAGTTTCCTCTCTATGTGCTTAAAGTTTTAAAGTTATGTTTGTATTGCCTTCCTATGCTAGTTGATTATTTTTAACATAAATTGTTTGCTCACAAAATCCCTATGCATAGGAAGTGGGTTAGACTTAAATGTGCTAGTCATATTCTTCATGATGCTCTCTTTGTGTTTCAATTCTTATATTTTATGTGAGCATCATTGAAATCATCATGCCTAGCTAGGGGTGTTAAACGTTAGCGCTTGTTGGGAGGCAACCCAATTTTATTTTTGTTCTTTGAATTTTGCTCCTGTTTAGTAATAAATAATTCATATAGTCTCTGTTTAGATGTGGTTTTATGTTTTAATTAGTGTTTGTGCCAAGTAGACCTTTTGGGAAGACTTGGGTGAAGTCTTTATGATCTTGCTGAAAAAATAGAAACTTTAGCGCTCACGAGATTAGCTGCCATTTTTACTGGAGAGTGCTTTTAGGTTAATTATTTTTGAAGATGATTAATAGACAAATTACTCAGGTGCACCAATTTATTTCAGAATTTTTGGAGTTCTATAAGTATACGTTTGATACAGATTACTATAGACTGTTTTGTTTTTGACAGATTCTGTTTTCATTGTGTTGTTTGCTTATTTTGATGAATCTATGAGTAGTATCGGAGGGTATGAACCATAGAGAAGTTGGAATACAGTAGCTTTAACACCAATATAAATAAAGAATGAGTTAATTACAGTACCTTGAAGTGGTGGTTTTATTTTCTTATACTAACGGAGCTTACGAGTTTTCTGCTGAGTTTTGTGTTGTGAAGTTTTCAAGTTTTGGGTAAAGATTCGATGAACTATGGAATAAGGAGTGGCAAGAGCCTAATCTTGGGGCTGCCCAAGGCACCCCAAGGTAATATTCAAGGACAAACAAGAGCCTAAGCTTGGGTATTCCCCGGAAGGCATCCCCTCTTTTGTCTTCGTTTATCGGTAACTTTACATGGAGCTATATTTTTATTCACCACATGATATGTGTTTTGCTTGGAGCGTCTTTTTTTTAGTTTTTTGCTTGCTATTTGAATAAAATCCCAAGATCTGAAATCCTTAAATGTTAGAGAGTCTTCACATAGTTGCATAATTATTCAACTACTCATTGATCTTCACTTATATCTTTCGGAGTAGTTTGTCGTTTGCTCTAGTGCTTATCTTTTAGAGCACGACGGTGATTTTATTTTTAAGAAATAGATGAAATCTCATGCTTCACTTATATTAATTTGAGAGTCTTTCTAGAACGGCATGATAATTTGCTTTGGTTATGAAACTAGTCCTAATATGATGGGCATCCAAGAGGGATATAATAAAAACTTCCATATAGAGTGATTGAATACTATGAGAAGTTTGATACTTGATGATTGTTTTGAGATATGAAGATGGTAATATTAGAGTCGTGCTAGTTGAGTAATGGTGAAATTTAGAAATACTTGTGTTGAGGTTTGCAAGTCCCATAGCATGCACGTATGGTAACCGTTGTGTAGCAAATTTGAAGCATGAGGTGTTCTTTGATTGCCTTCCTTATGAGTGGCGGTCGGGGACGAGTGATGGTCTTTTCCTACCAATCTATCCCCCTAGGAGCATGCGCGTAGTGCTTGGTTTTGATGACTTGTAGATTTTTGCAATAAGTATGTGAGTTCTTTATGACTAATGTTGAGTCCATGGATTATACGCACTCTCACCCTTCCGTCATTGCTAGCCTCTTCGGTACCGTGCATTGCCCTTTCTCACCTCGAGAGTTGGTGCAAACTTCGCCCGTGCATCCAAACCCCGTGATATCATATGCTCTATCACGCATAAACCTCTTTATATCTTCCTCAAAATATCCACCATACCTACCTATTATGGCATTTCCATAGCCATTCCGAGATATATTGCCATGCAACTTTCCACCGTTCCGTTTATTATGACACGCTTCATCATTGTCATATTGCCTTGCATGATCATGTAGTTTACATCGTACTTGTGGCAAGGCCACCATGCATAATTTTTCATACATATCACTCTTGATTTATTTCCCACCCCGGTACACCGCCGGAGGCACTCATATAGAGTCATATTTTGTTCTAGTATCGAGTTGTAAATAAATAGAAGTGTGATGATCATCATTATTAGAGCATTGTCCCGAAAAAAAAGAGAAAGGCGAAAAAAAAGGAAAGGCCAAATAAAAAAAGAGAAAGGCCAAAAAAGGAAAGGCCAAATAAAAAAAGAAAGGCCAAAAAAAAGGAAGGCCCAAAAAAAAGGGGGGGGGGGGGGACAATGCTACTATCCTTTTTCCACACTTGTGCTTCAAAGTAGCACCATGATCTTCATGATAGGGAGTCTCGTATGCTGTCACTTTCATATACTAGTGGGAATTTTTCATTATAGAACTTGGCTTGTATATTCCAACGATGGGCTTCCTCAAAATGCCCTAGGTCTTCGTGAGCAAGCAAGTTGGATGCACACCCACTTAGTTTCTTTTGTTGAGCTTCCATAAATTTATAGCTCTAGTGCATCCGTTGCATGCCAATCCCTACTCCTCGCATTGACATCAATCGATGGGCATCTCCATAGGCCGTTGATTAGCCGCGTTGATCTGAGACTTTCTCCTTTTTTTGTCTTCTCTACACAACCCCGATCATCATATTCTATTCCACCCATAGTGCTATGTCCATGGCTCGCGCTCATGTATTGCATGAAAGTTGAAAAAGTTTGAGAATGCTAAAGTATGAAACAATTGCTTGGCTTGTCATCGGGGTTGTGCATGATGAGAGAATTTTGTGTGACGAAGATGGAGCATGGCCAAACTATATGATTTTATAGGGATGAGCTTTCTTTGGCTATGTTATTTTGAGAAGACATAATTGCTTGGTTAGTATGCTTGAAGTATTATTGTTTTCAAGTCAATATTAAACTTCTATCTTGAATCTTATGGATCTGAATATTCTTGCCACAATAAAGAAGATTACATTGATAAATATGTTAGGTAGCATTCCACATCAAAAAAATTGTTTTTATCATTTACCTACTCGAGGAATGAGCAGGAATTAAGCTTGGGGATGCTTGATCGTCTCCAACGTATCTATAATTTTTATTGTTCCATGCTATTATATTATCCATCTAGGATGTTTTATCTGCATTTATATGCTATTTTATATGATTTTTGGGACTAACCTATTAACCTAGAGCCCAAAGGTGCGATTTCGGTTTTTCCTTGTTTTTGAGTATCGCAGAAAAGGAATACCAAACGGAGTCCAATTGACGTGCCAATTTTTGATGATTTTTTATGTACCAAAAGAAGCCCCCGGAGTAAAAGAGTTGGGCCAGAAGAGTCCAGGGCTGTCCACGAAGGTGGGGGGCTCGGAGACCCCCCTGACGTGAGACCTACGCCAAAAATTCCTATAAATACAGAATCCTCCACAAAATAACCTAGATCGGGAGTTCCGCCGCCGCAAGCCTCTCTAGCCACCAAAAACCAATCGGGACCCTGTTCCGGCACCCTGCCAGAGGGGGATCCCTCACCGGCGGCCATCTTCATCATCCCGGCGCTCTCCATGACGAGGAGGGAGTAGTTCACCCTCGGGGCTGAGGGTATGTACTAGTAGCTATGTGTTTGATCTCTCTCTCTCTCTCTCTCTCTCTCTCTCTCTCTTTCTCTCTCTCGTGTTCTTGATTCGGCACGATCTCGATGTATCGCGAGCTTTGCTATTATAGTTGGATCTTATGATGTTTCTCCCCCTCTACTCTCTTGTAATGGATTGAGTTTTCCCTTTGAAGTTATCTTATCGGATTGAGTCTTTAAGGATTTGAGAACACTTGATGTATGTCTTACATGTGCTTATCTGTGGCGACAATGGGATATTCATGTGACCTACTTGATGTATGTTTTGGTGATCAACTTGCGGGTTCTGTGACCTTGTGAACTTATGCATAGGGGTTGGCACACGTTTTCGTCTTGACTATCCGGTAGAAACTTTGGGGCACTCTTTGAAGTTCTTTGTGTTGGTTGAATAGATGAATCTGAGATTGTGTGATGCATATCGTATAATCATAGCCATGGATACTTGAGGTGACATTGGAGTCTAGGTGACATTAGGGTTTTGGTTGATTTGTGTCTTAAGGTGTTATTCTAGTACGAACTGTAGGATAGATTGAACGGAAAGAATAGCTTCATGTTATTTTACTACGAACTCTTGAATAGATCGATTAGAAAGAATAACTTTGAGGTGGTTTTTACCCTACAATAATCTCTTCGTTTGTTCTCCGCTAATAGTGACTTTGGAGTGACTCTTTGTTGCATGTTGAGGGATAGTTATATGATCCAATTATGTTATTATTGTTAAGACTGAAAGTATGAACCCTAGGCCTGGTTTCCTAGTATTGCACTACCATTTACGCTCACTTTTATCGCTTGTTACCTTGTTGTTTTTATATTTTCCAGATTACAAAAACCTATATCTACCATCCATATTGCACTTGTATCACCATCTCTTCGCCGAACTAGTGCACCTATACAATTACCATTGTATTGGGTGTGTTGGGGACACAAGAGATTGTTTGTTATTTGGTTGCAGGGTTGATTGAGAGAGACCATCTTCATCCTACGCCTCCCACGGATTGATAAACCTTAGGTCATCCACCTTAGGTCATCCACTTGAGGGAAATTTGGTACTGTCCACAAACCTCTGCACTTGGAGAGCCAACAAAGTCTACAAGAAGAAGGTTGTGTAGTAGACATCACACAACAACGCCTATGCCATCTTCTCCATCCTCGGACGCTGCTGCCCTCCACTGCGGCGCCTGAGCCGAGCCACTGGAGACGACGGGCTCGACATCGAGCGGATCGAGCTCGTCTCCGTCTCCTCCATTGCCGGTGACCGCAGTGGTCTTCGTCATCCCCTGCTGCTCCAAAGCTTTCGAGGGCTTTTCTTAGCCGCTCGGTGAGCTCCTCCCTCCCTCCATCCCTCTCCTCGCGCCATGTAAATCACCGTAGTCGTAGCTCGTCGCCGCCCCGGAGCTCCACTCACCGCCCCCTGTCCGAGCTCGCCGCGTTCCTCGGTTGCGGCCTGCCTCGTTTGGCCGCGCCCTTGGCCGCCCAGCGCGCGCCCGCCCTGGTTGCGCATGCATTCGCTGTTGCCACTCCTGCTGTAGGCCATAGCCGTCGCCGCCGCTGCTCCCAGGAAACGCCATGGCTGAAATCTGATCCCCCTTGCGCAAGCCCACTGGCAGGCCGCGCCTCCCATGCCCTCGCCCTCCGCTGGCGTGGCCTCCCCACAGCCTCCAAGACCCGCGCCCGCCTCGCCCGATCAGGGACGGGCGCCACCGCCGCCCACTTTGGTCGCTGCATCCCCGCTCGACCTTGCCGCCGCTCCGGCCGCCCACCGCCCCAGCCGAGGCTGTTGATGGATGCGCGACCGTCCCGTAGCAACCGCCCCCGCGCGAAATGATCGCCGGAATGGTGATTCCGGCGAGGTCCGGTGCCCCTCCGCCGCGGGAACGCTCACCGGAGCTCCCCAAACGTCGGCACCGACGTGGACATCCAGGTCCACCTCGCTAGGTCACTGCCACGTGGCCCCAGGGGCCAGCTAGCCTTTTACCCGGTCGGCGGTGGTGGGCATCGCCCAGTCACTGCCAATGGGTCCCTTGTGGGCCCTGTTGACAAGTCAACTAGTCTGTTGATCGCTGATGCAGCAATGATGCCATGATGACGTCATATTTTTCATTTTCTGTCAAATTAGGTATTTAATATAATTCCAGAATATTTTTTAAACTTTGAAAATTCATAGAAATTAAACCGTAGCTCGGATGAAAAAACTTTATACATGAAAGTTGCTCAGAAAAATCCAATGAATTCGAATACGGGGTCCGTTCATCTGTTACACACCCCTAGCATGACGAACATGGAACATTCCCCCTCCAGTCATCTGTTTGTCACAGGTCCGGAACCGGGAATACATTCCGGAACTGGGAATACATTCCCGGTTGATTTCCCCTTCACCTTTTTCGTGCAGCGCTACGTTTGGTCGACCCTAGTTCTACTTATCGTCTTGTCATGCTTAGTGTTGCATCTGGTTGCTTATATTTACTATTTCTTCCCCCTCTTCTCTCCGGTAGACTCCGAGGCCGATGATGCCCCGGTGATCGACTACGTCGACGACTACCCTTCTTACTTTTCAGCAGAGCTTCCAGGCAAGCCCCCCCTTTGATCATCCCGATATCGCCCATTCCATTCTCTCATGCTTGCATTAGATTTTGCTACTATAATTGTTTGCTCCTATTCTGATGCATAGCCTCATACATGTCTGTTGTTTTACCTTACCTGCTTATCCTAAACTGCTTAGTATAGGTTGGTTAGTGATCCATCAGTGACCCTCACCTTGTCCTTGTTGCCTCTGCTTCATCACTGATGACTCGATCAATGTGATCGACGACCAGAGCCCGACACCTCACATCACATCACACTCCTTTTGTTGCTCGACTCTGCAGAGTTACCATCGAGTGTCGAGGGTGGAACCTCATACATCACTCCTCATGAGATCTCTCTAGTGTAGCTATTTGGTCATGGTCATCGAGGGTGATTTCCTCCTTAACCACTTCCGATACGACTCTGTCGTGCAACCCCTCAAGTGTGAACCTCGAGGGTGGTTCCTCTTACGTTCACCTTGATGATTACATCGAGTGGAATCCACCGAGGGTGGTTCCTTATGGTTCCCCTTGGTGTTAGACACACAGTTACTATGGTTACTGTCACTTTACACTGAACCATGTTACTAAAGACGGGTCGGCCCTGAGGGGTACCCGCATGAGTTTAGTTGCGAGTGATGTGGAGTCGGGTTGACCTGGAAGGTGCCCGCGAGATACTTACGAGGCGTGGTCGGGCACTCTTAGCCCTTGCCGCAAGTCCTCGAGATGGGGCGACGGGGTCACATCGATCGTGAGTCTCTGCTCATTACCGCGTGCTCCTAATCCAGTAAGATTTGGATATTTGATCCGAGGGGCCTCTGGCCTGATAGCAGTAACCATCACGTGCGCATAGTATGGGTGTTCTGTGTCGTATACATCAGCCGAAGCTTAATAGACGTCAGCAACAGAGCGGCGCGCGCCAGGTTGGACTGTTTAAGCACCTGCCTTTTTTAAGGAGGTAGCTAGGTCTACTCACCGGCTGCGTTTGCAACGTGTAGGAGTTCCTGGGGCGATGGCCCATGACCCCTGGGGGCATAGGTCTAGTCCGGCATGCTGACCTCTCTATTAAGCCTAGGTTAGGTTGCGGCGTATCATTTGGCCGAGGCCGGGCATGACCCAGGAATGTGTGTCCGGCCAGAGTTAAGCGAGCGTGGTGGGTAAGTTGGTGCACCCCTGCAACTAGATAGCCTATCCTACGGTAAGGGATACTTGGAGTTGTATCCCGATCGATACAACTAGAACCAGATACTTGAGGTGATAACTGGATAGTATGGCTCTGGGATTGCTTTCTCGCAGGGAGTCAAGAAAGGATCTCTGGCCTAGGTTGATAACACTACTACTACTTTACTTTATGCTATTTCGTACTCTTCTGAATGCTGCAAGAAGCTTGGAGCTGCTTGGATATGCTAGTCTTTGATAGGCTAGGATTTCCCCTTCTCTTTTGGCACTCTGCAGTCTAGTCCACAGATACAGCCCATTTCTTCGACAACGATGCATATGTAGTATAGATCCTTGCTTGCGAATACTTTGGATGAGTACTCATGGTTGCTTTGCTCCCTCTTTTCCCCTTTTCTATTCTTCTCGGATGTCGCAACCAGATGGTCGAGCCCAAGAACCAGATGCCACCGTCGATGATGACTACTACTACCATGAGGGTGCTTACTACAACATGGATGCTGTCGGTGTCAAAACAGGCGGATCTCGGGTAGGGGGTCCCGATCTGTGCGTCTTAGGCTGATGGTAACAGGAAGCAAGGGACACAATGTTTACCCAGGTTCGGGCCCTCTTGATGGAGGTAAAACCCTATTTCCTGCTTAATCAATATTGAAGATATGGGTAATACAAGAGTAGATCTACCACGAGATCATAGAGGCTAAACCCTAGACGCTGGCCTATGATGGTATGATTGTAATTGTCATCGGCCTTCTAAGGACCAACCTCTCCGGTTTATATAGGCCTTAGGAGAGGATAGGGTTTACATGGAGTCGGTTACAAGGAAGGAAGTATAATATCCGGATCGCCAAGCTTTCCTTCCACGCCAAGGAGAGTTCCATCCGAACACGGGACGTAGTCTTGATTCTTGTATCTTCACGCTTCAATAGTGGGACGATGTATGTAGTCGGCTGTTCGGAATACCCCTAATCCGGGACTCCCTCGGTAGCCTGAACCAGGCTTCAATGACGATGAGTCCAGCGCGCAGTCTTGTCTTCGGCATTGCAGGGCGGGTTCCTTCTCCGAATACTCCAAAGTAATTATCGAACACTTAGATCGTGTCCGGATCCACGAGGGGATTCTTACACACCGTTGTAGGGAACATAGCATAAATCTGATCCACTGGCAATCTTCGTACGCCGTGCCTTCGCATCGTGGCCCAGTTCAACACGAACCGGTGCTTCTCGCCCCACCTCGACTCGCGCTGCGAGGCGGTTTTATTGGCACGTCCTGTCGAGGCAAAGATCGTGTTCCTCTTATTACGGGATCTTCCATTAATGAGGGCGTGTGTAGCCCCATGACGACCATTGGTATGACTCTGTGTGCCGTCAGGTAAACCTCAAGCGGTCACCCTAAGGACTCTTGATATTCACCCGCTTTATAAAAGGGGCCGAGGCCTATTCTGTCGGATTTCGGGTTCCGGTAGACCCTTGAGGTTCGAACACTGGGGTGCGCGCAGAGATCCAACCTTCCACCGTCTCGCACCTCGCCGAATCGCTGGGACCTAAACTACTAAGCGAGAACAGCACAAGAGACACAAGATTTATCTTGGTCCGAGCCACCATTGTGGTGTAATACCCTACTCCAGTGTGTGGTGTGGTGGATTGCCTCTTGGGCTGATGAGGAACAATACAAAGAAGAACAGCCTCGCGAGGGTCTGTTCTTGGCGGGTGCGATGAACTGCTAGGTGATGTTCAGTCGCTCTAGCTACTGGTGTCTTGGTGAGGATTCCGATCTTGATCCAGCTGCCTCTACCCTGTGGGTGGCTAGTCCTATTTATAGGCGAAGGGCCCTGGGCCTCTTCCCAAATATTGAGCGGGAAGGGCGCCAACAATTGACCATTTTGAAGGGGAACAGCGGGTACACTTATCCTGACTAAAGTTGGTCCTCGCCTGCCAAAGGCTCTCGTGACGACGCCTGCTTGGGCTCCACAATGACTCCCTTCCAGCCGTTTGGCTGGTCTTGGTCTTGCTGCACCGAAATGGATGCCTTTGCTTGATGCTCTCGCCTGCGCTTGCTCCCTTTGCACCAAAGAGGAAAGGAGGAGGACCTTGTGGGCTGGCGCCCGGCCTGGCGCCCTTGGTAAATCACGGCTTGTGTCATGGGCACCTCACGAGGTACCCTGCCTTGAACTCTCCGCCTCCTCATGAGCCAGCTTGACGAGGCCGTGCACGAGGAAGCTCCTTGTCGTCCGCCTCATGAGGCTTGGCCCCTCGCGAGGGTCTTGAGCTTGCGTTGATGAAGATGGGCTGTCCTGGGCCTCCTTTGAGCCACGCCGCAGCCGCATGAGCGAGCAAGTCAGGGACCCCGTTCCCAACGCCGACAAGAGCCCGGCCTGCCCACGGCGCGCCCGAACTTGGCCGAGCAGAGGCAAAGGGCAAGTCTTGAGCGTCATGAGCCCCTAACAGCCTATGACCTTAGGCGGCTGCGTGGCGGTTGATTGGGCGTGGGCAGCCTTTGTTCCCCAGCGCCTCCTTATTTCGTGCCTTGCTAGGCGGACACGCTGCTGTACACATCCGTTCCCCTCTCTGCTGCTCGTGCGCCCCTGTACTTCCCCCTCTCGAACTCCAGCTTCCATTTTCAATCCAATCTCGAATCTTCCCCCCCCCCCTTTCAATCGCCATGGCTCCGATGAAGAAGGGGAAAGGGAAGAAACCTGTGCCTCCGCCTCGCTCGCCGCCGCTTGGCCCCCGCCAAATCGACCCGTCGGTCATACTCAATCTAGAGGGCTTGGGCAAGGTTAGTTCGGCTCTGGCCACCACCTTCAACGAATGCGGGGAGGACGACGGCCTGGCCCGCGTCCCCACTTCTCCATCGGCAGGATAGTCACCGAGGTGCGGTATTTTTCTTGGCTGACGCCTGTGCGTGAGCTAGTTCCCCCACGATTTCTTCAATCCCATGCTTTCCCATTATCAGATCCACATGATGCATCTGGGTCCTGAGTCCATCACTCTCCTCTCGGTCTTCGCCTTCGTTTGTGAGGCAATGATGGGCATCCTTCCTTCGGTTGCCTTGCTGCGCCACTTCTTCTCTCTGCACCTTGTCGACCCCACCCAATGCTCGGCGTGCGTGAGCTTTGTCGCCGCGCCCGAGACAACGGCCTCAGGGATTGACTTCAGCCTGCCTCCGCCCGCGGCTAAGTTCCGCGAGAGGTGGTTGTACGTGGATGTGGGGTGCCCAGGCCCCACGCTATCGGAGCCAACCTGCTTTGCTGTCCCCAATTCAGTGGGGCAGGAGGCGCTTTCAAGCCCTCGGCTCATCTTTATGCAGCACCGCTTGGCGCGTTCACGAGGTCGCTTGCGTGACAGCGCCCAAGGTGGTGAAGGAGTTCCTGATGTGCCGCGTTGCTCCTCTCCAACGCCATTCCCACCGGATGTGGGCCTTGGCCAGGCTTGGTGATCGTATGAGGCTCGGGAAGAAGACCTGACGCCTGAAGCGCTAAGGAAAGTGCTCCTGGTCCTGACTGGCGACCCCAACCCTGGTGGCATCCGGCATGGAGGGGCCTTGCTGTACCTCTGCCAGAACAGGGGTGATTTTGTGAACCAGATGCCTATCTTCGATGAATGGGGGCCGCGCCCCGCTGGTCTCCAGGGGCCTCGCGAGAATCCGGTGATGGTGACAGCCCTTCCAGTCGGCCAAAGCGGCTCCTCCTCAAGTGGCGGAGCAGGGAGGCACGAGCCGCCAGAGGTGAAGGGACCCCGCCAGGTGACAGCGCTGGGCGACGCTCATGAGGGAGCATCTCCGAGGCCCACGCCCGGGCTGTCGAGGGCGGGCAGTGCCACTAGCGCCTGGGCCGAGGCCCCGAGGCCCCATCCGCTTCTCTTGGTGAGGCAACCAGCAGCGTGCGTCAGGTGGGTGCCCCTGACGCAGGTCACCTTGGTGCTTCTCCCTCGTCGAAGGCTGACCCCTGCGCTCTAATCTTGGGTCGCTTTGGCGTGGACTTGAGGCCCTCCGGAAGAGAAGGGAGCCTGAGGCGATGATTACCCTTGTCGCCTGAAGCGTAGGGAAGTACTTCGCCCGATGAGTAAGCCTTTTCCTTCTCCAGCTCCCGATCCTTCCGCTGCTTGTCTTGATCCTTGCCTGCAGGTCCCTTCTGCCGAGCTCACGGAGATGGGTGAAGAGCCGTCCCCCTTGGCTTCGCCCTCTTTCCCGTCCTTGAGCGCTCCGAGCAGTGGAGCCCTTGTGGTGAGGGCGACCGGGGAGGCGAACCGTCCCGAGGCGCATCGAGGCCCTGCGCGCCTCGCGACCCTTCTTCGCGAGCCTTCTCGTGGCATAGCTAGCCTGCCGTGGGCTTCTCGCCTAGTCGTGGACGGTGATTAGCCGAGGCGCTTCTTGCGCTCGTGCAGGGGATGGGCTGGCTCGGCGGGCTTCGGCGTGGCGTGCGGCCGTCGGCGTGGGTGCACCCCGACCCCGCCCGGAGGGGGAGCGCTGACTCGTGGGCCCCGTCGCGTGGTTGGGGCAGGTGATGGTGTGGAAGACGTGCTCGAGCACGCTCGGGAGCGTCGCGCTCTTCGCCAAGGATTCCTTCGAAGGGCGGCTGATGCGGTGAGCCTGCTTGGTGAGGAGCTCGCGGATGAAGACGCACGCCTTGAGGCCGAGGGCCTGCGCCTGGCCGAGAGAGGCGTGAGCTGGAGGGCACCATCGCCCTTGCGCGCCATCAGCGCGATCTTGACGACGAGGAGGCCAAGGCGTCGCTAGCGGCCTCTCGGGAGGCCTGTTCTCGGGCCGTCGAAGAGGCCCGGGAAGCTAACAGGCGGCAAGAGGCGGCGGAGGAGCGGGCACGGGAACTCCTGTCCCGGTGTCACTCACTGGAGGAGCAAGTGGAGCTGCGCGAGGCAGCCCTCGCGTCGATGAAGGTGGCCTCCGGCGACCCGGCGGAGCTCCAGAAGCGTGAGGAGGTGTTGACGCTTGAAGCCGCCGAACGTGCGCGCGAGTACGAGCGTTTGGAGACGAGGGAGCGCTTGGTGACGCAGGCGGAGGATGATGTCGCCGCACGGGAGGCCCGCGTCCTGGAGGAGGTCGGACGCCGAGTGGCGATGGCGTGCTTGAACCTCGAGCGCGAGTTCGAGGAGAGGCTGGGGTTGATCAGGGCAGATGCTGAAGGCAGGACTGCTGCCTTGAGGGCCAAGCTGGAGGAGGCGACGCGGCGTGCTGATGCTCTTCGGGCCGCCCTCGAGGTGGCGCAGGGGGAGTCAACCACCTCTCAGGCCGAGGTGCTCCTTCTTCGCCAACGGGTGGAGGAGGCCGAGGCCGTCGCGCGCCAGAATGCGGACGAGATACGTCAGCGGCGAATCCTGGAGCATGAGCACGGGCCCATGCTCACCACGCTCCGGGAAAGAGCCAACACAGCCTTGGGTAACATCTGCGAGGCGGCTGTTAGCGAGCCGCACGCGGTTAACTATGCCGGCAACCTCCAGTTCTTCACCGATGTGGTGGCGCGGCCGGAGGCGCGGTCGGTCAGGGCCAATAGGTTGGTGGAGGAGAGGAGTCGCGCGCTGCTTGGGCGCGCCTTTTCTTGTGTCTTCAGCCATCTCCGGAACATGGACCCCCACTTCGACTTTGACGCAGCCATCGCCCCAGTTCCCCAGGCCGTCCAGGGCGACCTGGCGCACTGGGTGGAAGACAACGTGGATGCTCTTGTCAGGGCCTTTGCTTCGGACAACGACGGCGTGATCGTGGCTGCCGGCGATGAGGCGGCGTCTTTGAACGGCCTGACGCCGCCCGATGGCCACGCAGACGATGTGGCGATGCCGCTGACGCCGACAACGGCTCGGGAGGTGCTCCCGAGGGCGCATTGGGGATTTATCCGACTGATTATGTATTGTCCATGTTCCATTACCCTGCATGAATAGAACTCAGGTTTTGGCACGATGGATGTGAGAGCATTTTGGGAGGGGAGCCCCTCATGTAAAACTTGTGTTCATCGTATTAGCAGGTGTTACATCGCCCATACGCCCGCGCCAAGTGGTTGGCCAAGCGACGTGCTGGTTGGCTGATTTACCTTTGTTTCGTACGAGCCCTGAGATAGCCCGTGGGAGGGTGCGGTGACTTGAGTGTCTCCTGATCGAATCCGTAGGACCAACAGTAAAAACCCTCCGGAGAGGACACGTCAGCGACAGGCTGGGCTGCGCGCAAGCTAGGCCTAGCCCGGCTGGCGAGGGGCTCGCGAGGGGAGGCAGCTGAGGCGGAGTGGCAACCGAAACGCGAGAGATTTGCTCGAATGAGACTAAGCACCCCTTCCCCGAACACACGCAAATCTCAAATTCGAATCCAACTTAAATCCAATGGGGAAAGCGACAACCAAATGGAAAGGCGAAGAAAGCAGAAGAAAAGCCGCGTCCGGCACCTAGTCTAGTCTTGGACGTCTTCTCACCAGCGCGGAGCTAAGTGCTGCCACTGGGCGTGGGAGGGAGCCCCAGGGCCTGAGGCCGGCACCCTTGAGACTCCGGGGCGTGTACAGCCCCACTCATTATTACGTGAGAGTGTCACGGGGCGGCGAGCTTCACAGGCACTGGGCCTTCTTCACAGGTACCGGCCTTGCTTCATATCGCCAGACGAGGGCCCCGCCTTGCGCCACACTCTAGTGCCATCAACGACGACCGGAAACCAGGACGCCGCCGATGGGGTAGAGCGGTCGCCAGCGGTTCCCCCGACGACCACGGGTCCTCCTCCAGGGGCAGGCCTCGAGGCCCCTCCCAGCAGAGGGCCTACCTCCTGAGAACGCCTTGCTCCGAACGCCGCGGTGGTGATGTCGGATCTCTGCCCCTCTCTGGCAGCCCCCTGCGCCCTCCTCCCGAGGGGTAGGAGACTGCGGGAGCGGGGCAGCCGCTCGTCGTGGCGACCTGTACCTCCTGCGATCTATGGTTAGCATATGTTTGCTCTTGAGGAAGTAGCGGTACCCGATAATCGTCGCCCCCAGCGTGACCAGTGGGACCGTCTCGAGGCTCCTGGAAGAGCTCGGCTTCTGGCGCCTCATCCCCCCAGCTCGGGCTGAGGAGTGAGCCTTGTTCTCCCTCATGCGGGTGCCCTTGGTCCATCATGTGGGGCACGTATTCTTCTGGCGTCGTCATCCCGAAGGCCACGCCGTAGTGCTGAGCGTGTCATGCGGCTCTGCTTGATGCCCCCACCGTGGGGTGGTGGCGCGGCGGTCCACCTGGGCCGTGGGTTACGTCGAGTCCTTCTTCTCCGCGGGCCGGGGGCGAGGGCAACCCCGCCGTCGTCCAGTGCCGACAACCGCGGTGTTGGAGTAGCTTTGGAGCCCATGGCGCTGGAGCCCCGTCTTGGGCCGCCTGGGCCTGAGATGGAAGTTGGGTGCGAAGGGGAGAGCCCCGAGGCGGCGAAGCCAGGGAGCTCGCCACTCGCTCCAGAAGACGTCCGTGCCGCTCTCCAGCCTTTGCACTGCGGTAGCTCTCGGAGCCTTGTGAGCGGCCCTCGAGTTCGCTTGCTCCCGGCGGGTGTATGGCGACGTGGTCGCGGCGTGATTGGAGGCCCTTGCTGCCGACCGCGCCTGCCGCGGCGTGAGAGCCGTCGAAGCATGTCCGCGTCGCCCGCGGCCCGCAGCGCCCTGCGGACCGCGAGCTGCCTGGGGCACGGGGTCGCCCGAAGCGAGCGGTCTGCGCGGGCAGGCCATGCCGCCCAAGGATCTGGGTTGCCCGCTTGGTCGCCGGACATGGTGATGACGATGCGACGGAACACGAGGTGGCAGAAGGTGGATTCCGGTGCACCCCTACCTGGCGCGCCAAATGTCGGATTTCGGGTTCCGGCAGACCCTTGAGGTTCGAACACTGGGGTGCGCGCGGAGATCCAACCTTCCACCGTCTCGCACCTCTCTGAATCGCTGGGACCTAAACTACTAAATAGAACAGCACAAGAGACACAAGATTTATACTGGTTCAGGCCACCATTGTGGTGCAGTACCCTACTCCAGTGTGTGGTGTGGTGGATTGCCTCTTGGTCTGATGAGGAACAATACAAAGAAGAACAGCCTCGCGAGGGTCTGTTCTTGGCGGGTGCGATGAACTGCTAGGTGATGTTAAGTCGTTCTAGCTACTGGTGTCTTGGTGAGGATTCCGATCTTGATCCAGCTGCCTCTACCCTGTGGGTGGCTAGTCCTATTTATAGGCGAAGGGCCCTAGGCCTCTTCCCAAATATTGAGCGGGAAGGGCGCCAACAATTGGCCATTTTGAAGGGGAACAACGGGTACTTTTCCTGACTAAAGTTGGTCCTCGCCTGCCAAAGGCTCTGGTGATGACGCCTGCTTGGGCTCCACAATGACTCCCTTCCAGCTGTTGGGCTGGTCTTGGTCTTGTTGCACCGAAATGGATGCCTTTGCTTGATGCTCTCGCCTGCGCTTGCTCCCTTTGCACCAAAGAGGAAAGGAGGACGCTGCATGGGCTGGCGCCCGACTGGCGCCCTTGGTCGTCATGGCTTGCGTCATGGGCACCTCGCGAGGTACCCTGCCTTGAACTCTCCGCCTCCTCATGAGCCAGCCTGACGAGGCCGTGCCTGAGGAAGCTCCTTGTCGTCCGCCTCGCGAGGCTTGGCCCCTCGCGAGGGTCTTGAGCTTGCGTTGATGAAGATGGGCTGTCCTGGGCCTCCTTTGAGCCACGCCGCAGGCCGCAGGCAGGCAAGTCTGGGGACCCCCGTTCCTAGAACGCCGACATATGCCTCTTTTCCACCTCCCTCGCGCCTTCTCGCACATCGAGTTCTAACACCCGAGGCCTAAGCTCCAACACCCTAGATCCTCCAATATGTCCGGATCCAACCCTCAAGGCCGGTGGGTGGCCTCCTCGGTTCAAGAGGAGGACATTGTGAAGCTTAGGCCAGTTGGATATTTGACCACCGACATCCAGCACAGGCTTCCTACTCCAGGGCAGGTCATCCCTACACCGGAGCCCAATGAGAGCATCGTATTTGTCCTTCACTTCCTCCGCGGCTTGGGCCTCACCCTCGATCCTTTTGTGAGGGGGCTCATGTTCTATTACGGGTTGGATTTTCATGATCTAGCTCCGGACGCTATCCTCCACATCTCGTCGTTCATCATAGTGTGCGAGGCCTTCCTCCACGTCACCCCACAATTCGGCTTATGGCTCAAGACCTTCAATGTGAAGCCGAAGATGATCGAGGGGCAACACATGGAGTGCGGAGGTGCCATAATAAGCAGGAATGCCGACGCCCCATGGCCAGAGGGTTCTTTTCCCGAAGTATCCGATGTATGGAAATGGAGGTGGTTTTATGTTACGGCTCCCAGAGGCACAAAGTGGGTGGCCGTCCCTGAGTTCCGCTCGGGCCCCCCGTCGCAACTGGCGTCTTGGACCGACGTAGGACGGAATTGGGGGCCCGCTGGCGATGTACCAGTACTGCAGAGCCACATACGAGAGCTTCTTGAGAGGGACATTAACCTTGTCAGCATAAGGCAAGTGATGTTAATCCGACGGATGTTGCCGTGCCAATGCCGGCCTCTCCGGATGTGGGAGTTCAATCCAGAGGGTCCTCGGACTGTTAAGCACTTCTTCGGCCTGAAGCTCGAAGGGATGTGCAAATTATTCTTCGGACCGAAAGTAGAGTGTCCAGACACCACCGAGGATGCGGGCCGAAGCTGCAATCGCCTAGATACCCAAGTGAGTAAACTTGATACTGGACACCTTGTTTTGTATTTGTCATAATTGTTTATTCTGAAAATCATCCGTGGCCAGGAATGGCTCAGCAAGGCGGAGAGAATCAGGTGTCCGGCGCCACTTCTCGAAGGCTCGCCTGGTCCCACCATGGCCAAGATGCTTGACTGGGTACTCAGCAGAATGCCCTCAGGGAAAGACAAGGGGCAGAACAAAGAAACCGAACTTCACACGCTACGCATCCAAACCGGGGGAATTGTTGCCTCCCCTAAGGAGGATAGTCGGGATGGGGAGGCTAAGGCCTCCTCCCCGCGCGGGAAGAAGAGGGCTGCCTCCGAAGACTCGGAGACGGAAATGCCCAAACCAGGAAAAAAATATCACCAGGGGGCTCTGCCCCGACGGGCACCCTCACCGCATCGTTCCCACCAACAGGCCAGCCCTCCACCGAGCTATAAGTTAATTTTTAATTCGAAGGTACTGGGTTTCTCCGGGATCCATGACCAGGATTCGTCTTTTGCAGTCCGGCTAGCAACTCTTCTCAACAAAGTTCGTCTTCGGGGGATCTTCCTTCGAAGATGATGGAGAGCGAGACCCCACCCACCTCTCCGCCTTATGAAGCGGGTAACACCGAAGTGTCATCACGGAGGAGTCCGGTTCTACCGAAGCTGGAAGCCAATGCGTCAGCCGCCCTGAGCCTGGAGCGTTTGGCTCCCACGAGGGGCGACGGGAAGGGTCCGGCACAGTTTGATGTCCGGCCGGACGTACTGACAGGCCTACTGGAGCGAGCTGCGCTCTCGGAGGAGCACCGCTCATTAATGAGCGCGGTGCTCAAGAAGATTTCATCCGCTACAAGCGGTTTGAATGAAGCATTTACAAGCCTGCTCAGAGGCTTTGAGGTATGTAGTGAAGAATACACAAGTTTTGGTTGTGAGGCACGCGTTAGGTGTGCTCCATATAGATAGTAGCCCCTGAGACTCTGGTTGCCCGCCCTAGGCGGCAAACGGGGGATCATAAATCAATGATTGCTTTGTAAATATGTGCAGGTACCTATGGTTCCGGCCGCCGATCAATCCGTTGAAGTTGCCGAACTAACAAGGAAGATTGGATCAATTGATGCCGATATCACGCTGGTGAACGAGCGGCTGGACAAGTCACAAGGTATGTGCCATGCCTTCCCTATTATGTTGTATAGGAAAATATGAGATCGGCATAATGTAATATGTTCGGACTGCAGATGGTGCTGCTCCCGTGGAGGCCCTGAGGGCGGAACTTGCTCAGGCCAAGAGAAAGCTCGGGTTAGCAATGCGGCTGCCCTAAAGGCGGCCGAAGAGTTGAGAGCCGAACAGGCTGCTCATCGCCGAAGCGAGGAAAGGATAGCCGAAATGGCTGTGGAGTTAAAGAATGCCGCCGACCATTATGAACTCCTTGAAAAGGAGAATAAGGCTAGTTCGGCCGACCTGAACAAGGCACTTAATGACACCAAGGAAATACGGACCGAGCTCAGGGGTGCGCGGGAGGAGCTTCAACAGGCCGGTAAAATCGCGGTTGGGGGCTCCTACTTACTGCGGACGAAGTTTTTAGATCCGCAGTATGCTCCCATGGATGGACGCTGGAGTCCTGCAAATGTGTATGCGGACTTGGCGAAGATTACAGCTGATGCATCCAAGTTTTTCGAGGATCAAGTTGATAAAGAAGTGGAGAAGCTTTTTTGGTCGCAATTCAATGCTCCCGCGCGCCCGCTGCCGTTAAATGAAAAGATGGTTGTTGTAGTGGAACTTCACAGGTTATCCGACCTTGCAATGCGGTCTGTAATAGACCATCTTTGGCCAAAGGGGCCTAAGCCGGACAGTTACTTTGGCTTGGTGCAACAGTTCCTTGGGGCCGTACCCCAGATCGATGCTATGAGAAGGTCGGCGTGCATAGAAGGTGCACGGATGGCCCTTGCCCACGTTAAAGCATATTGGACAGATATGGAGGCCACCGTTGTGGCGACCTAGAATCCGGAGGGAGGCCAATATCTGGCAGAGCACTATTTGGCGCGGGTAACAGAAGGTGCCTGCCTAATAGAGGCGCAGTGCTCGAAGGATGTCTTGTTCGAGTGACAAATCATACTATTGTAAAAACAATGTTATTTTGGTTATAAGGCTATATTTATACTTTGTGCCTGAAAGTATTATTGTGTCCCCTGTGCGGCCATTTTGTATATATATACATTTAATCCGAAAGTTAGCGATCGTTATTTCAGCCCCCACGCATATAATGCGGGGGTGTTCGAGAAAAATATGCATAATCACACTTGATCCAACGTCTTGGTCCATTAAGGAGGTGATCGCACGTCGAACTAGGCAACCGGACTATATAGCTGTAACGCTTTCGCTTAGCCATGGGAGTCTAATGGTGGGGCTACTATGTAGCCCCTGGTACCTTCGCTTGCATCCGGATACGGGCACGTGTGTACATGACCGGGAAACGGTCCTTCATTAATGCGAAGGGATCCTAAAGATTCGGATAAGTCTTCGAGTGGTTGAACAGTCTCTCGCTATATCATGACAGTAAGTTTTCGGCTTTCTCTACTGAGGTGCTTGTCTGGAATAACCAGGGCACAGTCGCAGTAGTTCTCCTTTAGCCACCTTAGCCGATAATAACGGAACGTAAGGCGGCAAACCCAGGAGCCGGGCAAACCCAACATTTGACCAAAGACATGATTCGGAGCTGATGCATATAAGGCCAAACTCGTGACGCCGAACACTCCCGAAGGTATTCGGACTTTATGACAGACGATGGGCTCAAGAATGCCCATCCATTATAAATCCTGTGTTTCCAGGTACGTGCGTTGATCTGTCATGGCGAAATGCCAATAATGGCAGTATCCTCTGCGGGTATGGAACCCCTGGGATTGTTAAACAACAAGAGGAAATAGAAAAGGTTTACATAGGAGCTTAATCTAAAAAGAAACCTGTTGAGCGGGGCCCTGCTGCATGTCTGCGCCTTTGTCTCTGTTGTGCCGTATCCTGGAAGGGTATCGTGCGAATGTTGTCTGTGAAAAAGAGAACTCATAAGTATGCGATGGATAATAAAAGTGTAACATGTTGGCCTACCAATAAGGTTGAGCCAAGTGTGGGGCTGTATTAAATATTTATAGCCCCTGGTGTCCGCTATGGGATTACGTATACGGTGCCCGATTCAATTTTATCCGGGCGGCCGAACTCGTCTAACCGTGTCTGTGGTCTTAGTGACCAGTCATGTTTTCTAATATTGGAGGTCGCTTATAGTCCGGCTGCTAGGGCCATCGTGTGTTCCTCTACGCATGAAGAACGCTTTGTGATTCCGTTAACGGTGATGACGCCGTATGGACCGGGCATCTTGAGTATAAGGTAGCCATAGTGCGGTAATGCGTTGAAGCGGAAGAAGGCCGTTCTTCCAAGCAATGCATGATAGTCGCTTTGGAAGGGTGCGATGGTGAAGAGTAGTTCTTCGCTTCGGGAATTGCCTGTGGAGCCAAATGTTACCTCTAGTACGACGGAGCTCCTGCTGTAGGCTTCAACGCCTGGTATCACCCCTTCAAAGGTGGTGTTGCTTTCGCTAATTCTTGATGGGTTTATCTCCATCCTGCGGACAGTGTCTTCATATATTAAATTGAGACTACTGCCGCCGTCCATGAGGACACGGGTGAGACGGTATCCGTCTATTGTTGGGTCAAGCACCAAGGCCTTTGATCCTCCGTGCTGAATACTAGGTCGACCATCCAAGTGATCGAAGGTGATCGGGTAAGACATCCAGTAGTTAGATGTGGGTACGATGGGTTCTATATCGCGTGTGTCTCGATGCGCGTGTTCGTGCCTTCTCATGGATGTGTGAGTCGCGTGGATCATGTTCACTGTTTTAACCTCTGGCGGGAATTTTTTCTGTCCCCGGTGTTAAATTTGGCGAGGTTCATCCTCGTCTTCACTTGGTGTTTCCCTTCCCTTGTGTTCGGCATTTAATTTGCCGGCCTGCTTGAAGACCCAGCACTCTCTGTGCGTGTGGTTTGCAGGTTTGTCAGGGGTGCCATGAATTTTGCATAGTCTGTCCAGGACTCTGTTCAGACCGGACGGTCCCTCTTTACTGCCTTTAGATGGCTTCTTTTGCTGATCAGGTCGAGAGCCCCTGAATCCGGCATTAACCATTGTGTTATCCGGGCTCTCTTCCTTGTTTTAGCATTTGTTTTTATTACGTCGTGGCTTCCCGTTGCCATCCCTTATTTCGGATGTGCTGGGGTCGCTGGTGCATTTACGGGCTAGCCAGCTATCTTCACCCACGCAAAAGCGGGTCATGAGGCTTGTTAAGGCTGCCATTGTCCTCGGCTTTTCTTGGCCGAGGTGTCTGGCGAGCTACTCGTCACGGATGCTGTGTTCGAATGCCGCTAAAGCTTCGGCGTCCGGACAATCAACAATTTGGTTCTTCTTAGTGAGGAATCTGTTCCAAAGCTTGCGGGCGGACTCTCCGGGTTGTTGGATTATGTGACTTAAATCGTCGGCATCCGGAGGCCGGACATAGGTCCCTTGAAAATTGGCCCTAAAAGCGTCCTCGAGTTCCTCCCAACTCCCAATTAAATTTTCGGGGAGGCTTTTCAACTAGTGTCGAGCTGGTCCCTTCAGTTTGAGGGGAAGGTATTTGATGGCGTGGAGGTCATCCCCACGAGCCATGTGTATACGCAGGATAAAATCCTCGATCCAGACACCTGGGTCTGTCATTCCGTCGTATGCCTCTATATTCACAGGTTTAAAGCCTTGTGGAAATTCATGGTCCAGTACTTCTTCGGTAAAGCACAGGGGGTGAGCAGCCCCTCTGTATCTGGACGTGCTATGGCATGCCGTCGGCTGTTGTTGTGTCCGGTGTTTATTCTGAACTGGTATTCGATTGGCATAATCGTTTTGGTGACCATAGTCCCTCGCCGGGGTGTGTCCTTTAGATCCATAAATGGACCTGGCCGCGCCAGCTTTCTTATCCAGGTGCTCACGTAGATCGTGCGTGGCGTCGGTAGCCGCTTTGTTGCGGTTATGAAGTGGTACGGCTTCGTCGTCGAATTCTGGCAGTAGCTTGCGTTTTGGATAGCTCTTTGTATGGCGATCATCACCGTATCTTTCTTCAGTGTCTAGCACTTTATTCCATCTACGGTTGAGAGTTTCCTGCGCGGCTTTGAGCCGTTGCTTCTGCTTCTTTAGACTTCTTGTGGTGGCCATAAGCTTTCTGTGGAGGTTATCTTGTTCCACGCGTTTTTCCGGGATGATGAATGCATCGTCATCCGGACTATTTTATTGTGCTAGTTCGGTTTGATGACCTCGTCCACCGGGATCATTGTCCTCAGGCGTCTGCTCCGAACTATGTTCGGGGTGGCCTGGTTCGCCCTGCTCCATCGCTGGGTCTGTATGGTCGTTGTTGCCTTTGGTGTTGACTGTAGTATTGATCCTTCTGGCGCTCTTGTCGCTATTTTTACTGTTGCTGGACTTAGAACGGCGTCTGCATCGTCGCTTTGGCTTTTGTCCGGGGGTTTTATCTTCCGATTTGTCGCCTTTGTCCTCTTTGGGCGTATCCACCATGTATATGTCGTGTGACGAGGTAGAAGTCCAGCGCCCCATAGATTCCGAATCTCCTCATGCATCATCATCAATACCGTCGATGCCTTCAGAGTCGAAGTCAAGCACGTCGGTTAAATCATCGACCGTGGCTATGAAGTGGGTGGTGGATGGGTAACGAATTTCTTCGTCGCCTGCTTCCCACTCGAGCCGGACATAGTTCGCCCGAATTTTCTGTCAAAGAGAGTTTTTAACGAAGTTTAGCATGTCGCCAAAGGGCGAGTCTGGAAAGATATCTGCAGCGGTGAACTCCATTACGGAGCCCAACCTGGCTCGACCGCTCGGGAGTCTGTGATCGGAACCAACATCCGGATCTGAATCCGGGGTCCGGAGTCCTGAGCCACCACAGAGGTAAGGCCCGTGTTCGGCTCCATCGCCGATGACTGTGCGACCTGCGGGGCGGGGTCCAGCCCTCCGTCCTTAGGTAACGCAGCCTGCTCCGGATTTAGGTCCGAGGCTACTGCGGGGGTGATACCACGAGCTTTGTCCGACAGCAGGTCTAAGCTGTGCTCGTCGTGACTGTTCGGTGCTCCTGGCATAGGCCCGAATCCGTCGAAGATCCAGTCTCTATGGATGTCCACCTTGTAGTTCAGGTTTCCGGTCCTGATCTGGTGGCCAGGGGCGTAGCTATCGATCTGCTCCAGATGGCCAAGCGAATTGGCCCGCAGGGCGAAGCTGCCGAACACGAAGATCTGTCTGGGGAGAAAGGTCTCACCCGGGACCGTGTTGTTGACGATGGTTGAAGGAGCCATCGAGCCCTGTAGCGACGACGGAAGGAACTCTTAATGAAAGCACCAATGTCGGTGTCAAAACCGGCGGATCTCGGTAGGGGGTCCTGATACATGCGTCTTAGGCTGATGGTAACAGGAAGCAAGGGACACAATGTTTACCCAGGTTCGGGCCCTCTCGATGGAGGTAAAACCCTACTTCCTGCTTGATTAATATTGAAGATATGGGTAATACAAGAGTAGATCTACCACGACATCATAGAGGCTAAACCCTAGACGCTAGCCTATGATGGTATGATTGTAATTGTGATCGGCCTTCTAAGGACCAACCTCTCCGGTTTATATAGGCACCGGAGAGGGCTAGGGTTTACATGGAGTCGGTTACAAGGAAGGAAATATAATATCCGGATCGCCAATCTTGCCTTCCACGCCAAGGAGAGTTCCATCCGGACATGGGACGAAGTCTTGAGTCTTGTATCTTCACGCTTCAATAGTCTGGACGATGTATATAGTCCGTCTGTCCGGATACCCCCTAATCCAGGACTCCCTCACAGGCCGCCGACGACCAGGAGTAGTTAGGAGGCTCCCAGGCAGGAGGCCTTTCCTTTTCGATCGTTGCTGCTTTTGTGCTAGCCTTCTTAAGATGAACTTTCTTAACTTATGTCTGTACTCAGATACTGTTGCTTCCGTTGACTCTTGTGTTTTCGAGCTGATGTATTCGAGCCCTCGAGGCCCCTGGCTTGTAATATCAAGATTGTACTATTTTAATTTGTGTCTAGAGTTGTGTTGTGATATCTTCCCGTGAGTCCCTGATCTTGATCGTACACATTTGCATGTATGATTAGTGTACGATTGAATCGGGGGCGTCACATTGCGATACGCCCTCATGATGTCCCTCTTACCACAGTTTACCTAGACTGTGCAGCCATGCATCACCATCACTTTCTTGCACATGACCGTTCTGATCTTGCCATTCCTTATAACTTGGTTTATAATGTTGACACTCGTGATGTTATCCCCTTTTGCACCTGCTCTGTTTGATTACATTTGCTGTGGCGGATACCGATTATGCCGGTAGACACCCTCGCCTACTGGAATGCTCAGGCTGCTGCCGAGGCTGCACAGGCACCTCCGCAGTGGGATGAGTGGATGCCCGCTCCTCAGGATCCCCACTACCCTCCAGGCTACTGAGTGATTACCAACTTAGGCCAAAAGCCTAAGCTTGGGGGAGTACGTATTTCTCACCGACATTATATTCATGTTCACTTATCATTCTGTCTGTCGGTGTTCACACTTTTTCATTGTATCATCCATGCTTAGATTTCTTTTCTTGCTTTCTTCTCGTGTGTTTGAATTTTTTTAGAAAAACCAAAAAAATTAGTTGGGAACTTTCCTGTGTAAATAGTTTTTCTCGTTTTTGATTTCTATTTGCTTGTTCAAGAATACGAAAAACTCAAAAAATATTTCATTGTGTTTCTCTGAATTTCTTTTCTTTTTATTCGAGTTGTATCGAGGAGAAGACCATGATGAAAATGTTGAGTGGATCTCATATGAATAATTGTCGAACTAATAAAGAGCCCATTTTACCTTGTCTTCTCCCGTTGAATAAAATGTTTTGCAGATTCCAGCTTAGTCCATGGCACTCTTGCACTATTATTATTTTCATATCATTCGGTCGTGCAAGTGAAAGGCAATAATGACGATATTCGATGAGCTGGCCGTGGCAAAGAGAAACTGGTATGAACTCGACTTGTTCTTGTTGTGTAAATATGTTTAACCTAGTGCCCATGATTCAGCCCATTATGATTAAACATGTTTGCAATGACAATTAGAGATTATAGTTTCTCATGTCATGCATAAGTAGTTGGGAGTCAATAATGATTTATCATGGATATCAACATAGCGTTAAAATGATTGTGATGTAGTATGATGATATTGTATCCTCCTCTGAATGTTCGAGTGGCTTGACTTAGTACTTGTTCATGCATGTAGTTGAATCAAAACCAACATAGCCTCTATAATGTTTATGTTCATGGTGTTCATATCCTACTCATGCTAGTGCCCAATGTTACTTATGCATAATGCCTAGTCATGATCGTTGTTGCTCTCTAGCTGGCCGCTTCCCAATCTTAAATTGCTAGCCTTCGCTGTACTAAGTGGGAATTCTGCTTGTACATCAAAACCTTGAACCGAAAGTTATTCCAGATGAGTCCACCATACCTATCTATATACGGTATTACCCTGCCGTCCTAAGTAAATTTGCATGTGCCACCTCTAAAAAACTTCTAATAAATTATCCATTTTGTGTGCAGATCGTTCATGGAACAACAGGAGGTGGTCGATATCTTCTGTGCTAAGCATGTTATCCTCAGGTCGAGTGTTTATTCACTCGCCATCGCGCTAGGAAATGGGCGGTAATAGGGATTCCCAGTTCGAAACTCAAAAATGCAAATAATTAAACAAAACTCCCCCAGGGCTGTTGTTGGTTTGGACGGCACCCGTTGTTTCAGACAAGCCGCGGATGTGATTGTTAGTGGAAGGGCGAGTAAACCTTTACTTTTATCACTTGGGAACCGCCACTAGCGTGCTTAGCATGGAAGATGTTGATAACTGATGGCCGTGAAGTGAATGAGAAGGGGGCATGTCTCAAAATATCATTTATCTCTGTTTTAAAAATTAAGCTCTGGCACCTCTACAAATCACTGTTTCCCTCTGCGAAGGGACTTTCTATTTACTTTTATGTTGTGTCACCACCTTCTAATAAACAAGCACCGGAAATTGAGTAGAGCACAGCGGTCATGATTTATGCATTGTGTATAGCTAATGTTGGGTGCATCATGACTGGATCTTTTCTACCATGAATTACAATGTTTAGTATCTGCTTGAACTTTGGAGGTGCTCTGCATTTATGTTTTGCAGTCTCAGAAAAGGGCTAGCGAGATACCACTATTGTCATACTATATCATGGTTGTTTTCACAACGTGTTGCTATTTGAGATATCTTATTATTGCTCGCTAGCTGATTGTGTTATTGATATGAATCATTATAATCTTTAAGAGTTATTGTTGACATTGTTAGTTATAATGTTGGCTGAAAACCTGGGTGATGTTTAAGCTTATTTATGCAAACAAGAGCAAAAGAGTTCGTAAAAGTTTTTTTTCTCACTTTCAGTTTATCAACTGAATTGCTTGAGGACAAGCAAATGTTTAAACTTGGGGGAGTTGATACGCCTGCAACGTATCTACCTTTTCTCACGCTTTTCCTCTTGTTTGGACTCTAATTTGCATGATTTGTATGAAACTAACCCCGGACAGACGCTGTTTTCAGCACAACTACCATGGTGTTGTTTTTGTGCAGAAATAAAAGTTCTCGGAATGGAACGAAACTTTGGGAGGATTTTTTATGGAATAAATAAGGATTTTTGGAGCCAACAACCACCAGAGAGGAGCCCCTGATTGGGCACAACCCACCAGGGCGCGCCCCCCTCTCCTGGCGCGCCCAGGTGGGTTGTACCCACCTGGTGGCCCTGTTGATGACCACCCTGATACTATAAATTCACATTAATCCCGAAAAAATCAGGGAGAAAGAATTATCATGATCCATGAGACGGAGCCGCCGCCAAGCCCTGTTCTTCCTCGGGAGGGCAGATCTGGAGTCCGTTTGGGGCTCCGAAGAGGGGGATCTTCATTCTTCGTCATCACGAACCCATCTCCATCGCCAATTCCATGATGCTCCCCACCGGGAGTGAGTAATTCCTTCGTAGGCTCGATGGTCGGTGAGGAGTTGGATGAGATTCATAATGTAATGAGTTAGTTTTGTTAGGGCCTGATCCCTATTATCCACTATGTTCTTAGATTGATGTCACTATGACTTTGCTATGCTTAATGCTTGTCACTTTGGACCCGGGTGGCATGAGCTCAGATCTGAACCGTTTATGAATTCATCATTACATCCATGTTTTAGATCCGATCTTGCAAGTTATAGTCACCTACTACGGTTATGATCCGACAACCCCGGAGTGACAACAACCAGGCCCACTCTCGGTGATGATCGTAGTTTGAGGAGTTCATGTATCCACTATGTGTTAATGCTTTGTTCTGGTTCTCTATTAAAAGGATGCCTTAATATCCCTTAGTTTCCAATATGGACCCCGCTGCCATGGGAGGGTAGGACAAAAGATGTCATGCAAGTTCTTTTAATAAAGCACGTATGACTATTTACGGAATACATGCCTACATTATATTGATGAACTGGAGCTAGTGCCGTATCGCCCTAGGTTATAACTGTCACATGATGAATATCATCCAACAAGTCACCGATCCAAGAATTTATCCTTATTGATCTTGCTGCGTTACTACTGCTATCATCACTATTACACTTGCTACAAATTACTGCTATCCTTTATTCTTTATTACCGTTCTTCTTTGTCACTACTATCAAAACTATCAAACTACTTTGCTATCGATCACTTTGCTGCAGATAATTAATCTCCAGGTGTGGTTGAATTGACAACTCAGCTGCTAATACCTTCAAATATTCTTTGGCCCCCCTTGTGTCGAATCTATAAATTTGGGTTAAATACTTACCCTCGAAAACTATTGCGATCCCCTATACTTGTGGGTTATCAGCGGCGCTTGCCAAACCCACTTCCTCCCCTGATGTCTGCTAGAACTACGTCGGTATTTCCCCAAAGAGGAAGGGATGATGCAGCATAGCAACGGTAGGTATTTCCCTCAATGATGAGACCAAGGTTATCGAACCAGTAGGAGAACCACGCAACACTACGTGAACTGCACCTGCACACAAATAACAAATACTCGCAACCCGACGTATTAAAGGGGTTGTCAATCCCTTCCGGGTAACGGCGCCAGAAATTGGCAAACGGACGTGAGAAAGTTGTAATAATTTGATAAATAGATCTCAAGGAACATGAGATAAAATAAATTGCAGCAAGGTATTTTTGTATTTTTGGTTTAATAGATATGAAAATAAAAGCAAAGGAAAATAGATCTCAAAGGCAAATATATTAAAGAAGAGACCCGGGGGCCGTAAATTTCACTAGTGGCTTCTCTCGAGAAAAATAGCAAACGGTGGGTAAACGAATTACTGTTTGGGAATTGATAAAACTTAAAATAATCATGACGATATCCAGACAATGATCATTATATAGGCATCACGTCCAAGATTAGTAGACTGATTCCTGCCTGCATCTACTACTATTACTCCACACATCGACTACTATCCAGCATGCATCTAGTGTATTAAGAATGATGACGTGATGTAGACAAGATCTATTTATGTAGAAATAGACCCCATCTTATTATCCATAATAGCAACGATACATACGTGTCGGATTCCCTTCTGTCACTGGGGTGAAGCACCGTAAGATCAAACCCATCACAAAGCACCTCTTCCCATTGCAAGATAAATAGATCAAGGTGGCCAAACAAAACCCAAATATCGGAGAAGAAATACGTGGCTATAAGAAATCATGCATATAAGAGATCAAAGAAGACTCAAATAACTTTAAAGGATAAAAAGATAGATCTGATCATAAATTCAAAGTTCATCAGATCCCAACAAACACACCCTAAAAAGAATTACATCATATGGATCTCCAAGAGACTATTTATTGAGAATCAAAAGAGAGAGAGGAAGCCATCAAGCTACTAACTACGGACCCGTAGGTCTACAAAGAACTACCCACGCATCATCGGAGAGGCACCAATGGACACGATGAACCCCTCCGTGATGGTGTCTAGATTGGATCTGGTGGTTCTGGAACTTGCGGCGGCTGGAATTGATTTTCGTCAACTCCCCTAGTGTTTCTGGAATATTGGGTTATTTATAGTGTAAAGAGGCGGTTCCGGAGGCAACCGAGGTGGGCACAACCCACCAGGATGCGCCTGGGCCTTCAGGAGCGCCCTAGTGGGTTGTGCTCCCCTCGGAGCACCCCCTGGGTGCTTCTTCGACCCATTGAATGTCCTCTGGTCCAAAAAAATCCACAAAAAGTTTCGCTGCGTTTGGACTCCGTTTGGTAATGATTTCCTGCGATGTAAAAAACATGCAAAAAACAGCAACTGGCAGTTGGCACTATGTCAATAGGTTAGTACCAAAAAATGATATAAAATGACTATAAAATGATTATAAAACATCCAAGAATGATAATATAACAGCATGGAACCATAAAAAATTATAGATACGTTGGAGACGTACCATCATCCCCAAGCTTAATTCCTACTCGTCCTCGAGTAGGTAAATGATAAAAATAGAATTTTTGATCTGGAATGCTGCCTAACATGCTCATCTCATATTCTTTTCTTTATAGCATGGACATTTGGACTTCTATATGGTTCAAAGCAATAGTCTAGTTTTGAAATGAGGACTTTAATACTCAAGCATATCTACAAGCAACCATGTCTTTCAAAATATCAACGCTAAAATTAGTTATCCCTTGCCCATTATGCTCAACCGTTGATCCATTCATGAAACACACTTGCATATTAGCTACGCCCAATGCTTAAATAATAGTGCCCCTTCGTTGGTGCTTTATAAGAGAAGATTGAGACTCAAATTAAAAATAAAATTTGCATAAAGTAAAAGAAAGGCCCTTCGCGGAGGGAAGTAGGGATTTGTGGAGGTGCTAGAGCTGAAAGCGAAAAACATAGAGATAAAAACATTTTGGAAGGCATGCTTTTCCTGTCAACGAGAATGATCGAGTGGTTCCCAATACTTTCCATGCTAGATATATCATAGGCGGTTCCTAAACAGAAATTAAAAGTTTATTCCTTTTTCAACCATACTTTTCCTTTCCATGGCTTGCCGTATCCACGGGTGCCTTCCATACCAACACTTTCCAAGGAATTTATTATTTGACAACATAAAGTAAATTCATTTTTCATTTTGGGACTGGGCATCCCTAATACTTTTGCCTTACTCTCGTGCAATGACAAGTGAATAAACACTCGCCATTGAGAATAACATATCTAGCATGGAAATATATTAGCCACCCCTCTTAGGTTCATGAGCGCTTCTGAGCACACAAAAGAGAAGTTTATTTTGAAAATTAGAGATGGCACATACAAATTTGCTTAGAACGGCAAAAGAATACCGCATATAGGTAGGTATGGTGGACTCTTGTGGCAAAACTGGTTAAAGGATTTTGGATGCACACGTAGTGATCATACATAGTGCAAAATGAAGGCTAGCAAAAGACTGAGAAGCGACCAACCAAGAAACGAAAAATTTCATAAGCGAGCATTGAGCATAATCAACACCGAATATAATGCACCACAAGTAGGATGTAAATTCTGTGACAGCCTCGATTCAATCGTACACTAATTATACACGCAAATGTGTATGATCAAGATCAAGGACTCACAGGAAGATATCACAACACAACTCTAGACACAAATTAAAATAATAAAAGCTTTATATTACAAGCCAGGGGCCTCGAGGGCTCTAATACACAAGAGTCAGCGGAAGCAACAATATATGCGTACAGACATAAGTTGAACAAGTTTGCCTTAAGAAGGCTAGCACAAAAGCAGCAACGATCGGAAAGGAAAGACCTCCTACCTGGGAGCCTCAGAGCTACTCCTGGTCGTTGGCGGCCTCCACGTAGTAGTAAGAACTCTCGTGGTAGTAGTAGTCATCGTCAACGGTGGCGTCTGGCTCCTGGGCTGCACCATCTGGTTGCAGCATCCGGGAAGAATGGAAAGAGGTGGAAAAAGGGGAGCAAAGCAACCGTGAGTACTCATCCAAAGTACTCGCAAGCAAGGATCTACACTACATATGCAACATTATCAAAGGGGGGCTGTATATGTGGACTAGACTGCAGAAATGCCAGAATAGAGAGAATGCCTAGTCCTATCGAAGACTAGCATCTTCAGCATCTTCCGCGGTCTTGCAACATTTGAAGAGTACATATCAACATAATGTGAAGTAGTAATAGTGTTATCAACCTCGCCCAGAGATTCTTCCTTGACTCCCTACGAGAAAGCAATCCCAGAGCCATACTATCCATTTCTCATCACAAGTATCCAGTTCTAGTTGTATCAATCGGGATACAACTCCAAGTGTCAGTTACCATAGGACAGGCTATCGATAGATGTTTTCTTCCCTGCAGGGGTGCACCAACTTACCCAACACGCTCGATTAACTCCGGCCGGACACACTTTCTCGGGTCATGCCCGGCCTCGGCCAGACGATACGCCGCAACCCGACCTAGGCTTAATGAGAGGTCAGCATGCCGTACTAAACCTATGCCCCCAGGGGTCATGGGCCATCGCCCCGGGAACTCCTGCACATTGCGAACGCGGCCCGTGAGCAGACCTAGCTACCTCCTTAAAAAGGCAGGTGCTTACGCAGTCCAACCCGGCACGCGCCGCTCATTCGCTGACGTCTATTAAGCTTTGGCTGATGGATACGACGCAGAACGCCCATACTATGCCCACATGATGGTTAGTGCTATCAGGCCAGAGGCCCCTCGGATCAAATATCCAAACCGTTAGTGTCTTTGGTAGTGCGGTCTGGCGAGAGACTCATGAAAGATGTGACCCCGTCGCCCTGTCTTGAGGACTTGCGGCAAGGGCTAAGAATGCTCGGCCACGCCTCGTATTCAACTCTCGGGTACCCTCCAGGTCAACCCGTCTCCACATCACTCGCGGGTACCCCTCAGGGTCGACCCGCCTTTAGTAACATGGTTCAGTGTAAAGTCATAGTAACCGTAGTAACTGTGTGTCTAATACCAAGGGGAACCCTGAGGAACCACCGTCGGTAGATTCCACTCAATGTAATCATCAAGGTGAACGTAAGAGGAACCACCCTTGAGGTTCACACTTGAGGGGTTGCACGACAGAGTCGTATCGGAAGTGGTTAAGGAGGAATTACCCTCGAAGACCACGACCGAATAGCTACACTACAGAGATCTCATCAGGAGTGATGCATGAGGTACCACCCTCTGCACTTGATGGTAACTCTGCAAAGTCGAGCAACAAAAGGGGCGTGATGTGATGTGAGGTGTCGGGCTCTGGTCGTCGACCACGTTGATCAAGTCATCGATGATGAAGCAGGGGCAACAAGGACCAGGTGGGGGTCACTGATGGATCACTAACCAGCCTATACTAAGCAGTTTAGGATAAGCAGGTAGGTAACAATAAGCAGGTTACAAAAGCAGGCTATGCATCAGAATAGGAGAAACCAATTACAGTAGCAAAATCTAATGCAAGCATGAGAGAATGGAATGGGCGATATCGGGATGATCAAAGGGGGGGCCTGCGTGGAAGCTCTGCTGTAAAGGAAGAAGGGTCGTCGAAGACGTAGTCGATCACAGTCGCGTCGGCAGTGGTCTCGGGGTCTATCGGAGAGAAGAGGGGGAAGAAACAATAAATACAAAGCAAACAAAGCATCATAAGCCATAACATGGTAATATGCGGTGTTAGGGTGAACTAATGCAGTGCTAGACGTTGCAGACGGAGAGGGAAAACATCCGGAGGGGTTTTTCCGACATCTGGCATTTTCCGGACAAATGAAAAGAGGGGGGAGGTTCCATGTTCAGCATTATAGGGGCACGTGACAAATGAATGGAACGCATATTCGGATTCGTTGGATTTTTGTGAGCCACTTTCATATATACAACTTTCTCATCCGAGTTATAGATTAATTTATATGAATTTTCAAAGTTTTAAACAGTTTCCAGAATTTCGGACAATTATTTTAAATTCGAAATAAAAAGGTTAAATTGCTATGGGTACACTTTTTGTGTACCCAGCAATGCACACATGGTAGACAGGTGGGGCCAGGGGACCCAGTTGACCCAGTCAACATTGACTGGTCAATGGGTGAATAGTGTAGGTGGATCCCACATGTCATAGACTTACTTTAAGTTGGATTAAATTAATGGAGTTAACTAAGCTAGTGTCCCACATGGCTTAGGCTAAATTGGGCCTAGCTAAACTCAATAAACACTAAACTAAAAAAATACTAATCCTACTCCAATTAAACGGGCCGGCCAGAGGCACAACCATCCGTCCATGCCCATGGTTGGGCATGCACGCGCATGAGCACACGGCAGCATGGCCAAAAGGGCTCGTATGTGGGGAGGCTAGGAGCAACAGCCTGCGGCCGCTTTCTAGGCGCGGCGCGGCGGTAGCAGCAGAAGCAGGGCGGGCAGCAGCCGCATGAGGAGCAACCATCGGCGGCAACAGTAGTAAGAAGCAGAAGTAGAAATAGTAGGAAGCAGGCAACAGCAGCAGAGTTTCAGCAGCAGCAGCGGCAAAGCACCAGGCAGCAGCCACGGGCAGCAGCAGTTGCGGACGCGCACGGGCAAGGGCAGCTGCGGGCGCAACGCACGATGACGGGAGTGGCGGGGTGCGGCAAGGGGATGGCCGACGCGCGGCCGGTCGTGGCCGGACGCGGCCATGGGGCACGGTGGGGAGCGTACAGGGCGCCGTGGCGCGAGGCGCTGTCGTGCATCGCGGCCAACGAGCGGAGCTTGGGCGGCGGTAAACGGCGTCGTGAATATGGGAAGAAAGGGGAACCGGCGGAGGCTCACCGTGCGGCTAAGAAAAGCCCTCGACGACTTTGTAGCACAGGGGAGGCGACGAACGGAGTGATGGAGCTCCGGTGATCCGAGGAGGACGGAGGTTGAAGAAGACGACGTGACGGTGCTCCAGCACCTCCGAGCTCTTGCGAATGGCACCAGGGGGCATAGCGGATGACTGCGAGGAGCTACGTCATGGCGAAGATGCCTGGTGGTCGGTGGCCACGTCGGAGCAAGGTGGACGGCGTGGGATCCGCCGGGAGGTGGGGGATCTGGAGGAGGGGGGAGAGGATCTCGGCGAGAGGGGCGAGGCGAGTGGAGGCGGGGATCGAGGAGGCGGGAAGGCGAGAGGGGAGGGGAGAGGGGAGCCTGAGGCGTCGGGGGCCTTATCCCCCTCGACGCCGGCGAGCTGGCCCGACGGAGCCCCGCCTGTAGCGACCCCGGTCGGGGAACAGTGCGAGGGGAGGAGGCGACCGGGGGAGAGTGTGGGGCTGGACGGTCGGTCGGTCCAGTTGGGCTGCCTTGGCCCTTTGGGCCAGGTAGCCCAGAGGGCAGGGAGGCCTTTTTCTTTTATTTAACTTAGCTTTTGTTTTTCTTTAAAAACTTTTCTAATTTCCAAAACTTCTCCAAACCAAAACAGTTTTATAGATTCATAAACTTACACCTAAAATATTAGTATAATTTAGGCTACTGCCATATTAAGTTGAACATTTAAATAAAATAGTTTAGTATTTTTACAAATTATAAAGGCAATTAAATTATTGATTAGGCCACTGTTTTATTTAGTTTAGGGCAGTTAAACACCTTATAAAAAGGTTGTTTCACCACCAATATTAACAAATGATTATTAGCCACATGATGAACATTTTAGATTTCATGTTTGTGAAATTTTAAATTTCACTTAGTAATTGAATTTGAATTCAAGTGGAATTGAGAAAAGATCAAAGATGATCATGCATTGTTTAGCAAAAAGGTTAGATTAACCCCAAGGGGTTACTGTAGCATGATACTCGGGGTGTTACAAATCTCCTCTACTACAAGAAATCTCGTCCCGAGATTTAAGAGGTGGTGTAAGGGGAAAAGTTGTGGTTGCGAAATTCTAACCGATCTTCTCGGTCTTGGTTGCTCTTCTCGAAGAGGTCGATCCATTACATTGATGTCTTCATTTCTCTGCTTCAGGTCATCGTGATGAAGTCGGCATTCTTTCTTCGGGAATTCGATCGTACTTACAAAAGTATAAAGGGTGGGTATTCCGGGAGAACGGACCTCTGCAAGGTTGACTATCTGGTCGATAACATCGGGGAAGGTGGCGAAAAGTAACTCTCGAATTGAATTAAGAAAATATCGAGAGAAATATAAGGAGGTATCATGGGAAGTTTGAAGCGGGCAGGCAATCGTTCGATGTCTGTTACAGGGCATGAAAGGGTTTCAAAGCAACGGTAATAAGTATTGTGTCTAATACCAGAATTGATGATCTCGGAAGGTGGCTCATGAATTACATATGAGGCCATGCGCGAGGAACAACCTTGGGAACAGGGGGTACAGGAGAGTCAGGTTTCGATCATGTGGAACTATGGGTTATGGGCCCACCATGTGGTTAAAAGTAGGAAAGGCGTTGACACCTTACACGGTCATGATAGCAAGACATGTCAGAGGGTAGCCTATCAGTTATGTCAGCAACAATGTCGATACCAAGGGCAAGGGACGAAGAGAACCATTTTCCTGCTCGTTAAACGAGGTGGACCATTAGGCAAAGTTCTCGTCCATCAGTGGCTACCGGAATGTCATCAACTATAGTAACAGGGTCTTGCTGACAGAATTGTACACTGAGGAGTTTACATAAGCAGGAGAATATTACTGTTTAGATCATATAGACATCAAGAAAGGTTAAACCAAGCAATGGAAAGGATAATATGATTATCAAATTAAACAGAACAATGGAAAGGAAAATGTGTTTAAACACATATTTTAGGGGTTTATCCTTCCCAAGGACAAACAGAGCATGATATCCATGACATGATAGAAGTAGAAAACCATTTAGTAAAGGGGAGAGGAATTTCATGACATTACCCAAACAACAGTGTTTGAATAAGTGATCAAGAAACAGTTATTATTGCGCCTCCAATGTTCTTAATGATTTTTGGAGTACCACAGTCACGCTTCAGGATAGCATTGACATGGTGTTTCAAGCAAGATTGAATCTGAAGGTCACAAGAAGTACAAAGGAACAATTCCAAGAATGTCAAGGAATGTAAGATATAACCAAAACATGACCAAGTCTGTATTGGTAGGAAGTCAAGGATGGTGTCGCTGTCAACACGAGTCATCGACGGGCAAGGATGGTATTTCTCCTCAAGAATTCGATTGATATCATAGAGCAAGGTAGTATATTGATGGTGATCATGACAAATTTTGTCGAGAGGCTCTATGAAGATGCCATCGAGCAGCAACGACATCAAGCAAAAGGAATGATGAAGCGAAGGTATTGGAACCATGGATACGACACAAGTTGGGATTCCAGCTTGTTGTTCAAGGTGGAATGATAAGATGAGGAAGATCGACGTAAGATTCGCTCATCGTCGGAAAGTGGTGCTCCAGGAATAAGGACTAGGTAGCACAGTTAAAATTAGTACGATAATGATATAGCCGATCAGGCTAGGAATGATGTGATGGAGTATCACTCCAATTAAGAATTTACAAGAGGTAGTGCAATGACACAATATCCTCGAGATAACATGAGGCATACTTGAAGGTAGATAAAATTAGAGGTTGGACAGGTGAAATAACTTGCAGGAGACAAGTATTCAATTTGCCCGGGAACTGGAATTAAGGAGAAATTCTGGTCGGAACCACGATTGCAAAGAATCGATTTACAGATGCAAGATGAGCTGGTACCAAGGGAACATTTGATTATAAGAGAAGCTTCCATGATAAGATCTACATTGTGTCTATGGGCATGAACACAAAGTTCAAGGTCGACTCCCACTTCTTCAATGCATAACCTCTCATTTACTTCTCGCTTTAGACGAAGTTGTAGTGTAGAAATTTTTATCCGGCGTAACACCAGTAGAATACGACCCATAGAAATTTTCGGGTTCACACAAATTAGGGAAAGCATTAGTTCAACCCGTCTGGGCATCTTAGGAACATTTGCAAAAACTTCAGAGGTAATTAACTCAAGCTCGGAAGCAGAGCAGGGTAGAAAAAAGTAGGGGATACAATTTACCAAAGGCATTATGTATCAGGGAAGAATTCACAATGTTATTAAATATGAAGGACACTATCAGATGGTAGTCTAACAAAGGATCCGATGACCCATAACATAGCTGATGTGGGTATTGGTACCCAATCAGACGAAGAAAGAATGCAATGAGATGAGATTATAGAAACAACCGACTAATTCAAAGTTTAATTAACAATGGAATTATGATTTCCAAAATGAAGGACCAGAAGCAGACGCTCTCATCAAATGATGGGTAAGTTGAATAGAATTAGAACAGCAATCAACCAAGGTATTATTTGTCGAAAACCAGCTCATGTCCGGAGTGGAGTCTGAGCCAGAAGGATAAATAATTACCAGGGGAATAACTAATGAATGTGTGCATTCATGCACATGTCGAATCAATAGGATAAGAATGACAATCTAAAAGGAGTTTAATGAATATTGTTAGGCATATGGAATTAACCATAATGCAAGACGATAAGAAAGAACATGATCAATAGGTTACTGAGGATTATTGAAAGATCGGATAGTATTCCAAAGAATTTGTGAAACACATGAACAACTGGGGATGAACGGATGCCTGGTAAGTGTGAGGAATTATTCATACATGTATTCATGCGGAAAAGGAGCTTCAAGGCAGCAGGCACAAAGGAATCTCGGAATATCCGAAGTATTTCAGGGTATCTTGTAATAACAAGAACAATTAGAAAATGAAGGTATGGACGACAAGTGTATGCAGCTATCCTTAAGGATTTATCGGTGATATGGAATTGCAACGCCGAAAGCACAAGGGTTTCGGGGAAACATCGGAGAGTATCTTCGAAATCTTATTGCGCAGCAAGCGATCATATGGACTGAAGGGCTCTCCCGGAGAAGTGGTTATGAGAACCTAGTGTCAGTGTTAGAAAAATATTTAACCCGAATAGACGAGAGATCGGAGTCCCAGAGTAAGGACGTGGAATAAAAGATCCTAATATCACCCAATTGGCAACGTGGGCCAATAAGCCACACAGCCATGTTAGTAAAACAATTTTGCAACGACTAGACTCAACTTCGGCCAAGGAGTTGGAAAGGGGGATTCCTACAGGCAGTCAGCTCTGATACCAACTTGTGACGCCCTCAATTCAATCGTACACTAATCATACATGCAAATGTGTACGATCAAGATCAAGGACTCACGGGAAGATATGACAACACAACTCTAGACACAAATTAAAATAATACAAGCTTTATATTACAAGCCAGGGGCCTCGAGGGCTCGAATACATAAGATCGAATACACAAGAGTCAGCGGAAGCAACAATATCTGAGTACAAACATAAGTTGAACATGTTTGCCTTAAGAAGGCTAGCACAAAAGCAGCAACGATCGAAAAGGCAAGGCCTCCTGCCTGGGAGCCTCCTAACTACTCCTGGTCGTCGGCGGCTGTCGGTGTCAAAACCGGCGGATCTCGGGTAGGGGGTCCCAAACTGTGCGTCTAAGGTCCATGGTAATAGGAGACAGGGGACAGAATGTTTACCCAGGTTTGGGCTCTCTCTATGGAGGTAATACCCTACTTCCTGCTTGACTGATCTTGATGAATATGAGTATTACAAGAGTTAATCTACCACGAGATCGTAATGGCTAAAACCCTAGAAGTCTAGCCTGTGTGACTATATATGTTTCCGGACTAAGCCCTCCGGTTTTTATAGACACTGGAGGGGATTAGACTTGTACAAAGTCGGTTATAGAGAAAGGAATCTTCATATTTGGTCGCCAAGCTTGCCTTCCACGCCAAGGAGAGTCCCATTCGGACACGGGAGAGAGTCTTCGGTCTTGTATGTTCATAGCCATTAGTCCGACCCATGTCCAACAGGCTGGACGCCCGAGGACCCCTTAGTCCAGGACTCCCTCAGTAGCTCCCGAACCAGGCTTCAATGACGAAGTGTCCGGTGCGCAGATTGTCTTCAGCATTGCAAGGCGGGTTCCCCTTTCCGAATACTCCAAGATAGTCTTTAGACACAACGAACGTGTCCGGATCTGCAACACAAGTACCACACACACAGCCGTAGAGAGTATAATATTTCACGAGTCCCATCCGCTGACAACTTTTTGCAAGATGACATCATGTCTGCCCGGTCATTATTTCGAACCATTTTCGTCTGCCGTTCCGTGTTTCGAGATGCGGTTTCCATTGGCACGTCTTGTCAAAGCATAGATCTTGTCCCCTTATCGCGGGATTCTCACCAATACGGGCGTGGGTAATCCAATCATGCCGTTTACACAGCCCTTGGGAACAGGCGAATTTTAAGGCGAGTGGGGAGGCGCCTGATATTCACCGCCTTTATAAGGAGATAAGGATTCCCCTTCTTCACTCACCTTCTCCTTCTCTGCCCCTCCATTCTCGAGCTCCAGCGCCCAAGTTCTCATCCTTTCCGCTTCAAGAAAGCACTCAACCATGTCCGGATCTGGAGGGCAAGGCAAGTGGATGGCCTCCTCCGTCAAGGAGAAGGACATTACTGAGCTTTGGGCCGCCGGGTATCTCGCGAAGGAAATCGCCCACTGTCTTCCAGCAAAGGGGCAAGTCATCCCCTCCCCGAAGCCCAATGAGAGGGTGGTGTTCATCCCCCATTTCATCCGCGGGTTAGGGTTTCCTCTCCACCCTTTCGTCCGCGGACTTATGTTCTATTATGGGCTAGATTTCCATGATCTAGCCCCGAACTCTTTCCTCAACATCTCGGCATTCATTGTCATGTGTGAGGCTTTCCTCCACATCCAGCCCCTCTTCGGACTGTGGCTCAAGATCTTCAATGTGAAGCCGAAGGTGGTGGATGGCCAACACGTAGAGTGCGGAGGAGCCATGGTGAGCAAGATGCCCAATGTCACATGGCCCAAAGGCACGTTCGTGGAGACTGTCAAGGAGTGGCAGAAGCTGTGGTTCTATATCACAGAGCCCCGCGACGCCACCTGGGCCGCGGCTTCCGAATTCAAGTCCGGAGCTCCAATGTGGCTTACCTCCTGGATGGAGAAGGGCCCGAATTGGTCTTCGTCGGATGAGCTGATAGCGCTGCAAACGTGTATCCAAAGCATGCTGGATAAAAACATCAAGCTCGTCGACGTGATCCAGGTGATGCTAGTTTGCCGGATCCTCCCCTGCCAAAGTCGAACCTCCCCTTTATGGGGATTCGATCCGGAGAAGCACCAAACCTTGGTGAGGCTCTTCGGAACCACTCACGAAGATGCCTGGAAGTTGCTCTTCAAGGGAAAAGAGAAGCCGCCGGCCATAGACTTGGATCGCGGGCACAATCTTGCCCATCCCGCCAATACGGTAAGTCCTTCACGTCTCAAGGCGTACCCTCTACTTGCTTGCTCAAGGAGGGTAACTAAACTTTACTAATTTATTCTTTCAGGTATGGACAGAGAAAGCAAAGCGGATTCAATGTTCGGCTCCGCTGCCCGAAGAACCAGTCATCCCGCTCCTGGCGAAGATGCTGGTCACGGCGCCCTATCAGCCGCCGGAGAAGAAGGCCAAGGGGGCCAAAAGTAGCCCCCGTCGCAAGGGTCCTTTGGACGTGACGTCCGAAGACGACGAGACCCATTCCTCCGCCGCTGAGGATGATGACGACGAGGAGGAGGAAAACAACCCTCCCCCTGATGGGGGAAGGAAGAAGAGGGCGGCCTCCACAAGTCTGGAGGCGGAGGCGTCCAAGAGGGGGACGGGCTCCCTTGCGGATAACTTCGCATGGGACATCGACAGCGTCCGGAGCGACACCCCCGGAACAAGCCCCTGGCCGCATCGTAAGTACTGGAAAACTCATATTCGTCTGTCTATCCTGCCTCTTCGCCTCATGGTATTAACATGTCAAATAATGCTATTGCAATCCGGCCCACGACAGCTCCCAGCGATCCTCATCAAGAGGTTCGCTGGATTCGAAGGCAATGGCCAGCGATCACCGCCGGTCGCTCAATCTCCCAAGGACAAGGGCGACGTCGTGGTGCTGTCCCGAAGGACCTTCCCCGGCCAGGGAGAGGGTCAGGAGGCACCAGAGGGCGAGGCCTCAGTCGCCGGACACATGGGGGAGCAGACCCCCATGGAGACGGGCGATGGGGGCCATGCTTAGTTCGGCCCCCAACCGAATACGATACCGGAGACCTATACGGCTCCGGAATCCAGCGAGCAGCCTCCTTCGAAAGAAGGGGGTGTGCCTATTCCTCCGGTGACCTCTGTCCAACCAGAGGCACCGGATAATCTGCTGGAAGCGCTACGAGGCGCTTCCATCGTGGATGAACACCGTATCCTTATGGGTACGGTGATTGAGAGGGTTCAGTCTGTCAAGAGCGGACTGACCGAAGCCTGCAGCAGCCTGCTGACCAGCTTTGAGGTAAGCGACACAAAAGGAAAAATCCCAATACAGACAGTAGCCCCTGAGACACTGTCCAGTGTTCGGAAAGAAAAGCCGGACAGAGGATCAATTAAATTTCGCAGGAAACTAATTAAATATGTCTTATGTGAATAAGCAGGCGTCGTTGCTGCCGCGACCTCACACACTGTCGAAGTCTCCGGACTAAAGTAGAGACTGGAGCGGGCCGAGGAGGAGCTCGGCCAAGCGAGGAAGCATCTAGAAGACAAGCAAGGTATGCGATGACTCGCTATATATTCAGAAAGAATAAATTATGTGTATTGGACGTAGTGTCATGATATGTGTAGGAGCGACGACCGAGGTCGAGGCCCTTAAAAAGGCCCTGGCCAAAGCCGAGGAGAAAGCTGCAAAGGAGCAAGCCGGCCGCAAGAAGCTCAATTAACGAGGTCCAGCAAGAGCTCCAGGACGCTGTGAAAAAATGTGAGGCCTTGGAGTGCGATGTTTCGGCTCAAGAGACCGAACTCGCCAAGGCTCGCCAAAGCGCGGAAGAGGCCCGGGTTGAAGCCCAGGGCGCCCTCCAGGAGATCCAGGAGGCCAAGAAGATCGCGGCGGGTAAGGCGTTTAGTATGCAAAGCAAGTATGTGAGGAAGAAGAAGTATTTCTTACTAACCCGGATTCGGAGTTCTCCAGGGGCGTTTGCAGATTTGCCGCGAGTGTGTCTGACGCTCTGGAGTTCTTCCGAGCCGAAGAAGGGAGCTCAACGTAGAAGTTGTTCTGGTCACAATATCTTGTGCCAGAACATCCAGTGCCCTTTAGCGATTAGCTAAAACAACCGGTCGAGCTGCATAGGGTGGTCGAGCTAGCCATGAAGGATTGGATAATCCGTTGTGGCTCGTCAAGCTATACCGAGCTACTTCGCCGGTCTCGTGAAGCGGCCGGTAGATGTTCCGCCTCGGCTGCACGTCGTCAAGCAGTCGGCCTGCATTGAGGGCGCATGCATGGCCTTCGCCCGCGTCAAGGTGTGGTGGGCGAAGATGGATGTCGTCAAGCTTGTGACCGAGGGGCCGCCCGAAGGCAAGGAGCACCGCACGCCTGAGCGGTATTTTGAAGACGTCCTGGAGGGGTCTCTCATTGTGGCGATGCAATGTGCGCAGGACATTATCTTTGAATGAATACAGTCATGTTATCTTTGCCTTGTATGATGAAACAAAATTGTTATGTAATATAATGTTTGTTTTAAAAAAAATTACCTCCTTTGCGGCCGTGTTGTATGAAATCTGAGAGTTGGCCAGTCGTCGCCTTCTACCCCCACGTAGGTAGTACGGGGGTGTTCGGGATGGAATCTAAACACTCTTGATCCAATTGTTTGGTCCTTGAAGTAGGTGTTCAATGCAACGAACCAGGCAATCAGACTATGCGGCTTTAGCACCCTCACTTAGCCATAGGAGTTTGACAATAAAAATGTGGGTGCAGCCCCTAGTATCTGAACTAGGATGCTATAAGCACCTGATTGGGTGAGTACCGATCCCTCGCGTAATGCGGAAAAAATCTCTAACGATTTGAAACCTCTGAAGAGCTGACCGGCTCTCGCCGCATCATGACAGTCGGTTTTTGGCTTTCTCTACTCAGGTGCTCCTTCGGGTAAACCAGGGCACAATCGCAGTAGTTCTCCCTTTACTACCTTAGCCCATATAGCGGAACGTAAGGTAGCAAGCACAGGATCCTGGCAACCCAACTATTGGCCGAAGACATGATTCGGAGCCAATGCATATAGTGTTAGTTCGGGGTGCCGAACTATACTGTAAAAAGTGTTCGGACTTTGTTGCCGTAGTGTGGGACGCTATGAAGCCCCTGGCAAATGTGAAACGTACCAAAGTGTACGGGTGCTATCTGATAAGGTTATCAACAGAAAAGGAAAACCGAAAGGGAGCAAAGGTAATGAGCCGGGGCCCTAAAATTTGGGCCGCAAACTGTTTCCATTATAATTTGATTAATATGTCAAAGCGCATTGATACAAGTAGTGCGATAAGCAACAAGCTATTTAACATGCCACAACCAAGGGAGAGCTGCGTGTGGGTCCTGAAAACAGGTAGAGTGATCATTAAAGAAACCACCTAGAAATTCCCCTGTACGTTTGTGCTTCTTGCCATCTTGGTGTATTTATCCTTCGAAAGGACCGCGGGTCAGGCCGTCAGAGGAGGCATGTGGAAAAGAAACCTGAAAAGGAGAAAAAGGAAACAGTGAAAGTATATGTGTCCGGGAGCGGTCAAGCAGTATTGTGGATCACAAGGTAGGTATGCCTCCGTCTATGCCCATGGTATTTTGAGTATATAGTTATGTACGCGCAGTGCGAATGCCGCCACTTGATCGGGACTGGGACGGAGGCCAAATTGCTAAATGAGCTCTCGGCGAGCCGAGCTGTCCTGCTGCAGAATAGTCCGGACTCTCTTGACAGTGTCCGGGAGTTCGACCGCTGAATTGAGGTTCTGCTTGAGAAGGCCGCTCTATACTTCTGCTGCTAAGGCAGCGATGTGCTCCTCGGTACGGAGGGAGTGTTCCGTGTTTCCATGAACTGTTATGACGCCGCGTGGTTCGGGCATCTTGAGCTTGAGATAAGCATAATGCGGCACCGCGTTAAATTGAGAAAATGTCGTTCGTCCCAGCAGTGCGTGATAGCCGCTGCGAAAGGGGACGATATCGAAGATTAACTCTTCACTTCGGAAGTTATCCGGAGATCCGAAGACAACCTCGAGTGTGATTGAGCCCATACAGCGGGCCTCTACACCTGGTATGACTCCTTTAAAGGTAGTCTTTGTGGGCTTGATCCGTGATGGGTTAATGCCCATTTTGCACACTGTATCCTGATAGAGCAGATTGAGGCTGCTGCCACCGTCCATGTGGAATCGCGTCAGGTGGAATCCATCAACGATTGGGTCAAGGACCAGTGTGGCTTTATTGCCATGACGGATACTGGTCGGATGATCCCGACGATCAAAAGTGATCGGGCATGACGACCATGGACTGAATTTTGGGGCGATGGGCTCTATCGCATAGACGTCCCTGAGCGCGCGCTTGCACTCCCTCTTGGGGATGAGTGTAGCATATATCATGTTCACCGTTTTGACCTGAGGGAGAAACTTCTTCTGTCCCCCTGTGTTCGGTTGCGAGGGCTCCTCGTCATCGTCCTCGCTTTGCGATCCCTTTTCCTTGTTTTCGGCATTTAACTTGCTGGCCTGTTTGAAAACCCAACAATCTTTGTTGGTACGATTGGCTGGTTTGTCTGGGGTGCCATGGATCTGGCACGAACGGTCGAGTATGCCGTCCAAGCTAGATTGCCATGAGTTGTTTCTTTTATATGGCTTTTTCCGCTGACTGGACTTGGAGCCACTGAATCCGGCGTTGACTGTCATGTCATCGGTGTTGTAACCATTGCTTCGGTGTTTGTGTCTGCTGCGTCGGAGCTTGCTGTTGCTATTTTTGACCTTGGAGGTGCCCATTTCACTTGCTATGCTTTTGCTACGGGCCAGCCAACTATCCTCACCCGCACAGAAGCGGGTCATGAGTGCCGTGAGGGCTGCCATGGACTTCGGCTTTTCCTAGCCGAGGTGGCGGGCGAGCCATTCGTCAGGGATGCTATGTTTAAAGGCCGCTAGGGCTTCGGTATCCGGACAGTTGACGATCTGGTTCTTTTTAGTTAGGAGCCTAGTCCAGAATTTCCTGGGTGACTCTCCAGGCTGTTGAACTTTGTGACTTAAGTCATCGGCATCTGGTGACCGGACATATGTAACTTGGAGTTGTCAAGGAAGGCTTCTTCCAAGTCCTCCCACCTGCCAACAGAATTTTCAGGCAGACTGTTTAACCAGTGACGAGCTGGCCCTTTGAGTTTTAGTGGGAGGTATTTGATGGCGTGAAGGTCATCTCCGCGGGCCATATGGATGTGGAGAATAAAATCCTCGATCCAAACCGCGGGATCCGTTGTTCCATCTTATGATTTGATATTTACGGGTTTAAACCCTTCTGGGAATTCATGATCCATTACTTCGTCAGTGAAGCAAAGGGGGTGTGCGGCGCCTCTATATCGGGCCACATCGCGACGTAGCTCCGATGGAGTCTGTCTGCGGTTTTAGGCCTGGGCATGACTAGGCTTGTCACGTCCGAATAGATAGCCATGGTCACGTGTCGGGGCACGTCCTCGCGATCCATAGATCGATCTGGTATCTCCTACTCTACTGTCCTGGTTCTGCCGAAGGTCATATGTATAACCCCGAGTTGTTCTATCTCTGCCTTTACGGCGAGGTGGGGCGGGCTGGTGTTAGGCTTCAGTTGCCGCTTTATCCCGACCATGTGGTGCTCGGTCGGCCGCATTGCGCGATGATGGTACGGGCTCCGGTGCCTCATCATCGAACTGAGGTAGCAGTTTGCACTTCAGGTAACTTTTGGCTGGGTGCTTAAGGCCGTATTCTTCGACTGCTAGGACATCAGTCCATCTGTCGTTGAGCAGATCCTGGTCATCCTGAAGCTGCTGCTCCTTCTTTTCAGGCTCCTTGTAGTGGCTATTAGCTGGCGCTTAAAGCGCTCCTGCTCAAGAGGTTCCTCGGGCACGATAAAATCCTCATTGCCAAGGCTCACCTCATCCTCGGAGGGTGGAAGATAAGTGCTGCCCTCCGAGTCATCGTTTATGGCCTGTTCATCAGGGATAACTTGCCCATCTCCCGATTGTCCTGTTCGGCCGTTTGTTCGTCGAGATCTTCTCTGTCTTTGGCACCGTCCGGAGTGTTATCTTCTCCTGTGCCGGTGTTGATGTCCTTGCTGTGGTGAGATTTAGAGTGGCACCGCTGACGCCGGCGCTTTGGTTGTGTCTTAGGAGGCTCATCCTCAACTGGATTTTCCTTGTCCTCGCCGTTATTCTCTTTAGGTGTATCCACCATGTATACGTCGTACGATGACGTGGCCGTCCAGCGTCCGGTGAACAGCGGGTTTTGGCGATGCTCCCTCTGCATTGTCCTCCATACCGTTGATGTCTTCGGAGCCGTAATCGAGCATGTCGGTTAAGTGCTCGACAGTGGCTATGTAGTGGGTGGCGGGTGGGAAGCAAAATTCCCCGTCATTAGCCTCCAGTTCGAACCGGATACAGTTCGGCTGTGAGTCCCCCGCTAAGGAAAAAATTTTAATGAGTTCAGCACGTCTCCTAAAGGCGAGTGCCGGAAGATGTCCGCGGTGCTGAATTCGACGATCGATGACCGATCCTGCTCGACATACGCGGACGCACATGGTTTGGAACTTATAGCTGGAAACGAGTCCGAGGTTCCGATGACACGGACATCACCCGAGGTTAGGTTTGTGTGCAGCTCCAACGCCGCGGAATCTGCGGCTTCCGTGGCGGGGTTGAGCTTCCCGTCCTCGGATGGCACGATCTGCTTCGGATCTAAGGCCAGAGCGGTTACAGGTGCAATTTGCTGGGTATGGCCCGATGACAGATTTATGTCATGTTCATCGCAGTGACGTGGAGCGACTGCCGTGGTCTCAAATCCGTAGAAGATCAAGTCTCCGCGGATATCCGCGACGTAGTTCAAGCTCCCAAATCTGACCTGACGGCAAGGGGCGTAGCTATCGATCTGCTCCAGATGGCCAAGCGAGTTGGCCCGTAGTGCGAAGCCGCCGAACACGAAGATCTGTCTGGGGAGGAAGACCTCTCCTTGGACAGTATAGTTGTGGATGATTGAAGGAGCCATCAAACCTTTTGAGGATGGCGCGGTGGAACTCTCAATGAAAGCACCAATGTCGGTGTCAAAACCGGCGGATCTCGGGTAGGGGGTCCCGAACTGTGCGTCTAAGGTCGATGGTAACAGGAGACAGGGGACACAATGTTTACCCAGGTTCGGGCCCTCTCTATGGAGGTAATACCCTACTTCCTGCTTGATTGATCTTGATCAATATGAGTATTACAAGAGTTGATCTAGCACGAGATCGTAATTGCTAAAACCCTAGAAGTCTAGCCTGTATGACTATATATGTTTCCGGACTAAGTCCTCCGGTTTATATAGACACCAAAGGGGACTAGGGTTGTACAAAGTCGGTTACAGAGAAAGGAATCTTCATATTTGGTCGCCAAGCTTGCTTCCACGCCAAGGAGAGTCCCATTCGGACACGGGAGAGAGTCTTCGGTCTTGTATCTTCACAGCCCGTTAGTCCGACCCATGTCCAACAGGCCAGACGCCAGAGGACCCCTTAGTCCAGGACTCCCTCAGCGGCCTCCATGTAGTAGTAAGAACCCTCGTGGTAGTAGTAGTCATCGTCGACGGTGGCGTCTGGCTCCTGGGCTCCACCATCTAGTTGCAGCATCCTGGAATAATGGAAAGAGGTGGAAAAAGGGGAGCAAAGCAACCGCGAGTACTCATCCAAAGTACTCGCAATCTACACTACATATGCAACATTATCAAAGGGGGCCTGTATATGTGGACTAGACTATAGAAATGTCAGAATAGAGAGAAGTCCTAGTCCTATCGAAGACTAGCATCTTCAGCATCTTCCGCGGTCTTGCAGCATTAGAAGAGTATAGATCAACATAATGTAAAGTAGTAATAGTGTTATCAACCTCGCCCAGAGATTCTTCCTCGACTCCCTACGAGAAAGCAATCCTAGAGCCATACTATCCATTTCTCATCACAAGTATCAAGTTCTAGTTGTATCGATCGGGATACAACTCCAAGTGTCCGTTACCATAGGACCGGCTATCGATAGATGTCTTCCCTACAGGGGTGCACCAACTTACCCACCACGCTCGATTAACTTCGGCCGTACACACTTTCCCGGGTCATGCTCGGCCTCGGCCAAACGATACGCCGGAACCCGACCTAGGCTTAATATAGAGGTCAACACGCCGGACTAATCCTATGCCCCCAGGGGTCATGGGCCATCGCCCCGGGAACTCCTGCACGTTGCGAACACGGCCGGTGAGCAGACCTACCTACCTCCTTAAAAAGGCAGGTGCTTATGTAGTCCAACCCGGCGCGCGCCGCTTAGTCGCTGACGTCTATTAAGCTTCGGCTGAAGCATACGATGCAGAACGCCCATACTATGCCCACGTGATGGTTAGTGCTATCAGGCCAGAGGCCCCTTGGATCAAATATCCAAACCGTTAGTGTGTTGGTAGTGCGGTCACGAGTAGCGACTCATGAAAGATGTGACCCCGTCGCCCCGTCTCGAGGACTTGCGGCAAGGGCTAAGAATGCCCGGCCACGCCCCGTATTCAACTCTCGAGTACCCTCCAGGTCAACCAGTCTCCACATCACTCGCAGGTACCCCTCAGGGTCGACCCGCCTTTAGTAACATGGTTCAGTGTAAAGTCATAGTAACCATAGTACTGTGTGTCTAACACCAAGGGGAACCCTGAAGAACCACCCTCAGTGGATTCCACTCGATGTAATCATCAAGGTGAACATAAGAGGAACAACCCTCGAGGTTCACACTTGAGGGGTTGCACGACAGAGTCGTATCGTAAGTGGTTAAGGAGGAATTACCCTCGATGACCATGACCGAATAGCTACACTACAGAGATCTCATCAGGAGTGATGTATGAGGTACCACCCTCTGCACTCAATGGTAACTCTGTAGAGTCGAGCAACAAAAGGGGCATGATGTGATGTGAGGTGTCGGGCTCTAGTCGTTGATCACGTTGATCGAGTCGTCGATGATGAAGTAGGGGCAACAAGGACCAGGTGGGGGTCACTGATGGATCACTAACCAGCCTATACTAAGCAGTTTAGGATAAACAAGTAGGTAACAATATGCAGGTTACAAAAGCAGGCTATGCATCAGAATATGAGCAATCAATTACAGTAGCAAAATCTAATGCAAGCATGAGAGAATGGAATGGCCGATATCGGGATGATCAAAGGGGGGGCTTACGTGGAAGCTCTACTGTAAAGGAAGAAGGGTCGTCAGAGACGTAGTCGATCACAGTCGCGACGACAGTGGTCTCGGGGTCTATCGGAGAGAAGAGGGGGAAGAAACAATAAATATAAAGCAAACAAAGCATCATAAGGCATAACATGGTAATACGCGGTGTTAGGGGTGAACTAATGCAGTGCTAGATGTTGCAGACGGAGAGGGAAAACATCCAGAGGGGTTTCTCCGACGTTTGGCATTTTTCGGACAGATGGAAAGAGGGGGCCGTTCCATGTTCAGCATTCTAGGGGCACGTGACAGATGAATGGAACGCGTATTCGGATTCGTTGGATTTTTTGTGAGCAACTTTCATATATACAACTTTTTCATCCGAGTTATAGATTAATTTATATGAATTTTCAAAGTTATAAACAATTTCTAGAATTTCTGCAATTATTTTAAATTCAAAATAAAAAGGTTAAATTGCGATGGGTACACTTTCCGTGTACCCAACAATGCACACATGGTAGACGGATGGGGCCAGGGGCCCCAGTTGACCCAGTCAACATTTACTGGTCAATGGGTGCATGGTGTAGGTGGATCCCACATGTCATAGACTTGCTTTAAGTTGGATTAAATTAATGGAGTTAACTAAGCTAGTGTCCCACATGGCATAGGCTAAATTGGGCCTAGCTAAACTAAATAAACACTAAAGTAAACAAATACAAATCCTACTCCAATTAAACGGGCCGGCCAGAGGCACAACCATCCGTCCATGCCCATGGTTGGGCATGCACGCTCATGAGCACACGGCAGCATGGCCAAAAGGGCTCGTATGTGGGGCGGCTAGGAGCAGCAACCTGCGGCCGCTTTCTATGCGCGGCGCGGCGGTAGCAGGGCGGGCAGCAGCCGCATGAGGAGCAGCCAGCAGCGGCAACATTAGTAAGAAGCAGCAGTAGAGATAGTAGGAAGCAGGCAACATCAGCAGAGTTTCAGCGGCAGCAGCGGCCACGAGCAGCAGCAGTTGCCGGCGCCCACGGGCAAGGGCAGTTGTGGGCGAAACGCATGATGATGGGAGTGGAGGGGTGCGGCCATGGGACGGCCGCGCGCTGCCGGTCGCGGCCGGACGCGGCCAGGGGGCACGGTGGGGAGCGTACGGGGCGTCGTGGCGGGAGGGGCGGGCGCACATCGCGGCCAACGGCCGGAGCTTGGGCGGGAGTAAACGGCGTCGTGAAGAGGGGAAGAAAGGGCAACAGGCGGAGGCTCACCGTGCGGCTAAGAAAAGCCCTCGACGGCTTTGTAGCGCAGGGGAGGCGACGAACGGAGCGGTGGAGCTCCGGTGATCCGAGGCGGACGGAGATTGAAGAAGACGGCGTGACGGCGCTCCAGCGCCTCCGAGCTCTTGCAAATGGCACCAGGGGGCATAGCGGACGACTGCGAGGAGCTACATCATGGCGAAGACGCGCGTGGTGGCCGAGGCCATGTCGGAGCAAGGTGGATGGCGAGGGACCCATCGGGAGGTGGGGGATCTGGAGGAGGGGGGAGAGGATCTCGGTGAGAGGGGCGAGGTGAGTGGAGGCGGGGATCGAGGAGGCGGGGAGGCAAGTGGGGAGGGAAGCGGGGAGCCCGAGGCATCGGGGCCTTATCCCCCTCGACGCCGGCGAGGTGGTCCGGCGGAGCCGCGCCTGTAGCGACCCGGGTCGGGGAGCAGTGCGAGGGGAGGAGGCGACCGGGGGAGAGTGTGGAGCTGGACGGTCGGTCAGTCCAGTTGGGTTGCCCTGGGCTTTTGGGCCAGGTCGCCCAGAGGGCAGGGAGGCTTTATCTTTAATTTAACTTAGCTTTTGTTTTTCTTTAAAAAAAATCTGATTTCCAAAACTTTTCCAAACCAAAACAGTTTTATATATTATAAAACTTACACCTAAAATGTTAGTATAATTTAGGCTACTGCCATATTAAGTTGAACATTTAAATAAAATAGTTTAGTATTTTTACAAATTAGAAAGGCAATTAAATTATCGATTAGGCCACTATTTTATTTAGTTTAGGGCAGTTAAACACCTTATAAAAAGGTTGTTTCACCACCAATATTAACAAATGATTAATTGCCACATGATGAACATTTTAGATTTCATGTTTGTGAGATTTTGAATTTCACTTAGTAATTGAATTTGAATTAAAGTGGAATTAAAAAAGAGCTAGGATCAAAGATGATTGTGCATTATTTACCAAAAAGATTAGATTAACCCCAGGGGCTTACTGTAGCATGATACTTGGGGTGTTACAATTTCATTCCATAACTATTGACTTTCGTGCTTGCATAGGGAATCACAAACTGTAACACCAATATTCTTACTAAAGCATAATTACTCATCAATATGACTCACATATCACATCATCATATCTCAAAACTATTACAAAGAATCAAGTTTATTTTGTCCAATGATCTTCATGAAAGTTTTTATTATATCTTTCTTGGATATCTATCACTTTGGAACTAATTTTCATGTGTTGTTTTTGATAAGCTCAAACAAATATAAGTGAAGATCATGAACATAATATTTCTTTCTCTCAAATTAATTTAAGTGAAGCAAGAGAGAATTTCTTAACAAATTTACAAACTCTCAAATAAATCTAAGTGAAGAAAGAGAGAATTTCTTCAAAAGTACTAAAGCACACCATGCTCAAAAAGATATATGTGAAGCACTAGAGCAATTCCATAGCTCATAAAAATTTAAGTGAAGCATAGAGAGCAATTCTAACAAGTTGTGGCATAATTTTGGCTCTCCGAAATAGGTGTGTCTAGAAAGGATTCAAGACTTAAAACAAAAAGAAAAACAAGCAAATACTCATATCATACAAGGCGCTCCAAGAAAAACTCATAGTATGGGACGAATAAAAATATAGCTTCGAGTAAAATACCGATGGTCGTTAGAAGAAAGAGGGGATGCGACTCGGGGCATCCCCAATCTTAGTTGCTTGCTTCTCTTTGGATAATAGCTTGGGATGACATGGGCATCCCCAAGCTTAGGCTCTTCTTACTCCTTATTCCTTCATCCATTGTAACATCACCCAAAAATTGAAAACTTCAATCACACAAAACTCAACAAAACCTTCATGAGATCCGTTAGTATAAGAAAAGAAATCACTACTATAAGTACTGTTGCAACCCATTCATATTTTATTCTTGCATTATATCTACTGTATTCCAACTTTTCTATTTCAAAAACTCTTCAAAGAAAACCATAGAATCATCAAAACAAGCACACAACGCAAAGAAAACAGAATCTGTCAAAACATAACTGTCTGTAGAAATCTGGATATTTTGAATACTTCTGAAACTCCAAAAATTCTGAAAAATTAGGACAGCCTGAGCAATTTGTATATTAATCTTCTTAAAAAGGAACTGGCATTTTATCACGCTTATGTTAAAAATGAGAATTATTTTCGTGAGCGTAAAAGCTTCTGTTTTTCAGCAAGATCAAAACAACTTTCACCCAAGAAGATCCTAAAGGCTTTACTTGGCAAAACACTAATCAAAACAAAAAACACAATCATAATAGTAGCATAATTGTGCAAACACTCAATAACAGAAAGCAAAAGACAAAAATAAATTTTATTCATTGGGCTGCCTCCCAACAAGTGTTGTTGTTTCACGCCCCTAGCTAGGCATAAAGCAAGGATCTAAGTTTTGTCATCTTTATTTCTAGATCCATAAGATGCCCTCATGATTGATTCATATGGTGGCCCAATTCGTGTTCTAGGGAAGTGTTTCATACCCTCCCTTAGTGGAAATTGGAAATTAATATTGCCTTCTTTCATATCAATCACGGCATCAATAGTGCGTAAAAACGGTCTACCAAGAATAATTGGACAAGACGGATTGCAATCAATATCAAGAAAAATAAAATCTATGGGCACATAATTCCTATTTGCAAGAATAAGAACATCATTAATTCTTCCCAAAGGCTTTTTAATAGTAGAATCTGCCAAGTGCAAATTTAAAGAACATTCTTCAATATCGGTAAGACCAAGCACATTACATAGAGATTTCGGAATTGTAGAAACACTAGCACCCAAGTAACATAGAGCAAAATAGTTATAATTTTTAATCTTGACTTTGATAGTAGGTTCCCACTCATCATGTAATTTTCTAGGTATTGAAACTTCTAATTCCAACTTTTCTTCTAAATCTTTCATCATAGCATCAACAATATGTTTAGTAAAAGCTTTATTTTGTTCATAAGCATGGGGTGAATTTATCATGGATTACAACAAAGAATACAATCAATCAAAGAGCAACTATCATAATTAAAATATTTGTAATCCAAAAGAGTGGGCACATCACTGGTTAAAGTTTTGACCTCTCCAAACCCACTTTTATCAATTTTCTCAACAATATTTTCACCCTCCGAATTATCGGGACGCCTTCTAACTAAAGTTGACTCTTCTTCGGTCCCTCTTTCATCAATCTTAAATTTACCAAACAAGGAATCAATAGAAGAAACACCAATCATTTTAAGATCTTCATCATTTTTGTGAAATCAATCACTAGAAAATGATTTTTCTAAAAATTCTTTTCTGGCTCTAAGGATAGCGGTTCTTTTCTTAGTTTCATCCATAGAAACATAGAGAGCTTTAATTGATTCCTCAAACTTAGGCACAAAAAATTTCATATTGAGATTTTCTACATCATGAGAAATTCTAACAACACTTCTAGACAAATCATCAATTTTATTCAAATTTTCTTCCATTATAGCATTGCAAACCTTTTGAGTGTTGATAAATTATTTAATATTATTCTCAAGATAAGAGGTGTTCCTATTATTATTATAAGAAGGATTACAATAGAAATTACCATCACTATTAGAGGAATTACTAGGAAAAGTCCTAGGATTAAAATTATCTCTATAAGCATTGTTATTGAAATTGTTTCATGAGATAAAATTCACATCTACGGCATCACTATTTTTCTCAATCAAAGTAGACAAAGGCATATCATTAAAATAAATAGGATCACTTTTACTAGCAACCAATTTCATAAGAGCATCAACTTTTTCACTCAAAGAAGAAATTTCTTCAACCGAATTAATTTTTTTACTAGGAGGAGCTCCTTTAGAATGCCATTGTGAATAATTTGCCATGATATTATCAAGCAATTTGGTGGCTTCACCCAAAGTAATTTCCATAAAAGTACCACCCACGGTGGAATCTAAAAGATTACGAGAAACAAAATTCAACCCCGCATAAATGTTTTGTATGATCATCCAAAGATTTAACCCATGAGTTGGGCAATTCCTTAGCATCATTTTCATCCTTCCCCACGATTGTGCAACATGCTCATGTTCAGTTGCTTGAAATTCATGATCTGGATTCCAAGGGAAATAATTTTTGCGGGCGGAAAATACTTAGTGATAAAAACATATTTGCACTTATTCCAAGAATCGATACTATTACGAGGCAAAGAAGAAAACCAAAATTTTGCATGATCTCGCAAAGAAAACAGAAATAATTTCATATTCACAACATCATTGTACACATCCGTTTTTGTTTGCATATCGCATAATCCCACGAATGTGTTAAGATGGGACGCGACATCCTCATTAGGAGTACCGGAAAATTGATCTTTCATAACAAGATTCAGCAAAGCAGTATTAATATCACAAGACTCCGCACTAGTGGCGGGAGAAATCGGAGTGCCAATAAAATCATTGTTGTTGGTATTTGAGAAATCACACAACTTGGTGTTCTCTTGAGTCATTGTGACTACGCAACAAGATTGCACCCAAAAACAGATCCGGCAAGAAAACGGTGAACGAAAAAGAGGACGAATAAAACGACAAATTTTTGTGAAGTGGGGGAGAGGAAAACGAGAGGCAAATAGAAAATAATGTAAGTTGCAAGGAGATGAGATTTGTGATTAAGTAGATGTTGATGATGTCGCCCCGGCAACGGCGCCAGAAATTCCTTTTGATGTATGCTAGAACTACGTCGGTATTTCCCCAAAGAGGAAGGGATGATGCAACACAGCAACGGTAGGTATTTCCCTCAGTGATGAGACCAAGATTATCGAACCAGTAGGAGAACCACGCAACACTACGTGAACGACACCTGCACACAAATAACAAATACGTGCAACCCGATGTATTAAAGGGGTTGTCAATCCATTTCGAGTAACGGTGCCAGAAATTGGCAAACGGACGTGAGAAAGTTGTAATAATTTGATTAATAGATCTCACGGGAACGCGAGATAAAATAAATTGCAGCAAGGTATTTTTTGTATTTTTGGTTTAATAGATCTAAAAATAAAAGCAAAGGAAAATAGATCCCAAAGGCAAATATATAAAAGAGACCCGGGGGCCGTAGATTTCTGATAGAGGCGAGGGTGTCCCAATCTTTCGATGAGATGATAACTATCGATTTGGTGGAGTCGACTTTGGCGATCCGACTACAAACGTGCACGCGTTGCGCCTTAGCAATCGCTAAACCAATCTCCTGAGGTTACTGACGATGCCGGAAGCTCGATCAGCCTGACCACGAAGGTCTATTCCTGCACCCAATCGAAGAACAAGCAAGAATATGAAAATGCAATCTGAATATTGCGAATATAGATGAAGTATTGATAAAGGTGGGGATCTGAAAGTGGTCTTGGTCTGGTCGTTGGACACAGACGAAGTACACGAAGTTGCAATGGCTAACTTTTAACTAAACAAATCCCAAGGAAAAAGCTACTAGATGGATCTACTTATATAGGGGCAAGGGGTGGCGGCCAAGGAGGTGGGAGGACGTCCCAAGGCAGCCTAAAACCAATCCTAGGTCATACAAGGCTCATGGGCCCAAGTGGAGGTGATGCAACACCTTTGTACTCGTTGTTTGACTCGGATTCTACTGCAGCGTTAGATTGTTTCGTCCATATCTCAACGCTCCAGACGAATTTAAAGGTGAATCCAATTGGGTTGGAAAGAGGACGAAATCTACTTTCCAACAAAAAAATCACCCAATTCGGAGTCTGTATGAAAAAGTTGTTGGCATTTTGAGTCAGGTATGTATGTGATGTCCGAATATGAATCTAGAACGTGAGAGACTTGGACTCTATCTTCTCTTGGCCCAAAAGTGACGTGAGAGGACTTTTTGAACAGAACCTAAACTTCTCATTTCCCCTATCTTCATATGTGGATTGTACAAATGTCCCATACACCTGCAATTAGACAAAACACAAAAGTATGTGAAGTATTTTTGTTCTGGATAACATAAATAGGTTATTGAATAGTTTGCACTAGAAATCACCTGACAAATATGCATGTATGCAATATTTTTGGTCGTATCCAAGGTAGTCATGTCCTCATCATCCTCCCCTTCTTGAAAATAAAGCCGTTCTCAGCGTTGTTTAATATGAAATGTGGCTAACAAAAGAGACAAGGTGTACATGTTGTATATCTATATGTCATCCATTTTTACTTCATGTGGATTTTGCACATATGACACATGTATACATGAGTAACTCTCATAGTTAATAAAATATAAAGCCAAAATATTATCACAAGAAGTAGAAGGCATGAAAGGATTGCAACTCAGTTTGCACATATAAGTGAAGCTCTTATTCATATGAAAATATTGACAATATTCATCATTAAACCATCCCAACATTGGTGAATAAACCTTATTTGCATCAAATTTACATGCTACAACATGCTTAAATAAGAAAACATGCAATAAGTCATTTGACACAGAATCATCACCAAGATTAGAGGTCATATCAAAATGATTAAACATTGGTTCTTTTGCATCAACAGTTAATTCATTGGGTGCACTCAAAATTGTTGGTATTTCAGTTGTTTGATCACATGACACATTCATGATAGTAACATGATTCTCTAAAATAGGTGATGCGCTCAAATCAACAGGTAACTCAACACATGATGTATTCAAGTTAACTAGGCATGCATCATTCTCATGTGAAGTTATATCATCAATACCTTTACAGTTACCTTGTCGCAAAGATGTAGGTGATGTAGGTAATGCGGATGATGGCAATGTACCATACTCTTGAGATGATGTCGCGCTCACAATCTGAGGTGTGGCTGCTCTAGTAGGTGCAACGGTGGAGGAACCAAGCGGTGGTGGTGAGCATGAACTAGAATAGTTGTTGTTGTAGTCCCCCAATGCATCCTCCAGTAACTGTCTCCCAAAGGTACAAGCACAAACATACATACCAGTAATGCAACGAGGAATATACTGAAATCGTGCCTGAATGTCATGTTTCAAATCACCAAAAAATCTATTCATTGTATCATCCTCAGATTCTTCTATGTCACAATGATGCATACAAGATTTGAAATCTTGGTAGTAAGCATGAACAGTGTTGTTGCCTTGTTTAAATTGTTCAAATTTGCGAAGCAATTCACGACGATGGTAAGTAGGGAAAATTTGTTGTCTCATTACATCTTTCAAATCTTTCCAAGTTGTGGGTTGGTTATCAATGTTTTTCTTACAATGCACACTCCATCAAACAGAAGCAAAACCAGTAAATGCTCTAGTGGCAGCTCGTACTCGCTCAAGTTCAGAAAAGTCATGGTGACAAAAAAAAATCTACTTCAAGCTCCCAAGCTAGATAAATAGCAGGATTAAATCTACCCTCAAATGATGGTAAAGAGATAACCTGACCATGTGCTTGTGTGTGTTGTCCCAACTCTCGTGATGGTGAAGATGTGTCCGTCATCCAGGAACTTCTATCTCTGAAACCTGTCATGATTAGTAGAAACAAGAAACACAATTCGAGAATAATGTTCCTCTGAACTACTAGGATGTGGTTGTAAAGTGCTCACAGTAAAGCAAATATCAATATCGTACAAGTTCTTACCATGCGGCAGGTGGTGACAGGCTACCAGCGGTGTCAAATAACTTCGAAGATTGTGTAAAGCGATTGCCAGGGGAACGTACGTATACACGGTGTAGAAATATGTGGAGCTGGGTTGGCTATATATGGTAGCAAAAGATTAGCAATAATCAATTCAGAGATGCAATGTTGAATAAACGCTCAACGACGGTACTGTGCTGGTCCTACGCTAGTCCGGACTAGAGACGCGAGCCTAGAACACTAATAAGGTCACAGCGTAGCACAAATAGCATTAATAAAGGATATGAAGTAGCTCTTGACAGCAAGATATAAGTGAAGATCACAATAGCAGTAAAGATAATGATGTGAAACAACTGCCAAGCAGGATATACAACAACTCTCTCTCCTACTTTCCTCTGGAAAAGTTTGTGCTAATTTTCTAATATTTTTTTCTCAAAATGGAACTGACTCAAGCTTTCAAACGCCAAAAGAACCACTCAATTCCGAGTTGATATAGGGAGTCAAAAAGTTCTAAAACTGGCTTGAAAAACTGGAACAAGCTGTGTTCGCGAACTTCGGAGAGCAAAAAATACCTATTTAGAAGCCTATTTTTAGCTGCCAAATATTGAACTAGCTTTTGCAACTATTTAGATGCGTCTCGTCGGTAGCTTTCGTTTGAGTACTCGCGGAGCCAAAACGGACTTCGTATGAGGAAGTTATGCATGTTTCTTGAGCGATTGCACAAAACAGATTCCAATCCGAATTCAACTACGAGATTGAGTCTAGATAGATCCGAATTTTTTCTCTCTTTTTTCCTCACACTTTTTTTTCTTTTTTTCTCTTTTTTTTCTCTGACTTTTTTTCTCTTTTTTTTTCTCTGTCTTTTTTTTTCTCTCTCCCTCTTTCCAAGACAAACTAGATAAGATGCAGATTGGATCAAGCGAAGATGTGAACGACCTCAACTATGATTGTGACAATGAACAATGGGTAGCACGTGGTGGAAATTGATGGATGGGGTGGTGGACAGCGGAAAGGATAACGATGAAGTGGCAATGTGACTAATGTGAACAAAACTCGAAACTCTAAACGAACTAGACACTAAGACCAGCAACTCGACACGACGATGCAACCGATAATTTAATAATGCAAACAACGAAAAGATAATTGTAAAGGCGCAGACAGGCTAGGACAAAGGATGAATAGATCTAACTTTTTGTGGCTTTTCTTGGTCAATAGGTAAGAAAATAAATCTAATCTAGGGATAACTGGAAATTCTCACCGAGCAACCTGAAAACTGATACCACTTGATAGAGGCGAGGGTGTCCCGATCTTTCGATGAGATGATAACTATCGATTTGGTGGAGTCGACTTTGATGATCCGACTACAAACATGCACGACGTTGCGCCTTAGCAATCGCTAAACCAATCTCCTGAGGTTACTGACGGTGCCGGAAGCACGACCAGCCTGACCACGAAGGTCTATTCCTGCACGCAATCGAAGAACAAGCAAGAATATGATAATGCAATCTGAATATTGCGAATATAGATGAAGTATTGATAAAGGTGGGGATCCGAAAGTGGTCTTGGTCTGGTTGTTGGACACAAACGAAGTACACGAAGTTGCAATGGCTAACTTTTAACTAAACAAATCCCAAGGAGAAAGCTACTAGATGGATCTACTTATATAGGAGCAAGGGGTGGCGGCCAAGGAGGTGGGAGGACGTCCCAAGGCAGCCTAAAACCAACCCTAGGTAGTACAAGGCTCATGGACCCAAGTGGAGGTGATGCAACACCTTTGGACTTGTTGTTTGACTCGGATTCTACTGCAGCGTCAGATTGTTTCGTCCATATCTCAATGCTCCAGACGAATTTAAAGGTGAATCCAATTGGGTTGGAAAGAGGACGAAATCTACTTTCCAACAAAAAATCACCCAATTTGGAGTCCGTATGAAAAAGTTGTTGGCATTTTGAGTCAGGTATGAATGTGTTGTCCGAATCTGAATCCAGAACGTGAGAGACTTGGACTCTATCTTCTCTTGGCCCAAAAGTGATGTGAGAGGACTTTTTGAACAGAACCTAAACTTCTCCTTTCCCCTATCTTCATATGTGGATTGTACAAATGTCCCAAACACCTGCAATTAGACAAAACACAAAAGTGTGTGAAGTATTTTTGTTCTGGATAACATAAATAGATTATTGAATAGTTTGCACTAGAAATCACCTGACAAATATGCATGTATGCAATATTTTTGGTCGTATCCAAGGTAGTCATGTCCTCATCAATTTCACTAGAGGTTTCTCTCGAGAAAAATAGCAAACGGTGGGTAAACGAATTACTGTTGGGCAATAGATAAAACTTCAAATAATCATGACAATATCCAGGCAATGATCATTATATAGGCATCACGTCCAAGATTAGTAGACCAACTCCTGCGTGCATCTACTACTATTACTCCACACATCAACCGCTATCCAGCATGCATCTAGTGTATTAAGTTCATGAAAAATGGAGTAATGCAATAAGAACGATGACATGATGTAGACAAGATCTATTTATGTAGAAATAGACCCCATCTTATTATCCTTAATTGCAACGATACATACGTGTCGGTTCCCCTTCTGTCACTAGGATCAAGCACCGTAAGATCCAACCCATCACAAAGCACCTCTTACCATTGCAAGATAAATAGATCAAGTTGGCCAAACAAAACCCAAATATCGGAGAAGAAATACGAGGCTATGAGCAATCATGCATATAAGAGATCAAAGAAGACTCAAAAAACATTCATGGATAAAAAGATAGATCTGATCATAAACTCAAAGTTCATCGGATCCCAATAAACATACCGCAAAAAGAATTACATCATATGGATCTCCAAGAGACCATTTATTGAGATTCAAAAGAGAGGGAGGAAGCCATCTAGCTACTAACTACGGAACCGTAGGTCTACAAAGAACTACTCACGCATCATTGGAGAGGCACCAATGGACATGATGAACCTCTCTATGATGGTGTCTAGATTGGATCTGGTGGTTCTGGAACTTGCGGCGGCTGGAATTGATTTTCATCGACTCCCCTATGGTTTTTGGAATATTGGGGTATTTATAAAGTAAAGAGGTGGTTCGGGGAGGCAACCGAGGTGGGCACAACCCACTAGGGCGCGCCTGGAGCCCTGGTGGGTTGTGCTCCCCTCGGAGCACCGCCAGGTGCTTCTTCGGCCCACTAGATGTCTTCTTCTCCAAAAAAATCCACAAAAAGTTTCGATGCATTTGGACTCCATTTGGTATTGATTTCCTGCGATGTAAAAAACATGCAAAAAAAGCAACTTGCACTTGGCACTATGTCAATAGGTTAGGACCAAAAATTGTTATAAAATGATTATAAAACATCCAAAATGATAACATAACAGCATGGAACAATAAAAAATTATAGATACGTTGGAGACGTATCATCCCCCGACTTACCCCCAGTGTAGTCTTTAGCTTACACAACTTTATTTTGTCACACACATCTCCAAACTAAACTAAACCGACCACACTTCCCGAGCACCCCTTTCCCCCAACTAAACCAGCCACACCTCGCCCAAAACCCACACCAACACCCCCACCCCCTCTGCCCATGTGACGCCCCCGATTCAATCGTACACTAATCATGCACGCAAATGTGTACGATCAAGATCAGGGACTCACGGGAAGATATCACAACACAACTCTAAAACATAAATAAGTCATACAAGCATCATAATACAAGCCAGGGGCCTCGAGGGCTCGAATACAAGTGCTCGATCATAGACAAGTCAGCGGAAGCAACAATATCTGAGTACAGACATAAGTTAAACAAGTTGCCATAAGATGGCTAGCACAAACTGGGATACAGATCGAAAGAGGCGCAGGCCTCCTGCCTGGGATCCTCCTAACTACTCCTGGTCGTCGTCCGCGGGCTGCACGTAGTAGTAGGCGCCTCCAGTGTAGTAGTCGTCATCAACGATGGCGTCTGGCTCCTGGGCTCCATCATCTGGTCGCAGCAACCGGGTAAAGAAAGGGGGAAAAGGGGGAACAAGGCAACCGTGAGTACTCATCCAAAGTACTCGCAAGCAAGGAGCTACACTACATATGCATGGATATATGTGTAAAGGGCCATATCAGTGGATTGAACTACAGAAAGCCAGAATAAGAGGGGGATAGCTAATCCTGTCGAAGACTACGCTTCTGACAGCCTCCGTCTTGCAACATGTAGAAGAGAGTAGACTGAAGTCCTCCATGCAGCATCACATAGCAATAATCCTATCCGGCGATCCCCTCCTCGTAACCCTGAGAGAGAGCGACCACCGGATTATATCTGGCACTTGGAAGGGTGTGTTTTATTAAGTATCCGGTTCTAGTTGTCATAAGGTCAAGGTACAACTCCAAGTCGTCACATATCAAGATCACGGCTATTCGAATAGATTAACTTCCTGCAGGGTGCACCACATAACCCAACACGCTTGATCCCATTTGGCGGACACACTTTTTCCGGGTCATGCCCGCCGCGGAAGATCAACACGTCGCAGCCCACCTAGGCACTGTGAGAGAGGCCAAGACGCCGGTCGAAACCTAAGCGCATTGTGGGTCCGGGCCCATCTCCCATAGCACACGCACGCTATGCACACGGCCGAAAGCGTAACTAGCCCCTTAATATAAGAGCAGGCTTACGTTCCAATCCGCACGCGCCACTCGGGCCCAAGGCCACGAAGGCTTCGGCCGATACCACGATGCCGGGATACCCATAACTACTCCAGCGTAGATGGTTAGTGCGTATAGACCAAATGGCGGACTCGGATCAAATACCGGATCTCGTTAAGCGTGTTATGTATCCATGACGCCGACCAGGCCAGGCCCACCTCTCACCCAGGTAGTCTCAACCTGCCTGCCGCTCTGCCACAAAGTAACGATCGGGGGCCGTCGGGAACCCAGGCCCACCTCTACTGGATGGAGCCACTGTCCTTTCAGCCCCCATCTCCTAACGGTATCATAGGTAATGTAATAGTGTAAAGTATATAGTATATGCCCATGATCACCTCCTCAAGTAATCACAGCCCAAAGAGTATAGCATGGCAGACGGACAAGAGTGTAGGGCCACTGATGGAACACTAGCATCATATACTAAGCAGTAGGATAGCAGATAAAGGTAACAACAGTAGTAGCAAGGACAGGCTATGCAGTAGTATAGGATTAACTAAAAGCAGTAACATGCTACACTATTCTAATGCAAGCAGTATAGAGAAGAGTAGGCGATATCTGGTGATCAAAGGGGGGGCTTGCCTGGTTGCTCTGGCAAGGAGAGGTCGTCGTCGGTGTAGTCGATCACGAGGGTTTCGCAAGCGTTCTCGGGTCTACTGGAAAGAAGTAAAGGAGGGGGAACACAATAAATAACAGAGCAATCGAAGCATCACAAAGCATAATAGGGCAATACGCGGTGCTAGGTGTGCCCTAACGCGGTAGCTAGGAGGAGATACCGGCGAAGGGGGAAGACATCCGGGAAAGTATCCCCGGTGTTTCGCGTTTTCGGGCAGAGGAGCCGGAGGGGGAAAGTTGCGAGTTCGTGTCGTCGTTCTGAGCAACTTTCATGTTGAAAATATTTTAATCCGAGTTATGGATTAAAAGATATGATTTTCTAAAGATTTAAATCATTTGTTGATTTTAGTTATTTATTTAATTCCAACATTATCCAAAACAGTGAATGATGACGTAGGCATGACATCAGAGTGATGTCAGCAGGTCAACTGGTCGGTTGACCAGTCAAACCAGACAGGTGGGTCCAGTGGGACCCACATGTCATTGTCAGGGGCACTAACAGGGGGTTTTAGACTAACTAAACAGGTTAAGTAGAGGGTGGGGCCCGGTGATGGGTGACTAATTAGGTTTTAGTTAATTAGCTTAACTAATTAGCAGTTTATATATTTGTATTTATTTGTTTTATGGCATGGGGCCCGCATGTCGCTGCCACTGGCTGCTCAGCCAAAGACGTTGACCGGGTCAACCCAAATAACGGGGCCCCCATGGCCCATCGGGCAATGACCTGTGGGTGGGGCCCACTGAGCCACGTCGGCGTCGGCGCCGGAGACAACTCCGGCAACCAAAAACGTGGCGGAGCTCGCCGGACTTGGCCGGAAGAACGCTACGGCGCTCCGTTCGGGGCGTGCTTAGGCTCGTTTCGACGAGCGTTCAACGCCGCATCCATCTACGGGAGCGGTGCGGCCGTAAACGGCCGGAACCTACGGCGGCGAGCGGCGGAGCGGACGCCGGAGTTCGGCCCTTGCGCGAACTGCGGCTGGAGGGCACGGGAGGACTACTGGGGAGTCTCTACGGGGTCCTGGCGAGTCCCAGAGCACGGTGGAGAGGTCGGGTGACCACGACATCGACGAGGACGACGGTGACGAGCACGGCGGCGGAGGTGCGCTACGGCCAGGACGGTAGCTATGGCTAGGGGCGCGGTGAGGCGAGGAAGGAGAGGGGAGAGGAGGGAGTGGAGCTCACCGAGCGGTCAAGAAAGACCCTTGGTGGCTTAGGAGCAGCAGAGCTTCGCCGGGGAGGAAGGGGATCGCCGGCCGTCGAGGAAGAAGACGACTCGAACCGTGGCTGTGGTGCTCCTCGAGCTCGATGGCGCAGGCGTGGTCGAGGTAGAGATCGTCGGCGCGTCTCGTGGACGTCTTTGGCGAGGCGCTGGTGGCCGGTGGCAGCGGTTAGGCAAGCCATGGCATCGGTGGCGTCCGGATGCGGAGGAACGAGGGGAGAGGCGGTGGATCTGGAGGCGGAGAAAATATCTGCGGGGAGGGAGATCTCGACGAGGCCGAGAGGGGCCGTGGCGGTTTTATCCTCCCCGACGCCGTGGCGAAGGGTTCAGTGGCGACAAGGCTGTGTAGCGGCGCGCCTCGAGGAACAAGATGGGGGGGCGGTGCGAGGAGCTGGGCCGGCTGGGCCGACCAGGCTGGTTGCGGTCCACGGAGGCAGGGGCTGTGGCCGGTTTGAGCTGGGCCGCCTGGTCCAGGGGGGGCTTCCCCCCCTTTTTTTGTTTTTTTGTAACTTCTTTCTTTTATTTATTTTCCCTTTTCTGTTTTATTTAGTTTTAGGGCATATAGGTATTTTGTAAAATTGTGTCCTCTACACCATAAATACCAGTGCATTATTTGGCATCCACCTAACATTTTTGCTTTAATATTGGAAAACTTTTGTCGTTTGACTTATTTAGGATTTAAATTCGTAACGGTTTGAACTAGCGAAAGTTTAGCAACAGTAATCAAAAGAAGACATGGCATCATTAGGAGAGATTTACTGTAGCTTGATTATCCGGGCGTCACAATTCTCCTCCACTACAAGAAATCTCGTCGAGGGGAGTAAGGGGGAAAGTTCTGGTTACGGTATTCTAACGGATCTTCTCGGTCTTGGTTGCTCTTCTCGAAGCGGTTGATCCCTTATGTTGATGTCTCCATTTTTCTGCTTCAGGTCATCAAGATGAAGTCGACATCCTTTCTTTGGGGTTCCATCGTACTTACGAAAGAATAAGGGGGTTATTCCAGGAGAACGAACCTCTACAAGGTTGACTATCTGGTCGATAACATCAGGGAAGGTGGCGGAAAGTAACTCTCGAATTGAAACTTAAGTAAATATCGAGAGCAAGTAATGAGGTTTCATGGGAAGTTTCGGCGGGTAGGCAATCGTTCGATGCACAAACGAAGTGTTGAAGGGGTTTAGAGCAATGTGAATAAGCATTGCATCGGATACAGAATAGATCCTTTGGGCGGTGACGTGAATTACTTACAAAGTCAAGTGCGAGGAATAACTTTGACAACAGGGTGTATAGGGGAGTCAGGTTTCGATCCTGTGGAACTGTGGGTTATGGGCCCACCATGTGGGTTAAAGGTAGGAAGGGGGGGCTGACATCTTGCACGGTCACAATAGCAAGGCATGCCAGAGGGTAGCCTGTTAGTTATGTTGGCAACAACATCGATACCAAGGGAGAGGGACGAAGAGAACCATTTTCCTGCTCGTTGAACGAGGCGGACCAATAGGCAAAGTTCCCGTCCATCGGTGGTTACCGAAATGTCATCAACAATAGTAACAGGGTCTGACTGATAAGGTGGTACACCGAGGTGTTTTCGTAAGCAGGAAAATATTACTGCTTAGATCATATAAACCTCAAGAAAGGTTAAACTAAACAATGGAAGGATAATATGATTATCAAATTAATCAGAACAATGGAAAGGAAAATGTGTTTAAACACATATATCAGGGGTATATCCTCCCCAAAGTCAAGCAGAGAATGATATCCAAGACAGGATATAAAGTAGAAAACCATTTAGGTAAGGGGGGAGGAATCTCATGATATTACCCATACAACGGTGTTAGGATAAATGATAAATAAAATTTAGCATCGTGCTTCAAATGTTCCTGTTGAAAATCGAAGTACCATTGACATGCTTCGAGATAGCATTGACATGGTCTTCAGGTGAAGATCAGACTTTGGAAACACAAAGGATCCATCAGGAATAACTTGTAGAATAATTCTTACAATTTCCTCAGGGAAGAATGGATAACCTTGCTAAAAAGGAAACATTAACAATAGGTCCTCCGGCCAGGTGTGCTAGGCATGACATCACCTTACCGAGAGATATATAGACCAATGTTAAAACTCTTGGTAATATGTTTCAACCACCATATCTGACCGGGATTTAGATCTGATTGGTGTCAGGATACCTCAGACTCAGGATGCCTGAGATGAAAAGGTGCAACACCAACTGACGAGATGACAATGTAAGATTCTCGGGAAATGACTTTGGGAGCGAGTTCCGAGACAAGGGTTCATCATCATTAAACCAAGGAGAGGATGAGGGGGTGGCTGATGGAATCAGTGACAATTCATCGAGATTAACAAAAGATGGATTCCCACAATTATGTGAACAAGGAGATAACATTTGTCAGATCAATGGTATTATGATGTATGCTCGAAGAAATCATACTCAATTAAAAATGGTTGAAATGTGCACCCGACATATGGGCTTAGGTAGCACGATCAATGTTAGAATGGTGATTCAATTATCGGAAGACTTAGAATGAAACTATCGTCCATTCACTTCAAAGCAATAGGGTTGCTAGAAGTTTTGAATTCACACGTCATAGCTCAATTGTCGGTATTCCTGTTAAAACAATACGGGACCAAGGAATGTACGGAGATGGCGAGAAGTATTATTATACCAAGAATTTTTAAGAGGTGGTGAAATTCTCACCACATTCTTGACAAAAGAGATGGTAATACTTCCAAGGTAAAGAAGAACAACTGCTGGGTAGCAAGGATCTCAACGTGTCACACAAAACACGAACAAGTTTATGTTGAACGGAAGGCAATAAAGTGGTCGATGATAATATAAATCACCGAGGGGAAAGATGGTATTTCCCATCAAGAATTCAATAGATATTTTGGAAGAGCTCAGAATGTTGATGATCATCACGACACACTTTGTCGAGGGATTTCAAGATGTAATCGATCGGCGATGACATCAAGTCAAATGAATGGTGAAGCGAAAGTTATTGAAACCAAGGGTACGACACAAACTCGAAACCAAGCTCGTTGTTCAAGGCGAAATGATATGATGAGGAAATCGACGTAAGCTTAGCTTATATTCGAAAGTTGTGCTCCAAGAATAAGGACCGGGTGGCACAGTTAAACTATAGCACGATAACGATATAGTTTATCAGGCTAGGAATGACTTGATCGGGTACAAAATCGTACTTAAATAAGATTACTAAAAGTTGTTGAACCGTAGTGCGAACTCGGTTCAGTTATCGGTGTCTTTGAGTGTTTAATAACTCAGAGTCCATGAAAATTTGTAATCAGTGAGAATGTACTACTTGATGAAGAATTCATAAGAAGTTATGCAGTTCCAAGATAATCTTGAGATACCAGGGGAGTAATACTCGACGACAGATCAAGTAGAGGTTGGGCTAGGGTATTGCTCTATAGAAGACAAGTTCTTAAACTTGTACGAGAAATGGTATTTAAAAGAGAACATGGTCGGAACCATGATGCAAAAGGCCAGATCCCAAATATAAGATGAACTTATACCCAGAGAATAATTAATTTTAAGAGAAGCTTTAATGATAAGATCTACGTCGTTTCCATGGGCATGAACACAAAGTTCAAGGTCGACTCCCATTTCTCCAATGTATACCCTTTCATTCACTTCTCGCGTTCAATGAAGTTGTAGTGTTGAAATTTTATCTGGCAAAATACCAGAAGAGTACGACTCGTGAAAACTTTCGAGTTCACACATATTAAGGAAGGCATAGGTTCAACCCATCGGGGCATCTTAGAATCATATACCAGAATCTTTAGAAGTAATTAACTCAAGCTCGATAGTAGAGCATGCTTGAGCAAGCAGATGATACAATTTACCAAAGGCATTATATATCGGAGAAAGAACTCACAAAGTGATTAATTATGAAGGAAACTGTCGGATAATAATCCAACAGTGGACATGGCGATCCACAATGGGGCTGATGTGAGTATCGATACCCAATCAGAGGAAGAAAGATTGCAAATGCATCGGTTTATAGAACATCTGATTCAATGCTTAAATAGCAAAGTAATTATGATTTTCAAATCAAGGGATCAGGAGCAAATGCTCTGATCAAGGATGGATAAGTTGAATAGACTTAGGGGCACAATCGACGACAATTTGATTGGCGAGAACCAGCTCACGTTTAAAATGACATCTGAGCCGGAAGGATGAATTCTAGGATCTGATTGAGGATTGCGAGCACTCGCAACAAATTGAATCAACGGACTCAAAATGATAATGACAAGGGATGCCAATAAGATTACAGGACTTATGGGATTAAACATAATGCAAGCAAGCAAGAATTTCAAGAGCAATAGACTGCTTAGGATTTTCGAAAGATCGAATAGTATCTCAAGACTTTTGTGAAACACATGAACAACTGGGAATGAGCAAATATCCGGTGAGTGCTAGAAATTATCCATAGTGGTATTCATGTGGCAAAGAACAACAAGGCAGTAAGCTCAAAGGATTCTCGGAACAACAGAGAGAATTTCGGGATATCTTGTAATAACAAGATCAACTGGGAAGCATCGTATGAACGGTGAGTATACGTGGTTATCCACAGGGGTTTACCGATGGAAGGGTATTGCAAAAGCGACGCCATAAAGTCTCAAGAGAACATCAGAGAGTATCTTCGGATTCTTCTGGTGCAGCAGACGATCATCTGTAATAAGGGGCTCTCCGGGAGAAAGCATTATCGAGAACCTAGAGTCAGAGTTAGTAAAATCGTTTAACACAAATAGAAGAGAGACCAGATTCCCAGAGTACAGATCGAGGAGTAAAAGATCCTAATACCACCTAATGGCGACGTGGGCCCGTAAGCCGCACAACCATGTTAGTAAAAACTTTTTCAATGACTAGACTCGATTTCGTCCAACGAGTTGAAAAGGGGGATTCCTACAGCAAATGGCTCGATACCAATCTCAGACGCCCCGATTCAATCGTACACTAATCATGCACGCAAATGTGTACGATCAAGATCGGGGACTCACGGGAAGATATCACAACACAACTCTAAAACATAAATAAGTCATACAAGCATCATAATACAAGCCAGGGGCCTCGAGGGCTTGAATACAAGTGCTCAATCATAGACGAGTCAAGGAAGCAACAATATCCGAGTACGAGACATAAGTTAAACAAGTTGCCATAAAATGGCTAGCACAAACCGGGATACAGATCGAAGAGGCGCGGGCCTCCCGCCTGGATCCTCCTAACTACCTCGTCGCCGTCCATGCTGGCTGCACGTAGTAGTAGGCGCCCAGCAGTAGTAGTCGTCATCAACGATGGCGCTCGCCTCTGGGCTCCATCGTCTGGTCGCAGCAACCGGGTAATGAAAGGGGGAAAAGGGGGAACAAGGCAACCGTGAGTACTCATCCAAAGTACTCGCAAGCAAGAAACTACACTACATATGCATGGATATATGTGTAAAGGGTCATATCAGTGGACTGAACTGCAGAAAGCCAGAATAAGAGGGGGGTAGCTAATCCTGTCGAAGTCTACGCTTCTGGCAGCCTCCATCTTGCAACATGTAGAAGAGAGTAGACTGAAGTCCTCCATGTAGCATCACATAGCAATAATCCTACCCGGCGATCCCCTCCTCGTAACCCTGAGAGAGAGCGACCACCGGGTTATATCTGGCACTTGGAAGGGTGTGTTTTATTAAGTATCCGGTTCTAGTTGTCATAAGGTCAAGGTACAACTCCAAGTCGTCCTGTTACCGAAGATCACGGCTATTCGAATAGATTAACTTCCTGCAGGGTGCACCACATAACCCAACACTCTTGATCCCATTTGGCGGACACACTTTTCCGGTCATGCCCGACATGGAAGATCAACACGTCGCAGCCCCACCTAGGCACAACAGAGGCCAGCACGCCGGTCTAAACCTAAGCGCCAAGACAGGGTCCGGGCCCATCGCCCATAGCACACTTGCACGCTATGCGTCTGTGACGAAAGCGTAACTAGCCCCTTAATACAAGAGCAGGCTTACGTTCCAATCCGGTAGCGCCACTCGGCCGGCTGGCGTCCACGAAGGCTTGGCTGATACCACGACGCCGGATACCCATAACTACTCCGCGTAGATGGTTAGTGCGTATAGACCAAATGGCCAGACTCAGATCAAATACCCAGATCTCGTTAAACGTGTTAAGTATCCGCGAACGCCGACCAGGGCCAGGCCCACCTCTCACACAGGTAGTCTCAACCTGCCATGTCGCTCCGCCACAAAGTAATAGTCGGGGGCCGTCGGGAACCCAGGCCCACCTCTACCGGGATGGAGCCACCTGTCCTTTCAAATTTCATCTCCGAACAACAATATCACTGGTAATGTAACATTGTAAAGTATATAGTATATGCCCGTGATCACCTCCCGAAGTGATCATAGCCCAGTAGTATAGCATGGCAGACGGACAAGAGTGTAGGGCCACAGATGGAACACTAGCATCCTATACTAAGCAGTAGGATAGCAGATAAAGGTAACAATGAGTAGCAATGACAAAGGCTATGCAAAGAAGATAGGATTAACTGAAAACAGTAACATGCTACACTACTCTAATGCAAGCAGTATAGAGAAGAGTAGGCGATATCTGGTGATCAAAGGGGGGCTTGCCTGGTTTCTCTGGCAAGGAGAGGTCGTCGTCGGTGTAGTCGATCACGGGGGTATCGGCAGCGTTCTCGGGTCTACCGGAAAGAAGTAAAGGAGGGGGAACACAATAAATAACAGAGCAATCAAAGCATCACAAAGCATAATAGGGCAATACGCGGTGCTAGGTGTGCCCTAACGCGGTAGCTAGGAGGAGATACCGGCGAAGGGGAAGACATCCGGAAAGTATCCCCGGTGTTTCGCGTTTTCGGGCAAAGGAGACGGAGGGGGAAAGTTGCGAGTTCGATAGGTTAGGGATGCGTGGCAGACGAACGGGCTGCGTATCCGGGTTCGTCTCGTCGTTCTGAGCAACTTTCATGTTGAAAATATTTTAATCCGAGTTACGGATTAAAAGATATGATTTTCTAAAGATTTAAATCATTTGTTGATTTTAGTTATTTATTTAATTCGAACATTATCCAAAATAGTGAATGATGACGCAGGCATGACATCAGAGTGATGTCAGCAGGTCAACTGGTCGGTTGACCAGTCAAACTGCATGTGTGGGTCCAAAGGGGACCCACATGTCATTGTCAGGGCACTAACATGGGGTTTTAGACTAACTAAACAGGTTAATTAGAGGGTGGGGCCCAGTAGTCAGTGACTAATTAGGTTTTAGTTAATTAGCTTAACTAATTAGCAGTTTATATATTTGTATTTATTTGTTTTATGGCATGGGGCCCGCATGTCAGTGCCACTGGGCTGCCCAGTCAGCACGTTGACTGGGTCAACCCGATCAGCCAACGGGCCCCCATGGCTCAGCTGATGACCTGTGGGGGCCCACTGAGTCACGTCGGCGTCGGCGCCAGAGACAACTCCGGCGACCAAAAACGCGGCGGAGCTCGCCGGACTTGGCCGGAAGAACGCTACGACGCTCCGTTCGGGGCGTGCTTAGGCTCGTTTGGACGAGCGTTCAACGCCGCATCCATCTACCGGAGCGCGGCCAGAACAGCCGGAAGCTACGGCGCGGGCGGCGGAGCGGACACCGGAGTTCGGCCGTCGCGCGAACTGCGGCTGGAGGGCACGGGAGGACTACTGGGGAGGCTCTACGGGGTCCTGGCGAGTCCCAGAGCACGGTGGAGAGGTCGGGTGAGCACGACATCGATGAGGACGACGGTGACGAGCACGGCGGCGGAGGTGCGCTATGGCCAGGGCGGTAGCTATGGCTAGGGGCGTGGCGAGGCGAGGAAGGAGAGGGGAGAGGACGGAGTGGAGCTCACAGAGCGGTCAAGAAAGACCCTTGGTGGCTTAGGAGCAGCAGAGCTCGCCGGGGAGGAAGGGGATCGCCGGCGGCCGTCGAGGAAGAAGACGACTTGAACCTTGGCCTGCGGTGCTCCTCGAGCTCGATGCGTGGCGTAGTCGAGGTAGAGGTCGTCGGCGCATCTCGTGGACGTGCTGGCGAGGCGCGGGGTGGCCGGTGGCCGCGGTTAGGCCGGAGCCATGGCGTCGGTGGCGTCCGGATGCGGAGGGGAACAAGGGGGAGAGGCGCGGTGGGTCTGGAGGGGCGGAGAAAATATCTGCGGGGGGAGGGGGATCTGACGAGGCCGAGAGGGGGCCGTGGCGGCCTTATCCTCCTCCGACGCCGGCGAGCGGGTCCAGTGGCGACCACGCCCTGTAGCAGCGCGCGCCCGAGGAACAAGATGGGGGGGCGGTGCGAGGAGCTGGGCCGGCCGGGCCGACCAGTGGTTATGTCCAGGGAGGCGGTGGGTCAGGGTTTTGAGCTGGGTCACTTTGGTCCGTGGGGGCTTCTTTTTGTTTTTTTGTAACTTCTTTCTTTTATTTATTTTCCCTTTTATGTTTTATTTAGTTTTAGGGCATTTAGGTATTTTGTAAAATTGTGTCCTCTACACCATAAATACCAGTGCATTATTTGGCATCCACCTAACATTTTTGCTTTAATATTGGAAAACTTTTGTCGTTTGACTTATTTAGGATTTAAATTCGAAACGGTTTGAACTAGCGATAGTTTAGCAACAGTAATCAAAAGAAGACATGGCATCATTAGGAGAGATTTACTGTAGCTTGATTATCCGGGCGTCACAGCCCAACCTTCTCGTATTAGGCCATCGCATTGCTCCAGGCTAATAGGGTCGTCACTGCATGGGAGATCTCTGACGAGACAACACTCCATGTATTTGCCTTCCATCTCAATAGCAGGGGCATTACCTTTTTGTTAGTTATTAAAGACCTAAGACTTACGAACTCTGTGGGGTTGATATCATGCTTGGTAGATTATGGCCTAGGACCGAGTTTCCAATGGTGGACCCATGACGGAAGAGCAAGATTCATTTGCTCTATCTCATATGGTACCCAACATGGTCAGTATTACTTATGACCCATGTATTGTTGGGAGTCAATGGTAGTTGTAGTCTGTCAATAACAGCCTTCTTATGTCTTATTCTTTGCAGGAAACCGCGCAAGTTACGCTAAATTACCTTAAGAACCAGGTCAAAGTGGCCTTGGTAGACAATAAATAGCTCACCGAGGATCTTAGTGAAGTTGTGTGCTTTCTACTTGCAGGACATTGCTAAACACATGCACGCAATAGAAGAGATGGGTCGGTCCATGGTGTTGACTCTTCGGGTGGTAATGATGCTAGGTGAGGAGAATCGGAGACTAAGGAATGATCGATGTGTATTTCAGGCTAAGATGGACTCCATGGAGGAGGATATCAAAGAGATTACGAATGATGTTATCAAGATGAGAGAAGCATGTGGTCTAACATTGCTTTAATGAAAGCAATGAATCACAAAGTTGTAATAACTAATAACCGGGTCATTACCTTTCGTACTCTCCGGTGATGTTTATGTTACTAGTTTGTGCAATGATGCTTCGTCCTTACCGCTATATGTCACCTCTTCATTACATAGTTTATTGGTCTTATAGTCGGATCAAATGTTGTTTCTGTGAACAAGTTTGTGGCTTCAAGGAATGTACTGATGCTACCATGGTCCCGAATATGATGGTCATGTATGCCTCGTAATAAACCCTAAACTGGCTTATTGTCAGTGCATTTGTCGACTTGAGAGACTGGCGTGTATGCCTTTCTCTAGCAACTTATAGGTTTGTTTGCAGCGACAATACACTTGCGTGTACGCACTTTAAAAAATATTGGCATGGTTCAAACGGCAATGCACCTGGCATGTCTACATTCATTATCAGCCCGTCCGGCATCATTGGGACGATAATGCACCTAGCGTGTCTACATTCATTATCAGCCCGTCCGACAATGTTGCAACGACAATGCACATGGCGTGTCTACATACATTATCAGCCCGTCCGGCCTCGTTGCAACAAAAATGCACCTGGCATGTCTACAATCATTGTCATCCCATCGGGTCTCGTTGCAACGACAATGCACCTGGCTTGTCGACAATCATTATTAGCCCGTCGGGCCTCGTTGCAACGGCAATGCACTTGGGGTGTGAGCGTTGGAATAAAATATCTAACGCGACACCCGGTCTGATGGATATCCAGTATTACTCTCACCATCTCCCCCTGCTTCGCCCACACACCCCACCGCTTCCCCCACACCCCCACCAACTCCAATCCAAAACAAGCTAGTGGACTTGCAAGCTCAACATGCCGCCGCATATGCACGGGAAAATCCCCGAGGGTTCAAGCTCGGATGTGCGTGCTTGTAAATTGCGTTTGTATTTCTGGACGACCCCTACTTGGTCTACAAAGCCTCATCTTTGTTGTCAGCGCATTCATCAAGTTAACATCCATTGACAGACAAGCCTTAATCTTGTAATCATTTGACTTCTGTATTTTGAAGGGTGTGCTTTTAGCTAGGATGGATTCCATGGAGAATCTTTTCAATGCAGTGTTGGAAGACAACAAGAAGCTTGAGAATCAAGTGGTGGAACTGTGAGCATTTTGCTTGCGGGATGTAACCAAGCGGACGGAGTAGATAGAAAATCTCCGCCAGATGCTGGAGAAGAATAATGAACTCATCACAAAGCTAATGGAGGATAGAGTGATGCGGAGCATCTTACGGACATCACCATGTCAAGAGTCCGTTTGGCAAGTGACACGTGCGACATCTACTTCACATACATAAAGGTCAATCATCTCCTTTACACACTTGACCAATTCGAGGATGGTATACTACTTGTCACTTCTCGCATGTGCATGCATAGGTATTGTGGGAACTTCACGGATGTCGAGGAGGAGTGCGAGCGCAAGTGTACGTCTACACCATCCGCGAGGGAGGAATGGAAGAGAAGACTGAAGAAAGGAGAAGAAGAAGATAGAGCGGCTGCTAGAGCCAGGCCGGACGTCTGGACCGCCGTCCGGATCATCCGGGCCCTCTCTCGGATCGTCCGATAACTCGCAACCAAAGACACCCGAAGGCCTCGTGTGAACCCAGATCATTCGGGCCCCCTTGTGGATCATCCGGACGATGGCTGGATCATACGGATCATCCGGACCTTGCCTACGTGCAACGTTTCGGGCCGAGGCCCATGTACCCATTCCGCCCCCTCACTTACCCCTTCGTGGCCTAGACTATAAATAGACCTCCTCCTCCCCATTTTTAGGGTCATCAAATATGATAGCTCATTTGTATGTGAGCTTTGATCCTACCTTCTCCTCTTGATACAGAGAGACCACTGCATTGGAGTTCATGACCTCTTCAGAGAAGATGCCCCAAGCGGATTCAAGACCCCTCACGGGATGACCGCCTCAAGACCTCCTCACGGAGATGAACGTTACCTTGTATCTTTCCCTTTGTTGTTCATGTACCTTGTGGATCTTGTGTGTTTGATTGTGTAGTGGATATGTGATTGGACTTGTTCTTGAGTGTTTCCCCTTGCGATTTCTCTCCGTTCTTCCCCGTGTTCATCGTGTTCTTCGAGGGAATCCACTCCAATCGTGAAAGATCGGCCTAAACCAGATTAGCCCCGTATCATTTGGTATTATGATCCACGTTTATCACGAATTTGGAGTCCTCCCAACCGTTTTCTAGCGTTGTTTTGCTTGTTTTCGTCCCAAAATCCAAAAATCCCCACCAAAAATACCCCCAATTTTTTTGTGATTTGTTGGTTTGATGATGTTTTGTTGATTTTGATCCATGGATTTGCTTGGTTTCAAGTGGATCTAGCATCTCCCCAATTTTCTCCACCTTCCATCCACTAAATCTCCTCAATTTGTGCCCCAAAATCATCCAATTTCCGCCTGCAAATTCGTCCCCGAGAGGAAATCGTGAGCAGTTTGACCTGCCCGGATCATCCAGAAGTGCTCCCGGACCAACTCCGACACCGTGTATATCCCATCATACCCTTCCACCACCCTAACCCATTTTTACCGGGTTTTCACCAATACTTCCGCAACCACCACCGCATTCCCGCTACCACCATTTGACATTTGAGATTTTGAGTTCGCATTTTTTTCTATTTCCTAAGATGTTTCGGTTAATTAGGAACGGTTTGACATCGACATCACCGCCACTCATCGTCGCCCCGGTCTCAACATCGTCATTGAACACTTCATCATTTTGAGAACATCATTCGTGCTTAAGTACACATGCCAAAACATTGACGGTAAACTCGACGACACCATTGTATATTCCCCTTGCAATTGAATTAATAACCCCTAGCCCATTTTATGTTACTTGCCTATCGAGACTAGCCATTTGAGTATTGCTGGCAACATTACTTGTGCACATTGCATACATACCATATCATCTTGGTATCATCATAACCCTTGTGTCATAAGATTGTTCCCGCATATACACAATTGCTATCTTGGTTTGTGCATTTCGCATCGTGGCCATATAAAAAAAGACTAAGCTTTTAAGCAAAAGAGAGAGTGAGCAAAGAAGCTTGTAAGCAAGAGCCATAGCATCATACCACATTGCACATAAGATTGTCATATCCGATCATCTTGGATCATCATGAGAAACACCGGGCAACATACATACATAGCATACTTGGGATAGAAAGTTGATACATTTTGCATCTTATAGGTTGTGCACAAGTGTCGTATCCGCCTTTTGAGCAATCGTGTTAGCGTCTCTCTTGAATTGTGCAACACGAGCGTTTTCCGTGGATTCCACATTTTTTGCTCATTCCTTGGTTGCACGGCCCCATTTATCAATCCGTGTGTGCGTTTCCATGTGCCATTCAATGATATTGGTCTACTTGTTTCACTTGCGAATTTGTGAATCTCTTTCAACATTATTGACTCTTGCTAACATTTTGCATCAAATTTTTGTGCCACTATCCTAATGAAGCTACTCCATAAGCTTTAATTGATACGTGTGAGTGAACAACTCCGGTACCAATTCCACTATTCTTTCGTTTCACATTGAGTGAAATAGGATATATCCTCAACTTTGGGAAAAGGTAACTTGGTATTGTTTATCTCATTTCCTACTCACCTTACTCGAGTCTTGTGATGGATAGGCAAAGCACACCACCTTCGGTCTACAACAACAACGGCGAGTTTGGTCCCATGAAAAAACAACTTGGACGCCAAGATGGATGCTCAAATGGAGGAGCTCAAAGCCCTCATCAAGTCCTACAAGTGATCTTCCTCATCTTCGAGAAGACGCTCAAGTGCACATCCTTCCAAGCTACCATCTCCGGCAAGGTTACATCGGCATCAACACCACCACCAACGAGAACATGAAGGTCAAGAGCTCAACACCAACAACTGCTCAACGACTTCACCATCTACCTTGGCATCTTCGCCAAGCAACTTCAAGGCATCTTCACCTTCGGATATACGTCATCTTCCCTACAAGTACCTCAAGACTACACTCGAGAGAAGCTCCCCAAGCTCAATTACGCGACTTCCACGAGCTACTACGACCTCGACACCGACCGCAAGATTCCTTTCTATGGGACTCAAGAACCCGAGGAGTATTTCGAGTGGGAGCGCCTGATGGACGACTACCTCAAGCTACATCAAGTTCCTCCTGAAGATCAAGTGAAGTGCACCACAACGAACTTCCACGACTATGCGTTGACATGGTGGCTTCACACACCTTCAGAGAGATACAACATGAGTTGGCCCAAGACGAAGAGAGCTATGCGGTGAGAGTTTGTGCCTCCAACCTACACGGAACAACTTCTACGCCAATTGGAGAACGCCATCCAAGGATCCGAGTCCATCGACGCGCACTTCAAAGAGATGAAGAATGCCTTGCGACGAGCCGACGTGGACGACCCCATTTCGATGAAGTTCCACTTCATGAAGGAATTGCACAACGACATCTCCAAGACTATCTTCCTCGAGAACACAAGTCCCTCGACGACAACTACATTGGTGCTCTCAAGGAAGAACAAGAACTCATGAAGGCTAAGGCTTCTCCACGCCAAGCACACTTCTCGAAGACCAAGCTCCAAGACAACGAGCGTGAGGTTAGTACCACGAAGATGTCCAAGCCCGACGAGCTCCAAGACTATGCTCCCAAGTTCGACTTCATTGCCATCCCTCTTTGTGGCATTGATGATGCCGAGTCTTCCATGACTCTTTTTGAAGATGGTGTGGTGACCACTACGACAACGGAGACTCTCAAGGACCATGTTTTGGAGGCGAGCGACATGGTGACGAGCAAGGATGATGCTTCCATATTAGGAGGCGAGAGTGATGATGATCCATCTTCGGCCTTCATCCACGACGACGGTGATGAGATGATCGAGCATGGGATTTTCCCTTCGGTCATGGAGGAGAGTGATGATGTGCCATCTTTGGCCTTCATCCATGGTGATGGTGATGAGATGGTTGAGTATTTCACCTCGACCACGGCGACGTATGATGACTTGAGTGACTTTTGCCACCATATTGAGAGTGAGAGTGACTTCACCACTAGCCCCATATATGATGCGTTGCCCCAATTCCCATGTGAGGAGATCCACAAGCCCCACCACTTGAGTGAGATGAGTGACTCCACCATATGTGAGTTTGAGTGCAACTACCTTGAGGGAGTGAGTAAGCCACCACATAGAGAGAGTGAGGAAGTTGATAGGTCATGTGAGGACATTTCGATTTCTAACGAATTACTCTCTACCTCTATTATGTCTTCTCATTTGGTGCTAGGTCCCATATATGATGACGCGCCGATTCGCGACGACTACGTCCTTCCTTTGGACAAGATGATGGCCATGGTGCAATATGATGCACCCCCACATGGTTCCATCAAGTTGATGATGATGACCATCATTTGGTCTTTGCCACCTCACCTACACCACATGGGTGGAATGAACAAGGTAGCATAGGTGAAGGTGATTCTCTTGTCCCACTAGTGGACATTCTTGACATTGATTGCTTGCATGATGTTGATCCATGATGCGGCTTGAAGCTACGTCGATATTTCCCCAAAGAGGAAGGGATGATGCAGCACGATAGCGGTAGGTATTTCTCTCAGATGTGAAACCAAGGTTATAGAACCAGTAGGAGAACCAAGCAACACAACGTAAACAGCCCCTGCACACAGATAACAAATCCTCACAACCCGACGCGTTAAAGGGGTTGTCAATACCTTCCGGGTATGGTGCCTCAAGATAGGAAAACGAACGTGAGATAAATTGTAGTAGATTGATAGATCGAATGCCAAATAAAATAAATAAGAATAAATTGCAGCAAGGTATTTTTGTATTTTTAGTTTAATAGATCTGAAAATAAAAGCAAAGGGAAATAGATCGCAAAGGCAAATAATATGAGAAAGAGACCCCGGGGCCGTAGGTTTCACTAGTGGCTTCTCTCGAGAAAAATAGCAAACGGTGGGTGAAAAAATTACTATTGGGAAATTTATAGAACTTCAAATAATCATGACGATATCCAGGCAATGATCATTACATAGGCATCATGTCCGAGATTAGTAGACCGACTCCTGCCTGCATCTACTACTATTACTCCACAGATCGACCACTATCCGACATGCAAATAGTGTATTAAGTTCATGGAGAAATGGAGTAATGCAATAAGAACGATGACATGATGTAGACAAGATCTATCTTCGTAGAGATAGACCCCATCGTTTTATCCTTAGTAGCAACGATACATACATGTCGATTCCCTTTCTGTCACTAGGGTCAAGCACCGTAAGATCGAACCCACTTCAAAGCACCTCTTCCCATTGCAAGATAAATAGATTAAGTTGGCGAAACAAAAACCAAATATCGAAGAAGAAATGCGAGGCTATAAGTAAACATGCATAAAGGAGATCAAAGAAACTCAAATACTTTCATGGATATAAAAAGATAGATCCGATCATAAACTCAAAGTTCATTGATCCCAACAAACACAGCGCAAAAGAGTTACATCATATGGATCTCCAAGAGACCATTGTATTGAGAATTCAGAGAAAGAGAGGAAGCCAACTAGCTACTAACTACGGACCTGAAGGTCTACAAAGAACTACTCACACATTATCGGAGAGGCACCAATGGAGGTGGTGGACCCCATCCGAGATGGTGTCTAGATTGGATCTGGTGGTTCTGGACTCTTTGGCGGCTGGATGAATATTTCGTCGACTCCCGTAGGGTTTTGGGAATATCGGGGTATTTATAGAGCAAAGAGGCGGTCCAGGGGGCACCCGAGGTGGGCACAACCCACCAGGGCGTGCCTGGGCCCATTATGTGTCTTCTGGTCCAAAAAAACTCTCCCTAAAGTTTCATTGCATTTGGACTCTATTTGGTATTGATTTCCTGCAATGTAAAAAACATGCAGAAAACAACAACTGGCACTTGGCACTATGTCAATAGGTTAGCACCAAAAAATTATATAAAATGATTATAAAACATCCAAGATTGATAATATAACAGCATGGAAAAATCAAAAATTATAGATACGTTGGAGACGTATGAATCCACCTATTATCATGCTTCATGCTAGTGCGACTTCCTCGTGCGATGATTTACCCATTTATGATGAGTATGATGATTGCCATGTGGAGTCTACTAGTTGTGATGTCATGTTACATAGGATTTCTTGTGACAATTCTCTTGGTCACATCATGTTTAACAATCCGCTTGACTTGTCATATGCTATGCATGAGATCAATCATATGTCATATTTGCAATCTCTTTGTAGTAACTATGCATATGCCATTAAAATAAACACAATTTGCACTTATGGCATAAATGACAGGCCCGTGGTTATTGGCATTTGTTTTTCTTGTGATGATATTGATATGCTACCTTTGCATCATTTATCTCATATGCCATGCCATGACCACCTAGTTTCGGATATGCATTGTTTTGGATGTTGCCCATTTTCTCCATATGATGTTTCCAATATTGCTCATCAGGAGACCCCCATAGTTTCCTCATACATGTTAGGAGATTTTGATCAATCCCATCCATTGCATGATCCTCATAATTTTGTGCACAATATGCTCCCCATGAATGAAAACGATATTGATGTGCCATATATCTGTATGCTCAATTTGCATCCCCATCGTGTTATACACAATAACTATTCTTTCGTGATGGATGACATGTTCTTGTACCATGCATCAAATTTCTTTGAGCGATGCTTATCTTGTGCTAACTCTCACATGCACATACACATCATGATGGATGATGTGTACGTTTACCACGCACACAATTTCTTTGGTTTGTGCCTCTTTTGTGTAGGTACCCATGAATACGTGTCAATCTCACAATCCTAGGAGTTGACAAAACGAGCTCTAGAGAGCAATGATGACTTGGGATCCCATGGATTGTCTTTCCCACCGCTCTCTTCACGCAAAGACTTCGTGCATTTCTTCTACATGGCCCACACTTGGCTATGGGTTATTGTCCATTACATATTATATGCCCATCTTGCCATGTTCACTTTGCATGATATGTTCATTCCTATGCCTTTGACATGCATTTGTGACCCATGCTTTGCATTACACATGATGATTGATTCTAGTACTCGTATGTGTATTTGCAAGCTTGGTAGACATATTGCTTGTCATTGCCATGTTGCATTTATGACCCATTCGTATGATGATACCATGATCTTGCTTTGTGTTCGTGCTTGCGATATGTCATGTGCATTGCATATGCCTACGATTTTCTCACATGACATGATTGCCATGATTTCCTCTAGTATGTTGCATCTTCGCACTACTAGCTTGCACAACTTGATTACTATGGTTGCTTATGTTGCATCACCAATGAGTCATACTTGCTCATTTGATGCGGTTGATGACAACCATCTACATGCTTTGCACATGATTTTTATTGCTTCTTGTCATATATCCCCATATGTTGCCTCTCTCATGCTAGATACTTTCCCATGTATTGAGTGCAACAATGATTTTAGTCTTTCTAATGAGATTGCCCCCATAGCATTCTCACATATATTTGGAGATTTTGACATATTTCTTGAAGCATACTTGTCTTACCTCTTTGCACCATATACCTAGTGCCATGAATATTTCCATTATTGCATCATATTATTCATGCACTTGTGCTTCTAATGGTTATGTGCAAGAGAAGAGAACCATCATGATGGATGATGTGTTTATCCACCATGCGCATACATTCTTTGTTTTGTTGTGTGCATGTGTAGGAAACTTGGACTTCGTGTCAACTTCCACATCACATGAGTTGACAATCCGAGCTCTTGAGAGTGAACCACCTTCTACCACGACGATTCTACATCGCGCTTGCTTGTGTTTCAACATTGTGAAGGACGCACAAGGACATGCTTTCAAGGTGATATCATTCTCTTTTGGGAACCCCCAAACCATGAGCTTGGATATTATGGATCACACTAGTTGTGTTGCTTGCCCCATGAGACTTATTGTTCATCTTGGACCACTTGTTGCACACATGTTAGAGATCTTGCTTCGACCTGTCATTTTCACCTTTCCATGCCTCATGACATATATATCTTGTGCGTTGCATCCAATTCTTGCATTACGTGTTCCTATCACATGTTTGGTTGCAACAATGTCATCAATTCACATATGCCATGTCCCATTGATTGCTACATGCTTGCCTTGATTGCCTCACACATGTTGAACAATTGCTCTTTCTGTTGTGTTGAGTACCACACTATCTTCACTACACCCTATGCACATTATGCTTCGATTGTCTTGCACTCGACTGATGTGTTTAGACACTTCATTTTATTTGGTGTTGTGAATGATTCCTATGCCTACCATAGACCTTTCATTGCGTGCTTTATGAATGATTGCTATGACCATGTAGCGATCCGACCTTAGACGGTCAAATCTCTATGCATAAGTGTCATCCCTGGATCGGTAATGCTGACACGCGCAGTACTCGAGGATTCATAACAGAGTTCAATCACACACTTATTACATCGAGTGTCTCAAAGAGAGTACTTATTACAATAATATTTCTGAAGGCCATCTAAATAAGATAACTGCTGAAGCATCGAAGATAAATGAGTCCATCAACTCCAACGGCATAGCTGAGTGCACGACAACGGCCTAACACACCTTACTCTTCGTCTGAAAACTCTGCAACATAATACATTGGAGCCTGTGTAGTTCAGCACATGGAATATGCTGGAAAAATAACACTATAGAGCAATGAACAGATTACAGCTATCACTACATGCATATATGGCTGGTGGAGGCTCTATGGTTATCATTTTCATAAAGCTAGTTTTTTCCTACAACAAAGGAATATATTTTATTTGACTACAAAGTTTGTTGGTAATATTGAGAATTGCAACCCCATCTCAAATCCCAAAATAATAGTTAACAACCCAACAAATTAATTAAGTACAGTGATGAGATCAAATCAATAATTCAAGTACCAGATACTCAAGATGTCCATAACCAGGAACATGGCTAACGATGATTAGTTTGTACACTCTGCAGAGGTTTGCGCACTTTTCCCCACAAGACTCGATCTCCTCCGTTGAATTTCTCACACTGCATGATGTTTGAGAAACGGATGACCGAGACACAGTCTTTCCGAAGAGGTCCCCTTAACCGATGGATTGGTCGGTACACCTACAATTCCCCTACATCTGCTAGCCCATCATGGAAAGGTTTCCCACAACTTACTCAACTATGCTAGAGCCCATAATGGCTTGTGGCCGCACACGGAAGTTTCTAGCATGAATAATCTTATGATCCCTTTGAGCCTGGGTGGCGAACCATAGGATGATCACATGGATGCCCCGGGATCTCCTTGGACAACACTGGATTCCCCAGGTGCCCACAAACAATCCACCCAAATGTGTATTAAAGTAGTCACCTTAAGTTTAAAATCTTATACATAATAATTCTCACAACTGTCATGAATCTCTCAAACCAAACCACGTCTACGAGCATAGCATAGCAGTATAAGAATAACGTAGTAACTCCCCAGGGTTTGATATAAGACAATAGGTTCTACCTCATCAACTACTTCCCAATACCCACTTGTTATCAATCCCACTCATGCAATGTTTGAGGGTTGAAACTAATGCATAAAAACTAGGTAATAAAGGGATATGATCAAAGTGGTACTTGCCTTGCTAACGATCAGAAAACCCTAGTGATTCGTAGTAGCAAGCCTCGCACTCCGAAAACTCTATCGTGAACAAACAATAACATACATAAGCACTCAAGCATAAGGTGCAAAGGTAAAACTCAAGATAAAAGATCTAATCTGAAAGTTTAAGTGAAGAGCTTCGATTTTGCAAAAAGAATCAATCGAATCAGAGCTACGAAACACCAACTACGATCAAAAGAAGTTCGAATTCAAATCAGCCTGAAACCAAATTTTAAATTATCAAAACCATGTTCAAATTAATTACCTGGAAAGAGGGGATCGAGACGAAGATTTTGGCATTGGTTTCACTGGATTTGGATAAACGAGCAAGAAGTAACGAGGGTTTGAAAATCATGGACTAATCTGTAAGAAAAGTATTTACAGATAGGTCCCTGGCCGAAAATAAAATAAAAAGAAAAACCTAACGAACAAACGTTCGTAAACATAGACTAACGAACAAACATGTTTGCTAATAGAGATGATCGAGTGAACGTTCGCTAATTAACCTAAATAAAAAAACGATCTAATCTAAACCAAAAAAATGAACGAAAAACCAAAAAACTAACGGATTTTACCGGTCAACCAAAGAAAACCGGCGGCGAGGTCAACAGCGAGATCCGGCGGCGGTGAACGGCAGCACGGGCGGCTATGGCTGCGGCGGCGCGGCTCGGGTGGCGCGGCGGTGGTGAGGAGGAGGCGACGGGGCGGCTCGCCTTATGAAGGGGCCGGGGGGCTTGGCTTGCGGGAGGGGCGGTGGCGCGATGGAGTCCGAGCCAGACTCCATGGCTTCGGCGGGGGCGGTCGGGACTCCCGAGCGGGAGGCGGTGCGCTCGGCTGGGACAGCTGGGCTTCGGCCCAATCGGGCGAAGAAGATTTTTTAAATAAATAAACTTCGTCGCAGAAGAAAAATCGTAATAAAATATAAAAAATTCTAAAAATTCCAGAAACAATTTTCACGGTCCAAATCTAATATTTAGGACAAGATGAACATTTTTGTGGACTAAAAATGCAATTTTTTAAAATGCATATTTTTCTCTAATTCAAATAAAATAGCAAATAAAATACCAAAAATAATAAATTGATTTTTAAAATTTCTTCTCCAATATTTCTCTTCTATTGAAGAACTCATATTATCTTCTCTCATTTACTTTTATTATTAGAAATAATTGGAGAGAAATATTAAAATCAAATTGATCCTCTTTTCAAATTTGGATATAAATTCAAATATGAAAATTTGTGAAACCTCCAACTTTCCCCTTGGGTCCTTGAGTTGCTTAAGATTTCTAGGATCACAACCAAAGTGCAATTAAAATATGATATGCATATGATGACCTATGTATAACATCCAAAATGAAAAAATTGGGATGTTACAGACCATGAGGTAGATCCTTCTTCTCTTGTCACACATATTTGCATCACTACCTCACATTTATATGCTTGTTTCCATGATGACCTTCATTGTGCTCAATTTATATGCTTACATGCCATGTCACAATCCTTTGTCAAACCATATGCTATGCTTGATGATGACACTAGTTGGGTTTATCACCGATTCAATGCTTGGTTTTGCACTAACGCTAACCACATTTGTTTTTCCAAGTGTTTGTTGTCCTTGCTCCTTTTGAAGGAATCACGAGACGGTGCGACATTCAAGAGTGCCCATTTCGAGCTTCAAGATGATGAGTACTTGGTGATCGTCCACTTCTACACAGCGACGCCATCTCTTTCCATGGTGATTTGGTTTTCGATCCGAGGTCGGATCTTTCCCAAGCAGGAGGGGATGATGCGGAGCATCCTATGGAAATCACCATGTCAAGAGTCCGTTTGGCAAGTGACACGTGCAACATCTACCTCACATAAATAAAGGTGAATCATCTCCTTTACACGTGTTCACCTGACCCCTTCGAGGATGGTATACTAATTGACACTTCTCCCTTGTGCATGCATAGGTATTATCGGAACTTCACAGATGTCGAGGAGGAGTGCGAGCGCAAGTGTAGATCTACACCATCCGCGAGGGAGGCATGGAAGATAAGATGGAAGAAAGGAGAAGAAGAAGAAGGAGCGATTGTTGGAGCCAAGCCAGACGTCTGGACTACCGTCCGGATCATCCGGGCTCAGCCGGATCATCTGGACCCTCTCCTGGATCGTCCGGATAACTCGCAACCGAAGACACCCGAAGGCCTCGTGTGAAGTCGGATCATCCGGGCCCCCTCCCGGATCATCCGGACGACGGCTCGATCATCCGGACCCCCATCCGTATCATCCGGGCCTTGCCTGCGTGCAACGTTTCAGGCCGAGGCCCATGTACCCGTTCCGCCCCTCACTTACCCCTTCATGGCCTAGACTATAAATAGCCCTCCTCCTCCCCATTTTTAGGGTCAGCAAATATGATAGCTCCTTTGTATGTGATCTTTGCTCCTACCTTCTCCTCTTGAGAGAGAGAGAGAGACCACTCCATTGGAGTTCATGAACTCTTCGGAGAAGATCCCCCAAGCGGATTCAAGACCCCTCACGGGATGACCCCCTCAAGACCTCCTCATAGAGATGAACTTTACCTTGTATCTTTCCCTTTGTTGTTCATGTACCTTGTGGATCTTGTGTGTTTGATTTTCTAGTGGATTTGGACTTGTTCTTGAGTGTTTCCCCTTGTGATTTCTCTCCGTTCTTCCTCGTGTTCATCATGTTCTTCGAGGGAATCCACTCCAATCGTGGAAGATCGGCCTACACCGGGTTAGCCCCATATCATAGAGTATCATAAAGAGAGGCGTTATGCTGATGAGATGCGAGCAGGGATTGCGCAGAGCGTGTATAATTTAAAGCTTACGTGACAAGCTTGGGGGTTGCGACCTGTGCCATCAAATTTTTGTAATATGCTTGATTCCTAATAGCTATCCAATTCTAAGTTGATTCCAGTTAACATGATGTGTATTAGATTGCTATGTTAATTCGCAGGGCGCGTGTTTTCTTAGACTATCTTTAGGAACGAGATTAGCAATACCCCTCGCCAGCTTACGGTAGTTTGATTTAAAACTGATAGAAACAAAGATACAACTAGAAGTACTAATGTTATTGCTCATATGCATTACAAAGAGCATCATAAAGCATAGCAACAAACCCATACCAACTCATACAAACAAACATACATCCATAAGTGCTAATTGTGACTGCTCATATCATTTCATCAGCATTACAAAGAGCATCAGAAAGCACAGCACTAAACCCAGACCAAGGCCTATCTTCATAAGGAACAAGATCTCTCTTGCTATCAGTATCAAAGCATTCATCATCGTCAACAGTCTACCATCATCAGCAGCATTCCTGCCGATACTGGATGCAACAATGGCTAGTTTTGCTAATTTCTCATGCTCAAGCTCTTCCCTTGTAGGTCTAGCGTACTGTAGTGCACCGGCAGCAGCTTCACCTACAAGGTATCGTTGCTGAATCAGATACTCCACATACTGTAGCTCCCGATGCCAGAATTTATGCGTAGGCTGTAATTGGTGAAACATGCAACCATGAAGTAACTTAGTGATGCCTCGATAGGATGGGTAACCAAAAGCTGAATGGGATCAACGAGAAGATCTTACTCCATCTGATTTGCACTTGTAGAACACCTAGCCTTCTTGAGGATACTTGCTTGAGACGAGAACCACAAGTTGCTCATGACAATGGGGCAGAGCACAAATGGAAGTTGGTAGACTGGGGTAAGGCAACGAACACCGGATACACAATAACTCGCAGTGGACATCGCGAGAGAAGGGAGCACTACCGGGCTAGGGGTTGGGATCTAGATATTTGGGGACGAATGGATGTGTACTGAGGTCTTGCAGCAGTGGGCCATAACGTGTAGCGTTATAAACAGTGGTAACATCCAACGGCTAGACGTGTGTAAGTTGGCCTTGCAGTACTAGTGTGACGGAATGAAGATGCGCCAGAACATCAGGTGAGTTGGCATGTCGCGTGTACTTGGAATGCTGACGCATCAGGCGCGTCAGCACAGTCTGACATACATGATGGTGTTTTCACATTGTGATGGCACCTGACGAAAATGCACCCTATGATTTGGCGCGTATATGAAATAACATAAACCCACAAGGTCTGCTTTTTTCACTGCTTTACACTAAAACCTCTATGTTTTCACACATTTTTGTGTAACCTCTTTGTTTTCACACAAGCGCAGCTCCCCACGCGTGTCCTTGTACCTTATAAGAACACAAGGGGAGAGGCCGTACGAGGATCAACACTTCAGTTAGCGTGCCACTACACTATCGTAATGCCATCACGGGCTTCCAGCATGGAGAGTGTCCTTGAGGACCCGGTCAGACATCAGGGGAATGCTGTTGCCGACACATTTCCTCAGCTTCCCCAGGAGATGACCGCTGGCGAGGAAAGTTTCTTCCTACTAATGTACATCCAGCTGTGCGAGGAATATCGTGACAAGCTCGCCCGCATGTTGGGTGGATGCGCAGTAGCCGAGGAGGAGCGCCTTGTCGAAAACATCAGTTGGTCGCAGTTCTTTGAACAGGAAAGTCAACTGTGTGCATTGCAGGCGGTCAGTCCTGAACGCCTACAGGTTGCGCGTGAGTACATGAACTTGATGAAGACTCTTGCAAGCCTGGAGGCCAAGACCGGTGTGAATGCCGATGTTATGCGGGTCACCATGGACTGTGTTCGCCATGCAAGGGAACACCTTGCTGGTGTTGAAGCTCAAGAACTCGCAGGTCGCGCGCTAGGCCAACCTAGAGTTGCTCCTCAGTAGGAAAGAAAAGGATAGAATCAAATATCCAAATGTTTACCAATCTAGTTGAGTCGTGTGTGTTAGCCCGAAACAAATTAGGTTAATGTATCTTGTGCTATCGTTCGAAGGTTGTATCTCTGTTTTGCCCTTAATCATTGGATCCTCCCTAATATTCAGTGGATGCACTGGTTAGGTCTGTGCTGCAGTAGGATGCACTGGTTACTAGTTAGTGGCATCGGTGAACAGCCTTACCGCATTGAAAGATGTTGATAATCGAAGTACCGCTGAAGCTGTCGGATGTTCTGATTTGTTGACCGGAAAGGTCTGATACGAGTAAATAGACTTGGGGAAACGTGCGACCATGGTAAACATTAACCATCCAACTGTAAACCATTCCCCAACATCCATCGGCTGAACTACTTTCTTATTAGCATTTTTAACTCCGGCAACCGCTCGCCGTCCTCTGTTCGCCTATTCAGCCTCCTGGCCACCCTCTCCTTTGCAGCCAGGCGATGTTTAACTCCACAAAATCTGGTGTTTCTATCGGAGGGCCTATGGAGGAACGCTCAGTGAAATGCATCTAGTCAATGGATAAAATCTTATCCATGAGGAGAAGCATCATGGATCAGTAGCAGTGGCGCCCAAAGCCTCCTCCAAGCCGCGAGTATGCAATCCCATTGACGACGCTGGAAGTAGCAATGATCCATCCGCTGTATGTAGTTTGCATTTATCTATCCTCTTGAATCTAGGTAGTTTGCATTTCATTTCTCCTCGTGCAATGACTGGTTTGTTCTCGGTACATATGGCAACGGAGGAAGGGGAACGAAGATTATGGCTTGTTCATGTGCCTGATGATATGGAGCCTAAAGCATTCGGGAAGTACGACACTGACGACAGAAGCAGCGAACGTACAATGACGGTGAGTGTCTACAACCAACCTTGGATTTCATTCGTGATCACATTTGTTAATCCTCGTTTGTGTTCACGTGATGATCGGATTGTGGTTTGGTTTGTGTACAAATACATCGGGCCCAGGATGAAGGAGCACGGAAATACGTCGGGCCACCTGGGTTTATTCACCATGTTAGGACTAACTTTCTGGCTGATAGGATTCACCTGCCGGTGACTGCACCCATGCCTGGTGGCTTGAGTGCTTCCAAAGGTCGTCCTAAACAGATCGGACATTAGGTGGGCGTGCGCACCCCTAGGCGCTTCAACATTCAAATATAGGAAACCGACCATGTCCTCCCTGTGCCAATTCGACCGACGAACACTACAAAAAAACCACTTCCGTGATGATACGTGTTTGTCACATTGGGTCACGTTTTCTATCATGCATGTACATCCATGACGATTTTATGACAGAATCAAGATAGTCATACGTGTGTTGTCATAGAAGTGTTCCATGACAATACCAAAATTATCATCACGGAAGTGTCCACTTCCATGAAGATAAATGGTGCGTCATGGAAGTGCTTTCGTCAAGGGTAACCAACATGTGGCATTCACCATAACGGGTCGCCATTAAGCTATCGGGTTCCGGTTTGGATCCGATAACCCGTTAACCGCCCGGACCAATGGGGATTTTCCATGTGTAAAATTCGGATTCGCGTTAGTATCCACGTGTCCGCTCCGCGTCGGGATAGGTGTAATCAAGTGAGTGGACGGGACAAGCCTATGGTACGTCGACACGTGGCCCGGGCCAATAGTGGTCCGTTTAGGTTAAAAGGTCGGGCTTGTCAAAATAAGCGGGCCGACCCATTAGCGGCCTACTTGAGTCAGGCCCATTCACAAGCTCGTCCCATACAAGTTACACAGAATCGGCCCGTCAAAGGCCCATTCTAGATTTGACAATTCCCATCCCATCGTTAGTTCCAGCATGTTAACGACCCTCTATGTCTTTGGGCCCAACTACGTCCCGACCTTCTTTCAGCCGGTTAGCAGCCCATTGTCAGTTCCAGCCCGTTAACGGCCCGGAACATCTTTCGGCCTTTTCTCGACCAATTCTACAGTTGGGCCAACTTCTAGCCTGTTGTGACTTTAGGCCTTTCCTGGCCCATTCGGTAAATGGGCCAGTTCCTAGCCCATTTTGTCTTTCGGCCTGTGTCGTGGTTCTGTCACGGCAGATGTCCTCATGAAAGGACTTAGTCATGGAGCCATCACTACGGGTTAACTTGAAGGGGTTAAAGCGGACACAAGGACGCAAGAGAGTTTATACTAGTTCGGCCCCTTCGATGAAGGTAAAAGCCTACATCTAGTTGTGATGGAATTGATTGGGTTTCGATGACTAGGGAGCCTACAAGCTTCGCCTAAGTCTCGAGTTGTTGTCTGTTGTCCTTGAACCGCCGTGGTCGCCCCTTATATACATGGGTGGCGCCCGTCGGTTCCTGAGTCCCAACGCCGGTTCATAGATGTATTCGGCTTGGTCTCTACTATTCCTAACTTACAATACAAGTTACATATCGACGCGGTTTACGGCTGTGCCTTGAACCGGCTATGGGCCCGAGCCCTCATCCGCCTACTTGGGCTTTAACATACTCAACTCTTGTGAAGTTAACCCATCCTGTCTGGCGGTTTACACCCGGTAGTAATATCCCCAACATTAGGCCCCAGTTGATTTGAGCAGGTTCATGTCAATCCTTAGCAAAAAACTTCATCTTGACATCTTTGTGTAGTCTAGTGAACCGCCATGATGTCATCTTCTCTGGTCGTCGTAAACCGGCGTGACGTCACCTGTCATAAAAGCTATCCACAATACCCTTTTTGTTTAATAGATCTACAACAATCGAGGCGACAGCTCCGTTTCCAAACTCGTGGCCCCTTGATTTTCGCGCCTGACACATGTCCCTTGCTTTATAAATAAGACCGAAGGGTCATTTCTTTTTCCCCTTCGTGCCCTTACGCGTCTTCCTTGCGTCATGACTTGAACTCCGCCTCCGTCGCCGTCGAAATCTGCACCAACCTTGGCCGCTGCATCACCACGAATACAGGAGCATCGCGACGATCTTCCGTTTCTTCCTCAGCTCTGGTAAGTCTTCTATCTTTTCACCATAGATCTGTTCTAGGGTTTCCACGTTCTTCAGTGTTCATTGCTTGTTTCTTGTTCATATGATAAATCTTAGACAAGTCTGTAAATCTTTGTTCTGCATCCGTCGTCACTTGCGCATCTCAAAGCCATAGATCTCCCTGTATCCTTGCTCATTGATTCAGCATCTGCTCCCCTTTGGACCTTGAATATTTATCTCTTTTTCTGAACATGTTCCAGATCCAAAACTATGATGTAATTTTGTGAAACCTGTTTTCGCACACCTACTCATCCGCAATCTTGACTCTTCAATATTTTAGACCAGGCGGTTTAACTTTGTAGAAAAAATGATAACTCGGGTATATACCATTAGTCCCCTTGTTGAACCGCCAGTATTCCATAGCTAAGTATTGCCACCTTGGAGAACTCCAGTTTATAACTAACTGCTTCTGGTTTAGCAATGAATGCATGAATGTATACCCTTCCAACATATTCTTGAACCGGTATTCTTGCTGCAGATTGCACCATGGCCAAGCAAGTGAACGAGTGCAAGCTGGGTCCCTTCTCGAGTGACCGAGACTCAAGCTGGATAACCTAGTCAACACCGGGCGCTTTAGGCAAAAAGATGTCATTCCTTTGGAGGGTCCACGGCCGGAATGTCCACCAAGCCAAAGATGGAGAGGTTGTTGTTTACTGCGACCATCTAGCCCGGGGCTTGATCCGCCGGTTCAATGTTTTATCGGGATGTCTTGGCCAACTTCCAACTGCGTCCACATGATATTGGCCCCAACTCCGTAACCAACATCTGTCACTTTCAAGTGCTCTGTGAGGTGTTCTTTCAAGAGGAGCCCACAGTTCAATTATTCAGGGATTGCTTCCATCTAAACCGCCACAACGAATTTACTGACGGTCCCAACACCGAGTTAGGCGGTATGGCGATTCAAAAAAGGAAAGAGGTCACTTACCCTCACGCCAAACTGCACAGGCATCCCAAAGAGTGGAATTCAACATGGTTTTACTGCAAAGATACCTCTCCTGATGGAGAAAATCCCTTGCCGAGTTACCGTCTGAAGCGGCTAAGCAAAACACATCCCTTTCCTCAGAGATTGACTGCTAAGGAGAGAAGCAAATATGCTCCTCAATTATCCAAGCTCCGGGCCTTCATGGCTAACGGGTTGACAAGAGTTGACCTTGCTCGCTGCTAGATATCTTGGAGTATACTGCCCTTAAGCCTGCGCTCCGGTTTGATGTGCAAATACACAAAAGATGTAAAAGACCCTCTACGGCATATTGAGATCCGGTGACAGACGGTTAAATTCTTGAGGCTGTTAAGAGGATGTTAAATGAACTGAAGTCGCTTGCGCACAAACCGCCTGCCTCCCTTTTACGCCATTAACAAACCGCCACCGTAGTAAGACTCATATCTTATGCTTTCATGAAATCTGACTATGTTTAAGCATTCTTTGTTGACATTAACATCTTTCAAACAGGGTGATGATCCATTTTGGAGCAAGAAGCCTCCACAAGAGAAACCGGAGAAAACAACCCGGCCCAAGACCAGAGTCGTGAAGAAACCGGCCCATAGAAAGAGAACCACTGCCTCCTCCAATCCACCAACTGACGATGATGTGGGTAATCCTGACCTTGAGGTAGAGCTTGACTCACTTGGTTTATTTTTCACACGCCTTATTGATAATGATTATTGCCAGGATGATCTCAAGTCGATCCACGCGATGTTGTAGAGGTAATCGCTCTTTCTTCCAATTCAAACCCTTTACCTTCACTAAAAATCCGTCGGGCAAACCGGAAAGTTAAATTTTCTCATCCTCTTGCTTATTTGGAACGAAACTTTCTTATGAAGACACAACAGCATGAAGCTCGCCGCACAGCCCGGCACAGCAGCCAGGTAGTTACCTCCGCCGGTTTACCGAACAGTCCGGTTCGGAAATGCCGTTCAGAGGTCTCTAACTGTTTTGTCAATGCTTATCATAAAGCGGGTTGTTTTCGTCAACCTCTTAATCCATCTGACTCCGATTATCAGGGCACTTCCCATTCTTCTTCCGGCGAGTCGTCAGCCACCCAGCTCCCACCACTCAAAATGGTGCTTGGGTGAGCCATATTCCTTATAATGTTGTTTGATATATCACTTTCAATATTCACTGGACTGGTCCGTCTTTTTTCCTTCGAGGCCAAGCCTAGGCCAAGCAAGAAAGCTAAATGCGGATAAAGCGGCGAAGAAAACGACGCTCTGAACGGGACAAAATACCGGATCGAAGAACACATCCACGACGATATCTTTGAGCGACTCCACCATTGCAAGATCATGATATTCTTGTTGAAGAGGCACATGTTGATGCCACGGACCCTTTGAACCAGCCCAGAGTCTGCTCGTGACCGACAAAACAATGACCCCATCAAAGCATACTGATAAACCGGCGACCCCAGTGCGGACCGGTGAAGCCAAAGATGATGATGTTGTTATTACTGGCTTTGGTCATTCCGAGCCAGGCAATCCTGTCGCTTTGTCTAAGCACACTGCCAAAGATGAATTTGCTGCATTTGGTAGAGGCAAATGGAATGCCGATTTGGCTACTTATGCCGCTCTGAACCCCCAAGATCTTCATTCCGGCTATCTGAATCGGCTATATTCTAGCCGTGATTATGAAGCTGGTCTGGTAAATATGATGAAGGACAAATATGAGGTAAATTCCATATGACTCTCTGCTTGTATATTTCAATCTGTCAACTCCAATAGCCCCCAAGTGATGGTTTTAAAATATAAACTTTAAACCAGGACTTTTCAACATGAACTTTAATGCTGCTGTACTTTGAGAACGTAGCCCCCAAGGGCCAGTCCAAATTAATGTAGTTAAACCGGGACTTTATACAGAGAGCTCAAGTGTCACTAAAAGACAGAGCAAATAGGCATTAGCCCCCAAGTGCCAAGTTGAATACTTGTATTGAGCTTGGGACTTATATAGAATTTGTAGGATGAAAAGCAAATATGCATTAGCCCCCAAGTACCAAGGGCATAACTTGTTATGTGGTTGGTACTTCAACTCTGCACCGTAATCTTTATCGAATGATTATCTGTACGCAGGCTGATCTGAGCAAGAAAGAAAGTCAAATCGCCGATCTTCAAGAAAACCTGAAGTCCCAGCAAGCTGAAACCTCCAATGCAAAAAGTGAATTAACCAGCACTTTAAGCGTCATGGAAAAGCTTAAAGAGGGTTTCAACAAGGAGCGGGCGGATTGGGCCACTGAAAAAGCCGCTTTAACTCAATGAGCAGAGAAGGCTGAGGCTGCACTCAAACTGGTGGTGGATGAATTGACCAGTGTAAAACGGCAAGTGCATGCCATGACTGCTGATGTCTTTGGTAAGCTTTCTTGATTTACGAAAATGTGAGGTCTTCTCATGTAATTGCGGTTTATTAACCCTTTGAATGATCTGAGGGACACGTGGCCACTTGGGATCGGATGTGCGGAAGAAATTGAAAGCCGCTTATACATTGATAGAACAATCTGTATCTTTGATGCGCATAGCGGATCATCAAGATCGCTTCTCACAACAACCCGGCGCCGACCTTGATCCAGGACACTATTAAAAGGTTGTCAATGCTTCCTGCCCGGGTTGAAGAGTTAAAGATATCTGCTGCTAGAACCGGTGCCATAAACGCCTTAATCCGGGCCAAAGCATGGGTGCCGGATTTTGATCCTGTTGAAGCGGCCCAGGGCTTCCCAAGCTTGAAGGAAGACGGGACAGAATTCAGCGAAGAGGATCTCCGAGCTATAAACCGGGAAGTGCGCCCTTTGGCTTGTCAATTGGCTGAAGAGGCAAATCTGTCTCACTATCAAGCCCAATATGATGGCGAAAACAAATGAGTGGCTGCACCAATTCCTGAAGTGGAGAACCTTATACCTCCAATCTGTAAGCATACTTATGCTCTTGACATTGAACCGTCGTTGCTGATCAATGATGAAGCTATATTCCAAGCATTAATGGGAATCGACTAGACAATTGTTGATTTCCAGCCGCTGGGTAGGGAAGCAGAAGTTGAAGCGGCGCAGGATGACCCGCAACCATCAGGCCAAGCTAGCGACCAAGCATGAACCGGAAGCCGGTTTACATTACTGCTCCTTTATGTTATGCAGAAAAACAATTATCTTATCTGGGCACCGTGTTGCCTTGTAATAGACTAGCTGCCACACCTCGTGTTGATATGCCTTCGTGCATACTTATTGCAACTTATGCTTCCGTTGAACCATCAATCTTAAACTGTTGTCTGCAGCAAAAAAGCTTAAAACGCCGCTGCCTTCGTAGGGCATGAAGTTGGCTGGGCCAATCTTGAAGCGGAGTTGTAAGAAACCCACTCTGCTGGAGGAGAAAACAGCTCCTGTGTATATAGGGTCGGTTTACCAGGTAAACCGTTCCGGGTTACGATGAACACCGGTGTTACTCCATAATAGGATGTTATCAAAAAATCAAACCGGGCAAAGAGTATCCAGATTAAGAGTAGACCGTGTTCCATCAACTGACAGTCGAACCAGTTTAATAATTGTCGGTTTAAAAATGCAACAAGAGAAACGAATTTCATGCAAAGACAAAGATAGAATTATTTGCAAAAAGAGGTTGTTGAGCCGATCAAGTGGAATTACCATGGTCGGACACGACCAAGCCCCCGATAGGCGTAGCTATGGTTCAAGTCAGCCAGGTCCCCAAATGATGCAGTGGCATTATGCCGATCAAGAGGTGTAGCAATGGTTCGGGTTCGACCAAAGCCCCCGAGTGATTCTGTGGCCTTAGGCCGATCAAGAGGCGTGTTGGTTCAGGGCGTGACCAAGTCCCCAAGTGATTCGTGGCTTTCGCCTATCAAAAGGTGTTGCATTGGTTCGGACACGACCAAGCCCCCAAGTGATATGATATAAAGCTTGTTGAAAAAGCTAACTCAAGGGGTAAACCGGAGGCCGCTTTAAGATAAAAACTCCGTGTAACCACACATGACGTAAAAATAACAGAGACCCCGCTTTAGCTAAGGCTCCGGTTTATTGTATTGATCATAATATATACATTTTCATAATATGTACATAAGTAGAGCCTATGGCTCAAGTATAGTAGGGCCGAAGATGAGCTATGTTCCACGGCCTGTTGGTCTCCTCCTCACGATGTCGTGAGTCTTTATGCTCTCGAATATCGATCGAGATAGTATGACCCGTTGTGCAGATTCTTGCTGACCATGAAAGGTCCCTCCCAAGGTGGGGATAGCTTGTGCATATCGATCTGGTCTTGGGCGAGCCGAGCACCAAATCTCCTTCTTGAAAGGTTACGGTTCTAAATCGTATCGTGATAGCGATGAAGATCCTGCTGGTAAATCGCCGAACGGGCAGCTGCGATGTCACGCTCCTCATCCAACAGGTCCAAAGCGTCTTGTCGTGCTACCTCGTTGTTCGCTTCAACATAAGCTGCTACACGAGGTGAATCATGATGGATATCACTAGGGAGAACCGCCTCCGCTCCGTAGACCATGAAGAACGGTGTGTATCATGTCGATCTGTCGGGCGTAGTATTGATGCTCCATAATACAGATGGTAACTCCTCAACCCAACAACCCGGCGTCCGCTGCAGAGGAACCATAAGCCGGGGTTTGATACCTCGTAAGATCTCTTGGTTAGCCCTTTCTGCTTGGCCATTGGACTGTGGGTGAGCCACTGATGAAACGTCAAGCCGGATGTGCTCACGTTCACAGAACTCCTTCATAGCACCCTTGGATAGGTTGGTACCATTATCAGTAATGATGCTGTGTGGAAAGCCAAACCGTAAAATCACCTTTTTGATGAATTGAACCGCCGTGGCTGCATCACACTTGCTAACGGGCTCCGCCTCCACCCACTTTGTAAACTTGTCAACCGCCACCAAAAGGTGGGTCTTCTTGTCCTTGGACCTTTTGAAAGGCCCAACCATATCCAGCCCCCAAGTCGTAAACGGCCAGGTAATTGGAATCATCCTCAATTCTTGAGCCGGCACATGAGCGCGTCTTGAGAACTTCTGACAGCCATCACATCGCCTAACCAGGTCCTCCGCATCAGCATGAGCAGTCAACCAATAGAAGCCGTGGCCGGGCGCCTTAGCCACCAAAGACTTTGAACCGTGGTGACCACAATCCCCTTCGTGGATTTCACGCAAGATTTCACAGCCTTCCTCAGGAGACACACATCGTTGAAACGCCCCTGACACACTGCAATGATGCAAATCGCCATTGACAATAGTCATGGACTTGGGTCGCCGGATTATCCGCTGGCGTAGTCTCATCCTCCGTAACTTCGCCCGGTTCATGTACGCAAGATAAGGAACCGTCCAATCCGGAATGACATGCAGAGCCGCCACCAACCGAGCCTCCGGATCAGGAACAACCAAATCCTCTTCACCAGGAAGCTTGATAGACGGGTTATGCAGAACATCCAAGAAGACATTAGGCGGGACCGGTTTATGTTGAGAGCCCAGCCGGCTTAAAGCGTCAGCCGCTTCGTTCTTCCGTCTATCCACGTGATCCACCTGATACCCTTTGAAGTGACCTGCAACAATATCCACCTCACGATGATATGCTGCCATGAGTGGATCCTTGGAATCCCAAGTGCCAGATACTTGTTGAGCCACCAGGTCCGAGTCACCGAAGCACTTAACTCAACTGAGATTCATCTCCTTAGCCATCCGGAGACCATGGAGTAAAGCTTCGTACTCAGCTGCATTGTTAGTACAAGGGAACATTAAGCGGAGAACGTAACAAAACTTATCACCTCGTGGGGAAGTTAACATGACTCCAGCCCCCGAGCCCTCCAATTGCCTGGACCCATCGAAATGAATAGTCCAATAGGTGTGATCCGGCTTTTCTTTAGGTGCGTGTAGCTCCGTCCAATCATTGATGAAATCTACAAGTGCTTGAGATTTGACCGCCGTCCGAGGCACATATTTCAGTCCGTGTGGCCCAAGCTCTATAGCCCACTTGGCGATCCGGCCAGTTGCCTCCCTGTTATGAATTATATCTCCCAAAGGAGCAGAGCTGACCACTGTGATGGGATGTCCCTGGAAGTATTGCTTAAGCTTCCGGCTTGCCATGAAAACTCCATACACCAGCTTCTGCCAATGCGGGTACCTTTGCTTGGACTCAATAAGCACCTCACTGATATAGTAAACCGGACACTGAACCGGATATTCCTTGCCCGCCTCCTTGCGCTCCACCACAATAGCTATCTTGTTGCCCGACGAGCATTAGCTGCCACATATAGTAGCAATGGTTCCTTGTCAATCGGAGCGGCAAGAACAGGCGGATTGGCTAGCTGCCGCTTTAAATCCTCAAATGCTTTATCAGCTGCCGAACTCCAAACGAATTGATCTGTTTTCTTCAGCATCTGATACAAAGGGATCGCCTTCTCACCAGGCGGCTGATAAACCGGCTCAACGCGGCAATCCGTCCTGCCAAGCGTTGAACGTCATTGATACACTTCGGTTTAGCCAGGGAGGTGATAGCTGTGATCTTCTCCGGATTAGCCTCAATTCCCCTGTTGGATACCAGAAAACTCAATTACTTGCTAGCCGGTACACCAAAAACACACTTGGCCGGGTTGAGCATCATCTTGTATGTCCACAGGTTATCAAAGGTTTCCTTCAAATCGTCAACCAGAGTCTCCTTCTCCCTTGACTTAACCACAATATCATCCACATAGGCATGTACATTACAACCAATCTGCTTATGAAGGCAATTCTGTACACACCGTTGATAAGTTGCCTGGGCACTCTTGAGCCCAAAAGGCATAGATACAAAGCAGAAGGCTCCAAAGGGAGTTATGAATGCCGTCTTCTCCTGGTCCTTAACTGCCATCTTGATCTGATGATAACCAGACTATGCATCCACAAAACTCAAACGCTCACAACCGCAGTAGCATCGATAATCTAATCGATGCGGGGAGGCAAAGGATCTCTTGGACAAGCCTTGTTAAGATCATGTAATCCACACATGCGCCCGGTGCCGTTTTCTTAAGGACCAGACCGGATTAGCCGACCATTCGGGATGGAAAACTTCGACAATAAAACCAGCCGCTAAGAGCCCGCCACCTCCTCTGCAATAGCTTTGTGCCTTTCTTCGTTAAACCGTGGAGAAAGCGCTTCACTGGTTTGTACTTAGGATCGACATTAAGAGTGTGCTCGTGAGTTCCCTCGGTACACTGGCATGTCGAAGGCTTCCATGCAAAAATGTCGATTCTCACGGATGAACTTCGATGAGCGCGCTTTCCTATTTAGGATCCAAGTTGGTGCGATCTTGAACTTCTTGGACGAATCGCCAGGTCTGAAGTCAACAAGCTTAGTCTCGGTGCCGATTTGAACTTTAGGGCGAGATCATGCTACGTAGTTGACTTCTTCAATGGAGTCATGTCATGGGATCAACATTATCCTTGTAGTATTTCAACTCTTCCGTGGCACAAACCGACTCTGCATAGGCCGCATCGCCTTCTTCACACTCCAAAGCAATCTTGCGACTTCCATGAACAGTTATTGTTTCCTTGTAACCTGGCATCTTGAGCTGCAAGTAAATATAACAGGGTCGTGCCATAAATTTGGCATAAGCTGTCCGCCCAAATAGGGCGTGATATGGGCTCCGGATCTTCACCACCTCAAAAATCAATGTCTCTGACCTGGAATCATGATCTTCTCCAAAGGCCACTTCCAGAGCTATCTTGCCAACAGGATATGCTGACTTACCTACCCCCTAGTCCAGGACACCGTCAGTAGCCCCCAGAACCGGTCTTCAAGTTAGGGACGCTCCTCGATTCTTCCGAACTGTTCTTCATCTTCGGTCGTCGGTCTTGAAAAATGGTTCAACAAATCTTCTCATCTTATATCTTGAGGATCGCCGAAGTGCATCCGAAGAGTTTACACGTTGGGTATCCGAGGAGCCCCTTTAAGTTTCCGGCCTTTATCAATGCCTTGTTATTTTTATGCCCTACCTCGGGTTTGAAGTTTTTCCCAGGAGGCAGTGTCCTCTTGCGTCCGAGCTCCAACACCAGACTGCATTCGAGGCATCTTTTGCAGCCGAGTACCAATGTCGGACTGCTTCCGAGCTCCAACGCCGAAATGTATCTGAGCTTCAACGCCAGACTGTGTCCAAGTTCCAGCGCCGGACTATATCCGAGCTCCAACGCTGGACTATATCCAAGATGTCATAAATCATCTTGGTTCAAAAAGGTTGAAGGAGTTTAGCCGAGCTTAATGCCGGAAAATGCCCTCTATGGAGCTAGCCGCTAGTGCCCGAGCTTTATGTCGGACTGCTTTCAAAGGTGGTGCACCACCCGACCCATGAGCTGATTTTTTGTGAATATTTTTAAGCGGTGCAGTTTATTCTCGCCGATGTTTATCCAGTAGCCCTCAAGGTGTGTATTGGTCTAAAACCCGAGATGCACCTGAAGGCAAGCATAAAAACCGCTGTTCCCAGTAGCCCCTGAGACTCAGGTCGATGCGCGAAATCAGCCTGAGGATCAATTCCTAGCTCGGCAGCATACATAGGAATAAAAATGCAGTGTAATATATTAGAGATAATAGTGATCGGCGAACGGGCCCCTGAGAGAGGATCGTGAGAAGTCACCGCAATATACTAGCTTGATGCCGGATAGGTCCATATGGTACCTATTATTATCCGAAGACATGTATGTGCATAGTTCGTTCAAGCCGAACACTAAGCACCTTGAATTCTCTGCATTGAATAAGCAATGCAGTAGCCCCCGAGACACTGGTCGGGTGGCAACACCAGATCAGGGGATCGATGTGCTTACTAATATTTGTAAATAATGAGCACGAAGCCCAGTAGCCCCTGAGCCTTAATGTGGGCACGGGTGGCCGAATTAAGGATCGATATCTAGAGTAAAATTACAGATTATGTGTAATGATTCTATGTATCCAAGTACTTTATATCATTATTTTGACTCCATTGTGACCGTTATCAGTTGAAAGTGGCCCATCGTCGGCTTCTACCCCTTGGTAGATACTACGCAGGGTGTTTCCGTACTAACAAAACAACCCTTAGCCGACGTCTCGGTGCCCGAAGGCGATTGTGTTAGCGGAAATGAGGCAATCAGATATGCGGGCTTTATAACTTTCGCTTAGTCATAGGAGCTTTAAACTGGGGAAGCTAGCTATGAGCCCCCGGTTAGTGTTCGGCGACATCCAAAGTCAAGCCGTAAACACTTCGGCCAATGTTATGATCTTCACGTCATTTAACATAGTCCTCTGATCGCTGACCAGTTTACGCCTATTGTGACGATCGGTTTCGGCTTTCTCCACCGAGGTGCTTAACCATGCGATTTGGAAGCACAATCGCGATGGTTCTCCTTTGCACACCTAGCGAACAAAGCGGAGCGTAGGAAGCAAGCACAAGAGCCGCAACCCAACTATTGATCGAAGACACAATTGAAACCGATGCAAATATAGCAATATCCGAGAATGTTTTGCGAATCCCTAAAGATGTCCGGCGTTGCCTTTGCGAGACTAATGCCGAAACACACAAATAGTTTAAAAGTGCCATAGGCTCGAAAAGCCAAAAACTTATTTAATGTTCGAACTAGATCAAGTGTTGATTGCCAATCCGAAAATTGGACTTTAAAAAAGGTGCTTACGTCAGGTGCTTTAACATGACACATCCTATCTCAAGACTTCAAGCGGGTTAGCCTATGGCTTCAACCTCCTTCTCCCGGCGGAGTGCTTCTCCGAGGCTAGTTTAGCAAACTGCACTCGAAAGCGGATTTAGAGAGAAGCAAGGCTATCCAGCTATTGACCACACACTTGCATCGAGAAAGGAGTGATAGAAAAAGACTTTGCAACGACTAATAAGAAGAACACTTATTATAAAACAGCTCACATAAATTTAAGAGCCCCCAAGTGACTTGGGTAAAAGAATGATTGTATGGACCGAAGTACTTATATCATATCTATGTTCACCCGAACTTTAAACGCGTCTTAACCGACCGTCGGCTTCTCCCTTTTCGGTCAAGGACCGAAAAGTGTTATGTACTCCACCTGTCGAGAATATCGACGGTGTTTCCGATAACCAGGCAATCAGGCCATAAGGTCATAACGGACATAAAGCGCTCGGGGAACTTATGCTATATTACTAACGAAGTGTAAGAAGCATCTCCGAAGAAAATAGTACCCCCACCGATACCTTTCTTCGGTGCTCATTGTTACTATGAGACTTGTGCAATAGATTTTTTGTACTCATGAGTTCCGTTGTGTGCTGACCATAATTGAAAACAGTAAGAGCGCTAGCTTTCGGCTTCACCCAGTCTGAGGTCCGGCTCGGGTGACCCGATCATGACAACCGCAGAGGTTCTCCCTTTACTCCCTAGCCGAACAATCGGGAACGTAGGGGTAAACACAGGAGCAAGGCAACCCAACTTGCAAATCACTTAGGTCAATATGGTGCATATTGTGGCGTAGTACACGAACAAGGAACGAAGCCGTACAAGTATAATCATATGCAAGAGGAAAAGCTCCAGCAAGGGGGCCCCCAAGTAAACGGGGTATTTGAATTTGTGCGTCACAAACAAAGTTTGGACAAGGAAATTTTTTACAAGCAACTTTTTTGCAAAAAAAAGTATAATGCTTGGTCGAACCGAACATAAATTAAAAATTTAAAACTACGAGCATGAAGGCGACTTAGCTGGTTAATGTGTTCAGTATTGATGACGCGGTCCAAGCTTGATGCGGGACAAGGTTCCATCCGCCAAGCCGGTCCCGAGGTGGCGGAGCAAAGAGCTCGGCACTCCGAAGTGGTGACATAGCACGGTCAATGCAGGCCGGCAGAGTGATGCCGAAGTCCCTGGCATGGGGTAATGAAGTGTTGACGAAGCCCCCCGTCCAGCCGAGGTGACGCCAAAGGATATAATCCGGCTGGATCATTTTGCTGTGCAAAAAAAATAGTGCAGACGGGGATAATAGTAATAATAAGAATTAAAAAAATGTTGCATAATAAATAATTTATGCAAAGTGAGTAATAAAAGAAATATGGCCTGGCGCCGAAGTCAATGTCGATGCAGGGCGTCGGTGTGATCTGATAAAAGGCGTGGCGAGCACGAATTCTGGTCGGTCCGAAGTTCGAATGCGGCGTCACGGACTATGTATCGAAACCAGGCGAACCACCATGCGATCGTCGTTAATGCGGCCACCATTTAAAAGACCTGCGTATATATGATGGACAAACCAGAGTAATAATTCCTTGGGGAAAATGAACCCAAACAAGCAAAAAATACTAGGATTAATAGCACCTGGTTTAGTTATTGCAGCAATCCGAAGAAAGGTGATTCCCAAAATTCGGACTCGATCCGCACACCCATTGCCTGACGGGTGATAAAGCGACGGCATGGCAATGCTTGGCAAAGGTTGGCTCGCCAAGGCAAAGCCCTCGGTCCAGCTAACGTGACGGAGCTGGTCGGCCAAAGGACGCCAAGTCTCTGGAGTATAGGTTGATGAAGAGATGGCGAAGCCCCTGGTCCAGCCGAGATGTCGGAGCCTCGATGTCAGCCGATGAGTCGAAGTAGGTCGGCGTGATGGACACCGGCTCGAAGAAGCAACGGTGCGGCCCTGCCGATGCAGGTCGTGACGTGGTCAATGCCGGCTTGATGAAGTGACCGTGCGGCGATGCCGGTGTGCATGCTCTGTGTAATCCATGGGGCGGCGATGTTGGTGATGATTTATCCTTTCCGATGCCGAACTCTTGTTCGGCTTGCCGAGATGATGATCCGAAGAAGTTGAGCTCGGCTCAACAAAGTGACGACGTGTTTAGCGCAGGTCGGCGGCCGTGGAGCAATATTGCCGGACTGGTTGACACCAGCATGATGTTGAAGATCATGTTCAAAAGATTTTAAAGTTAGTGGAATGTGTTCGGAAACAAAACACAATACCCCATACAAGACTTCCTTCAAAAAGGATGTCCGAAATCCCGTTCATAAAAAGGCGAACTCGGGTCGGATTCGTTTCAAGAGAAAACAGATCCGAAAAGTGATGCACTAATCGGAAGGTTCCCAGAGTTTGGACGGTCGGATCGAGCTGAAATTTTGAGGGGTGGTAGATATAGGAATTCCGCAGCCGATCAACGGTTGGATCTTCCAAAGGACGTCCGAACTAGAAGCTGGACACCACGCCCTAAACTCGTCCAGATTTAACAGGGCTCCGGTATATCACGGATTGCCAGAGATTCCTCCATCAGAATTCGACGAAATTTTCCAGGGTTGTTATAGACTCAATTCCGCACAATTTCACCGAAGCAATCGTTAAAACGACACTTAAGGAGGCGGTGGCGGTGGACATAAGTTCGCTGTCCAGAAAAACAGCACGGTAGCTTGAGGGCAATGTTGACGTTGAGCCCCCGGGCTCCCTGGATAATTCCTCCATGATCTTGGTAGAGATCGGAGCTGATGTTGATGAAGGCCCTTGTCCGAACATGACGATCGGAGGTAGGGTGCAGTATTTGGTCGAACCAAGGTGACCAGTCGAGCTGGTGACGAAGATGCCGAAGTCGCAGTTGATCTACAGGTGAGCCATCGACCTTTTGCCGAACACATAGCGGAACTCTCAATGAAAGCACCAATGTCGGTGTCAAACCGGCGGATCTCAGGTAGGGGGTCCCGAATGCGTCCTAAGGCGGATGGTAACAGGAGGCAAGGGACACAATGTTTACCTGTGTTCGGGCCATCTCTATGGAGGTAATACCCTACTTCCTGCTTGATTGATCTTGACGAATATGAGTATTACAAGAGTTGATCTACCACGAGATCGTAGAGGCTAAACCCTAGAAGCTAGCCTATGGTATGATTGTTGTTGTCTATCGACTAGCTTGGCCCTGGTTTATATAATGCACCAGAGGCCTAGGATAACAAGAGTCCTAGCCGAATCTGCTGGTGGGGGAGGAGTCCTTGTCTTGATCGCCAAGTCTTGTGGAATCTTCCTTGTATGCGGTAGCTGTCCGGACTGGCCCATGAGTATACGGCCATGGGGGTCCTCGGCCCAATCCAACTGATCGGGAGACGACGTGGTGAGTACCCCCTAGTCCAGGACACTGTCAATCGTGAGCTTCCTGTCGTCAGCGTCGACATCGCCCCAGTCCTTGCTGCGGACTGTCGGCTTCCGACGGGCCCGGCAGAACTCCTGCGGATCTGCCTCCACAATCCAGCACCATCGGCCCCGCCACTCGTCCCACCTCTCCTTCTAGGAACCTCCGAGTACGTGCCCCTGCTCTGGTTCCTCGGGATCCAAGTGATGCAACAAGAGATGGCGCCCCCTGGCTGGATGCGAGGGGTGAAATAATGGCGGAAGAGCGTCGTTCTGGGGAGCACTCCAGCGAAGCCCTCACAGAGATGGGCAAAGAATGTCATGCACGCCACAGCGTTCGGCATAAGGTCCAGAAGGTGGAAGCCGTAGGCGTGCATGATGTCGTTGAAGAAATCTGAGAAAGGGGGGTAGAGCGCGCAGGAGAAGTAGTCGACGAAGAAAGGATACCGATTTGGACCGGCCTTGGCGCAGGAGGCGGGGATGATGCGCGTGGCGGGATGCCCCAATGTCTACCTTCTCCACATGGACCTGAACTTCTCCTTGAGGGTGAGTGCATCGACCGTCGAGGTGAAGAGGGCGTACTGTGTCCGCATCTCCACCAACTCGCTCTCCGGCGCCTCCTTCCCCCGACGTCCTTGGCCGCTCCCTTGCCCTTGCTTGTCTTGGGCGCCATGGCGGATGAGAGGGGGGTGAGGGATCAAGGTCAATGGGGTGCGACGGCAGCTAGCAGAGGCAAGAGCTCCGATTTCCGCCTGGACAAGAAGAGGGGAACGACGGTTCCAAGATTGGGAAGGGCGCAGAGGGTAAATGAGCAGCTCCCCTACGGTTTCCTCTTTTTTATGAGGAAGACGCGGGCCGCCTCTTTACTATTCACCTCGAGGTAACGCAAGCGTGCTGCAACCGTCCCTCGCACGACCCCCACGTCATGCACTCAATGCGGGTCATTGGGAAGCGCAACTGGCGAAGGAGTTACCACAGTTAAAACTCTGCCACACACCAGCAAGGCCACCACCCATGAGCCTGAGAGTTCTGACACCATCGACAACGTCGAGACCAAGACTCAGGGGCGCCTGCGTGGTGGCATGCAGATCTTTTGAAGACCAAAGGCCTGCAAATCTGGATAAGAACCAGAAGACGAAGACCCCCGGCAAGATCCTGGCTTGGGAAAGATGAAGACCCTCGGCAAGGTCCTTGCCGGGGACAGACGAAGACCCCTGGCAAGAACCTTGCCGGGGACAGCCACGAGACCCCGGCAAGACCTTTGGCGGGGGGCATCTGTGGGGCCACGGCCAGGCCCGCACCCACCAACGTTCCGCTGCCCCGTGCTCCTGCCGGTGCGGCAACCAGCCCGCCAACTATGCAAGTGCCTGCGTGGCAGCATGCGGCTTCTAGGCCAACTAGTCAAGCACCTGCATGGTGACATACAGATCTTCGTGAAGACCCTGCCACCGCACCAGCTCAGCAACCAACCAGCCAGCATGGCGCTGCATGCCTCGTCAGCTTGGACGTGCGTCGAAGCATGGCGAGGCGGCGACGGACGGGACGAGCTTCGTTGCCGTCCCTGATAAAGCAAGAGGGCACGTAGGCGGCACATTAAATATGTTTGTCCTACGGTGCCAGGTGATAAACTTGTACACTGTAGACACTTTCCACCTCCTGTGTGCCACTGTGGCGACCCCTTTGACATATAAAAGGACGCCTGAGGCGTACTACGGAAGGATTTGGACTTTTTTGGACTGGGCATGAACAGCAGCTAGTTCAAGAGCTCAAGAACACCAAATATACACAGACAAGCAGGACTAGGGTTATACGCATCGTTTGCGGCCCGAACCTGGGTAAAAATGCGCTCGCGCTGATCTTTTAGACATGCTCTTTGCGCAGCTCCACGCCCCACCAACCGTAGAAGGGATTCCCCGGGATCCCATAGGTGTCATTTCCCCCGACAGTATGCATGGTGAATAAGTGTATGGGCAAGATTGAAATCTTAGGACATTGATATGCATGCACGTGAAGGAGAGCCGACTGGGCAGAACATCGTACATGTGGTCGTCATCTGGGACAACGTCCAAATAAATATACGGTGGCCGCTGTAGCATACGGTATGAAGGACCTGGTCATGGTCCTATCCAAGGTTTTCACGGTAGCTTGCATCATAATTGTCGAGCATGCATGAAGATAATACGTGAAGCAAGTCCTCAATCTTGTTGCCACTATGTGTAGCCAAATATTTGATCCATCTGCCAACATTCATGCACAGGGAGAGGAGGGTTGGTCGATCGCTGACGACACTAAGGAGAAGGCGAACATGACTACGATAGCGACCGCCGCATGCATGAGGAGTTACGACACCGGCCGCATGCGTGAGGAATTCTCAATATGATTTGGCGGTGACAGCGGTGGCCGCGTGCGTGAGTTATTCTCAAGCTGAGTACCTAACCCTATGTTTTTTTTTCTTTTGACCGTGGAGTTAACCTTTAAACTAAGGGCATAGGTGGGAAATAAATATCAACTTTAGCATCAATAGATTAATTCAGAGATCCACCGGCTGTGATAGATTAATTAACTTAATTAATGGTTGGATGTTTCTGATTTTTATGGTAATTTCTAGCATAATTAACATTTTCTGGTGAGTCCTTACAACACTTTTTATATATAAATAGATGCCTTGGTGTACATGGTTGAACTTCTGCTCTATAAATTTCGAACATTTTGAAAGCATCTTAACTTCTGGTCATACATGGTTGTACTGCCTATGTAGACATAGTTGGACTTCTGAAATGTACTGCCTATGTAGACATTAGTGGAATTATGGTGTAGTTTTTCTATCTCATTGTTCTGCCTTTTTCCTTGTCATTGTATTTTTTTCCAGTATCAGCTTGTGGAGCGGCCTGAGAGGAGGAAGACAGGAGGCAAAGCAGCCAAAGAAGGTGATGAAGGAGGAGATGAGGCGAAACGTTTTAAGAAGACGGTTCGCTGCTCACTGAAAGAGGTCAAGACGTGTGTCGGATTACGGGTTCCGGCAAACCCTTGAGGTTCGAACTCTGGGGTGCGCACGAAGATCTCTCTCTCCCTAGCTTGCTCTCGCAATGATCTCAAGGCGTAGCTCACCGAACCGAAGGAACAAGAGACACAAGATTTTATAATGGTTCGGGCCACCGTTGTGGTGTAATACCCTACTCCAGTGTGGTGCGGTGGATTGCCTCGTGGGCTAAGGATGAACTAGTACAGTGGATGAACAGCCTCCAGATACGTCTCCAACGTATCTATAATTTTTTATTGTTCCATGCTATATTATATTCTTTTTTGGATGTTTAATGGGCTTTATTATACACTTTTATATTATTTTTGGGACTAACCTATTAACCGGAGGCCTAGCCCAAATTGATATTTTTTGCCTATTTCAGTGTTTCACAGAAAAAGGATATCAAACGGAGTCCAAACGGAATGAAACCTTCGGGAATGTGATTTTCGGAACAAACGTGATCCAGAGGACTTGGAGTCTACGTAAATTAATCAACGAGGAAGGCACGAGGTAGGGGGCGCGCCCTCCACCCTCATCGGCCCCTCGTTGCTCCACCGACGTACTTCTTCCTACTATATATACCTACGTACACCCAAACTATCAGATACGGAGCCAAAAACCTATTTCCACCGCCGCAACCTTCTGTACCCGTGAGATCCCATCTTGGGGCCTTTTCCGGCGCTCACCGAGGGGCATTGATCAGGGAGGGCTTCTACATCAACACCATGGCCTCTCCGATGATGTGTGAGTAGTTTACCTCAGACCTTCGGGTCCATAGTTATTAGCTAGATGGCTTCTTCTCTCTCTTTGGATCTCAATACAAAGTCCTCCTTGATCTTCTTGGAGATCTATTCGATGTAATCTTCTTTTGCGGTGTGTTTGTTGAGATCCGATGAATTGTGGGTTTATGATCAAGATTATCTATGAACAATATTTGAATCTCCTATGAATTCTTTTATGCATGATTAGTTATCTTTGCAAGTCTCTTCGAATTATCAGTTTGGTTTGGCCTACTAGATTGATCTTTCTTGCAATGGGAGAAGTGCTTATCTTTGGGTTCAATCTTGCGGTGCTCGATCTCAGTGACAGTAGGGGAAACGACACGTATTGTATTGTTGCCATCGAGGATAAAAAGATGGGGTTTATATCATATTGCATGAGTTTATCCCTCTACATCATGTCATATTACTTAAAGCATTACTCTGTTCTTATTAACTTAATACTCTAGATGCATCTTTGGATAGCGGTCGATGTGTGGAGTAATAGTAGTAGATGCAGAATCGTTTCGGTCTACTTGTTGCGGACGTGATGCCTATATACATGATCATACCTAGATATTCTCATAACTATGCTCAATTCTATCAATTGCTCGAGAGTAATTCGTTTACCCACTGTAATACTTATGCTCTTGAGAGAAGCCACTAGTGAAACCTATGGCCCCCGGGTCTATTTTCCATCATATTAATCTTCCAACACTTAGTTATTTTTATTCCTTTTATTTTACATTGCATATTTATTTCTCTTTATCATAAAAATACCAAAAATATTATCTTATCATATCTATCAGATCTTACTCTCGTAAGTGACCATGAAGGGATTGACAACCCCTTTATCACGTTGGTTGCGAGGTTCTTATTTGTTTGTGTAGGTGTGAGGGACTCGTGCGTGATCTCCTACTGGATTGATACCTTGGTTCTCAAAAACTGAGGGAAATACTTACGCTACTTTACTGCATCACCCTTTCCTCTTCAAGGGAAAACCAACGCAGTGCTCAAGAGGTAGCAAGAAGGATTTCTGGCGCTGTTGCCGGGGAGGCCTACACCAAGTCAAGTCAAGATTTGACTCCCGACAACGAGCCATTTCTGGCGCCTTTACCGGGGAGATTCGCACCAAGTCAAGTCAAGTCAAGACATACCAAGTACCCATCACAAACTCTTATCCCTCGCATTACATTATTTTCCATTTGCCTCTCGTTTTCCTCTCCCCCACTTCACCCTTTCCGTTCTATTCGCCCTCTCTTTTCCGTTCGCCTCTTTCTCGCTTGCTTTTTGTTTGCTTGTGTGTTGGATTGCTTGCTTGTCACGATGGCTCAAGATAATAGTAAATTGTGTGACTTTACCAATACCAACAACAATGATTTTCTTAGCACTCCGATTGCTCCTCTTACCGATGCTGAATCTTGCCAAATTAATGTTGCTTTGTTGAATCTTGTCATGAAAGATCAATTCGCCGGCCTTCCTAGTGAAGATGCCTACCCATCTAAATAGCTTCGTTGATTTATGTGATATGCAAAAGAAGAAAGATCTGGACAATGATATTGTTAAATTGAAACTATTTCCTTTTTCGCTTAGAGGTCGTACTGAAGTTTGGTTTTCGACTTTGCCTAAAAATAGTATTGATTCATGGAACAAGTGCAAAGGTGCTTTTATCTCTAAGTATTTTCCTCCCGCTAAAATCATCTCTCTTAGAGACGATATCATGAAATTTAAGCAAATTGATCATGAACATGTTGCACAAGCTTGGGAGAGGATGAAATTAATCATACGTAATTGCCCTACACATGGCTTGAATCTCTGGATGATTATACAAAAAATTTATGCCGGATTGAATTTTGCTTCTAGAAATCTTTTAGATTCGGCCATGGAGGCACTTTTATGGAAATCACTTTAGGAGAAGCTACTAAACTCCTAGCTAATATTATGGTTAATTATTCTCAATGGCACACCAAAAGATCTACTAATAAAAAAGTGCATGCGATAGAAGAAGTTAATGTTTTGAGTGGAAAGATGGATGAACTTATGAAATTATTTGCTACTAAAAGTGTTTCTTCTGATCCTAATGATATGCCTTTGTCTACTTTGATTGAGAATAATAATGAATCTATGGATGTGAATTTTGTTGGTAGGAATAATTTTGGAAATAACGAGTATAGAGGAAACTTTAATCCTAGGCCGTTCCCTAGTAATTCCTCTAATAATTATGGTAATTCCTACAACAATTCTTATGGAAATTTTAATAAGATTCCCTTTGAATTTGAGACTAGTGTTAAGGAGTTTATGAATTCGCAAAAGAATTTCAATGCTTTGCTTGAAGAAAAATTGCTTAAGGTTGGTGAATTAGCTAGGAACGTTGATAGAATTTCTCTTGATGTTGATTCTTTGAAACTTAGATCTATTCCACCTAAGCATGATATCAATGAGTCTCTCAAAGCCATGAGAATTTCAATTGATGAGTGCAAAGAAAGAACCGCTAGGATGCGTATAAGAAAGATTGCTTTGTGAAAGCGTGTTCTTCTAGTTTCTATGAAAATAAAGACGAAGATCTAAAAGTTATTGATGTGTCTCCTATTAAATCTTTGTTTTGCAATATGAATCTTGATAATGATGGGACTGGAGATGAGTCACCTTTACCTAGAAGGTGTCCCAAAAATTTGGAGTTTTTAGATCTTGATGCAAGAATTGGTAAAAGTGGGATTGAAGAGATCAAACCTTTAGATATTAATGAACCCACTATTTTGGATTTCAAGGAATTTAATTATGATAATTGCTCTTTGATAGATTGTATTTCCTTGTTGCAATCCATGCTAAATTCTCCTCATGCTTATAGCCAAAATAAAGCTTTTACTAAACATATTGTTGATGCTTTAATGCAATCTTATTAATAAAAACTTGAATTGGAAGTTTCTATACCTATAAAACTTTATGATGAGTGGGAACCTACTATTAAAATTAAAATTAAAGATCATGAATGCTATGCTTTGTGTGATATGGGTGCTAGTGTTTCCACGATTCCAAAAACTTTGTGTGATTTGCTAGGTTTCCGTGATTTTGATGATTGTTCTTTAAATTTGCATCTTGCGGATTCCACCATTAAGAAACCTATGGGAAGAATTAATGATGTTCTTATTGGTGCAAATAGTAACTAAGTGCCCATAGATTTTATTTTTCTTGATATAGATTGCAATCCTTCATGTCCTATTATTCTTGGTAGACCTTTCCTTAGAACGATTGGTGCAATTATTGATATGAAGGAAGGTTAGATTCCAATTTCCCTTAAGGAAAGGCATGGAACACTTCCCTAGAAAGAAGATTAAATTACCTTATGAATCTATTATGAGAGCTACTTATGGATTGCCTACCAAAGATGGCAATACCTAGATCTATCCTTGCTTTTATGCCTAGCTAGGGGCGTTAAACGATAGCGCTTTTGGGAGGCAATCCAATTTTATTTTAGTTTTTTGCTTTTTGCTTCTGTTTAGCAATAAATATTTGATCTAGCCTCTGGTAAGATTTGTTTTTATGTTTTAATTAGTGTTTGTGCCAAGTTAAACCTATAGGATCTTCTTGGATGATAGTTATTTGATCTTGCTGAAAATTCCAGAAACTTTCTGTTCACGAAAACAATTGTTAAAAATCACCAGAACGTGATAAAATATTGATTCCAATTTCAGTAGATCAATAAACAAATTGTCTAGGTTGTCCTATTTTGGTAGATTTTTCTGAGTTCCAGAAGTTTGCGTTAGTTACAGATTACTACAGACTATTCTGTTTTTGACAGATTCTGTTTCTCGTGTGTAGTCTGCTTATTTTGATGAATCTATGGCTAATAAAAGAGTTTATAAACCATAGAGAAGTTGGAATACAGTAGGTTTAACACCTATAAAAATAAAGAATGAGTTCATTACAGTACCTTGAAGTGGTGTTTTGCTTTCTTTCGCTAACGGAGCTCACGAGATTTTCTGTTAAGTTTTGTGTTGCGGAGTTTTCAAGTTTTGGGTAAAAGATTTGATGGATTATGGAACAAGGAGTGGCAAGAGACTAAGCTTTAGGATTCCCATGGCACCCCAAGATAATCTAAGGACACCAAAAAGCCAAAGCTTGGGGATGCCCCGGAAGGCATCCCCTCTTTCGTCTTCGTCCATCGGTAACTTTACTTGGATCTATATTTTTATTCACCACATGATATGTGTTTTTCTTGGAGCGTCTTGTATGATTTGAATCTTTGCTTTTTAGTTTACCACAATTATCCTTGATGTACACACCTTTTGAGAGAGACACACATGATTCAGAAATTATTAGAATACTCTATGTGCTTCACTTATATCTTTTGAGCTATATAGTTTTTGCTCTAGTGCTTCACTTATATCTATTAGAGCATGGTGGTGGATTTGTTTTATAGAAACTATTGTTCTCGCATGCTTCACTTATATTATTTTGAGAGTCCTACAAAACAGCATGGTAATTTGCTTTAATTATGATAGGCATCCAAGATTAGTAAAAAGAATCTTATGAGTGTGTTGAATACTATGAGAAGTTTGATGCTTGATAATTGTTTTGAGATATGAAGATGGTGATATTAGAGTTATGCTAGTTGAGTAGTTGTGGATTTGAGGAATACTTGTGTTAAAGTTTGTGATTCCTGTAGCATGCACGTATGGTGAACCGTTATGTGAAGAAGTCGGAGCATGATTTATTTATTTATTGTCTTCCTTATGAGTGGCGGTCGGGGACGAGCGATGGTCTTTTCCTACCAAGCTATCCCCCTAGGAGCATGCGCATAATACTTTGCTTTGATAACTTGTAGATTTTTGCAACAAGTATATGAGTTCGTTATGGCTAATGTTGAGTCCACGGATTATACGCACTTTTATTCTTTCCACCATTGCTAGCCTCTCTAATACCGCGCACTTTTCGCCGGTATCATACACCCACCATATACCTTCCTCAAAACAGCCACCATACCTACCTATCATGGCATTTCCATAGCCATTCCGAGATATATTGCCATGCAACTTACCACTGCTCCGTTTACTATGACACACTCCATCATTGTCATATTGCTTTGCATGATCATGTAGTTGACATCGTATTTGTGGCAAAGCCACCGTTCATAATTCTTTCATACATGTCACTCTTGATTCATAGCATATCCCGGTACACCACCGGAGGCATTCACATAGAGTCATATTTTGTTCTAAGTATTGAGTTGTAATTGTTGAGTTCTAAGTAATAAAAGTGTGATGATCATCATTATTAGAGCATTGTCCCAAGTAAGGAAAGGATGATGGAGACTATGATTCCCCCACAAGTGGATATGAGACTCCGGACGAAAAAAAAGAGGCCATAAAAAAAGAGAAAATGCCCAAATAAAAAAATGAGAGAAAAAGAGAGAAGGGACAATGCTACTATCCTTTTTCCACACTTGTGCTTCAAAGTAGCACCATGATCTTCATGATAGAGAGTCTCCTATGATATCACTTTCATATACTAGTGGTAATTTTTCATTATAGAACTTGGCTTGTATATTCCAATGATGGGCTTCCTCAAAATGCCCTAGGTCTTCGTGAGCAAGCGAGTTGGATGCACACCCACTTAGTTTCTTTGTTGAGCTTTCATATACATATAGCTCTAGTGCATCCGTTGCATGGCAATCCGTACTCACACACATTGATATCTATTGATGGGCATCTCCATAGCCCGTTGATACGCCTAGTTGATGTGAGACTATCTTCTCCTTTTTGTCTTCTCCACAACCACCATTCTATTCCACATATAGTGTTATGTCCATGGCTCACGCTCATGTATTACGTGAAGATTGAAAAAGTTTGAGAACACCAAAAGTATGAAACAATTGCTTGGCTTGTCATCGGGTTGTGCATGATTTAAATACTTTGTGTGATGAAGATAGAGCATAGCCGGAATATATGATTTTGTAGGGATAACTTTCTTTGGCCATGTTATTTTGAGAAGACATAATTGCTTAGTTAGTATGCTTGAAGTATTATTATTTTTATGTCAATATGAAACAATTATCTTGAATCTGTCAGATCTGCATATTCATACCACAAATAAGAGAATTACATTGAAAATTATGCTAAGTAGCATTCCACATCAAAAATTCTGTTTTTATCATTTACCTACTCGAGGACGAGCAGGAATTAAGCTTGGGGATGCCTGATACGTCTCCAACGTATCTATATTTTTTTATTATTCCATGCTATATTATATTCTGTTTGGGATGTTTAATGGGCTTTATTATACACTTTTATATTATTTTTGGGACTAACCTATTAACCGGAGGCCCTGCCCAAATTGCTGTTTTTTTCCTATTTCAGTGTTTCACAGAAAAAGGATATCAAACGGAGTCCAAACGGAATGAAACCTTTGGGAACGTAATTTTCGAAACAAACGTGATCTAGAGGACTTGGAGTCTACGTAAAGTAATCAACGAGGAAGGCACGAGGTAGGGGGCGCGCCTACCCCCCTAGGCGTGCCCTCCACCCTCGTGGGCCTCTCGTTGCTCCACCGACGTACTTCTTCCTCCTATATATACCTACGTACCCCCAAACTATCAGATACGGAGCCAAAAAACCTATTTCCACTGCCGCAACCTTCTGTACCCGTGAGATCCCATCTAGGGGCCTTTTCTGGTGCTCCGCCGGAGGGGGCATTGATCACAGAGGGCTTCTACATCAACACCATAGCGTCTCCGATGATGTGTGAGTAGTTTACCTCAGACCTTTGGGTCCATAGTTATTAGCTAGATGTCTTCTTCTCTCTCTTTGGATCTCAATACAAAGTCCTCCTTGATCTTCTTGGAGATCTATTCGATGTAATCTTCTTTTGCGGTGTGTTTGTCGAGATCTGATGAATTGTGGGTTTATGATCAAGATTATCTATGAACAATATTTAAATGTCCTCTGAATTCTTTTATGTATGATTGGTTATCTTTGCAAGTCTCTTCGAATTATCAGTTTGGTTTGGCCTACTAGATTGATCTTTCTTGCAATGGGAGAAGTGCTTAGCTTTGGGTTCAATCTTGCGATGTCCTTTCCCAGTGACGGTAGGGGCAGCAAGGCACGTATTGTATTGTTGCCATCGAGGATAACAAGATGGGGTTTATATCATATTGAATGAGTTTATCCCTCTACATCATGGCCCCCGGGTCTATTTTCCATCATATTAATCTTCCAACACTTAATTATTTTTATTGCCTTTTATTTTACTTTGCATCTTTATTTCTCTTTATCATAAAAATACCAAAAATATTATCTTATCATATCTATCAGATCTCACTCTCGTAAGTGACCATGAAGGGATTGACAACCTCTTTATCGTCTTGGTTGCGAGGTTCTTATTTTTTTGTGTAGGTGTGAGGGACTCGTGCATGATCTCCTACTGGATTGATACCTTGGTTCTCAAAAACTGAGGGAAATACTTATGCTACTTTACTGCATCACCCTTTCCTATTCAAGGGAAAACCAACGAAGTGCTCAAGAGGTAGCACCTCCCGAGGGGACATGTTCTTGAGCTCGATGAGCTGGTGAGATGGCCTTGGTGGAGTGGATCCAATCCAAGATGAGCCGATCCTGACTACGTTGGTGGCTTCCTATTTATAGAGGCCCTGGTCCTCTTCCCAAATGTTAGGCGGGAAGGGACCCCACAACGGCCAATTTTGAAGTGAGACAACTAGTACAAGCTATCCTGACAAAGGTGGTCTTTGCCTGCCAAAGGCTCTGGTGGTGACGTTGCCGTGAGCTCCGCGGTGACCTCCGCCCTGCCGTTCTGCTGGTCTTGGTCTTGTTGCACCAATATGGAAACCTTTGCCTGATGCATCGGGACTCCTCGCTTGCGCTTGCCCCTTTAGCACCAAAGAGGAAACTGGTACTCTACGTCTGCTGGCGCCCACCTGGCCTTGGTCGTCATGGCTCACGTCATGTGAACCTTGCGAGGTGCCCTTTGCATAGATATCTCCGTTCCTGGGGAGCCAGACTAGCGAGGCCGCCCCTAAGGAGGTCTTGGTATCATCCGCCTAACGAGGCTTGGCCCCTCGCGAGGGTCTTGAGTGGTTGCTACTGAAGGTGGGCCGTACCAGGCCGTTGGTGGGGCCACGTCCTGGGACGCAGGCAGGCAAGTCTGGGTACCCCCGTTCATAGGACACAGACACTGGCCCCCGGGCCCAAGGCACGCTCGGACTTGGCTTTGAGGCGAAGCCAAAGGGCAAGTGCGGAGCGCCGCGGGCCCCAACCGCCTGCAGCCTTGATTGCCACGTGGCTATTGACGGGACGTGGGCGTCTCCGCGTCCCCATGCTGCCTAGGCAACTGTCTGACTTGACGAGTCCCTGCTGCATGCAGAAGATAAACCATTATTGCCTGCGATCGTGGAGGCCGGCGGTTGGCCTTCTTCTGGCTATAAATGAGGAGGGGGACGGAGCCCCCGTTGCTCATCTCTTCCTCCATTCCGCCTGCTTCTTCTTCATCTTTGATCCACCGTCTTGCTGCGACACCCATGGTGCCGATAAGGAGGTTCTCGGCCGCGGAGAAGGGGAAGACCCCCCGCGAGGAGCAGGGACCACTTCCCCCGAAGAAGAGGTTGGCTTGCCCCCACGATGCCATCGCGAGGCTGGAGGTGATGAGGCCTTGGTACGAGCGGCCTCCCCCCGGCTATCCGCTGCCCCTGCACGCCCAGGCACAAGGCTCCGGAGGGAGAGGCAGCAGCCAGCACCGCTCGCGCCACGGCCGCGTTGGCCATGCTGTGGTGGCCCGCACCGCTAGCCCACGAACCCACGCCGAGGGATCCTCGCGCGAATTTGTGGTGTGGACGGCAATACCCCCGCGGACGTGGATCTGATTCCCGTAGTTCTTCACTAAAGAGATGCTGCCGAGGGGGCCACTTGAGCTGTGGTTGCGGCACGCCGAGTGTGGTACCCCGGTGACGGGAGTAGAGGTCGAGGTCGTTTCCCGGAGCAAGATCTTCATGACCCGCGGATGGGGTGAGGTCACCCGCGTCTACCGCGTGGAGGGGGCCCTCGCCATCCACTTTGAGTATGACGGCGCCTTTGCGATGTCCTTCAAGGTCTTCGATGGGGAGGGCCGCCATCTGGAGTGCTACCTTGGAGGGGGTCGCCAGGACGGAGCGGCGACTGGTGTTGGGCCCGCCCTTGGCCATGCCGACAGCTCCTCCAACAGCAGTGATGGCACTTGGGAGTCCAGTGACTCTCCCGAGCTCTACGAGACCCGGAGACGAGCGACGACAGCTACATACCCCCGAGCTCTCGCCGTGCCCGGAATGCGGTAGCGGCGTCCGCCCGCCGCCGCCGTTGATCTGGATGGGGTTGGCGTCAGCCTCCCATGGCCCACCGTTGATGATGGCGTCAGCGGCGATGCCTGTAGATACGACTCCTAGAAACCTTCTTCTTTTGTTCCCTGCGAGGAATCGAGGTGAACCCCGTGGGGTGTGTAAAGGATTTGTAGTGCTTCTGCATCAAATGTTATTTATATTATGAAATTCGCGATCGCATGTCTTGCTTCAGCATTGTTCCCCCTTTTCGCCCTTGCAGCAGTTTTTTAGCGCTCTACGTTGTGGTCCTGGTCCCCAGCAGGCTTGACCATCGCTGGTATGCTGTGTCGCGATGCCGTGGTCAAAGCCAGGAGGTGAGCAGCCCAGGGTCCGGTAAGAGCTCCTGAGGCGTGATGCTCGAGAGGTCCCCCTTGGCGTGCAAGCAGCTTCCTAAAGGTGGAAAAGGAAGGCGACATTGCTGGAGCAAGGCTGCAGGAGCCGGAAATCCTAAGTCTCGTGCCGGCCTTATTTGAATGCGCGACTTATCTTATCGAGCCTGAGGCGGTTTTCGTGTGCAGCGTCCGATTCGTGCGTTAGCGGTTGCGGGACAACTGGGTTAGGCTCGTGCTGGCCTCCCTCCCTTTTTCACGCTCTCCTAGGTACTCTGCATCCTCGGGTCCCGACCCTCGAGCGAGCTTAGGCGCCGCTGGTATGCCAGGTCATGATGTCGTGGTCAACGCCAGGGGGCGAGGGCTGGAGAGTCAGTAGGAGCTCCTGAGACGCAATGCTCCAGAGCCCACCCTTTAACACGCAAGCAGATTGCATGAAGAAAGAAGGAGCCTGCGGCACCGCCCTTTGTCAGCCTCCGGAGATTCCTGCAGGTTAGCGCGAGGGAGGAATACAGATTGCAACCGCGTTTGCTGGTCTACCACTGGTCATCCCGCAAGAAGATGAAGGCATTGAGGGCCTGGTGAGGTGACGTGCGCGGGGCGTGCCGCGAGCGAGAGCTCGACCGCTCAGGTTTGTCAACGTTGTAGGAACGGGCCCGAGCACAAGCACCGTGCCGACATGTGTAACCCCCGTTGCGGGATGAGCAGGAGGCCGGTCAGCAATGCGGGTGGCCGCGAGGGGTAACAGGTAAGCAGGTGATAATCATGAAATGACTCAAGCAATGAGGCAGGTTAGCTCAAATAGATGCAAGAACGATACATGCCACTGGAACGGACCCGAGCGGCCTGGGGATGATGCAGCCCGAGAGGCGCTCCCAACAGAGTAAGCTAAAGATGCAAAATGATACACGTCGTAGGGACAGGCCCATGCGGACTGGGGATAATGCTGCCCGAAGGGCGCCCCCAACTGAATGAACTGGAAAGAGTCACCTGATACCGTAGCTGGAGTGGTGTTGGAGTAGTTGAAGATGCGTGCCGGAGAAGTCGATCCTCACGAGCCGCCAGGGTCCTGAGACTCAGGAGGCTCCTTAGGCCCAGGTAGCTCCTGAAGAACTTTCACGATCTCTGCCAGGACAGCGTGATGCCTGGCCTCCTGAGCCGCCAGAATGCTCTGCAAGTGGCACTAGAAGGTGACAGCCGCGTTTGGGAGGCCAAATGGCATGCGAACATAGCTGTGAGGTGGACCCTCGCACCGTCCAGCACGCGAAGGCCAGAAACGTCCTTGAGATGCGGCCATGTTGAGCCCTGGAATGTCGACGCAGACACGTAGCCCGCCGTCCTCGCCAGGATGGGGAGCTGCGCTGGGTGGTGGGCGACGGTCGCCACACATGGTCCTTGCCTCTTGAAGCTCCTGGATCGCCTTGGTGATGAGCTCCTGAGCACTAGGCGCTCCATGCCATGTGCCCCCTTGAGGGAAACATGCGGCGAAGCACGCCTCCACATGGTGCCCGAGCGCCTCCCTCGTGACGTTGGCTAGGTCTTAGGCCCTCCAGAAGAGAGCCCCCGAGCCCAGCCTAAGGAGGGCGCCGGGCGCGCCTTCCTATGCGAGGGAAGGAGGAGCCCCAGCTGTGGGTGCAGATCCTGAGGTGGTGCCGCTGGAAACAATGCTTTCCTGAGGCCCTTGGCGGACTAGCTGCTTCTTCTTCTTGGGGATGGCCTCAGGAGGGTACAGGGTGCCTTCGTTGTTGGGGTCTTCGGCCGTCGCAGCTTGGTAAGCGCGCTCGAGGGAGCACACCGCGTCCTTTTCTTCACAGGGGACTGTGATGATGCTGCTACTCCCTGGCATCTTGAGGACGTTGTAGCCATGGTGGGTCACTGCCATAAACTTGGCCAAGGATGGATACCCAAGGATGGCGTTATACGGCACGCGGATGTGGGCGACGTCGAAGTCGATGAGCTCGGTGCGGTAGTTTTCACACTGGCCAAAGGTGACAGGGAGGCGGACCAGCCCTATCTGGGTGGTGGAGCCGTCGGTCACTCCTGAGAAAGGCTTGGTAGGCTGTAGCTGATTGTATGGCACTTGGAGGCTGTCGAATGTCTTGAGGGACAGGACATTGGGCCTTGCGCCGCCGTCGATGAGGGTCTTGGTGACTTGAATGTTGCTGATGACGGGTGAGCAGAGCATTGGGAGGACGCCGGCGGTTGCCGCGCACTTGAGCTGGTCTGGCGAGTTGAAGGTGACGGCGCACTTGGACCACCTGAGCGAGCGCGTGGCCTTGAGCCTGGGAAGGGCCGCGTTCACCTCATGAGCAAACTGCTTGAAGATACACTGAGAGGATGGGGCTTTAGCGCCACCCAAGATACAGGCGATGGCTCCTGGAAGCCCCCAGCCCCCTCGTCTTGATGGTTGTCTTCATTCCTTCTTGGTGGGGGCGGCAACGGAGGGAGGCCGGCGTTGCCCAGGGGGCGGTCCTCACGAGGCTGGTCTTTCCAGGCGCCCTCGCGAGGCTGGACCTACCAGCGGTCCTCATGAGGCCGGTCGCGCCACTCCTGGCGGGCGCCGCGGTCATCCCAACGTCCTCCACTTCGTCCTCCTCCTCGGTCGTAGCCTCGGTTGTTGCACTCGGGGCGTCGACTGAAGTGCCCATCTCGGATGGCCCTGAGCTCCTGACAATTGCTGGTGTTGTGGCTGTGAACATTGTGGAAGGCGCAGAATGAGCGGTTGGCCTTGGATGACTTGGGGTGGTCGCGTCACAAGATCATCTCTAGCTCCGCCTCGAGCACGGCAGCACCCTTGCGCTTCACGTCCTTGATCTTGGCCTTCTTGTCCTCCTGGCCAGCAGCTCAGAGCTCGAGGAGGGAAAGGCGCCCTTCCTCAGCCCTTGCGCACTTGGTTACCATATTGAACATCTCCAGGGCCGTGCATAGTTCCTCGTGGATGGCGAGCTACTCCTTCATCTTGACGTCGCGGATGCCATCAGAGAACGTGGAGATGATGGCCTCGTCCGTCACCTTGGGGATCTTGAGGCGGACGCTATTGAAGCGCTGGATGTACTTCTGCAGAGTTTCCCTTGGCTGCTGCTTGATGCGCCGCAGGTCGCCTGCGGCCGGCGGGCGGTCGCGAGTGCCCTGGAAGTTAGCGACGAAACGCTCGCGCATCTCGCCCCAGGAGGAGATCGATCTTGCGGGCAGGTTCAGGAGCCACGAGCGCGCGCCATCCTTGAGGGCCATGGTGAACCAGTTCGCCATGACCATCTCGTCGCCTCGATGCTCAGCTCGTAGAGCTGCAGGAACTCAGCAGGGTCGGGGTGCCGTCGTAGCACGGAGGTAGGTCGGGCTTGAACTTGACGGGCCAGACGATGTTGCACAGCTAGGGAGTGAAGGCACGGCAGCCTGCTGTGGTCACGGAGCCTGTGACGGAGGCCGAGCCTGATCCTGATATCCACGCGCCGCAGCCGCGGGCGGCAGGCGGTCTTGAGGTAGTGGTGCTGGGAGCGCATGAGCGTTTTCTTGCGGCCTCGGGACTTCTTGGCAGCTTCCTTCTTCGTGCGTGGGCGCCCAATAAGGTGGGTCACGCCGCAGGACCCCACATCTTGGTGCGAGGGCGGCTTCTTGATGCACAGGTGGTCGAGGTGTTCCGTGGGCTACGTCGCCTGCAGCTGGAGGTGGGCGAGGCAGCGGGAGAGATGGTGCGGGAGAGCCCCCAGCAGCGCTGATGAGCTCGGCGATGCGGTCTAGCTAGTCGTCGTAGAGGTCGTCGGCCGGGCAGTAACACAGGAGCTCGCATGCCATGAGCAGCGCAACCTGCGCGTCTGTGGGTGCACGGCGAACATGGGACGACGACCTGGTCGGAGTCAGCGGCGGGGTGGAGGTACGTCCGTCCCACTGCACGGAGAGGTGGAGCGATGAAGCTGCTGCTCGTTCCCGGCCGGGCCGGTGGAAGCGTTGGCAGCAGGCGGGGGAGAACGGCGGGGAGGTCCGCCAACGGGCGCCGTCTGAGCGAGGCGAGTGGCAAGGGCGGCCCGGCGCTCAGCACGGGCTCGGCGAGCGTCAGCCATGGATGTGGTGGAGCAGCAGTGTGTTGATCGAAGGAGGAACTGCTTCAGCGCACCCCTACCTGGCGCGCAAAATGTCAGATTACGGGTTCCGGTAAACCCTTGAGGTTCGAACTCTGGGGTGCGCACGAAGATCTCTCTCTCCCTAGCTTTCTCTCGCAACAATCTCAAGGCCTAGCTCACCGAACCCAAGGAACAAGAGACACAAGAGTTTATACTGGTTCGGGCCACCGTTGTGGTGTAATACCCTACTCTAGTGTGGTGTGGTGGATTGCCTCGTGGGTTAAGGATGAACTAGTACAGTGGATGAACAGCCTCCTGAGGGGAGGTGTTCTTGAGCTAGATGAGCTGGTGAGATGGCGTTGGTGGAGTGGATCCAATCCAAGATGAGCCGATCCTGACTACGGTGGTGGCTAGTCCTATTTATAGAGGCCCTGGTCCTCTTCCCAAATGTTAGGCGGGAAAAAAAGGGATCCCACAATGGCCAATTTTGAAGGGATACAACTAGTACAAGCTATCCTGACAAAAGGTGGTTTTCGCCTGCCAAAGTCTCTGGTGGTGACGCTGACGTGGGCTCCGCGGTGACCTCCGCCCTGCCGTCCTGCTGGTCTTGGTCTTGTTGCACCAATATGGAAACCTTTGCCTGATGCCTCGGGACTCCTCGCATGCGCTTGCCCCTTTAGCACCAAAGAGGAAACTGGTACTCTGCGCACGCTGGCGCCCGCCTGGCCTTGGTCGTCATGGCTCACGTCACGTGAACCTCGCGAGGTGGCCTTTGCATAGATATCTCCACTCCCTGGGAGCCAGCCTAGCGAGGCCACCCCTGAGGAGGTCTTCGGTGGTTGATATTGAAGGTGGGCCATACCAGGCCGTTGGTGGGGCCACGCCCTGGGCCACAGGCAGGCAAGTCTGGGTACGCCCTTTCCCAGGACAATGACAGCGTGCGCGAAATTGCTTCAGCTTAGGCACAAGGCGAGGGTTATCAAGACTGGTTTTGGTTGTGTGTTTGTCTTGAAGGTTGATTCCAGTATTTCTCGTCCTTTGATGGGCCACATCTACACGAGGATTGACCCTTAACTATGATTCTGGACATGGGTGAGCCGAACAAGGTTCTGCGTATTACAAGTGATGATGTTCACCATCTTTTTGGATTCGCTCAAGGTGATCGTACCCCTCCTAGGCCCTCGGAGGATGGGTTTGATATGCTGTTATGAGGCTGAAGGCCAAACTTGGCTACTCTAGTTGTGATGACATCAAGACAAAGGATCTGCGGAATATCCTTCGTGAACTTATGAAGGATGAGACGAAGGACAATCTGGCTCTACAGGTGTTTTACCTGATTCTTTTCATGAAGGTTGTTATTCCCGGTACGTCTACACGAGTGTCCAGGGAGGCAGCAATGGCTGAGAATCTTGTCTTTGAAGTTATGACGAATATGGACTATTGCCGGTTGGTTGTTGATGATATTTGAAGGGCTGTTATTAGGTATCAGCAAGGGACTAGCAGAGGAAAAACTGTCACAGGATGTGCCATCGCGCCGCTTCTTATGTATCTTTACTTCCTTATCATTGGCAAGACGCCTAATCCTGACTTGAGGACCCTCGCATCAATTTCATGGATCAGGTCAAGCATCTTGAGCTTGCTGCGGCTGACTTGGTTAAGAAGGGTGATGATGACCCAACCAACTGGGTGTTCGGGAAATTGTCTGTGAGTGTTTCTATACATCATTCTTTCCTGTGTAGCTTAACTTGAACTTCTAATAATGCCTTCTATATTTTTGTTTCCATGTTCCTTCATTTGTTTTCTGACGCGTTGACTTTTGTTTTGTATGCAGTGGAAGACAAAGAATGAGGTTGTGTTCTTTAGGCGTATCGAACATCCTGTTCTTACTATGCCTCGTGCCACCGGCCTAGGGAGTGGTACTTCCCCAAGATTTGAGTTCTCCCAGTATGTCAATACTGGTGCCCCCTGTAGATCCAGTAAGTTCTTCTGCCCGTGTGAGTGCTGCAGGTGGCGTATCTTCCGAGGGTTTGTTTCGATGGTCTTCTAGAAAATGTTTGTGGAGAGTTGGCCCGTGTTCCGACAACTGTTGAGCGTCTTAGTCGCGTTGATGGGATTCTTCCTCCCGGCCACGGTTTTGATGCTGAGTCTTCGAAGGAGGTTTTGTCAATTGAAGCTAGACTTCTTGATGAGCTTCATCAGGGCACTTCCCACCTCCGGACTAGCTTTGGCCTGCTCAAGGAAATGCAGTATGCTCGTTGCAAGCCTTTGAAGATGAGGCTAGTGTTGTTGTCAGACAGATTCAGAGGCAAGATTTTGTTCGTTTGGGCGTGAAGGAGGCCATGTGGAGCACACCTAAGAGGTTTTTTATGTTGGCTTTTGATAGTTCTTTGCATTAATGTTCATTGTTAGCTTTCAGTTATTACTGTTTTTAGCCATAGGTGACCCTTATTGATTTCATGTGTTCTAAACTTCTTCTTTTTAGTACTAGTGTTTCCTAGGTGACCTTCTTTGTTTACAGTACCTAAACTTCAAAGGCTATAGCATTTGAACTTCTCAGCTTTCCATAACTGGCCCTTTTTGTTCCCTTTTGTATTATAGTAGTTTGATATCCGACCTTCTATGTTTACTGTATTTGGACTTCCACTATGTGTCAGTGGTCATAGTTAACCTTCTTTAATTATGTAATCTGAACTTCTGCTGATTAGACATTTGTGTTCTATATAATTTTTTTTGTAGGCTGTTGATGATGGTGCTAGGGTTGAGGAGGATGTTTTACCTGAAAGTGCAACTACCCCTGTGCATGAACCAGCTCCCGCAAGTGATATATTAGTTGATGAGGTTCATGCCAGTGATTATAAAGTACCATTTTTCTTGTCCATTTGTTTCATTTTTTATTTTACTTGTTGTCCATTTTATCACTATGTGCCCATTTGTAATGACTTCCTGTTCTTGCTGCGGAATGATGATGCTAGTGTTCCTTCAGAGAAGGTTGCAAACAAGGCCGTGTCAAGCACCGGTTGCTCTGATGGGATGGACCTAAGAGAACCTCGATGCCTATGGGCGCTTAGGGTTTCGATCTTTGGCGAGGCAAGACAATTTGGATATATCACTTTGGAGAAAGATCCCATCGAGATTGTTGTTAGGATCGGGAGTCAGCCGCGAACTGGAGAAGTCTCCTGCAATGTAACCAACACTTTTGTTGTTTTAGATTCTCCACTGCTCCAAATGCTGTCAAGGCCCTTGCCGACAACACAACAATGTCTACAAGAGATGACGATGAAGACACTAAAAGCGATAACTTGGGAGAGGAGATTGATCATTCGATCCCAAGAATCGTTTCTAGGCAAGAATCCATAAAAAGAGGAGCATGCTTCTCTCTTATTTCCCCATCCCCATGCCTTTTGTTGTTGCTTTTAGTCCATGATGTCCCTGTGTACTCTCTGTGTGGTGCAAGTTGAACTTCTGGTTTGTGCTTTGTCGTGTGGTTTGTAAATAAAGTGAAGTGAACCTATTTTTATGTGGGGAAAGGTTTGTAATGCATGGGCTGTGATGTTTATAATCCTATGGTTTTATATTTTGTGGTGTAGCAGCTGAGATGTGCTTGTGTTTGTTTGTTGCTCCCGTCGTGATCTATGTCATTGTATGTTGGTCTTAATTTCTATTTCTTTTGCTGAGCAGATAGTCAACTTGCTGTCGTCCGAAGGAAGGTTGATGACTTTTATTTCAGTGTAACTAGGCTTAAGAATGATCGTTCTAAGTGGTGAGTGCAGCTGGTCAGAATTTATATCCATCTACCTTTATGAACTGCTTGTGGTTTTATACATGAACTTCTTTACTCTATGTGCCTGAACCTCTTTTACTTCTCTGGTGCTGAACATCTAGCTTTTTGTATTCCCTGTTGTGATGTAGCTGAACTTCTGTGCTTTTTTATGTAATGAACTTCTTGAGTTCGTGATGCTGAAATTATTTTATTTTCTATTGCTTGTTTTAGATCGAAGATTATGTTCCAAAACAATAAGTGTGAAGTTACCATTGAATATGTTGCAATATCTTTTTCTCCTCGCGGAATGCTTCGAACTAATGTAGCTGAGGTTGCACTGCATTGTCTACGTGCCAAATATCAGGGATCAGATAAACTCATCCTGCCATATTGGGTTTATGTAAGTCAACCCTATAGTAATTTATTTTCTATTTTGTTCTTTACCATATTAGTTAAAACTTGTTTGTCGCATTGTATTTTCATATGTTGCTATTGTCTGCATTATTTTAGGACAAGATTTTTAGAGGTCAGTTTGATTCCCGTGTGAGGAAGTACTTCTTGGCGACTGGTCCAGATAGCATGTATGCGCATGATTCTGTAAGAAATATCTTGTTCTTTGTCTCTGTATTAGTTTCCACTATGATCCACTATGTTTACATTGTTTTATTTTTCTTTGTATCGTTGATATTAATTTTCAGTTTTTTGATGATTTGTGTGTTTATCTTTCTGCAGGTTGTTTTCCCCACTTTTGACCCACCTGAAATTCCTGCTCACTTGGGTGGTGTTGGTCATTGGCTTTCGATATTTCTTGACCTGAAGAATTCAAGGTTCCAGCTTCTCGACTCCTACTATGGACCAGATGATGATTTTGCGGTACGCCTGTTTCGGTGGATGACTGATAACATCAAGAAGCTTTGGAACAATGCCATCAATGACAGGGAGACACCCTTCAATCCTCTTTCTATTGACCATTTCCCTTTGGATTGGATTGATGTCCCCCAGCAGACTAACAAGTATGAGTTCCACTTTTCTCTCTATCACTTCTGTTTAATTGTAGTTGTACTTAAGCTGCAACGTCTTTTATTCTTTGGCTTTCTTTTTGTTTTAACACTGTTCTTCTTTTGTTTGATTATAGTATTGACTGCGGATTCTTCATGCTTACGAATGTTAATTCGTTTCATGAAGGTGTTCTTTCAAACTTTTCCCATGAAAATATCACGGATATCAGGAAGACATGGTTGTACCCAATTGCATCTTCTAACTTGTTTGACACAGACTTCCATGGTCTATTTGGCTACTATACATGTAAGTGTTGAAACTTGGACTGCATTTTGTTTGTTTCAATATTATTTTCCTTTTCATTGCTTACTCGGACAATAGCATTTCTCCTACTTGAACTTCATAGAAGATACATTTTTATGCTTTTTTTAGTTGTAGTTGAATGTTTTCCATTTCATCGGTTTTTATTTTGAACTATGCCTTGGGTTGTGCTTGAACTTCATTAGTTTTTAAATTCAACACTTTTTTAGGTCAGTTTTAGTAGTAACCTTGTCATCAATATTAGTTGGACTGTACATTGTGTTGTATCTGAACATTAGTTATATTTAATGGTCTTTTTTTCTTTTCTTTTCTTGACAGTGGAGCCGTTGGACTTGACCGATTACCACTATTCATTCCTCGGGTCACAGGAATACCAGCCTAGGGAGGAATCGATGAGTACCACTCCGAGAGAAGATGATAGCTCTCGAACCCTTATTCCTTCCAAGTTGGGGAAGTAGGCTATCGGTATCTGTGCTGCTTGAAACACCCCTTGCTCCAGGAAGGTTGGTGCAGTCGAAGCAGAAGTGATTTCTTCGGATGATGATTTTGAGAAGATTGCTTACTCGAAGAATGGTAAATCTGCTGCTGGTACTGTTGTTGGGAGAGTTGGGAAGAATGATTTCATCACCAGGAGGAAACTGGTAGTTGAGTCTGGGAACATAACTTCCTCGAAGAGAGCGTCAAGATTGCCTTCGAAGTGGCGTTCTACTATCGCTCCCCTAAATAAGTATAGTTACCCTCATCTACCCGAGTCCTAGAGGTTGAGATAGTATGTGCTTAGTGAAGATGGTCTTAAGAAGTATTATGAGTGATTATTTTTCTTCTTATTTTTTGTTGCTGCCAGACATGCTACTTGTTGTGAACTTCTGATGTTATAGTATATGAACTTCTATTCATTCTCCTTTGCCTTGGAGTTGCGCTTCTAATATTTTCCCCATCCTTTTAAGTCTGCAGCACAAGCTACTGCATGTTTACCATCCCTGGGAATGTGATTGACCTCACAGGACGTGTCCTTTATACTCTTTTCGGTGCAGGGCAGCAAATGGAAGGAGACATAATGGATTATCTCATAAACTTTTGGAAGGATAAGCGGAGACCTCACTACAAAAAAAGGACACATCCGTGACATTTTGGGCTGAACGAAAAAAATTTGTCATACTTATGACACTTCTATGACGATAATTGTGACAAAACCCGATATCATCATAGATGTGGTGGGGTCCTATTTCTATGACAAAAAATCATGATAGAAAATGGGCTTTTCGTCCTGGGCGGGTCGGAGACACAGCTGCATGACATTCTGTGGGTCGTCCATGATGGAGAAAACCATGGTAGAAGCAAGGGCGAGGAAAATATCAAGGGAGTTCCCGGTTACAGTGGGTGGTCGGGGCCGAAGCGCGCTGCTTTCTCTCGTGACGACGCACGCGTGTGTAGGCATTGCGCCTAATCGAACCCGAAAGAAGGCGTTGGGCTCTAACTGAGCCCGAGCGATTGCACTCCAGACTACGCATTACACTGAACCCGAGCGATTGATTGATCCCTTGTTGTTAACTGAACCCGAGTGATTCCTTCACTACTGCTGCTAACTGAAGTCGATTGATGCTTCCTCTGGATGAACAGTGAGCATTGTTGGGGGGTTTGGATGAACAGTTCCTGGTGGGGGTTCGATGAATAGGAACCCGTGGTAGTAGAGGTCGTTGCCGCTAGATGAACAGTACCCCCATCGATCGAGCCGGTGGATGAAGAGGACCCCGTGGAGGGCTGGATGAACAGGACCCCATGGAGGGCTGGTTGAACAGTAGCCGGTGGAGAGCTAGTTGAACAGTAGCCGGTGGAGGGCTGGATGAACAGTAGCCCGTGGAGGGGTGGTTGAACAGGACCCCCATGGAGAGGGCTGGTTGAACAGTAGCCGGTGGAGGAGCGCGGTGGAGGCTGGATGAACACGAGCCCGTGGATGAGCAGTCGCAGCTGGAGGCTGGAGGAGGTCGACGGTGGATGAATAGTACCCCGTGGAGGCTGGAGGAGGTCGACGGTGGAGATGAATAGTATCCCGTGGAGTCCCGTTTTGCGGTACGCCACACCCCTCCCAATGAACATGACCCCCGTTTTGACCGTAGCGCTCCAACACAAGTCCGTTTCCTCCGTTTAGCGGTACGCCACACCCCTCCTGATCAACAGGACCCCGTTTCGATCGTAGGGAGGTTCGCTTCTTCGCTTTGGCACGCTGCACCCTCCCGATGAACAAGATCCCATTTCCACCGTGGCGGTCGAACTCAAGGTCGTTTCCTCCGCTTCATGCAGACGCTGCACCATGTTTCCATCGCGTGTTCCGTCCAAGCCGGTTGGCTCCCGATTACAGCACGCGTTCTGTTGCCTCCCGATGAACACGACGCATTCCGTTGCCTCCCCATGAACACGACGACAACGCAGTTTCTCCGTTTTGACCCAGCCATAGCCATGTACACGAGCCCTGGCCGTACGTATGCGCGAATAAGCGTCCGAGACCCCGCCCATATGTACATACGTGGCCGTATTTACTTTCTTGCACCCTGGCCGCTGTACGTATGAAAGTGCAACTATCCCTAGGTGGTTTTGGTAATTCCTAACAACATATAGCTCATTGAGCTAATGCTATTTCAAGACTAATATTTTAGGAAAGCTCAATGATTGGCATGGCATGGATGAGAAAAGTGGACCCCTCAAAATGCTATGGACAATAGGATTGGCTCAAGCTTCAAGCTCAAGACTCTACATTTTCTATTTTAGTGATCCAAGATCACATTGAGTCTATAGGAAAAGCCTATACTATCAAGGAGGGATGAGGTGTTGCTTAATGAGGCTCTTGCTCAAAATGCTTAGTGATATGCTCTAAAGCCCTCAACTACTTTCTCACATCCACATATGACCTAAACCAAAAGTCAAACTCAGCCCCACCGATTCTTTCTATCCGGCGCCACCGAGTTCAGATGTCATAGCCACTGCCACAAACCCTAGGCAAATCGGTCTCGTCGATAGGGATCTCGGTCTCACCGAGATGGGATTGTAATCTCTCTGTTTCCCTTCATAACGTTTTGGTCCCACCGAGATGAGCGATCGGTCCCACCGAGATTGCAATGTAAACTCTCTGTTTCCCTTTTGTAACATTTCGGTCTCATCGAAATGAGCGAATCGGTCCCACCGAGTTTACCTGACCAACTCTCTGGTTAGCTTATTACCAAAATCGGTCTCACCGAGTTTGTGTAATCGGTCTCACCAAGATTACATTATGCCCTAACCCTAACCATATCGGTCCTACCGAGTTGCATGTCGGTCCCACCGAAAACCCTAACGGTCACTAGATTTGCTGAATCGGTCCGACCGAGTTTATCAATTCGGTCCCACCGAGTTTGGCAAGTTGTGTGTAATGGTTAGATTTTATGTGGAGGCTATAAATACCCCTCCACCTCCTCTTCATTCATGGAGAGAGCCATCAGAACGAACCTACACTTCCAACCTACATTTTTTGAGAGAGAACCACCTACACTTGTGTTGAGGCCAAGATATTCCATTCCTACCATATGAATCTTGATCTCTAGCCTTCCCCAAGTTGCTTTCCACTCAAATCTTCTTTCCACCAAATCCAAATCCTGTGAGAGAGAGTTGAGTGTTGGGGAGACTATCATTTGAAGCACAAGAGCAAGGAGTTCATCATCAACACACCATTTGTTACTTCTTGGAGAGTGGTGTCTCCTAGATTGGCTAGGTGTCACTTGGGAGCCTCCGACGAGATTGTGGAGTTGAACCAAGGAGTTTGTAAGGGCAAGGAGATCGCCACGCCGTGAAGATCTACCGCTAGTGAGGCAAGTCCTTCGTGGGCGACGACCATGGTGGGATAGACAAGGTTGCTTCTTCGTGGACCCTTCATGGGTGGAGCCCTCCGTGGACTCGCGCAACTGTTACCCTTCGTGGGTTGAAGTCTCCATCAATGTGGATGTACGATAGCACCACCTATCGGAACCACGACAAAAACATCTGTGTCTCCAATTGCGTTTGAATCCTCCAAACCCTTCCCTTTACATTCTTGCAAGTTTCATGCTTTAATTTCCGCTGCTCATATACTCTTTGCATGCTTGCTTGAATTATGTTAAGATTGCTTGGCTTGTTCTAAGTTGCTAAAATCTGCCAAGAACTAAAATTGGGAAAAGGCTAGATTTTTTTGGGTCAAGTAGTCTAATCACCCCCCCCCCTCTAGACATACTTTCGATCCTACAACGTACGTGGACATGCTACGTGCGCGCCTCTACTACCACATGTGCGCGCCTCTACTACCACACGTGCCCTTCCTTACACGGCCAAGGTTCATCGCTGCAGCCCGCAATGGACCAATCGACCAAGATGTACGCATATCGTCAGCGACTGTGATGACAACGCTATGTACGCTTCGACCGGGTGGGTCCCGACTGTCAGGCACTTCCTTGCGTGCCTAGATGTAGCTGGTGGGTCCTAGCAGTCAGGGGGAGAAAACATTATTTTTCAGGGTAAAAAGGATGCAGTTGCATGCATGCGTCCATGGGCGTGGTGTGTCCCCACTATCAGCCTCTCACGTACAGTCATCTTCCGATGACTCTCGGTTGTTGACCATGTTGACCACACCGTGCCGAGCGCACCAAGGCCGGTGGAAGACGGCGAAGCCCCAGACTGGAACGACCCGAAGATGGGGAAGACGCAGGAGTGGAGTCGCAGATGGAGAGGGGTGGGAAACTTGATCGGTTGCGCTTGGCAAAGATCGCTGGTGTCGCCACGGAGATGTGCAAGAACAGAGGTTGAAGAAGGAGCACGGTTGTTGGATTAACATCCAACGGTCCAGCTGCTATAATCATTTGTTGATTAAGTTGACAAAGCCCTGCGTACACGTCCGCTTAGTAGGCCCACAAGTCTGCCACCAAATCTGACGGGTCCCAGCTGTCAACGAGAGGAATTATTTTTTCGCATAACAAGGAGGCACTTCATTCCGTGCGAAGATACATCCGGTGGGTCCCAACTGTCAGGGGGAGGAAACATTTTTATAGCTTAATAAGGAGGAACTTTTCTTGCGTGCGACCATGGACCTCATGGGTTCCAGCCGTCAGGCTCTCCATGTACAGTCCTCTTCCGATGACTCTCGTTTGTTGACCATGCCGCACCGAGCGCAGCGAGGCGATGGACGACGGCGAGGCCCCGGACAGGAACGACCCGGAGATGGGAAGACGCGGTAGTGGAGTCGCAGATTGAGACGAGGAGAAGGGTTATAACTGGTTCTGGTGCGGCGTGGGGCTGCAGTCGGTGGAGAATAACAGAAGGTGTGGAGGGATAGCCTGGCCGGCGGTGGGGTAGCGCTTCGCAGCGATGCGTGCTAAGCAGAGCCGCTAGCCGTTGGAGGCCGGACCAGGCGGTCCCGGTGATGCTGGAGGAAGAAGACGAGAGATTGAAGGTGCATGCCGGCCGTTGGATATAGATCCAATGGTTGTGGATGTCATAATCATTTGTTGACCAAGTTGACAACGCCTTGCGTAGGCTTCGACCTATTGGCCCACATGTCAGCCTGCAAAATTGTGGCATATATTTGACCCATGTTGTGTCCATTTGCTGGTCTGGGTGAACAAATTATTTCACGTCAATGCGGCCCATTTATATTTTCTAAAAAATCCCAGCCCATTTGCACTTTCTTGAAATACACGAATTAGCCTGGCTCGTTCTATATATAATGTTAGGTTAGAAGGAGCAATTAATATCAAAAAATAAACCGGAGCGACACATTTTCTATATATAAAATTAACAAATTAGCGAGTTATTACTCAAAATAAAAATGAGTGTGTTATTATTACATTGGTCCAAAGATTTAACCCATGAGTTGGGCATTTCCTTAGCATCATTTTCATCCTTCCCCACAATTGTGCAACATGCTCATGTTCAGCTGCTTGAAATTCATGATCTGGATTCCAAGGGAAACAGTTTCGCGGGCGGAAAATACTTAGTGATAAAAACATCTTTGCACTTATTCCAAGAATCGATACTATTACGAGGCAAAGAAGAAAACCAAATTTTTGCATGATCTCGCAAAGAAAACGAAAATAATTTCATATTCACGACATCATTGTCCACATCATTTTTTTCCATATCACATAATCCCACGAATGTGTTAAGATGGGATGCGGCATCCTCATTAGGAGTATCGGAAAATTGATCTTTCATAACAAGATTCAGCAAAGCAGTATTAATATCACAAGACTCCGCACTAGTGGCGGGAGCAATCGGAGTGTCGATAAAATCATTGTTGTTGATATTTGAGAAATCACACAACTTGTGTTCTCTTGAGTCATTGTGACTACACAACAAGATTGCACTAAAAAATAGATCCAGCAAGAAAATGGCAAACGAAAAGGAGGGCGAATAAAACGACAAATTTTTGTGAAGTGGGGGAGAGGAAAACGAGAGGCAAATAGCAAATAATGTAAGTTGCAAGGAGATGAGATTTGTGATTAGGAACCTAGTAGACGTTGATGATGTTGCCCCAGCAACGGCGCAGGAAATTCCTTTTGATGTATGCTAGAACTACGTCGGTATTTCCCCAAAGAGGAAGGGATGATGCAGCACAACAACAGTAGATATTTCCCTCAGTGATGAGACCAAGGTTAACGAACCAGTAGGAGAACCATGCAACACTACGAGAATGACACCTGCACACAAATAACAAATACTCGCAACCCAACATATTAAAGGGGTTGTCAATCCCTTTCAAGTAACGGTGCCAGAAATTGGCAAACGGACGTGAGAAAGTTGTAATAATTTGATTAATAGATCTCGCGGGAACACGAGATAAAATAAATTGCAGCAAGATATATTTTGTATTTTTGGTTTAATAGATCTGAAAATAAAAGCAAAGGAAAAGAGATCGCAAATGCAAATATATAAAAGAGACCCGGGGGCCGTAGATTTCACTAGTGGCTTCTCTCGAGAAAAATAGCAAACAGTGGGTAAACGAATTACTGTTGGGCAATTGATAAAACTTCAAATAATCATGACGATATCCAGGCAATGATCATTATATAGGCATCACGTCCAAGATTAGTAGACCGACTCCTGCGTGCATCTACTACTGTTACTCCACATATCCGCTATCCAGCATGCATCTAGTGTATTAAGTTCATGAGAAAACGGAGTAATGCAATAAGAACGATGACATGATGTAGACAAGATCTATTTATGTAGAAATAGACCCCATCTTATTATCCTTAATAGCAACGATACATACGTGTCAGTTCCCCTTCTTTCACTGGGATCAAGCACCGTAAGATCCAACCCAACACAAAGCACCTCTTACCATTGCAAGATAAGTAGATCAAGTTGGCCAAACAAAACCCAAATATCGGAGAAGAAATACGAGGCTATGAGCAATCATGCATATAAGAGATCAAAGAAGACTCAAATAACTTTCATGGATAAAAAGATAGATATGATCATAAACTCAAAGTTCACCGGATCCCAACAAACACACCGCAAAAAGAATTACATCATATGGATCTCCAAGAGACCATTTATTGAGAATCAAAAGAAAGGGAGGAAGCCATCTAGCTACTAACCACGGAACCGTAGGTCTACAAAGACCTATTCACGCATGATCGGAGAGGCACCAATGGACATGATGAACCCCTCTATGATGGTGTCTAGATTGGATCTGGTGGTTCTGGAACTTGCGGCGGCTGGAATTGATTTTCATCGAATCCCCTATGGTTTCTGGAATATTGGGGTATTTATAAAGTAAAGAGGCGGTTCGGGGAGGCAACCGAGGTGGGCACAACCTACCAGGGCGCGCCTGGGCCTCCAGGCGTGCCCTGGTGGGTTGTGCTCCCCTCGAAGCACCGCCAGGTGCTTCTTCAGCCCACTAGACGTCTTCTTCTCCAAAAAAAAGTCCACAAAAAGTTTCGCTGCATTTGGACTCCATTTGGTATTGATTTCCTGTGATGTAAAAAACATTCAAAAAAGCAACTTGCACTTGGCACTATGTCAATAGATTAGTACCAAAAATTGATATAAAATGATTATAAAACATACAAGAAAGATAACATAACAGCATGGAACAATAAAAAATTATAGATACGTTGGAGACGTATCATCCCCCGACTTACCCCAGTGTAGTCTTTAGCTTACACAACTTTATTTTGTCACACACATCTCCAAACTAAACTAAACCGACCACACTTCCCGAGCACCCCTTTCCCCCAACTAAACCAACCACACCTCGCCCAAAACCCACACCCACACCCCCACCCCCTCTACCCAACCTTCTCGGATTAGGCCGCTATGTTGCTCTGTGCTAATAGGGTCATCACTGCAGGGGGAGATCTCCGACGAGACAACACTCCATGTATCTGCCTTCCATCTCAAAGCAGGGGCATTACCTTTTTGTTATTTGTTAAAGACCTAAGACTTACGAACTCTGTGAGGTTGATATCATGCTTGGTAGATTATGGCCTAGGACCGAGTTTCGAACGGTGGACCCATGACCGAAGAGCAAGATTCGTTTGCTCTGTCTCATATGGTACCCAACATGGTCTGTATTCCTTATGACCCATGTAACTGTTGGGGGTCAACGGTAGCTATAGTCTGTCAATAATATCCTTCTTATGTATTATTCTTTGCAGGAAGCCACGCAAGTTACGCTAAATTACCTTGAGAACCAGGTCAAAGTGGCCTGGGTAGACAATAAATAGCTCATCGAGGATCTTAGTGCAGCTGTGTGCTTTCTACTTGCAGGACATTGCTAAACACATGCATGCAATAGAAGAGATGGGTCGGTCCATGGTGTTGACTCTTCGAGCGGTAATGATGCTAGGTGAGGAGAATCAGAGGCTAAGGAATGATCGATGTGTATTTCAGGCTAAGATGGACTCCATGGAGGAGGATATCAAAGAGATTACGAATGATGTTATCAAGATGAGAGAAGCATGTGGTGTAACATTGCTTCCATGAAAGCAATGAGTCACAAAGTTGTAATAACTAATAACTGGGTCATTACCTTTCGTACTCTCCGGTGATGTTTATGTTACTAGTTTGTGCAATGATGCTTCATCCTTACCGCTATATGTCACCTCTTCATTACATAGTTTGTTGGTCTTATAGCCGGATCAAATGTTGTTTCTGTGAACAAGTTTGTGGCTTCAAGGAATGTACTGATGCTCTCATGGTCCCGAATATGATGGTCATGTATGCCTCGTAATAAACCCTAAATCGTCTTATTGTTAGTGCATTTGTCGACTTGAGAGACTGGCGTGTATGCGTTTCTCTAGCAACTTATAGGTTTGTTTGCAGCGACAATACACTTGCGTGTACGCACTTTAAAAAAATATCGGCATGGTTCAAACGGCAATGCACCTGGCGTGTCTATATTCATTATCAGCCCGTCCGTCATCGTTGGGAAGATAATGCACCTAGCGTGTCTACATTCATTATCAGCTCGTCCGACAACATTGCAACGACAATGCACATGGTGTGTCTACATTCATTATCAGCCCGTCCGCCTCAAGCAAAAATGCACCGCATGTCTACAATCATTATCAGCCCATCGGGTCTCGTTGCAAAGAGAATGCACCTGGCATGTCTACATTCATTATCAGCCCATCGCCTCGATGCAACGACAATGCACTTGGGGTGTGAGCGTTGCAATAAAATATCTAACGCGACGCCTGGTCTGATGGATATCCAGTATTACTCTCACCATCTCCCCCTGCTTCCCCCCACACACACCCCACCCCAGCTTCCCCCCACACCACCACCAACTCCAATCCAAAACAAGCTAGTGGACTTGCAAGCTCAACATGCCGCCGCCTATGCACGGGAAAATCCCCGAGGGTTCAAGCTCGGATGTGCGTGCTTGTAAATTGCGTTTGTATTTCTGGACGACCCCTACTTGGTCTACAAAGCCTCATCTTTATTGTCAGCACATTCATCAAGTTAACATCCATTGACAGACAAGCCTTAATCTTGTAATCGTTTGACTTCTGTATTTTGAAGGGTGTGCTTTTAGCTAGGATGGATTCCATGGAGAATCTTTTCAATGCAGTGTTGGAAGACAACAAGAAGCTTGAGAATCAAGTGGTGGAACTGTGAGCATTTTGCTTGTGGGACGTAACCAAGCGGACGGAGTAGATAGAAAATCTCCAGCAGATGTTGGAGAAATATAATGAACTCATCACAAAGCTAATGGAGGACAGAGTGATGCGGAGCATCCTATGGACATCACCATGTCAAGAGTCCGTTTGGCAAGTGACACGTGCGACATCTACTTCACATACATAAAGGTCAATCATCTCCTTTACACGTGTTCACTTGACCAATTCGAGGATGGTATACTACTTGTCACTTCTCCCATGTGCATGCATAGGTATTGTCGGAACTTCATGGATGTCGAGAAGGAGTGCGAGAGCAAGTGTACGTCTACACCATCCGCAAGGGAGGCATGGAAGAGAAGACGGAATAAAGGAGAAGAAGAAGATAGAGCGGCTGCTAGAGCCAGGCCGGACGTCTGGACCGCCGTCCGGATCATCCGGGCCCTCTCTCGGATCGTCCGGATAACTCACAACCGAAGACACCCAAAGGCCTCATGTGAAGCCAGATCATCCGGGCCCCCTCCCGCATCATCCGGACGATGGCTGGATCATCCGGGCCACCATCCAGATCATCCGGGCCTTGCCTGCGTGCAACATTTCGGGCCGAGGCCCATGTACCCATTCCGCCCCCTCACTTACCCCTTCGTGGCCTAGACTATAAATAGACCTCCTCCTCCCCATTTTCAGGGTCATCAAATATGATATCTCATTTGTATGTGAGCTTTGCTCCTACCTTCTCCTCTTGATAGTGAGAGACCACTGCATTGGAGTTCATGACCTCTTCGGAGAAGATGCCCCAAGCGGATTCAAGACCCCTCACGGGATGAATGCCTCAAGACCTCCTCACGAAGATGAACTTTACCTTGTATCTTTTCCTTTGTTGTTCATGTACCTTGTGGATCTTGTGTGTTTGATTCTGTAGTGGATGTGTGATTGGACTTGTTCTTGAGTGATTCCCTTTGTGATTTCTCTCCGTTCTTCCCCGTGTTCATCGTGTTCTTCGAGGGAATCCATTCCAATCGTGAAAGATCGGCCTACACCGGATTAGCCCCGTATTATTTGGTATTATGAGCCATGTTTATCACGAATTTGGAGTCCTCCCCACCGTTTTCTAGCCTTGTTTTGCTTGTTTTCGTCCCAAAATCCGAAAATCCCCACCAAAAATACCCCCAAATTTTTTTGTGATTTGTTGGTTTGATGATGTTTTGTTGATTGTGATCTATGGATTTGCTTGGTTTCAAGTGGATATAGCATCTCCCCAATTTTGTCCACCTTCTATCCATGAAACCTCCTCAATTTGTGCCCCAAAATCATCCATTCCGCCTGCAAATTCGCCCCTGGGAGGAAATCGTGAGCAGTTTGACCTGCCCGGATCATCCGAAAGTGCTCCCGGATCATCCGGACCAGCCCGCATTAGCTGGACCCTCTCTCAGACGGCTGGACACGCCACGCGACAGAAATCCGGTTGACAAACCCGGATCATCCGGACCTACTGCCGGATGTCCGGATAACCCTGACACTGACAGGACTGAATTCTTGTTTTGGCCATAACTAATTCATCCGGAGTCCGATTTTGACGTTCTTTAGCTCGTTTTGAAGCTATTGACATCCCCCATCCCAAGAAAATATTACAACCATCATTTGACTCCATCATATTTTCTGAAATTTGGCAAGTTTGCCTAGGCCCTCCACCATATCTTCCGCATTTCCACCACCGACTTACGCAACCTAACCAATTTTGATCCCCATTGCATATGTGGTTGTTTGAGTTGTGACTTGAGTCTCCTAAGGTGTTTCGACTACTTAGGGATAGTTTCTTCTTCATCAACCACCACCATAAATCCCGCATAACCTTGCCTACCATACACTTCCGCCACCCCAACTTAACCCAATTTTGTTTGTGTTGTGAGTTGTGTCTCCTAAGATGTTTCGGATACTTAGGGACCGTGCTTCCAACTCCGACACCGTGTATATCCCATCATACCCTTCCACCACCCTAACCCATTTTTACCGGGTTTTCACCAATACTTCCGCAACCACCACCGCATTCCCGCTACCACCATTTGACATTTGAGATTTTGAGTTCGCATTTTTTTCTATTTCCTAAGATGTTTCGGTTAATTAGGAACGGTTTGACATCGACATCACCGCCACTCATCGTCGCCCCGGTCTCAACATCGTCATTGAACACTTCATCATTTTGAGAACATCATTCGTGCTTAAGTACACATGCCAAAACATTGACGGTAAACTCGACGACACCATTGTATATTCCCCTTGCAATTGAATTAATAACCCCTAGCCCATTTTGCGTTACTTGCCTATCGAGACTAGCCATTTGAGTATTGCTGGCAACGTTACTTGTGCACATTGCATACATACCATATCATCTTGGTATCATCATAACCCTTGGGTCATAAGATTGTTCCCGCATATACACAATTGCTATCTTTGTTTGTGCATTTCACATCGTGGCCATACAAAAAAAAGACTAAGCTTTTAAGCAAAAGAGAGAGTGAGCAAAGAAGCTTGTAAGCAAGAGCCATAGCATCATACCACATTGCACATAAGATTGTCATATCCGATCATCTTGGATCATCATGAGAAACACCGGGCAACATACATACATAGCATACTTGGGATAGAAAGTTGATACATTTTGCATCTTATAGGTTGTGCACAAGTGTCGTATCCGCCTTTTGAGCAATTGTGCTAGCGTCTCTCTTGAGTTGTGCAACACGAGCGTTTTCTGTGGATTTCACATTTTCTGCTCATTCCTTGGTTGCATGGCCCCATTTATCTATCCGTGTGTGCGTTTCCGTGTGCCATTCATTGATATTGGTCTACTTGTTTCACTTGCGAATTTGTGAATCTCTTTCAACATTACTGACTCTTGCTAACATTTTGCATCAAATTTTTGTGCCACTATCCTAACGAAGCTACTCCATAAGCTTTAATTGATAGGTGTGAGTGAACAAGTCCAGACCAATTCCACTATTCTTTCATTTCACATTGAGTGAAATAGGATACATCCTCAACTTTGGGAAAAAGGTAACTTGGTATTGTTTATCTTATTTCCTACTCACCTTTGCTCGAGTCTTGTGATGGATAGGCAAAGCACACCACCTTCGGTCTACAACAACAACAGCGAGTTTGATGCCATGAAAAACAACTTGGACTCCAAGATGGATGCTCAAATGGAGGAGCTCAAAGCCCTCATCAAGTCCTACAAGAGATCTTCCTCATCTTCGAGAAGACGCTCAAGTGCACATCCTTCCGAGCTACCATCTCCGGCAAGGTTACATTGGCATCAACACCACCACCGACGAGAACATGAAGGTCAAGAGCTCAACACCAACAACCGCTCAACGACTTCACCATCTACCTTGGCATCTTCGCCAAGCAACTTCAAGGCATCTTCACCTTCGGATATACGTCATCTTCCCTACAAGTACCTCAAGACTATACTCAAGAGAAGCTCCCCAAGCTCAAGTCCGCGACTTCCACGAGCTACTATGACCTCGACACCGACCGCAAGATTCCTTTCTATGGGACTCAAGAACCCGAGGAGTATTTCGAGTGGGAGCGCCTGATGGACGACTACCTCAAGCTACATCAAGTTCCTCCTGAAGATCAAGTGAAGTGCGCCACAACGAACTTCCACGACTATGCATTGACATGGTGGCTTCACACACCTTTAGGGAGCTACGACATGAGTTGGCCCAAGATGAAGAGAGCTATGCGGCGAGAGTTTGTGCCTCCAACCTACACGGAACAACTTCTACGCCAATTGGAGAACACCATCCAAGGATCCAAGTCCATCGACGCGCACTTCAAAGAGATGAAGAATGCCTTGCAACGAGACGACGTGGACGACCCCATTTCGATGAAGTTCCACTTCATGATGGAATTGCACAACGACATCTCCAAGACTATCTTCCTCGAGAACACAAGTCCCTTGACGACAACTACATTGGTGCTCTCAAGGCGGAACAAGAACTCATGAAGGCTAAGGCTTCTCCACGCCAAGCACACTTCTCGAAGACCAAGCTCCAAGACAACGGGCATGAGGTTAGTACCACGATGATGTCCAAGCCCGACGAGCTCCAAGACTATGCTCCCAAGTTCGACTTCATCGCCATCCCTTTTTGTGGCATTGATGATGCCGAGTCTTCCATGACTCTTTTTGAAGACAGTGCGGCGACTACTACGACAATGGAGACTCTCAAGGACCAAGTTTTGGAGGCGAGCGACATGGTGACGAGCAAGGATGATGCTTCCATCTTAGGAGGCGAGAGTGATGATGATCCATCTTCGGCCTTCATCCACGACGACGGTGATGAGATGATCGAGCATGGGATTTTCCATTCGGTCATGGAGGAGAGTGATGATGTGCCATCTTCGGCCTTCATCCACGGTGACGGCGATGAGATGGTTGGGTATTTCACCTCGACAACGACGAAGTATGATGACTTGAGTGACTTTTGCCACCATATTGAGAGTGAGAGTGACTTCACCACTAGCCCCATATATGATGTGTTGCCCCAATTCCCATGGAGGAGAGCCACAAGCCCCACCACTTGAGTGAGATGAGTGACTCCACCATATGTGAGTTCAAGTGCAACTACCTTGAGGGAGTGAGTAAGCCACCACATAGAGAGAGTGAGGAAGTTGATAGGTCATGTGAGGACATTTCGATTTCTAACGAATTACTCTCTACCTCTTTATGTCTTCTCATTTGGTGCTAGGTCCCATATATGATGACGCTACTGATTCATGCATTTACCACGCCCTTCCTTTGGACAAGATGATGGCCATGGTGGAATATGATGCACCCCCACATGGTTCCATCAAGTTGATGATGATGACCACCATTTGGTCTTTGCCACCTCACCTACACCACATGAGTGGAATGAAAAAGGTAACATAGGTGAAGGTGATTCTCTTGTCCCACTAGTGGACATTCTTGACATTGATTGCTTGCATGATGTTGATCCATGATGCGGCTGGAAGCTACGTCGGTATTTCCCCAAAGAGGAAGGGATGATGCAGCACAATAGCGGTAGGTATTTCCCTCAGATGTGAAACCAAGGTTATCGAACCAGTAGGAGAACCAAGCAACACACCATAAACAGCCCCTTCACATAGATAACAAATCCTCGCAACCCGACGTGTTAAAGGGGTTGTCAATCCCTTCCGGGTACGGCGCCTCAAGATAGGCAAACGGACGTGAGATAAATTGTAGTAGATTGATAGATCGAACTTCAAATAAAATAAATAAGAATAAATTGCAGCAAGGTATTTTTGAATTTTTTTTTAATAGATCTGAAAATAAAAGCAAAGGGAAATAGATCGCAAAGGCAAATAATATGAGAAAGAGACCCGGGGGCCGTAGGTTTCACTAGTGGCTTCTCTCGAGAAAAATAGCAAACGGTGGGTGAACAAATTACTGTTGCGCAATTTATAGAACTTCAAATAATCATGACGATATCCAGGTAATGATCATTACATAGGCATCATGTCCAAGATTAGTAGACCGACTCCTGCCTGCATCTACTACTATTACTCCACAGATCAACCGCTATCCAACATGCATCTAGTGTATTAAGTTCATGGAAAAACGGAGTAATGCAATAAGAACGATGACATGATGTAGACAAGATCTATCTATGTAGAGATAGACCCCATCGTTTTATCCTTAGTAGCAACAATACATACATGTCAGTTCCCTTTACATCCTTTGGGATCAAGCACCGTAAGATCGAACCCACTACAAAGCACCTCTTCCCATTGCAAGATAAACAGATCAAGTTGGCCAAACAAAACCCAAATATCAGAGAAAAATACGAGGCTATAAGTAACCATGCATAAAAGAGATCAAAGAAACTCAAATACTTTCATGGATATAAAAAGATAGATCTGATCATAAACTCAAAGTTCATCGATCCCAACAAACACACCGCAAAAGAGTTACATCATACGGATCTCCAAGAGACCATTGTATTGAGAATTCAGAGAAAGAGAGGAAACCATCTAGCTACTAACTACGGACCCGAAGGTCTACAAAGAACTACTCACACATCATCGGAGAGGCACCAATGGAGGTGGTGAACCCCATCCGAGATGGTGTCTAGATTGGATCTGGTGGTTCTGGACTCTTTGGCGGCTGGATGAATATTTCTTCGACTCCCCTAGGGTTTTGGGAATATCGGGGTATTTATAGAGCAAAGAGGCGGTCCGGGGGGCACCCGAGATCTCTCCTCGGAGCAGCCCCCAGGCGCAGCCAGGGCCCATTATGTGTCTTCTGGTCCAAAAAAACTCTCCGTAAAGTTTCGTTGCATTTGGACTATGTTTGGTATTGATTTCCTGCAATGTAAAAACATACAGAAAACAACAACTGGCACTTGGCACAATGTCAATAGGTTAGCACCAAAAAATTATATAAAATGATTATAAAACGTCCAAGATTGATAATATAACAGCATGGAACAATCAAAAATTATAGATACGTTGGAGACGTATGAATCCACCTATTATCATGCTTCATGCTAGTGCGACTACCCATGTGATGATTTACCCATTTATGATGAGTACGATGATTGCCATGTGGAGTCTACTAGTTGTGATGTCATGTTACATAGGATTTCTTGTGACAATTCTCTTGGTCACATCATGTTTGACAATCCGCTTGACTTGTCATATGGTATGCATGAGATCAATCATATGTCATATTTGCAATCTCTTCGTAGTAACTATGCATATGCCATTAAAATAAACACAATTTGCACTTATGGCATAAATGACAGGCCCATGGTTATTGGCATTTGTTTTTCTTGTGATGATATTGATATGCTACCTTTGCATCATTTATCTTATATGCCATGCCATGACCACCTAGCTTCGGATATGCACTGTTTTGGATGTTGTCCATTTTCTCCATATGATGTTTCCAATATTGCGCATGAGGAAACCCCCATAGTTTCCTTATACATGTTACGAGATTTTGATCAATCCCATCCATTGCATGATCCTCATAATTTTGTGCACAATATGCTCCCCATGAATGAAAACGATATTGATGTGCCATATATTTGTATGCTCAATTTGCATCCCCATCGTGTTATACACAATAACTATTCTTTCGTGATGGATGACATGTTCTTATACCATGCATCAAATTTCTTTGAGCGATGCTTATCTTGTGCTAACTCTCACATGCACATACACATCATGACGTTTACCACGCACACAATTTCTTTGGTTTGTGCCTCTTTTGTGTAGGTACCCATGAATACTTGTCAACCTCACAATCCTAGGAGTTGACAAAACGAGCTCTAGAGAGCAATGATGACTTGGGATCCCATGGATTGTCTTTCCCACCGCTCTCTTCACGCAAAGACTCCGTGCATTTCTTCTACATGGCCCACACTTGGCTATGGGTTATTGTCCATTGCATATTATATGCCCATCTTGCCATGTTCATTTTGCATGATATGTTCATTCCTATGCCTTTGACATGCATTTGTGACCCATGCTTTGCATTACACATGATGATTGATTCTAGTACTCGTATGTGTATTTGATGATTGATTCTAGTACTCGTATGTGTATTTGCAAGCTTGGTAGAGATATTGCTTGTTATTGCCATGTTGCATTTATGACCCATTCCTATGATGATATGATCTTGCTTTGTGTTCGTGCTTGCGATATGTCATGTGCATTGTCTATGCCTTCGATTTGCTCACATGACATGATTGCCATGATTTCCTCTAGTATGTTGCATCTTCGCACTACTAGCTTGCACAACTTGATTACTATGCTTGCTTATGTTGCATCACCAATGAGTCATACTTGCTCATTTGATGCGGTTGATGACAACCATCTACATGCTTTGCACATGATTTTTATTGCTTCTTGTCATATATCTCCATATGTTGCCTCTCTCATACTAGATACTTTCCCATGTATTGAGTGCAACAATGATTTTAGTCTTTCTAATGAGAATGCCCCCATAGCATTCTCACATATGTTTGGAGATTTTGACATATTTCTTGCGAAGCATACTTGTCTTACCTCTTTGCACCATATACCTAGTGCCATGAATATTTCCATTATTGCATCATATTATTCATGCACTTGTGCTTCTAATGGTTATGTGCAAGAGAAGAGAACCATCATGATGGATGATGTGTTTATCCACCATGCGAATACATTCTTTGTTTTGTTGTGTGCATGTGTAGGAAACTTGGACTTCGTGTCAACTTCCACATCACATGAGTTGACAATCCAAGCTCTTGAGAGCGAACCACCTTCTACCACGACGATTCTACATCGCGCTTGCTTGTGTTTCGAAATTGTGAAGGACGCACAAGGACATGCTTTCAAGGTGATATCATTCTCTTTTAGGAACCCCCAAACCATGAGCTTAAATATTATGGATCATACTACTTGTGTTGCTTGCCCCATGAGACTTATTGTTCATCTTGGACCACTTAATTGCGCAGATGTTAGAGATCTTGCTTCGACCTGTCATTTTCACCTTTCCATGCCTCATGACATATATATCTTGTGTGTTGCATCCAATTCTTGCATTACTTGTTCCTATCACATGTTTGGTTGCAACAATCTCATCAATTCATATATGCCATGTCCCATTGATTGCTACATGCTTGCCTTGATTGCCTCACACATGTTGAACAATTGCTCTTTCTGTTGTGTTGAGTACCACACTATCTTCACTACACCCTATGCACATTATGCTTCGATTGTCTTGCACTTGACTGATGTGTTTAGACACTTCATTTTATTTGGTGTTGTGAATGATTCCTATGCCTACCATAGACCTTTTATTACGTGCTTTATGAATGATTGCTACGACCATGTAGCGATCCGACCTCAAACAGTCAAATCTCTGTGCATAAGTGTCATCCCTGGATCGGTAATGCTGACACACGCAGTACTCCAGGATTTATAACAGAGTTCAATCACACACTTATTACATCGAGTGTCTCAAAGAAAGTACTTATTACAATAATATGGCTGAAAGCCATCTAAATAAGATAAATGCGGAAGCATCGAAGATAAATGAGTCCATCAACTCCAACGGCATAGCTGAGTGCACGACAACGGCCTAGCGCACCTTAATCTTTGTCTGAAAACTCTGCAACATAATCGTTGCAGCCTGTGTAGGTCAGCACATGGAATATGCTGGCAAAATAACACTATAGAACAATGAACAGCACCATAAGGATTGGTAGCAATATAACTTCTCTGGAAAATAGAGGTGTCCTAAAGAGCAGTTTACTAAAATAACTGCATTTTGAGTAATTTCACACATTAACTGCCAGGTTCCAGTACTCGTTTTTCAGTATTTGAGGTTTGGAATCTAGGCAAGAAATCATAGACATACATTTGGCAAGAATATGTAAAAAATATTAACATCAGATCAAATCCTGAAACTTGAAGGTATTTCAAACTCATGCTCAATTATCTAATTTACCTTCTAATGACGCACTTAACAGAGAACGTGTCGTGAAGTGATATGTTCATCTAGCAATAATTGAATCTCACTGCACACTTGCTTCCCTGTGGAACATTGAACTTTTTGGCAGTAGCCTATCAGAACAGCTGCATACCCTCAATCTTTAGTTTTGGTAAAACAGCAAATTAAATGAAGAGATTGCTTGCTACAATAGTTTTTTTTTGGGGGGGGCGGGGGGGGGGGGGGGGATGAAATATACAAGATATTTGGGTATATACCACCTTAGAGGTTGCAGCTTTGGGTATATAGAGTTAATTGCACAAAAATACCACAATTGGGGGCTAGGTTAATGAATTGGTATCATTCTTATTTATTTTTACAAATCAGCACCAGCTCTGAGGCAGAGTAATGCAAAGGCACTGATGGCCGGTTGATGACGTTATGACAGCAATCCTGTCTAGTGGGACCCACAGTCAGCAATGATGTGGCAGCGTATGTTGCACCGAAAGACCTGGGAGGCAGCCGAGGGCTTCCCAGAGTTCCACTACATGCGATTGGAGAGGAGGCGGGAAGTGACGAGGACCGATTCATAACCACCTTGACACCGCGAGCACGTGAAGGTTGTCGATGGTCATCGGGGATCAACGGATCCTTGTCGCCGGCGGTAGAGCTTGACGGAATCACATACGCGGCCCTTTTCTTTTGAAATTGAGCTGGGCAAGATGCTAGTGGGGTTAAAAAGGCGGCAAGGACAGGAGGAATTGGAGAGGGAAGCCGCGGTAGCGACAGGATATTGCTCGGTTTGGTGGCGGCGATTCTGGACGGAGCCGAAGATGACGAGGCTCGCGGGCAAAATTGCGCATGCTTGAAGCTTAAGAGAGGTAGTAGGAATAAATGCAGGGTAGAAGGAGAGTTTCGGGGTGCTTTTTGAGGGCTGGCAACAAGCGCCGGGAGGCCGTCATTGGAGGAGCTCGGCATGGTAATGAACGACAAAGGCAGCATGCCGCGGCGATGCGGACGTACGCAGGGGCTGCGGAATACGCAAAGGAAGCGAAGGGGAGGCAGCAGGAAAGCTCACTGCTGACCCGGCAAGGTGGAGATGGGAGTGCCAAGAACAGGCTCGCCCGCATACATGCGTTCTGGCGGTAGAGCGGCGAGTAGCACAGGAAGCAGATAGAGAGACGCACATCGGGCATTGAGACATGGGAGCACGTTGGTGCAAGAAACCGCTAGGTGGAGGTGGAAAGAAAGGGTTGAATGGCGTCGGTTTCATGCACACAAGGTGCTTGATGGAAAGTTTGCGGCTCAGGAGGAAGAAAGGGAGGATGGCGAGCAGGGCATTGCTCCTGCGTAAGCAATGGAGCATAGGGGAACAATGGTGACGGGGAGGGAGAGTGATGGGGTGTTCAATGCACGGTAGGAGCAGCGTTTTAGTTCCCAAACCTCTCCAACACCAATGCTTCCACGATGTAAGCTGGTTATGTGTTGGCCTCCTTTCCTGTCACAAGAGTGACAGGTGTATCTGCTGTGATGACGCCATGTTGCCATCCACCCAACAGTTGCAGTGTTTGATGGGGAGGAGACCCCGTCCACCATGATATACGTCGTTACACAACTCGGAATCACAATAGATATATGAGTCGTTGCTGATGGTTTCTTGTTCTCCATTTCTTGGTCAGACCTGCGGTACTTTGTCTTATAAGAAATTATCTAGCTTCTTGGGTGAGCTAATCTTTATTTGATTTGTAAGAACAAGGTGGTGACGGTGCAGGCTAGCACAGTGCACAAGATGCTCCGAGTTACAGAGGGTGTGTCCAGCATTTTCACAAGGCCATTTGTGCCAGAACTTTCTGTGTCTTGGTGCATTCAGCACGAACAAGCACATCATTGAAGTGTCTTCTGGGAACGGCCACGGTGATGCGAGGAAGAATCGTTAGGAGTGTGATACAGGGAACAGAGGGAGCAAGAAGCAGACGAGCTGGTCTGACACCAGGTTTTACATGAGAAACTCACACTTTTTCTTTGCAGCAGAAAACTAAGCCAAAATTCGCACTGCCTTTAAGATCTTGTGGAAGATCCGGTACTTTGGGAGGTATTTAAATGAACCAGATTGTATACATATATCCAACATAATTTGTGGTGATATATAACAAACTTTATAAAAGCATATAGAGCATTGCCAATGATACCTTATTTCAATTCAGGAGCATATAGAGCAGGGCAAGGTGATACGGTATGATCAGGCAAGCCACTTATGAACTCGTTAGCAGCCTGAAGACAGCCATGCAGCATTTTCTTTTCTAACCTTACAAGTCTAGTAGCAACTTCTTTCTTTGGTTCCAAACTGCCATCGGCCAACTGGCAAACACAAAAGCAGTTCAGTAATGTAACAGAGAAATGAGGAAAATATATACACAAGAACCCACGGCTCGTTACCATTGCTTCATCCTCGTCCAAAGTAGTCGGATAACCAGCCAATCTTGATTTCAGGTAGACAACAAGTTGGTCAAGTACAGCTCGCTCTGAGCATGGACTAACCTAAAGAATAGCAGTTTTAGGTGAAATGTCGCATTTTATACAAACTATCTGCCATAATCCTATTATCAGAACATATCTTGGTTGGCAGTTTTTCTCTACATTGATAAGAAGTCACATAGATCATTGAGTATATATATATATATCCCTAGTTTCACCCATTGTAATGCAGATAAATGATGCTAGTGTCCCAGCCACCGCTCATTTCGTTTCAGTGAATATATGGTTAGTGTCAACCAGATATAATCCATTACAAAAACCAGGTGGAAACCTTTACTTGACTAGGATCTTGAGCATGCCAAGAAAAGGCTTCAAAAGTAAAACCAATTTCCAGATTACATGTTGTGCTGTCTTCAATCTCTCGCTAAAATTTCAACCAAAGGGAAAATACGTATTTTGATTTTTTTGCAAAACCAAGCCAGTTCTCTACATCAAGGGCTTAGCCTAGCACCAGTTTAAAGACTTAAAAGCACTATGCAGGTCATGAACGGGTTGGTTACTTTAGGGAATACTACCTTGTTCAACTTGAAAATCTAAACTGAACCTTCCAAATAGAAGCCTCATCTAAACCTAAGCAAACAGAAGGTGAATTCAAAGGGTTACAAACAAGAAGCCAAAAAAGCCTTGTTCTTTTGTATATATTGCAAATCTGCTGAGACCACGTGGAGTCGTATTCTTTTTAAATGTATGGTGCACGGTGTTGCATTGTTATCATGTTGCTCCTATATTTTTTTCATGATATTTGACAACATCTAAGCGGGTGTTCACTTTGCTCGGCCACGGCTAACTAAAGTAAGCCTATGTGTAAACCACCTGAGATACAAGTCAAGCTTGATATGAAATAACAGGAACTGCCCCATATAGGTCAAACACCATTCACGACAATCTAGAGATCAAACAGTAATTTATCAAATGCAATATGTTGCAACGTCAAGGATGGTAAGCCGGCTTACTGGACATGTATCACCTTCTGATGAAAGTATACATTGCATTTCATCTGGATCTGAAATGTATCCTAGTCTCAAGTATGGCAGCATTTCAGAAATAGTTTCCTTCTCTTTGCCTACACAGACCTGTGAGGCATATCAATATTCAACACATTCTACTCTCAACTAAATAGGAAAAAGGAATTGAAAGTCCCACTTGGAATTTTTGGATAGCAAGCTTTCCATTTCTTTGAGCGACCATTCTCTTCTCTTGGTATTGAGGATCTTCAGTGTTTAGGGATGCCTGTGATAATAATTTAGGCTTGGTTACAACAACCAAATAAGGACTGTAAACAGTTTTAGAAATCCCACCTCGATTGCTATGCGATCATATGGATTGTCTTCATCAACAAAACCATAATTGAGAAGCAACCTAGAGTTTGGTTGAGGCCCACACCTGGATAATTATATATTTAAAATCATTGCATACAAGAACAGTACATGAGATCTGTCTACAACATAAATTAAAATCAGCATCCTAATTGCCAAATATAATGAATGAGGACAAGATCAATGCACTGAAGCAAACATAATACCAAACAATTATTGGTTCTCCTGCTTTGTACGGCCGATCGACCAGCAATCGAACAGAACCATCAACAGCAGTCAGCATTGCTTTGCAGTTGCTCTTGTACGTCAACAGTGGTGGGCCCAAGGGAACTAGTGCAAATCTTCGAGCTAAACTAACCTTCTGCTCTTGAGATAAGAAGTACAACAAAGTCAATGGAATGCAGTTTGGGTATGGAGAAATCACAAGCAATGCAATGTTGTTCTCACACAAAACATTAAGCAAATAAGACAGATTTAAAAAAAATCTGCACTATATATGAGAAGATAATCTAGAGACAATTGAGCATTGACTGCGAAAAAACAAGATATGTAACTTACAAACTTTTCTAGTATTACGCTCAAACACTTCATCTACAGTTTGTTCACGATCGTGGTACGTGTGCCTCGCCCGATTCTACCTCCCTATTAACTTACAAACTTTTCTAGTGTTACACTCAAACACTTCATCTACTTTCATCTCCCTTCGCTAACCCAGCCACCCAGGACCCAACAGGCGCACCGTACTTTCGCTCGACCCCCTCTGTCATATCGATTCCCCATCACCACCATGTCGGCGGTCGGCGTAGTCGAACTCTGCCAAGGCGCTGCCCGGCTGCCCCGCACTGATCCCGCGTGGCCACGTACGCGACACAGCATGGCGGAGTCAGCTCGCACCAGCGCTTCTCCCGGGCCGCGCAGCACCACAACCATCGGTCATCTACCCAAAATCCGGCAACCGTCCGTGGTAACACCGTCTCCTCCTGTCCTCCAACGGACCACGGCCATACCCATGCCACCATCCACGCCGCATCATTGCCGTCCCCATCCGTGTGGGCCACAGTGTCGCCATCGAGCTCAAACTGCACACCCACATCCTCGCCAAGCCGGGCGCCATCTCCGATCTCATGGGGTGCCATCTCCCAGCCCCATAGTAGGCACAGCATGTATAGGTCCAGTTACCACCATTACATTTTGATGTAGCCCACCTCAATTACCATTGTTCCTGTGATATAGTTACCAATTACCTATGTTACCTTACCACAATGAAAATGATGTAGGTATCTACATTTCAGAGTTATCATCATAAAATTACAGTTATTGAACTCTATAATTATAATTACCACCATTGCACTGATTTTAGTTTCCCAGCTATTCAGTTACAATTATCATCAAAGCATTGTGTAATTAACCCGTAGTTCATGTTAGAGTTGCCACCTATCTTCCGTTGATATAAATATAGATGCCCAACTTCCGTTGCAGTTACAACACCATGGCAAATGAATGTGATTATCCAGTTGCCTAGGTTTCCGGTATCAACATGGCACCGACAGCCACCCAGTTGTTTATGGTATAGTAACCATCATAGCACTAGTATAGTACCAATCATCCAAGTTACTGTTCAAAAAAAGTTACCCATCATCCAAGTTACAATTACCAACACCGCAATTCGTCCAAATCGACCATAACGCTGAAGGGAGCGCATCGACCCAACGCCTACCTCTTTTCTTGAATTTGTTAAAAGTACTAGTCTTGAGCCCTTTAAGGATCAGTGTGTTAGCTCATTCTGCCTGCCCGTTGCTGCGTGGATGAGCGACGGATGCAAAGCACAGCCTGATCCCGAGCTCCTCACAGTACTAAGTGAACGTGGCGCTGGTGAATTGGGTGTCGTTATCAGTAATGATATGGTTGGGAACCCCGAAGCAGCACACAATTCCTATGAAGAGTTTGATCGCCGTATTCGCGGTGACCCTGGCGACGGGCTCGACTTCAGTCCACTTGGTAAATTTGTCAATGGCGACGTAATGGTACTTGTAGCCCCCAACTGCTCGGGGGAACGGCCCCAAGATATCCAATCCCTAAACTGCGGAGGGCCATGAGAGGGGGGTGTTTTGAAAAGCCTGAGTGGGTTGACGAATCCGCTTTGCATGGAACTGACAAGGCTCGTAGCTTTGAACTAGCTCGATGGCATCCTGGAGGATGGTTGGCCAGTAGAAGCCTTGCCGGAAGGCCTTCCGACCAGCGTGCGTGACGATGCGTGGCTACCGCACTCGCCTCCAAGGATATCCATGAGCAGGTCGTGGTCTTCTTCCTGAGAAATACACTCGTGACGATGCCGTAACTGGACTCTTTCCTTCTGGAATAGGAACAAGATTCCATTTCTTCTCCTTTGCACATGTCTACTTGGATCTCTCGAGGATGGTATATGTAACACCCTGAGTTTTGCCTCCTCATAACTTAGAGCTAATAGTGTTGTTAGGACCCTTAGTGGTGTTTGAATTTCTTTGAATTTAATTTTTTGCTTCTTAATTTGGATCTTTTGAATTTCTTCTGTTTGAAATTGAATTGGATCTTCTGCTTGCATAAGGTGCTCTATCTCTTAGGAAAAATCCTATAGCTATTCTACTCCAGTACTTCATCTCGAACTTCTACCAGTGATCATGCGATGGGAATAGCTCATAAAAATATTTTCTTACAAAAAGTATTTTTTTCAAATTTAGGTTTTCAAAAAAACCCGAGTTAAGGCTTGAACTACAAGTACCTAATTTAGGTGGAATAAAAACTTTGCAAAGCTATATTTGGATCATTTTAGATTAGGACTTCCCAAAACCACCAAAATATTATTTTCAAAAGTATACTACTCCCTCCGATCCATAGTACTTGTCGTTCAAATGGATGTATCTAGCACTGAAATACGTCTAGATGAGCGACAAGTAATATGGATCAGAGGGAGTAGCATTTTTATATCAGCTTTTTTCTCAAGGCCAAAAATGGTGCTTAATACGTTAAAAATATTTTCCTGTTTCAAAAATATATGAGAAAATTTAGAGAGGCTCAGGAGACATATAGTTTCCACATATATGAGTTTCAACCCATGGTCATGACTAAAATTTTGACTAGATCTACAATTTCAGCTCTGCCAATTTCTAGGGTTTGAAACTTCTGCACAGAGAATTATCTCCAAAAATTCTCAAATAATTCATGCAGCCATAAATGTTGTCAAATATCCATCCCCAAATTTCAGCAACCAGATCATCCATTAGCTTAGTGAAATATCTGTTTTTCCATTTCATGCAGAAACTTTTGAAAATTTTATGAAACAAAGTTACTTTGTTTTGCCTCAAATTTTTACCAGAGGTTTCTTATCCATTCATCTTCATCCAGTGCAAGTGCCAGCACTCAGCTCAGCTCAGAAATGTCCAAACACCCCTGCCTAACCTTCTGGACAATGTGTAAAACTGTAAATGCTGTCTTTTTCTCACCCTGGACCAAAGCCTTGCCACCTAGCCACCCCCAGGTCGACCCACATCAATTCCAGCACCGTGGCAACACCCTAGGCATCTTATTCCTCTCGCTGGCACTCTGGACAAACCAAGTCAGACCCAACAGTGCACTACTTGGCACTGTTCAGCCCCCTGCATTGCTCCAGTGCACCCTGGCAGAAGGATCATGTCACAGCCCTCCTTGTGAACTCCCACGGGCGTTGGGCAAAGCCCCAGCTCTCCCACACCTCTTCTCTGCTCTATGGACATGGACACTCGTGTCCGAAGCTGAGAGCACACGCCGCGTGTGCCCCCAAATTGTCGATCCCTCCCTCTTCCAAAGCCATGCATCGTTCTCCTGGCACTCCCCCAAAACCCCCAGTCAAGTTTACTCTCCCCCTCTCGCTCTCATTCTCTCCCAAACACCTTGGTCGGAGCTTGAGCACGCTCCAGATTGAAGTTTTGACCCTCGAGGTCGAAACTTGCTCTCGGGCGAGCGCCAGGCCCAACTATCTTTTCCAATTAGCTCAAAATCACCCAATCAAACCTTAGAACCAAAAGCACTTTCGATTGACGTCGAAAACCTCGAATTCAAGCAGCTCGTTGCGGCCTCGGGTTACCGTGAAATCGGGCGGTACAGACCACCATTCGACCTCCTTCCTCTTCCTATAGCTTCATCTCATCGCTAGGAATCTCATGCGACTTTTATTTTCTAGCACCGCAGCCGGAATCGAGCCATTCGTCGACAAGCTTGAGCACCACCGCTCGGGAGCGTCACCGCCGTCAGGTTCTTCGTCGCCAGCCGGCACCTCGACCTCCATCCGATGCGATGTGCTCCCTTGAGCTCGTACATATCGCCGGCGCTTCCAACGTTGGCCGGTAGCACCTGCCATCGGCCGCCGACCGAGGCCCCTGTCTCCTCCGTTCTGGCGGGAGGAGGAAGAAGAACCTACCCAGGGGCCCCGCCATTCAGCCGGCCAATAATTGATGGGTGGGCCACACCATTAAGTGGAAACGGTTTTGATCGATCCGCCTCATGACGGAAGCGATTCAAGAATGCGCCTTCGACGTCACGGTCTTTTCTCGCGTGGCCGAGCGGCTGGGCCGGACCCAGTTCACTGCGCCGCTAAGTCGCGCCCAGTGCGCACTTCTGCCGCTCCAGATCGGGCCAGTTTTGGCCCAGTTAGGTATGCCCTTTTTCTTTTTCTTTATTCCAGAGACCTTGTTCAAATCCTAGGAAATTCAAATGGAATCCAAATTTGATGCTTCAAATTCCTAGATGCTCCTAAATTCATGCTCTATCGAATGGAGTAACATGCACATTTTTTCCAGTAGGTTTTTCTGTACTGTTATATAGCAAACCTAATTTTCTTTCATATAAAGTCAACCTTTGAAAGTTCCTAGAATATGTTAAGCTTCATGCACTAGCCAACGCAACCAAAAGTCCCAACCGATGGAAAGGGCTAGTGCAACCCACATATACTGTAATAGAATAATCATTTGTACACCAAATTTGGTGATTCAAATTCCTAGCTAGTTCTAAGTTCATAACCTATTTGGTGAACATTTTTGCCATGCACTATTTCTACACCGAGAATTATTAGGCCATTTCTACATATATAGTCACATTTGCAAATCCTAGGAAAATCATTTGAACTCCAGATCCAGTGAAAGCAACTCCTAAATGTGTCTAAAATCTCAACCTATTTAACGAGTGCCTCCACTCATTTTTACAAAAGGTGTTTCAGATAGCTCTTTAGCAAATCATTCTTCCTTTGATCCAACTTTAGTGAGTTGCCCAAAAATCCCTATAGCTCTAAAATCAGTAGGTTCACCTTGGTTATTTTTCATATAACCAGAGAAGTCCTAGAAAAGTAGAAGCAATATTTTTAGAGCACTTTTACGTTTCTGCCCTATGTTGTGTTGCTTAATGTGTTAAGTTCTGGCATTAGATAACAATGTAGACGAAGGATTCCGACAAGGACCAGAAGCTTTTGAAGACTTTCCTGAGCCAGGCAAGCAACCTTTTGACCATGTTGATCACCCATATATTTTTCTCATTGAGTAGAATTATTTTCATGCATTGGAAACTATGATTAAATGCATTGCTAGTTTAGTTGATCCTACTTGCATGTTTTATGTGTTACCCTAGCTGCCGATAATACTTGTCCTTGTCAACCCGGGAAACACTTGGTGGGCATAGCTATATGCTATGGTAGTTGCTTAGCCATGCAAAATGGGTAGCAAGATGTAGGTTGGACACAAAACAAACTTACTCAAAAGTTTTATGAAAACCCTGTCGGATGACATTGGTGCCCGAGGGAGGAAGTAAATGAAGGTTTTCATAAAGGATTAGATTTAAGCATGTGACCGTCGGCCCAACATTTAGCGCAACCACGATACCCTGGTATGGGACATACGTTACCTTGTTCGATACTAGTAGAGTGCCCACATTACTAGTGACGGAAGTGGACGTACTCACTCTCGATACGGAGTCGCTCTCGACATACTGAGGTGGCTTATCATGGTTTTTACTCGCATCGGGCACACCGTTGGTACCCTCAAGTGTGTGTGATATGTTGAGAACTGAGGTAGCACCTCAGAAGCCAAGGCTATGATATGATGAGAAGTGTTGGACAAGGGGTAGGTACCAATCGAGTGGACTCTCTATTAGTGTCGTCTGGGAAAAGGTAATGGTCGGGTGCTTATCTCAGGTACAAAGTGAGTTTGTACAGTGAGATGTCGTGGTAGACACGGAAGTTCCCCGATTCTTGTAGGTAAAGTGTGCAACCTCTGTAGAGTGCAAAACTATTCGAATAGCCGTTGTCCTCAGTTAAGGACGGTTGGAATGGCCAGGCTTAGACTATGTCCATAAAAGTTGGTGATGATGATGAGAATGGTGATGATATGAGAAAGATGATGATGATGGAAATGACGGTACGCGGTACCAAGAATTATGAGATGAGATGATCAAGTTGATGTTCAATGTAAGCTATTATATCACCGTGGTTCTTCGGACCACGAGGCCTCGTTGTTTTCAAAACATAGGTCATGAGCATTTGAAAGTTAGCTTTCCGCAAGCTGCTAAACATAGTGTAGAGCTTTCATTGTACTAAACCTTGCATGAATATTCTGCTATTACATATTTTGGGTTGCTTGCGAGTACATTCAAATGTACTCACCCGGCTTGTCCCTGGCTATTAACTTAGCCAGGAATGGAAGACACTGGCTTTGAAGATCAGTTCTTCGACGACGCCCCTGCGAACTAGGCCGCTTCCCCAGTCAGCTTGCCTGTAGGTTATGGCTTACTACGTGAGTTCAAGCTACCGTCGATATTTCTGCTGCAGTATTTCTTCTGGAGTTGCCTTTATGGCTTATCTATGTAAGACTAGACCATGATGGTCATCTCTATGTAAGACTTATTCGTGTTGTAATGGATGTATGCTTGTGATATCAGTTCATTGTACTTAGTGGCACACCGATCATGGGACCACTACTATTACATGAGGTGGGTTCGATCTTATAGGCCAGTGCCCTCACAGTATACTACTTGACTCTCCTATCTTGTGGGCCTATAGGTTTGAGCCCAATGACGAGCATGCAATGGAGGAGGTCAAGCACAAGAGAGCGCCTACACCATCAACGAGGGAAGCATGGAAGCGAAGAAGGAACCACGAATACGGCGGCCCAGAGCACGAAGACGGTGCCCGGAGGCCGGTGAGGCCCGACAGTCCAACCGTATGTCTGACATGTCAGATAGCCCGACTTGGCGTTGCTCTCTGGACCATGTCAGACTTTGGGTCGGACATGGGGTTAGAACCTCCAACATGTCAGGCTATCAGGCTTAAGTTGGACTATCCGACTTTGCCTGCATGCACTAAGATGGGCCCAACCCGTGTATCTTCCTTTCCTACTTACCCTTCGTGAGTGGACCTATATATACCTCTTCCCCGCCTCAGATCTAAGGTTAGCTAAGAAATGACTAGACATTAGAGCTTAACTCATGTACCTCCCTTGTGGGATTACTCTTACATGGAGATTGCTCCCTTAGTGGAGATCAAGGCCTCTTGAGGGAAGACTCCATAGGAGTAACAAGACCTCCACTTGTGGGAAGATTCCTCCATGGAATTCAAGACCTCCATGTCTTAGGACTTGGGGAAGAACCCTAGCATGTTACATCTCTCTCTTGTGGATGATTTGGATCAACTATTTATCCACCTTTTGTTGCAACTTATGTGTCGATTTGTGCTAGTTTTCCTTGTGATTTCCCCCGTGTTCTTCCTCAAATCCACCTCCAATTCGTGAAGATTGGGCCATCCTAATGGCTTGCCCCATATTGCATGTGATCTAATTAAAATGAAAATTATTTACAGCTAAACTGTTTAATTCATATGACACCATACATTACTCACTTGCGAAGCAAATATTAAGCCCCGACTTCAAACAAATGGAAATAAATCAAATGGCGCAGGCGCCATGTTGGATAACTACAAATAAATGCTTGGCATATTACCTGCAAGTGAACCACACAAGACTGTACTGCAACAAATGCCTGCTTGAAGATCTCAAACAGGAGCATACTCGGTGGGGTACATCAAAAGGGTATTGCTGCATAAAAGTCACATGAGAATAAAGAACCGACGCAACAAACTCTCGTGGAAAAAGATAAGGAGGATCAAGAAAATACCTTAAACAATGAACCTGCCATGAACCACAATGTGTCAAGCTCATTATACTCTCTTCTTATTCCCTCATCTCTAACAACAACTTCATCCTGAATCATGAGAAAATCAAAGCTGGGATGTTTATGGTCTTCTCAAATATTAATTAATCTCGAATTAAAGAAATTAGATGATAAGTCAACATTAGTAGATACAAACACTAACCCTCATGGGGCTGCCATTCAGGTAATCAAGTTCACTTTCAGTCCATAAAAGAGGTGATTCAACAGCTAGCTGCCCCCTGCCTCGCTGACGATCAAGTTCCTTAATATACGGGTACCAAAGTGAATCTCTTCCTTGCTTCTTCTCATACATGAGATACAATGCCAAGCATGCCAGCTCAGACAATTTGTTTGTTGTTAACAATTCAGCTGCATGGTAGAAAAAAACGTAGCATTACATCATTTACATGTTCTTCTCTTGGTGTCTACATGAGAGCATTATGCCATTGGGATCTGTAGTTGTTTCACTTTAGGAAAACCAATGCTATTAGGAGAAACATAACAGACATAAGCACCAAAAATTATTACTAATTCAGATAATGAGAAGATTGTGCATATCACATATGCAAAATATGTAACCTGAATAGAAGAAATATTATATCAGTTTCCAAGTGTTTCATTGTTAAACTACTTCCAGCCAAACTGTACTTATAATGTTCTTTCTCTTATACTAGTATCATGTAATTAATGTTTAAAAGCTAAAAACTCGTTGTTACAATCATAGAACAAAATAAACATCAAAAGGAATGCTACAGATAAATATGCGAATCAATTGAAGCTATTGAAGAATAGATAGGGATTATGTCCAAATTCACAACTGATAATGCTCTTTTAGCTTTATATAATCAACACCCATGTTAAGGTTGGAAATTGGAACACAAAATTTGTTCCCAAGTTCCAGCAAGGGATATATTTGCACAAATCCTACACCACAAATAGGATGTTGCATTTTCTCCACTTGTGTGTGGGAAGACAAAAAAACAATTAGGACCACCTAACTCAGAAGAGACAACTGTTACTCTTTTTGACATAGAGATGAGCTTAACCGAAAAATGTGTAAGCATGACACTGTTGAGAAAGGTAATGTTAAATATCTGAATAAAGCAGATTCACAAACTGTCGCTGCAATTGAATCATGCTTCATAAAAGCATACGTCAGTGAACTCCAGATATACTACAGGTCTACAGCACAGTTACTAACTTACAAAGAAAATTCCCCACACCACATACGTATTGCTGGTAACAAGACTACCAAGAAACTATGTGGTATTGCAACACATAGAAGTGGAAAGAACATCTTACATAAGAAATGACCTGCACAATATTTCTACAAATTCTTTTCATATGTAACCTACTCAGGGCAGGAACGCTTTCGGCATAATACCATTGCAAATGACAAATTCATTTATTAGATTACCAAATGACAGAACTCAGCCGGTCTAGAGCCAGAGGCCAACTCACCGACCGACTCGTCGCCGAGAACCCGCTCCAGCGTGACAACGAGCGACATGGGCACCTCGAACGCCACATCCCCCGCCTGTGCAAGCAAGCAGAAAGCCGCATCAGGATCGCATATTCACCGCCGAATCAACAACTAACCCTGCTTGCTCAGTACCTTGAGGTCCTGCCCAGCAGCGACGAAGTGTAATGGCCGGTTTTTGCCCCCGCGAGAGCACGGGACGGGGCGCTCCAGGATGGCCACCTTGCCCGGCGGCAGCCCATTCGTGAGTAGCCAGTCAGAGAACCCGCCAGCGGAGGATGCGGACGAGCACGCCGCGGGGGCGGGCGGCCCCTGGGCCCCGGAGGAGGAAAGGAGGGTGTCGGCGTGGCAGGCTTCGAGGCGGAGGCGGGAGCACGAGCGCGAGCGGGGCCGGGGGAGGCGGCGCAGGAAACAGGGGAGAAGGAGGCGATGGTGGGTGCCGGACAAGGCGGAGGAGGCCATGGGTGGCGCTCGAGATTCGGGCGACCGGTTGGTGTGGATGAGGGAAAGGCGTGACTGGGCCAGGTGGAGCCATATTCATCACGGACAAGAGACATCGGATCCTAAATAGATTAGCCATGAAAGTGCTATTCTAAGCTCAAGCTCAGATGAGCTAGTTATCTCCATCGTGAGCTAGCACTAAGATTCGCCCCGTGCCAACAAATGCCTGTTTTGATATCCACGCATACGTATCTGCTAAAAGGGAGAGAGAGATTGGTGAAATAGTTGTTATATTGCTTGAGCCTCATGGGCATATATAGGAAAGACTGATGATCTATTCAAGTACAAGACAAGGTAGAATAATATCCCACGCTATCCTAAGTTTCCTAATAATCAATATACTCAACATCCATGATCCTAGCAGTAGCGAGGCAGACGGTGAGACTGGAGAAGAATCTGAAGGCAAGCTGACTGACACCCCCACAGTCGTAATGGTCGATGCATCGCGAAAGTCGTGACTGGAGTGGAAACCGACGAGGTTGCTCAAGCAAGGCGGTAGCCCTTTGTGCTGTTTGTTGAAGTAGCCGAGAGCGCAAGTGGTGTAGCCGTGGTCGAGGTAGCCATGCGAAGAATACAGTGGTCGATGTCGAGTCAGGGTAGCCAGTGTCGAGGAAGTCATCGTGGAGCCGCGGGCGCAAGGAAGCGTCGTGTTAGTCATGGGCGCAGTGGTGTCGAAGTAGTGGTGCGCCGGGAAGAAGACGTTGTTGACGACGCGTCGCGGCGGGTTTGCCAAGCCCGGGGACACATCGTGGACGAAGGCACGCATCAGCGTTGCCAGCATCAGGCATGCGTAGACGGACGAAGACGAAGTTGACGAAGCGCCGCTCCGGGCTTGCCAGGTCCGGGGACACATCGTGGACGAAGGCACGCATTGGTGTTGCCAGCACCGGGCATGCATAGACGGGGACCTGCACGAGCTGTACGCCGTGTCGAAGAAGTTCGAGGGGCCAGTAGAGAAGAACTCGACGACGATTGTGGTGTCCATCGGCGCGGGGCTGATGTCACCAACGATGGTGGAGTAGACGAAGTGATCGGGGTAGATGACGGCTACACTAGCGACGGGCTGGTGCTGGACGAAGACGAAAGGGTTGGATTGGCGGCGGCGGCGGCTACACGGGTAGCAGTTGTGGCGGCCGAAGAAAAGCGGCGGTGGCCGCCTAACGGCAGCGGCGGCGGCGGCTTGTTAGGGGCACGGCGGCGATGCTCGAAGTAGGCGAGGAACCCGACAACATGATGAAGACCGGCGCAGACGATGGCATTCCACGTCGAGGGAGGCGGCGCGGCGTATACCACGGGAGGTTGACGCGCGATGACGGCGAAGTGGACCGCAGGCCGCGGCGCTACGGCCCGAAGGGGGCGACTCAGCGGCGCCTGGCAGATCGGGGCAACGGTGGGAAGACCTTGGAGCGGCGGCGGGGACCGGGGGCCGCGGCGCTACAGCTTGAAGGGGCGACGGAGTGCGGGTCGGTGCAACCGCGGGGACGGCCTTCGGGTGGTGACGGGGACCGCTTATCGTGGCACTACGGCCGAAGTGGCGACGTGCGAGTCGATGCAACCACGAGGAGAACCACTGGGCGGCGGCGCTGCGGCCCGATGAGGCGACGCAGCGGCAACCCGATGCTCGATTGGTGAAGAGACGCGCTATACTCAGGACGGTCTTCACAGGACATGCGGAGGTGCGCCCAACCAACGGGTCAGATCGATCGCGCGGCATAGATGGATGGATCGCGGCGACGAGCAGGTGATCAAGCCGATCGCACGCAAGGTCGAGGGAGGTGCAGACGACAATAGATAACCGTAGACCAACAAAGCAGAGGAGCGGTCCAGCATCCGCACGAACACAGGAGCGATCCAAGGCCGCGCCACGTCGATGCATGAGGCTGAAGGTCACGTGGCTGTCGTGGATGAAGGCCACAGCAACCTGCAAATCAACACACAGCGACCAACGCGTCTGCATATGTTGGCTCGTGCATGCATCGTACATATATGATTTGGATGAACCCCGCATCTTCTGGCATGGTTGTTGGCTTGGTGTTGAAGTCTGCATGGACCGGATGTATATCCAGATGGAGGCGGGGTTGGTTGTAGGTCCCGATCAGAGCCGGCGATGACGGGCGGACAAATGCATGGACGACGGCCGTCAAGCCGACGCCCCGCACAAGGCCGCCTTGTCGATGAAGAGGCCAGGTAAATGCGTCGTTGTTGGAATAGAGGCACGTAGGGATCGACGGCGGCGATGGCCGACGCAAAACCAATCTTAAATCGAAAAACCAAAAAGAAAAACACTGTCCAAAGCGATCGGTGGGAGAGAGAAAAACCCGGATCAGGAGATCAGGAAAAGACTCTTTAGGGCAGCCGGTCAACACGACCGGCGGACGAACCCTAGGTACCGACGGCGCTGCCCCCGGCGGCGGTCATGGAGGCCGACCGCGCCCCAGGGGCGACGCACGGAGCGGAAGCGTTGGGCGGCTGTCGGTGTCAAAACCGGCGGATCTCGGGTAGGGGGTCCCGAACTGTGCGTCTAGGCGGACGGTAACAGGAGACAAGGGACACGATGTTTTTACCCAGGTTCGGGCCCTCTCGATGGAGGTAAAACCCTACTCTGCTTGATTAACATTGATGATATGGGTAGTACAAGAGTAGATCTACCACGAGATCAAGGAGGCTAAACCCTAGAAGCTAGCCTATGGTATGTTGTTGTTAGATCCTCATGAACTAAAACCCTCCGGTTTATATAGACAACGGATAGGGTTAGGGTTACACATAGTCGGTTACAATGGTAGGAGATCTACATATCTGTATCGCCAAGCTTGCCTTCCACGCCAAGGAAAGTCCCATCCGGACACGGGACGAAGTCTTCAAACTTGTATCTTCATAGTCCAGGAGTCCGGCCAATGGTGATAGTTCAGCTATCAGGACACCCATAATCCAGGACTCCTCGGTAGCCCCCGAACCAGGCTTCAATGACGACGAGTCCGTAGCATATTGTCTTGGCATTGCAAGGCGGGTTCCTCTTCGAATACTTCATAGAAGATTTTGAACACAAGGAGGGTCCGGCTCTGCAAAACAAGTTCCACATACCACCGTAGAAAGAATAACTTTTGCACAGATCTGCTGACGTATTCCGCGTGACGTCACACCACGGCCGAGCCTTTATACGAATCGTTTTTACTTGTTCCACCTCGGTAGCGTTTAGCGAGGCGGTTTCCTTGGCACGTCTTATCGAAACGGAGATCATGCCCCCTTATTCCAGGATTCTCATCAATACGGGCGTAGGTAACCCAGTCATGCCTGTTGGCACGCCTCCTCCATCGAAGGCGAGTCCCGAAGGTCACGGGGAGGGCTCTTGGTATTCAACCTCTTTATAACGAGACCAAGGCCCGCTCCTTTCTTTCAATCTCAATCGAATCCGCCCCTCGCCTCGAGTTCCAACACCCAAAGCTCGAGTTAGGCGCCGGACCTTCAACGATGTCCGCTTCGACTGCACGGCCGGTGGATGTCTTCCTCCGTCACGGAAGAAGATGTGCTAAAGCCGAGAGACGTCGGGTATCACACCGTGAGAAATTCGCATAGGCTGCTGCCCAAGGCAGGTTATTCCCACTCGAGCCCGGTGAGAGCGTGGTATTCGTGTCTCACTTCCTTCAGGGTTTAGGCTTCCCGACGGACCCTTTTGTGAGGGGGCTCATGTTTTATTATGGGCTGGAATTTCATGACTTGGATCCGGAGTCCATCCTCCACATCTCGTCGTTCATTGTCGTGTGTGAAGCCTTCCTCCGCATTACCCATCACTTCGGATTGTGGCTCAAGACCTTCAAAGTGGAGGCGAAGATGATCAAGGGGCATCAGGCAGAATGCGGAGGGGTTGTTATAAGCAAGAATGCGGACGCTCCATGGCCCGGGGGCTCTTTTCAAGAGGAGCTCAATCTATGGCAACAGGAGTGGTTTTACATCACCGCCCTGTGGGCACCAAATGGGCGGCGCCACCGCCTTCCGCCGGGTCCTCCACTGGTGGCATCATGGGTCAATAAAGGGCTCGACTGGGACCGGCCCAAGGACGTACCTGCATTGCGGGTCAGATTCGAGACCTCTAAGAGAGGGAGATCAATCTGGTCGTAGTAGCGTAGGTTATGCTGATTCGTCGCACCCTGCCCTACAAACGTCGCCCCCTCCGCCTGTGGGAGTTTAATCCGGAGGGACCACGGGCTCTTCAACATTTTATGGGCGTAACGCCCGCGGAGATGTACCAACTGTTCTTCGGATCACAAGCAATGTGTCCGGACTTAACCGAGGACGCAGGTCTGAGCTGCAATCGCCCGGACACTCAAGTAAGTAGTCCCGTACACGGACATGCTATCTGCATATTTATCATATACTTGCCCTTAAAAGAGTTATCCTTTAAACAGGAGTGGATAGCAAAAGCAAAAGCTGATCGGTGTCGCCCCCTCCCTGAGACCACGCCGGATCCGGTATTAACCAAGATGCAAGAGGTTGTGCCTTTTGAAGAAGGCGAAGGGGGAACGAGGAAGCTACTTCCTCCATGAAGGAGGCTATCAAAAAAGGGGGGATTGAGAATCCCTCCCTCTGAGGGGAGAAGAGGACCACTTCTGAAGATCCGAAGACCAAAGCCTCGAAGCGGGGGAAGAAATCTTCACCAGAAGGTCCTGCGGCGGGAGAATCCCTGGCCGCACTATTTCCCCGAGGAGATCAGCCCTCCAGCGAGTCGTAAGTAAAAAGGGGGGAGTTTATAAAATAAAAGACATCCCTGTTTTATTTCTGAAGGTAACCGAAAGTTTGACCTTGTAGTTCGGATCTCAGCCCTTCACAGCAGAGCTCGTCTTCAGGGGGTCTTGATCCGGAGATGATGGAGAGCGAAACGCCTCACTGTCAGACCGTCATGCGAGGCGAGCGACCACGAGGTGTCGTCATGAGGGCTCCTCCGAATCCGGCGGGCTGGGCGAAGGCGTACCAGTATGTCCCCTCAAAGCCCTCCGTGTCCGCCTTGAAAAGGCCACCGGACAAGTCCGGCACCAACGGGTGTACGGTCGGAGGAGCTGAAGGATCTTCTCGGGCGAGCATCTATCTCGGAAGATCACCGTACGTTAATGAGTACGGTGATTGAAAGGATTTCATCCGCTGAGAGTGGGTTGCATGAAGCCGTCGTAAGTTTACTGACGGGTTTTGAGGAACGAAAAATGATGTACCTTATGACAGTTTTGCATATAGAATGCGCCCTGTATAGATAGTAGCCCCTGAGACTTGATGCGGTGTCAAAAATGGCGGCGCGCCGAGTATCATAACCCTGTGTATAATATGCGCTCTTCCTATGTAGGTGGCGAAGCGTCCGGTGGCTAGCCGGATGATGAATTTGCCGAAGCGGCGGCTTTGGCGTGGCGGATCACGGACATCACGCTTGTTAACAAGCGGCTTGACGAGTCACAAGGTATGCGACTTCTCCGCGGACACCTGGTAAGGGAGCTTGACGCCCATGCCTTACAACATGTATGCTTAATGCAGATGGTGCCTCTGCTATGGAGGGCCTTCGGGTGGAGCTCGCCCGAGCCAAGGAGCAAGCCAGAAAAAGTGACGCGGCTGCTTTAAAGGCGGCCGTAGAGCTAAAAGCCGAACAGGCTGCTCACTACCAAAGCAATAAAGAAATGGCCGAGATGGCCGTGAAATTGAAGAATGCTACTGACCGTTGCGAGCTTCTTGAAAAAGAAGATCGAGCGAAACAAGAGGACCTGAAAAAGGCCGCCACCGAGGCCAAGGATACTCGCTCTGCAATGAGAGCTATGAAGGAGGAGCTGCGTCAGGCCGAAGATATTGCGGCTGGGAAGCCCTTTCTGTTGCGGAGGAAATTCACGGATCCTCGGTATGCTCAGTTGGAATGGCTGTGGGGTGCGGAGGATGTTTATCTGGACTTGGCGGCGAGTGCCGCAGACGCGGCCGAACACTTCCGAGGTCAAAAGGATCACGGAATGGAAGAGCTTTTTTGGTCGCAGTTCCATAGTCCGGAGCGTCCACTTTCATTAACCGATCGTTTGGCCGAATGGGCTGAAATTTGAATAGGTTGTCCGGACTTGCCATGAAGGCTGTGGTGACTCATTTGTGGCGAAAAGCCCCAAGTCAAGAGTTATTTTGGCTTGGTGCAGATTCCTTGGTGCGGTGCCGCATATCGATGCAATGAAGCGGTCAACATGCATAGAGGGTGCGCGGATGGCTCTCGCCCGTGTCAAGACATACTGGGCGGAGATGAAGGCTACCGAGGTTGCATCCCAAGATTAGGACAGAGGCCGAGTACCTGCCGAGCACTATTTTGTGGAAGTCCTGCAGGGCGCTCGTGTAATAGAGACGCCTTGATGCTCAAGGATGTTATGATTTATTGACATTTATGATTTGTGAAAACAATGTTTCAATATAATATAAGAGCTTTTTATACTTGTGCGTTCAAGTATTAAAACGCCTCCTGTGCGGCCGTTGATGTATATGTGTATATAACCAGAAAGATAGCAGTCTTTGGCTTCAACCCCCACGCACATAGTGCGGGGGTGTTTGCAAAAATAAAAGGCGCATTTTCACACTTAATCCAACGTCTTGGTCCTGTGAAGGAGGTGATAGCGTAGCAAACTAGGCAACCGGACTATAATGCTTTATCACTTTCACTTAGCCATAGGAGTTCGATGGTGGGGCTACTATATAGCCCCTAGGGGCACCGCTCTCCCGAGGCGGCGTATGTGCTGACCGAAGCAGTCCTTCGTCCAATGCGGAAATTCTAAACATTTCGGTGGGTCATCGAGTGGTTGACCAGTCTCACGCTATATCATGTGATCGATTTTAGCTTTCTCCATCGAGGTGCTAAACCCAGCTCAACCGGCACAATCGCAGTGGTTCTCCCAGCTACCTTAGCCGATATAATCGGGCGTAAGGTACCGAAACATGGGAGCCAGGCAAACCCAACATTTGACCAAAGACATGATTCGAGCTGACGCATATAAGGCCTAACTCGAGACGCGAACACTCCCTAAGGTATTCGGTCTTTATAAAAGCGGGCAAAATAATGCCCTAAGCCCTAGTGTCCGTGCGTGCAAAAATTCTGGTGCGGCCGATGCCAAACGCCGACCTCCTCCTCGGTTATAGCAAGAAACCGATGGATGTGTATCAACAAGAGACAGTAAAAAAGGTTTACGCAGGGTCTTAATCTGAAAAGAATCCTTGCAACGGGTCCATACTGCACGTCTGCGCCTGTGTCTCCGTTGTGCCGTATCCTGGACGGGTGTAGCACGTTGTTCATCTGTAAAAGAGAGGAACTTAGTTAAGAAAAAAAAGGATTGTGCGAAAAATGTACTTTATATTAGATAAACAGAGTACGGTTAGAAAAGTGAACAAAATTGAGCTTTATTGTCTCTTGTTGTGTATGCGTCTGACCCCTTATGCGGGGTATGCGCTAGTAGGCGCCGGACTCGTCTAGCCGTGTCCGGGGTTTGAATGACCTATTCAGGTGCTTTGGTTAGCGGAGCCGGATTGGTGTTGGGCTGTCAAGGCAGTCTCGCGTTCTTCCGTGCTTGAGTGACACTTAATACTCCCTTTTAATGAGATGATGCCGCGTGGACCGGGCATTTTAAGTGTAAGAGATGCATAATGCGGTATTGCGTTAAAGCGGTAAAAGCTTCACGCCAAAAGAGTGCTTGATAGCTACTTTCGAATGGAGCGATGTGAAAGGTTAAATTTTCGCGGCGGAAGTTGTCGGATGAGCCGAACACAACTTCTAGCAGTAGGGAGCCCGTACAATGGGCATATAAGCCTGGCATTACCCCCTTGAAGGAGGTGTTGCTATGGCGAATTTTGGTGGGTCTATCCCCATTTTGCAGACCGTGTCCTGATATAGCAGGTTTAGATTGCTACCTCCGTCCATTAGGACTTGTGTAAATTGGAGTCCGTCGATTATAGGATCTAATATCAAGGCAGTCCATCATGTGTTCCAGGTACTTCCGGAATAGTCCTGATGATCGTGTTTCTATGGGCGCCGCTCTGTTTTTCCCTTTTGTCACTTGAAGTGAGTTCACTGTTTTGACTTTTTGTGGGAAATTCTTTTGTTTTCTGGTGCTCTGCTTGTGGGGTTCGTCATCGTCCTCGCTTGGTGTGTCGAGCCCTTGTGTTCGACATTGAGTTTGCGGATCGCTTGAAGACCCAACAATCTCTGTGGGTATGGTTTGCGGGCTTGTGAGTAATCGTGGATTTGGCATATTTTGTCCAAGATTTTGTTTAGGTTGGATAGCTCGTTGTTGCTTTGTCCTTGAGGGGCAGTTTTTTATGATTCTGCCGGAGCTTGAATCCGGCATTGACCGCCGTGCTCTTGGGCTGTTTCCCTTTGTCCGCTATTTGGTCTTTGCTACGTCATGGTTTTCCATTTCCATCCCTTACTTCGGATGTACTTGGGTCATTGATCGAGCATCTCGCCACCAACTATCCTCTCCCGCATAAAAGCGGGTCATGAGGCTTGTTAATGCAGCCATGGTTCTCGGCTTCTCCTAGCCGAGGTGTCTGGCGAGCCATTCGTCTCGGACGTTGTGTTTGAAAGCTGCTAAGGCTTCGGCGTCCGGACAGTCGACTATTTGGTTCTTTTTGGTAAGGAACTTGTTCCAAAATTTGCGGGCTGACTCTCCGGGATGTTGAGTTATATGACTTAAATCGTCTGCATCCGGAGGACGGACATAAGTCCCTTGAAAATTTGCCCGAAAAGCATCCTCGAGCTCTTCCCAGCTTCCAATGGTATTTTCAGGGAGGCTTTTGAGCCAATGCCGGGCTGGCCCTTTGAGCTTGAGGGGTAAGTATTCTATGGCGTGGAGATCATCTCCTCTAGCCATGTGTATGCGGAGGATGTAATCCTCAATCCAGACTGTGGTGCATTGTTCCGTCGTATGCCTCTATGTTTACGGGTTTGAATCCCGGGAATTCGTGATCCAAAGACCTCATCGGTGAAACACAGGGGGTGTGCGGCACCCCTGTATTTGGGTGTGCCGTGATGTTCGGATATTTGGCGTGTTGCATTGCTTTGAAGAGCTTGCTTTCTCGGCCCATAGATGGACCTAACTAGGCCATCCTTTTGAGGCGAATCCGTATGCGGATCGCTGCATCGGCTTGTGTCTTGGCGACATTTGCCGCTCTCTCGCTTGTCGTGGGGTTGTCCATCCGACCGGTGGCCTGCTTGTTTTTTGGTTGTGGGGCTCTCGGCCTCCTCATCAAATTCAGGCGATAGTTTTCTCTTTGGGTAGCTCTTTGTTCGTATCGTCGCCCGTATTTGTCATGGTATTGAGTACTTTGCTCCATCCGATTCTCGAGTGCATCTTCCGCTGTTTTGAGCTTCCGCTTCGCTTTTTCCTGCTTGTAGCGATGGCGTGAGCCTTTTGTGGAGGTTCTTCTGCTCCAACAATTTGTCCGGCTTGAGATCGTCCGGACTGTTATCTTTGCCGGGGACGGTTTGTTTATCCAAGTTGTCCTGTTTCGGACGGTTGCTCGATAGCATGTTTGTCATCCACCGGTTCGCCCTGCTCTATGGCTGGGTCTGTGTGGTTGCCGTCTTTGTCAAGGCGGGACTTGGTGCGGCGTTTACGTTGCCGTTTTGATCGCCGAGGAGCGATCCTTCAGAGCGTCACATTGTTCCTCGTCGTCACTTCCTTTAGGTGTATCCACCATGTATACATCGTGAGATGAGGTGGCTGTCCCGTATTCTATAGGTGCTGGTTCATGGTTGTCTCCTACATCGCCGTCCATACCGTCGATGTCTTCGGAGTCGAAATCGAGCACGTCATTTAAGCTTTTGACGGTGGCTACAAAGTGGGTGGTGGGTGGGCGTTGAATTTCTTCGTCGTCCGCATCCCGACCTTCCTGACCGTAGTCCAGCCAGGGCTCTCTTGATAAAGAGAGAGACTTTAGTGAATTCAGGATGTCGCCAAAGGGCGAGTCTTTGAAAGATGTCATGCGATGAACTCCATGACCGGCACCCAATCGATTGGTAGGGGCGCGGAGGGTTCGGAGTCCGAAGAGGAGTCTGGCAACTTGGAGTCACGGTCTTCGCAAAGGGCAGGGATGGAGTTCGGCTCAATCGCCGTAGAGATCGTAGCCCCCGAGGCGGTGTCCAACCACCCGTCCTCGATCGGGGGAGTCGGCTCCGAGCTAAGAGTCAGAGCGGACTCTGCGGCTTCAAGGCAATCGCTCGGCGCAGAGCTAGATCGTGCCCATCGAGACAGTGCGGCGCGCTTGGTTGTGGCTCGAATCCGTCGAAGATCAAGTCTCCGCGGATGTCGGTCGTGTAGTTCAAACTCCCAAATCTGACCTGATGGCTGTGGGCGAAGCTTTCGACCGCTCGGATGGCCAAGTGAATTGCCCGCAGTAAAGCCGCCGAACACGAAGATCTGTCCGGGAGAAAAGTCTCACCTGGACCGCGTCGTTGTTGATGATCGAAGGAGCCATCGGGCCTAAAGATGACGCATACGGAGGAACTCTCAATGAAAGCACCAATGTCGGTGGCAAAACCGGCGGATCTCGGGTAGGGGGTCCCGAACTGTATGCGTCTAGGCGGATGGTAACAGGAGACAAGGGACACGATGTTTTACCCAGGTTCGGGCCCTCTCGATGGAGGTAAACCCTACTCCGCTTGATTAATATTGATGATATGGGTAGTACAAGAGTAGATCTACCACGAGATCAAGGAGGCTAAACCCTAGAAGCTAACCTATGGTATGATTGTTGTTCGTCCTATGGACTAAAACCCTCCGGTTTATATAGACATCGGATAGGGTTAGGGTTACACAGAGTCGGTTACAATGGTAGGAGATCTACATATCCGTATCGCCAAGCTTGCCTTCCACGCCAAGGAAAGTCCCATCTGGACACGGGACAAAGTCTTCAACTTTGTATCTTCATAGTCCATGAGTCCGGCCAACGGTGATAGTTCGGCTATCCGGACACCCCCTAATCCAGGACTCCCTCAGCGGCGATTAGGCTTGGATCGACTAGGCTGATACCATGTTAGAAGAGAGAGAGAGGGATTGATGAAACAGTTGTTGTATTGCTTGAGCCTCATGGGCATATATATATGAGTACAATGATGTACTTGAAGTACAAGACAAGGTAGAATAATATATATTCTAACTTTTCTAATAATCAATATACTCAACAGTAATTACCTGAGCTCAGTAAGTATGGCTTGTCTCCACATGTACTGCAGCAACCTATAGCCGTGCGCCCATCTTCCTTGCTTCACCACAGACCCATGCGCAAGCACAAATTTGTGGACGGTAGCCAGGCAGAGATCCAACCATCTCAAGGACTTGCTCTGCCACTGCTCACCAACCTGCTCCTGGTTGCCACTATGCACTTCTTAATCTTCGTGCATCGAAGTAATTAGTGCTAGAATACTGTGATGGTGATTGCCTCATTTATTGAATGCATTATGTAGTATGGTTTGCTGCAAGCTCGCATGTTATTGTCATGTGTAGTGCTATCGCAACCTCTATGCTCTTTTGTCAGGATAGCATAATGTAATCATGGTTATCTTTGTATAATACATATTAGATTTATGTTCCTCCATACGGGAGTTGTTTCTTCAAATAATTTTCACGACTCACATTTTAAACCCCTCATACTTTTATTCATGTCTAGTGACATCAATCACAGACCCACTACTAAATTTACTTGGTGTCCATCGTGATGCACAAATTTCCACGATTCTTGTGGTTTAAACACCGGGTTGACATGTCAGTCCCTCTGAAAAGTCTAACGTTCACTTAGATAGACATCCCTCTAATCATCTAAGTGTCACGTGATCCATATCAACTAAACCATGTCCGATCATCATGTGAGATGGAGTAGTTTTCAATGTTGAACATCACTATGTTGATCATATCTACTATATGATTCACGCTCGACCTTTCGGTCTCAGTGTTCCGATGCTATATCTACAGATGCTAGGCTCGTCAAGTTTAACACAAGTATTCTACGCGTGCAAAACTGGCTTGCACCCGTTGTATGTGAACGTAGACTTATCGCACCCGATCATCATGTGGTGTCTCGGCACGACGAATTGTAGCAACGGTGCATACTCAGGGAGAACACCTGTACCTTGAAATTTAGTGGGGGATCATCTTATAATGCTACCGTTGTACTAAGCAAAATAAGATGCATAAAGGATAAACATCACATGCAATCAAAATAAGTGATATGATATGGCCATCATCATCTTGTGCCTTTGATCTCCATCTCCAAAGCACCGTCATGATCACCATCGTCATCGGCTTGACACCTTGATCTCCATCATAGCATCATTGTCGTCTCGCCAACCATTGCTTCTACGACTATTGCTACCGCTTAGTGATAAAGTAAAGCAATTACATGGTGATTGCATTTCATATAATAAAGCGACAACCATATGGCTCCTGCCAATTGCCGATAACTGTTACAAAACATGATCATCTCATACAACAATTTATATCATCACGTCTTGACCATATCACATCACAACATGCCCTGCAAAAACAAGTTAGACGTCCTCTATTTTTTTGTTGCAAGATTTACGTGGCTGCTATGGGCTTCTAGCAAGAACCGTTCTTACCTGCGCATCAAAACCACAACAATTTTTCATCAAGTGTGCCGTTTTAACCTTCAACAAGGACCGGGCATAGTCAAACTCGATTCAACTAAAGCTGGAGAAACAAACACCCGCTAGCCACCTGTGTGCGAAGCACGTCGGTAGAACCAGTCTCATGAACATGGTCATGTAATGTCGGTCTGGGCCGCTTCATCCAACAATACCGCCGAATCAAAGTAAGATGTTGCTGGTAAGCAGTATGACTATAATCGCCCACAACTCATTGTGTTCTACTCATGCATATTACATCTATGCATAGACCTGGCTCGGACGCCACTGTTGGGTAACGCGGTATTTCAAAAAAATTCCTACGATCATGCAAGATCTATCTAGGAGAAGCATAGCAACGAGCGGGGAGAGTGTGTCCACGACCGTCGTAGACCGTAAGCAGAAGCGTTTAGTAACGCGGTTGATGTAGTCGAACGTCTTCGCGATCCAACCGATCCAAGCACCAAACGTATGACACCTCCGCGTTCAGCACACGTTCAGCTCGATGATATCCCTCGAACTATTGATCCAGTTGAGGCTGAGGGAGAGTTTCGTCAGCATCACGGCGTGGCAACGGTGATGATGAAGTTACCGGCGTAGGGCTTCGCCTAAGCACTATGACGATATGACCGAGGTGTGTAACTGTGGAGGGGGGCACCGCACACGGCTAAGAGAAGACTTGGCGTGTCCTTGGGGTGCCCCCTCCCACGTATATAAAGGGGGGAGGAGAGGAGGCCGCACCAAGTGGGGGGAGTCCTACTTGGACTCCCGGTCCAAGTAGGATTCGCCCCCCCCCCCTTTCCTATTCCAACTAGGAGAAGGAAGGGAAGGGAGAAGGGGGGAGAAGGAAAGAGGGGGGGCGCCGCCCCCTCCTAGTCCAATTCGGACCAGCCCACGGGGGGGGGGGGGGGTGGGGGGGAGGGCGCACGACCACCCCTTGAGGCCCTCCTCTCCTTTCCACTAAAGCCTGTTACTTCCCCGGGGGGTTCCGGTAACCTCTCGGTACTCCGAAATTCACCTGAAACAACCCGAACCATTCCGGTGTCCGAATGTAACCTTCCAATATATGAATCTTTATGTCTCGACCGTTTTGAGACTCCTCATCATGTCGGTGATCTCATTCGGGACTCCGAACAAACTTCGGTTCATCAAATCACATAACTCATAATACAAATCATCATCGAACGTTAAGTGTGCGGACCCTACGGGTTCGAGAACTATGTAGACATGACTGAGACACATCTCCGGTCAATAACCAATAGTGGAAACTGGATGCTGATATTGGCTCCTACATATTCTACGAAGATCTTTATCGGTCCAACCGCATAACAACATACGTTGTTCCATTTGTCATCGGTATGTTACTTGCCCGAGATTCGATCGTCGGTATCATCATACCTAGTTCAATCTTGTCACCGGAAAGTCTCTTTACTTGTTCCGTAATGCATCATCCCGTGACTAACTCATTAGTCACATTGCTTGCAAGGCTCATAGTGATGTGCATTACCGAGAGGGCCCAGAGATACCTCTCCGATACACGGAGGGATAAATCCTAATCTCGATCTATGCCAACTCAACAAACACCATCGGAGACACCTGTAGAGCATCTTTATGATCACCCAGTTACGTTGTGACGTTTGATAGCACACAAGGTGTTCCTCCGATATTCAGGAGTTGCATAATCTCATAGTCATAGGAACATGTATAAGTCATGATGAAAGCACTAGCAATAAAACTAAAGGATCATTTATGCTAAGCTAACGGATGGGTCTTGTCCATCACATCATTCTCTAATGATGTGATCCCGTTGATCAAATGACAACACATGTCTATGGTCAGGAAACTTAACCATCTTTTATTAACGAGCTAGTCTAGTAGAGGCATACTAGGGACACTCTATTTGTCTATGTATTCACACATGTACTAAGTTTTCGGTTAATACAATTCTAGCATGAATAATAAACATTTATCATGATATAAGGAAATATGAATAACAACTTTATTATTGCCTCTAGGGCATATTTCCTTCAGTCTCCCACTTGCACTAGAGTCAACAATCTAGTTCACATCGTCATGTGATTTAATACCAATAGTTCACATCTTTATGTGATTAGTTCACATATCCATGTGACTAATACCAAAAGAGTTTTACTAGAGTCAATAATCTAGTTCACATCGCTATGTGATTAACACCCAAAGAGTACTAAGGTGTGATCGTGTTTTGCTTGTGAGAGAAGCTTAGTCAATGGGTCTGTCACATTCAGAGCCGTATGTATTTTGCAAATTTTCTATGTCTACAATGCTCTGCATGGAGCTACTCTAGCTAATTACTCCGACTTTCAATATGTATCCAGATTGAGACTCAGATTCATCTGGATCGGTGTAAAAGCTTGCATCGACGCAACTCTTTACGACAAACTCTTTATCACCTCCATAACCGAGAAATATCTCCTTAGTCTTCTAAGGATAATTTTGACCGCTGTCCAGTGATCCACTCCTGGATCAATATCGTACCCCCTTGCCAAATTCATGGCAAGGTACACAATAGGGTTGGTACACAGCATAACATACTTTATAGAACCTATGGCTGAGGCATAGGGAATGACTTGGTGGAATTTCAATTCAAAGACGAAGAGATGCTCTCTTCCCCTCAACCGCACTTCCCAGTCACCTTAAAGACCGGAATCAAACATGGTTTTACTGCCAAGACACATCTCCTCCTGACGAAAATCCTCTGCCGGGTTTCCACAACCGCCGACTTAGGCCAAAACATCCACTTCCAGACCGGATCATCACCACTGAACGGGCTAAGTATATGCCTACCTTTTCGAAGGTAAGAGCCCTGCTAGCCAATTGATTAACCGTAGTGGATTTGGTTCGATGCTGGGTCTCTTGGAGGATCATACCTTTGAGCCACCGCCCCGGCTTAATGTGTGAATACACTTGCGATGTCAAAGACCCACAGCGTCCCTGTCAAACGCGTGTCACTGTCAACGCGTGTGGAAGATAAAGAAATTAATGAGATGACTAAGACGCTGCTCGGGGAGAGCTTCGAAAATTGCAGCATGGCGGGTTGAATCCCTTATATACTCTTAACCCGGCCCCATATGTAAGTATTTCTACCAATTTACTTTATTCATTATTCACATAAACTGCACACTCCTTATCATCACTTGCTTTCTTCAGGCTCACGCTGCTTTCTGGAGCAAAAAACTGCAAGATAAGCCGGCCAAAAAGGCCAGGGCAAAAAACGAGGCTTCAAAGAAGACCAAGAAGAAAATAGACATAACAGAGCTATTAGGCCTGGATGATGAGTCAGAGGTAGAACTTGATTCTCTTGGCTCCTTTTTTGTACATCTTATTGATGCCAACTCCTCTCAGGATGATGCGGAGACTAGCCAAGTAGATGCTGAAGAGGTAACTATTATTTCCCCCGACTTAGAGCCTTTGCTAAGACAGAAAGTTCGGTAAGTGACCCGGAAAGTAAGGTTTTCTGACTCTTCAGCTTACCTGGATCCAAACTTTATTTTGAAGAAACAACAACATGAAGCCCGGCGCACAACCCGGAACAGCGAACACGTCGGTCCCTCGCAAACGCCGAAATGAGGTGCCTCAGAATTCAATCCTCTCCTTTCCAAAGGCTGGCCTTATTCGCCAACCATTTAATCCTTTCGACTCAAATTATCAGGGAGCTTCTCATTCATCTTCTAGATACTCTACTGGAACTCAGTTGCCTACCTTCAAGATTGCCCCCTGGGTAAGAACATTTGACTTCTTGGTTTTAATACTTTGAAACTGATATATTCAAATCCTCATAAGTCTTATTTTCAATGATATAGCCAAACCAAGTAAGAAGCTGAAGATGGGAGAGCCGGCCGAAGATCCCAAGGTCAATGAGCCAGAGAAACAGATACCAGCTTCAGAGGCTTCAACTCGGAACCCCGAAGACACTGCCAGTGACCCGCCGGCAGAAACCCATGACACCCCCGTGGATCCAATGGGTGTTGACCCGGAAAGTGCTAAGCCGCCAAGCCCCACCAAGCCTGCTGAAGAAGATGTTGAGGATGTCGTGGTTACTGGGGCTGCTTACGCAGAACCAGGAAACCACACCGTTCTGGCCAAGCATTCCGCCAAGGAGGAGCTAATTGGGAAGAGCAAAGTCAAATTTGACATTGCAAACTATTCACACTTGGTTGTCAATGAACTATACTCTGGTTATCTGAGCCATCTTCATACTGGTCGTGATCTGGAAGTGGACATAGTCAAAAGAATGCGATAGAAATATGAGGTATGAACATCTGCTTCCCTTTGTATATAGTCATCCAGCCCCCAAGTCTTATCCGTAGGAAAAAGAATGTTGAGTGTGGATAAGACTTTTATCCATGTATCATTGCAAATTTCGAGTCATAACCCTCATGGGCCGGCTTACCTTGATAAAGATGAGCCGGGTCATATTTAGAAGAATAACTTTGATTCCTAGCCCTCAAGGACCGGCTTATATTAAGAAAGATGAGCCGGTTCTTCAACAATGTAATTTGAAAAGAGCTTCCTCGTACATGAGCCCCCAAGTGCCAAGTGCATTGCTTGCAATGTGCTTGGTACTTGTATGAAAATCATTCCCTGCCTGGCATACTTATATTCTTTCACTCTTATTTGTAGGATGCCCTAGGCCTAAATGAGACCCAATTGGTGGAATTGAAGAGCAGGCATGAACATCAAGAGGCTGAAGCATGCAAAGCTAACTCCAAATTGAAGCTTAGCCTGGATGAGAATTAGAAGCTCAAAGCCAAGTTTACCACAGAGAGAGCCGACTGGGAGAAAGAAAAGGCCGCCTTACTACAAAGGGCAGAAGCCGCTGAAGCTTCCTTGAAGGAGACCACTGCAGAGCCGACCGACTTAAAACGCCATATTTCACAGATGACGTTTACAATCTTTGGTAAGTAACTCTTATCATTATAACCTTTCCCAATCTTTTGAATTTTAACTTGCATGGCGACTCATCTTAATGTGTAATCAATAGGCCCAGGAGCGCCAATCTTGGCCAAGACATGCTGCTGAAGCTTAAAGTGGTTTATACTCTGGTGGAACAGTTGTACACCGGCACACAACGGACTCTTGTAGCTATCTCCAATGGTAAACAACTGCCGACCCTCCTCGGAGAGGTGCTAGATAAGCTGTCTGTGATGCCTAAGAAATTAGAAGAGATAAAGCGATCAGCCGCCCGTGCTGGTGCCATTACAGCTCTGACTCGAGCCAAAGCATGGCAAGCAGAATTAGACCTGGCAGAGATGGCCACCGGATGTGCAAGCCTCAAAGAAGATGGATCTCCATTTGATAAAATGGACTTTGCCGAGTGCATGAAAGAGACGCGTCCCCTGACGTGCAAACTAGCCGAAGAAACTGATTTATCCAAGTACCAAGCAGCGTACACAATGGACAGTACGAAAGTTAAAGCGTCGGCTTATGAAGTCATGGGCCTCATCCCTCCAATGCGTAAGCATACTTTTGCTTCTGATGTTGATCCGTCCTCACTTATCGATGATGAAGTTGTATTCAAGGCCTTGACTGGCATTGACTGGACGTCACCTAACCTCTAGATGGGCAAAGAAGAAGAGCCGGAGCAGGATGACCCGGAGTCCTTGACCCGCTGTGACGAAGGCAATTGATTCTAGGCGACTATCCACCCTGGGCATAAATATCCTGTGCTGAAAAACTCTTAGCTCCAATTATTTAGGTCCATGGTGTCCTTGTAATAGGCTAGATTTGAAAACAATGATCTGTCATGCCATCGTGCATGTTTATCTTTTGAATGCTTAAACTGTCGAACTAATATTTATGATCCGCCGCTTGTGCTTATAATATTATCAATTATGTGGGTCAGATCAAATATTATCATACTCCCTGCACACAAACAAATAGCATGTGCCCTGGCGGTTTAAGCCAAGGCGGGTCACAAATACCTTTAAAAACCCCTGATGTAATGATCTTTTTGAAAAACTTGACATAAAGACTATTAGTGCAGGCCATATAAGCCGAAACACTCTAGCGATTTAAAGTCTAAAGCCAGTGCAGTTTAATATTCCCCAAATGTTCATACATACCTGGAGATTAATATCATGTGTCATGATAATTATAATCCAGAGTGGGTACTAACCCGTAGGCATGAAATCTCATGACCTTGATTGCCCAAGGCAAATTATCCTAGCGACTTATAGTCTGCTATCAGGGCTAGTTACTAACCCTACTCAATTATGAATCATATAATCAACACTACATGGCCTGAATTGCACCAAATACACTTGACCAGAAGAAATCTTTGATGGACGCAAATTCAAAATGTCCAGAAGAAAAGAAATTCAGAAAAAGTCAAGTGCTTTTATAGGCCGCACATCCTTAAAATTCAAGTGCTTTCACGGGCCGCACAACCACTAAGATTCAATTGCTTTCATAGGCCGCACGGCCTTAGAGTTGTCCTCGCTCACTGTAAGCCGGCCCTCACATGACAAACCGTCGTTTTAACCTTCACAAGTTCAGGGTCTTATTTAAAAGATTGACTATTAAGAGTATGGCGGGTCATTCAGGATTACATGGTGGAGAGGCATCTTGCATACATGCAGGTCGAAACTCAGGATTCGACATCTAGCCTGGTCACGAGGGTAAGAAAGCTAAACCCGTTGGGTTGGAAGCCCCAAGCAACCTATAATATGGCATGTAAGCAGATCAAGAGGGTAAGAATAGCTATGCTTATTGAGCAGGAAGCCCCCAAGTGACCTATAATATGGCTTGGAAGCCGATGAAGAGGGTAAGAATAGCTATGCTCATTGAGCAGGAAGCCCCCAAGTGATCTATAATATGGCATGGAAGTCGATCAAGAGGGTAAGAATAGCTATGCTCATTGAGCAGGAAGCCCCCAAGTGACCTATGAACAAACAATAAAAACTCAGATACTTAGAAATGAAACGACAGAGGCCCTGAATTACCAGGGATGCCGGCTTTACTATAGTGATCATAATATATACATTGATGAAAGTATGTACATCACAAGAGCCGGTGGCTCAAGTGTAATAAGGCCGAAGGTGAGGGATGTTCCAAGGCTGGCGGGTCTCCTCCTCTGATGTACGTGAATCCTTGTGTTCTTGAATATCAATGAGGTAGTATGATCCGCTATTCAGGTTTTTGCTGACCACAAATGGTCCTTCCCAAGGCGGGGATACGTTATGCATATCTGTTTGATCTTGGATCAACCGGAGCACCAAATCACCTTCTTGAAAGGCCCGGGTCTTAACCCGGCGGCTATGATAGTGATGCAAATCTTGCTGGTATATCGTCGAACGAGCCGCCACAAGGCCACGCTCCTCGTCCAACACATCAAGTGCATCTTGACGTGCTTCTTCATTAACAGCTTCAACATAAGCCACCACAGGGGTGAGTCATGATGGATATTGCTTGGAAGAACCGCCTCTGCCCCGTATACCATGAAAAAGGGCGTATAACCTATTGACCTGTTAGGAGTAGTATTGATGTTCCAAATTACCGAGGGTAACTCCTCAATCCAACAACCCGGTGTTCGCTGTAGTGGAACCATAAGCTGGGGCTTTATACCTTTTAAGATTTCCTGATTGGCCCTTTCAGCCTGACCATTAGACTGTGGGTGAGCCACTGATGAGACGTCAGGACGAATATGCTCTCATTGACAAAACTCTCTCATAGCACCCTTTGATAGATTAGTGCCATTGTTCATTATGATACTATGAGGGTAACCAAAACGGAAGATTACTTTCTTTATGAATTGAACTGTCGTTGTCGCATCACACTTACTGACCGGCTCTGCCTCAACCCACTTAGTAAATTTGTCAACCACCACCAAGAGGTGGGTCTTCTTATCCTTAGACCTCTTAAAAGGCCCAACCATATCAAGCCCCCAAGGGGTGGAGTAAGGGGAAAAGACTCGGGATGGACGAAGCTCAACACAATATAGTTACATGGGGACTATCTCACTGAACGTGGCAAGGAGGCATCTCTCGAGTTGAAATTCAAGAAATTCATCGAGAGCAAGGTAAGAAGGTGCAATAAGAAGCTTCAATCGGGTAGGCAATCATTCATTGCCTGAAACAGAGTGCGAAAGGGGTTTCAGAGCGACGGGAATAAGTATTGCGTCTGAAACCAGAATAGATCACTAAATTACAAACAAAGCTAAGCGTGAGGAATAACTCTAGAAACAGGGGTGTACAGAAGAGTCAGATTTCGATCCTGTGGAACTGTGGGTTATGGGCCCACCATGTAAGTTAAAGGTAGAAGGGGCGCCGACAGCTTGCATGGTCATGATAGCGAGGCATGTCATAGGATAGCCTGTCAGTTATGTTGGCAACAACGTTGGTACCAAGGGCGGGGGATAAAGAGAACCATTTTCCTGCTCGTTGAACGAGGCGGGCCAATAGGCAAAGTTCTCGTCCATCAGTGGTTACTGGAATGTCATCAACAGTAGTAATAGGTTCTTACCGATAGAGTTGACACCGAGGTGTTTATATATGCCGAAAATATTACTGCTCATAGCATATAGACCACAAGAAAGGTTAAACAAAACAACGGAAAGGAAAATGTATTTAAACACAAATATCAGGAGTAAATCCTTCCAAGGACAAGCAGATGGTGATATCCATGACAGGGTAGTAAGTAGAAAACCATTTAGGTAAGGGGAGAGGAATTTCATGACATTACCCAAACAACAGTGTTTGAATAAATGATCAAGAAACAGTTAGTATTGCGCCTCCAATGTGCTTAATGATGTTCAAAGTACCACAATCATGCTTCGGGTAGCATGGACATGGTGTTTCAAGCAAGATTGAATCTGAAGATCACAAGAAGTACAAAGGAACAATTCAAGAATGTCAAGGAATGTAAGATACAACCAAAATATGTCCAAGTCTGCATTGGCAGGAAGTCAAGGATGGTGTCGAAGTCAACACGAATCATCAACGCGCAAGGATGGTATTTCTCCTCAAGAATTCGATTGATGCCGTAGAACAAGGTAGTATATTGATGGTGATGACGACAAATTTCGTCGAGAGGCTCTATGAAGATGCCATCGAGCAGCACGACATCAAGCAAAAGGAATGATGAAGCGAAATGTATTGTAATCACGGGTACGACACAAACTTGAAATCAAGCTTGTTGTTCAAGGCGAAATGATTTGACAAGGAAGATCGACGTAAGCTTAGCTCATCGTCGAAAATTGTGCTTCGGGAAGAAGAACCATGTAGCACACTTAAAATTTGGCACGATAATGATATAGCCGATCATGCTAGGAATGACTTGAAGGATTATTGAAATCGTAAGCAATGAAAATTACTTAGAGTTATTGAATCGGAGTGCGGAATCGATTCACTTATCGGTGTTCTCGATTGACAAACAACCCAGAACCCATGAAGTGACAAAGACAGGGTAAGGTAGTACTCCATCAAAAGTTCATAAGATGTAGTGCAATGGCATGATATCCTCGAGATACCAGGGGTAATACTCGAAGGTAGATCATAATAGAGGTTGGGCAGGCATATTGACCTGCAGAAGACAAGTGATTTAACCTACCCAAGAAATGGGACCAAAGAAGAACAATCATGGTCGGAACCACGGTTGCAAAGGATCAATTCACCGATACCAGATGATATTATATCAAGGAAATAGTTATTATTACAAGAAGCTTCCATGATAAGTTCCACATCGTGTCCATGGGCATGAACACAAAGTTCAAGGTCGACTCCCACTTCTTCAATGTATAACCTTCCATTCACTTCTCGTTTTTCAAAAATGGCATTAGTTGTTGAAAGTTTTAAATGGTGCAATACCAGATAAGTATGACCCATGAAAACTTTCGGGTGCACACAGATTAGGGAAGGCGTTGGTTCAACCCATCGGGGCATCTTAGGAACAAATACCACAAACTTCAGGACCAATTAATACATGCTTGAAGCAGAGCATGATTGACAAAAGCATAAGATACAATTTACCAAAGGCATTATGTATCGGGGGAGAATTCACAAGGTGATAGAATATGAAGGACACTGTCGGATAAAATCCAACAAAGGATCTGGTGATCCACAATGGAGCTGAGGTGAGTATCGGTGCTCAATCAGAGGAAGAAAGAATGCAAAGGCATCGGATTATAGAAATATCTGGATAATTCCAAAGCTTAAATACAAAGGAATTATGATTTCCAAATCAAAGGATCAGAAGCAAACACTCTGATTAAGGACGGATAAATTGAATAGACTTAGAGGTACAATCGATGGTAATTTGATTGGTCGAGAATCAACTCTTGGTCAAATGACGTCCAAGTCAGAAGGATGAATTCTATGATACGACTGAGGATTGCGAGCATCCGCAACATATTGAATCAACAGACTCAAAAGGATAGTGACAAAGGATGCCAATAAGATTACTAGACTTATGGGATTATCCATAATGCAAGCAAGTAAGAATTGTAAGAACAACATGCTATTGAGGATTATCGAAAGATCGGATAGTATTTCAAAGACTTTTGTGAGACATATGAACAACTGGGGATGAACGAATCCTTGATAAGTGTGAGGAATTATTCGTAGGGGGGGTATTCAGGCGGAAAAGAAGCTGCAAGGCAGCAGGCACAAACGATTCTCGGAAATTCCAAAGTATTTCAAGGTATCTTGTAATAACAAGAACAATTGGAAAAGAAGGTATGGACGACAAGTGTATGCAGCTATCCATAGGGATTTATCAGTGATATGGAATTGCAATGGCGAAGGGCACAAGGGTTTCGGGGAAACATCAGAGAGTATTTCAAAATCTTCTGAAGCAGTAAGTGATCATCTGGACTGAAGGGGTTCTCCGGGAGAAAGTGGGTACGAGATCCTAATGTCAATCTTAGTAAAATGTTTAACCCGAATAGACGAGAGATCAGAGTTCCAGAGTATAACCATACGAAGGAACAACCGATCCCTCGGTATGGATAGAAGATTTTATTCTCCACATCCATATGGCCCGTGGAGACGACCTCCACGCCATTAAATACCTCCCACTAAAGCTAAAAGGGCTAGCTCGTCACTGGTTAAACAGCCTGCTGATAACCCACAAGTATAGGGGATCTATCGTAGTCCTTTCGATAAGTAAGAGTGTCGAACCCAACGAGGAGCAGAAGGAAATGATAAGCGGTTTTCAGCAAGGTATTCTCTGCAAGTACTAAAATAAGTGGTAACAGATAGTTTTGTGATAAGATAAATTATAACGAGCAATAAGTAACAAAAGTAAATTAAGTGCAGCAAGGTGGCCCAATCCTTTTTGTAGCAAAGGACAAGCCTGGACAAACTCTTATATAAGGAAAAGCGCTTCCGAGGACACATGGGAATATCGTCAAGCTAGTTTTCATCATGTTCATATGATTCGCGTTCGGTACTTTGATAATTTGATATGTGGGTGGATCGGTGCTTGGGTGCTGTTCTTACTTGAACAAACATCCCACTTATGATTAACCTCTATTGCAAGCATCCGCAACTACAACAAAAGTATTAAGGTAAACCTAACCATAGCATGAAACATATGGATCCAAATCAGCCCTTACGGCAACGCATAAACTAGGGTTTAAGCTTCTGTCACTCTAGCAACCCATCATCTACTTATTACATCCCAATGCCTTCCTCTAGGCCGAAATAATGGTGAAGTGTTGTAGTCGACGTTCACATAACACCACTAGAGGCTAGACAACATACATCACATCAAAATATCGAACGAATACCAAATTCACATGATTACTAATAGCAAGACTTCTCCCGTTGTAGGACCTTGAAGTATGTCTAGAGGGGGGGGGGTGATTAAGACTACTTGACCAATAAAAACCTAACCTTTTCCCAATTTTAGACTTTGGCAGATTTTAGCTATTTTTGAACAAGTCAAGCAATCTTCACACCATTCAAGCAAGCATGCAAAGAGTATATTGGCAGCGGAAAATAAAGCATGCAACTTGCAAGAATGTAAAGGGAAGGGTTTGGAGGATTCAAACGCAATTGGAGACACAGATGTTTTTGTCGTGGTTCCGGTAGGTGGTGTTATCGTACATCCACGTTGATGGAGACTTCAACCCACATAGGGTAGCAGTTGCTTGAGTCCACGGAGGGCTCCACCCACGAAGGGTCCACGAAGAAGCAACCTTGTCTATCCCACCATGGCAGTCGCCCACGAAGGACTTGCCTCACTAGCGGTAGATCTTCACGAAGTAGGCGATCTCCTTGCCCTTACAAACTCCTTGGTTCAACTACACAATCTTGTCGGAGGCTCCCAAGTGACAACTAGCCAATCTAGGAGACACCACTCTCCAAGAAGTAACAAATGGTGTGTTGATGATGAACTCCTTGCTCTTGTGCTTCAAATGATAGTCTCCCCTACACTCAACTCTCTCTCATAGTATTTTGATTTGGTGTATAGAAGTTTTGAGTGGATAGCTAATTGTGAAGGCTAGAGATCAAGATTCATGTGGTTGGAATGGTATATCTTGGCCTCAACACATGAGTAGGTGGTTCTCTCTCAAAAGCTGGTAAGTTGGAAGTGTAGGTTTGTTCTGATGGCTCTCTCCACGAATGAAGAGGAGGTGGAGGGGTATATATAGCCTCCACACAAAATCTAACCGTTACACACAATTTACCAAACTCGGTGGGACCGAATTATCAAACTCGGTCAGACCGATTTAGTAAACCTAGTGACCGTTAGGGTTTTGATTGGGATCGACATGCATCTCGGTAGGACCGATTTGGTTAGGGTTAGGGCATAACGTAATCTCGGTGAGACCGATTACACAAAATCGGTGAGACCGATTTTGGTAATAAGCTAACCAGAGAGTTGGTCAGGTAAACTTGGTGGGACCGATTTGCTCTTTCGGTGAGATCGAAAAGTTACAAAAGGGAAACAGAGAGTTTACATTGTAATCTCGGTGGGACCGATTCGCTCTTTCGATGAGACCAAAAAGTTACGAAGGGGAAACAAAGAGATTACAATCCCATCTTGGTGAGACCGAGATCCCTATCGGTGAAACCGATTTGCCTAGGGTTTGTGGCAGTGGCTATGACATTTGAACTCGGTGGCGCCAGATAGAAAGAATCGGTAGGGCCGAGTTTGACTTTGGGTTTAGGTCATATGTGGATGTGAGAAAGTAGTAGAGGGTTTTGGAGCATATCACTAAGCACATGGAGCAAAAGGCTCATTAAGCAACACCTCATCCCTTCTTGATAGTATTGGCTTTTCCTATAGACTCAATGTGATCTTGGATCACTAAAATGTAAAATGTAGAGTCTTGAGCTTTTGAGCTTGAGCCAATCCTTTGTCCTTAATATTTTGAGGGATCCACTTTCATCATCCATGCCATGCCATTCATTGAGCTTTCCTGAAATGTTTGTCTTGGAATAGCATTAGCTCAATGAGCTATATGTTGTTATGAATTACCAAAACCACCTAGGGATAGTTGCACTTTCAATCTCCCCTTTTGGTAATTGATGACAACATATAGATCAAAGCTTCGACAAATGATAGTAAAATTGAAAAACATCGTCGCTTTGAGAAGTATGTGATAAGCAAGAGCTCCCCCTAAATTTTTGCATATCTTAAGATTTGCTTTGGACTGCAAATGCACAAGAAATTAGGCTCATGGGTTACTCTTCCATGTCACATACATCTTGGTGGAGCGCTCAAAATAATAAAGATTGAATACATGCACTCATCACCAAGCACAGTGAATGATCATATAAGGATAAATAAGATAATATCATAAAAGACATAAGTGTAGCTTATGATCAAACACATGATCATCAATGTCTCACACGTAATGCATAGTATCTCAAGCAATCAAACGCAACAAAGTTCAACCAAGAAGACAAGAGAGAACAAAAGCAAATCTCTCTCTCTCTCTCGAAGCCTATGATCTATACATTTTTCTCCCCCTTTGGCAACAAGTTACCAAAAAGTTCCTAGAAAATGCATAGCACTATGTCGTCTCTCAGGCTTGGTCTTCTGGTGGTGGTGTAGTCAGGACTCCAAGGATGAACGCATCAGTAGACATGGTAGGAGCTAAAGAAGTTGGAGCTGGAGCTGGTTGAGTTTGGAGCTGTAGCTGGAGTGAAGAAGTGGCTCTGTGTCTGGAGTTGGTACTGCTGACCTCTGAGCTCTAGGCACTGGCAAATGCATCGGTTGTCGTCTTGCCATTCCTCTCCTGCATATCATCTTGTAATCGCTCGCATGTTGGTGAATCTCGATCACTTTGACATCAAGATCATAGAATTTTTGTTCCATGATTCTCTCCAGGCTCTCCTGGTTTTGAGTTAGGGTGACCAACCCCTTCTCAATCCGCAGAGTTGATGCTATTAAGTAACCAAGCTCCTCCTGCTTGTTCTTCAGAAAGTAGTCAAATGTCTCTGCTTGAGTTGGCATCTTTGTAGCTTTCTCTTGCCTTGCCTTCTCCTTTCTCTCCTGAGCTTGCACTGATAATGGTTCATTCTCAGTCATGACAACTCGATTGTCCTCAAATTCAGGATAGAGAGCCATGTGTTCCTTATCCAATAGATACTTTCCTGTGCCCATCTTCGAGTTTATCAACTCCTGAATCTGAGGGGCATAACCACATCTCCTCTTCTAATCTGCTGCTGTCCTCTTGATTGTCTCGACTATGAGGCTCATGACCTTGAATTTCTGAGGCACATCAAAAACATGAAGCAAATTGATTGCATGTCCTCTAATCATGTTATGGTCACCTGATTTGGGCAATAGAGTATGCCTTAAGATCCAGCTTGATCGTAGGCAGCCACAGCAATGAGAAAATGGACTGATCCAAACTTGAAGTTCTCAAGTGCATCATCTGGGATCTCCTTGTACATGTGTGACATAGAGTTATGATCCATTTTCTTCTTACCATAAATGTCCAGGTCATCCTCACTTTCCTTTGGGGCATTGATCAAACTTGCCCATTCCCCTATGGTAGACTGATATCTGGTTCCTTCTAACATCCACACTATCCTGCCATCCGGATAGAAATGTGTGGAGTAGAATTGCATGATGAGTTCATCGTTCCAGTTGGTGAGCTTCCGCCCAACAAAATCAGCAACTCCACAAGCACTGAAGCTGTCATATACTCCAGGGTCGTGTTCTGCGTTCTCCTTCATGTAGGTCCAGTTGACCCATCTCATATCGCAAACTATGGGCTTCTTATCCAACAAGATAGTCTCATAAAAGTCCTGCTTCTCCTTGGTGTGGAACCTGTAGTCCACAGTAGTCCTTCTCCTCGTGGCATATGGATCTGACTCTCTCCATAGCCTCAACCCATTATCTCTCCTGATCTTCATGTTTTCAGCCACAGGATGAGCATCATTGTGGTGCAGGGATCTTGGGTTTGAGCTTCCTTAGGACCTTCCCTTCTTCATCTTCTTGACTTCAACCTTAGGCATTGGGGCCTTGTTCTTTTCAAATTTCTGGTATGCTCCTGGTATTCCTCTTGGGTGCATTCTTGGGCTTGGGGCAGCTTTGGGCTTGGAAGTTGCAGCCCTCGACTTGATAGCATCACCCATCGCCTTTTGTGCCTTGGGTGCGGCTCTGCAACCTCTTCTTCTTCTTCCTCTTCCATCATGGAAGGCTTCCCAATCACTCTTGCCATGGTCTTCTTGACCCTTTCTTTCCTTTTCTTTCCCTCTGTAGCAACAGGCTCTTTGGATTGAGATTCCAAAGGAGCTTGAGTAGACACTCTGGCTTTGTACATTGGTTGTCTACCTGCTGGCCTTTTGATTTTCAAACCAGACTTCACTGCAGATGAGCTAAACTCCCTCTTGAGCACTTTCTTCTTGGAGCTTGCCTCATCCTCAACTGCCACATAATCCTCATCCTCAGACTCTGAGGTCTTCTTCTTTCTTGTCCTTGTGGCAGCCTTGGGCAAATTGCTCGGAGTGCTTCTGCTCCCCTCATCTGAGCTGCTTGAGGGACTAGTGCCCTTGCTCAATTGGATCTGCTCTTCAGATTTGTTCTGGCTATCACTTTGGTGCGACATGCTGTTCAACTGATCTTGACTGCGTGAATAGTTATAGATGAGGTAGAGTGGATGAGCATCACAAAATGCAGAGATTTTGCAAAAAATGATTCAAAAACTTAGTTTTAGTTTCCCACCGAAAACATTTGGATCTACCGATTTTCAAACTCGGTGATACCGAAGCAGTTTTGGAACCTAAACTAGTGAACTCGGTCCGACCGAGTCACGATTCGATTAACCTTTGGACTGCTAGGGTTTCACAAAGTTCTGAAATCGGTCACACCGATGGCAATTCTCGGTCGGTGAGACTTACTAGTGCAATGGAATTAGCCAAATCGGTGGGACCGAAGTTTTTCAACTTCGGTGGGTCCGAGATGGTTTCATGGAAGCTAACCCTAAATTTTTGAATCGCAACTATTCTAAGGATTGATTTGACTGGATAGGAGTGTTTCAATCGTGGCAAGATGCATAACGAACACAATGTGCTGAGAGTCGGACGAGGAAAGCACTGTGATCGAGTCCATACCCTAGTTCGGCGGGAACTCGCTACGGCGGCAACGACGGAGGAGAATTCCGTTGACGGCGGCGGAGACCAACGACAGGAGGCAGCTGGCGACGAAGTCGACGATCCGTAGACCAAGTTGGCGGAAGCGAGCTATGCTTGAGCGAGAAGATTCGGAGAAATTTTTCCAAATTTTGCCGGCGATATATATAGCCCGACCACGCCGGTGTGGGATCGAGTGGTACTTCTCGGTGGAACCGAGATGCAAAACTGTGAACAGTTATAGCAACTCGGTGTGACCGAAAAGTACAAATCGGTTGCACCGAGATGAAAACCTAGATCGACTTAGTAATCTTGGTATGACCGAAATGGAGGAATCGGTCAGACCGAAATGGAGGAATCGGTCAGACCGAAAATCACAAAGAAGTTTTGGAAGTTTAAGTCTATGACGAATCAGGGACTCCGAGTGCTCCTCACATAGAGTGGTTCGAATCTGACTTGATCAAATTTTGTGATGTAGCATGAATAGAGTTTGAGACGAGAAAAGCATAGATAGCTAGAGAAGGTTCTTAGGCATTCTTGTCCATCCACTTGGCCAAAGAAAAATAAGCCAATCAATCAAAACAACAAGTGGATGTCCTCGAATGAGTAAATATGCAACCAACATGCTCAAACAATAAGATGACAAATTAAATATGTGACAAAGCATGCACAACCAATTCTAGCATCTATCAAACATTTGGCGATGACTAGGTCATCTATATATGAGTATATTGACTTAGGAGTCAAATGAGAACATTTGATCATAGGTCATACTCATCGTATAAGCTCAAGTGGGGTTACCACTTTTACATAAAGCATTTATGTGTTCACATCATTAGAGTTGCTTTGACTCAATTCTTAGAGTTAAGCTCCCCCTAGATGTGAGATCCCCCCTTAGAGTGATAAACTAACCTTGGGTTTTGTCGATGATGACTTCATGTAGGTGTTGAAGATGTGGATGCTCAATGTTGATGTAGATTGTTTGGAGCAATCCTTTAGAGTGAGTTGCACTTTCAATACCTACATGGGTTAGTCCCACAAGGAACAAACAAGGATATCCATAGACATAGAGTGATGCACACACAAAATGATGTCCATGAAAACATTAGGTTACCTTGTCCCTTGCCTTACCAACATAAGGGTTTGTGACTCCTTGAACTAGTGCAAGATATGGAAGTTGATTGCACTTGTCCTTGCCATAATGATATGAGTGAAAAATGTTGGCGGAGTCACCCTCAAGAACTCTATAGTTCTTCTTCTTCGGGATCCACATCAACTTGATGGGAATCCTTGGTGTAGTAGTTGTACTTGATTAAGTAGAACTTGACGTAGTCTTGGGAACCCACTTGACCAAGGCCTTAGGTGCTTCTTCAAATGCATCAATTTCCTCTTGAAGCTTGTCCTTGCCTTTGTTCTTGTGGTCTTGTGGTGGAAGATCATCTTGAGCTTGTGTTCCCTTGAAGGAAGTATGATCATACTTCTCTTGTTGAGGAACAAACTTCGTCTTGGGGTATTGATCTTCTTCCCACTCAACTCCATTTGCATTGAACTTTCGTTCAAAACCAACACCTTGATTCTTCCGGTGCCTTCCTTCCTTGCGTACAATTTCCTCAAATTGCTTACTCCCGGCAAGACTCTTGTATACACCTTTCTCTATAATTCCCTTCAATAAGCTGTTTTCTTGCTCAAGTGTAACTTGGCTAAGAGGATCATTAGTGGAATCAAGATAACTACTAGAAGCAACAATATTGGATTTAGCATTATTATTGTTACTACTAGAGGAAGAATCTTTCTTGTTCTTGTTACTAGACTTGACTTGAGGCATGTAAGTAGATAAGAGTAAACGCTTGGCAATGTAAGAAGAACTTTTCTTACGAAGATCATCATTGATCGCTTTTAGGAACTCATGCTCTTGCTCAAGATTGAGCTTTTCAAAGCGTAACTTCTCATGAGCCCTTAAAAGTTCTCGATGATCTTCAAAGATAGTTTCATGAGCTAACTTAGGAGTGTTTAGTTCTTTAGTTAGACGCTCAATTTTCTCCTTATCATTGTCATTCGTTTCAGCTTGATTAGCATGATTAATTGACGTTTCATCATAGTATTCATCACTAGAGTTGTCAAAAAGTAAATCATCATCACCTAGCAAGTCATCTTCATCAACATCAAAATCAACATACTCGGGGTGTGTTACCTTGGGACCTTTGGCCATGAAGCATCTACCAATTCCTTCATTTGGTGATTCAAATATGTTGTAGGAGTTGGTTGACACAAGTGCTAGACCGCAACACCTTCATCTTGAGTGTATTCGGAGTCGGAGTGATAGCTTCTCTCGGAGTGATGGTCGGAGTCGGAGCCGGATACCCGTTCACCAACATGAGCTTGATGTCTTCGCTTTGTGTAGCTCTTTGATTACTTGTCCTTCCTTTCCGAATCCTTGCTTCTCCGTGAGGGTCTTCGTTCATAACGATCATCTCTACTCCTTCTCTCTCTTGGTGGTGATTCTTCTCTTCTACTTCTTCTCTTCTTTTGTAGGGTGCCGTACACTCATTGGAATAGTGTCCGGGTCTCCCACAATTGTAGCAATTGCGCTCTCGACTAGAAGATCTTTTGTCATTGTAGGACCTTGACTTAGAGCTTGCTTATTTGCTTCTACTCTTGTAGAATTTGTTGAAGTTCTTCACCATTAAGCTCAATTCTTCATTGAAGGTTTGTTTCTCACTTGATGATGTGGGGGCTTCACATGAGGCTTTGTAAGCACTACTCGACTTGTTGTGAAGTTCCTCCTTATCCTTGAGTGACATCTCATGAGCAACAATTCTTCCAATGACTTCCGTAGGCTTGAGATCTTTGTAATTGGGCATCATTTGGATCAATGTGCACATGATATCATATTTTCCATCCAATGCTCTTAGGATCTTCTTGATGATGAATCTATCGGTCATCTCTTCACTTCCTAAGCCGGCAATCTCATTTGTGATAAGAGCAAGCCTAGAGTACATTTCAGCAACACCTTCACCATCCTTCATTTTGAACTTGTCAAGCTGACTTTGGAGCACATCCAACTTGGATTCCTTGACGGAGTCGGTACCTTCGTGCATATCAATCAAAGTATCCCAAATTTCCTTTGCATTCTCAAGACGGCTGATTTTGTTGAACTCCTCGGGGCACAATCCATTGAAGAGGATATCACAAGCTTGAGCGTTGTATTGCAACATCTTCAACTCTTCCAAGACTAGCTTCACGCAGTTCGGTTCTCTCCCATCAAAGAATTCACCTTGCAAGCCAATACACACAATAGCCCAAACGGCGGGGTTATGTCCGAGAATATGCATTTTCATCTTATGCTTCCAACTAGCAAAATTAGTGCCATCAAAGTAAGGACCTCACGATGATAATTACCCTCGCTAGACCCCATACTCTCCTAGGTTGTGAAACCAAGGCTATGACCACCAAAAGCTATGGAAATCAAAGCAAATGGAGACCAAAGCTCTGATACCACTTGTAGGACCTTGAAGTATGTCTAGAGGGGGGAGGGGTGATTAGACTACTTGACCAATAAAAACCTAACCTTTTCCCAATTTTAGACTTTGGCAGATTTTAGCTATTTTTGAACAAGTCAAGCAATCTTCACACCATTCAAGCAAGCATACAAAGAGTATATTGGCAGCGGAAAATAAAGCATGCAACTTGCAAGAATGTAAAGGGAAGGGTTTGGAGGATTCAAACGCAATTGGAGACACGGATGTTTTTATCGTGGTTCCGATAGGTGGTGCTATCGTACATCCACGTTGATGGAGACTTCAACCCACGTAGGGTAACGGCTTGCTTGAGTCCACGGAGGGCTCCACCCACGAAGGGTCCACGAAGAAGCAACCTTGTCTATCCCACCATGGCCGTCGCCCACGAAGGACTTGCCTCACTAGCGGTAGATCTTCACGAAGTAGGCGATCTCCTTGCCCTTACAAACTCCTTGGTTCAACTCCACAATCTTGTCGGAGGCTCCCAAGTGACACCTAGCCAATCTAGGAGACACCACTCTCCAAGAAGTAACAAATGGTGTGTTGATGATGAACTCCTTGCTCTTGTGCTTCAAATGATAGTCTCCCCAACACTCAACGCTCTCTCATAGGATTTGGATCTGGTGGAAAGAAGATTTGAGTGGAAAGCAACTTGGGGAAGTCTAGAGATCAAGATTCATGTGGTTGGAATGGAATATCTTGGCCTCAACACATGAGTAGGTGGTTCTCTCTCAGAACTGGTAGGTTGGAAGTGTAGGTTTGTTCTGATGGCTTTGTCCATGAATGAAGAGGAGGTGGAGGGGTATATATAGCCTCCACACAAAATCTAACCGTTACACACAATTTACCAAACTCGGTCAGACCGATTTAGTAAACCTAGTGACCGTTAGGGTTTTCGGTGGGACTGACATGCATCTCGGTAGGATCGATTTGGTTAGGGTTAGGGCATAACGTAATCTCGGTGAGACCGATTACACAAAATCGGTGAGACCGATTTTGGTAATAAGCTAACCAGAGAGTTGGTCAGGTAAACTCGGTGGGACCGATTTGCTCTTACGGTGAGACCGAAAAGTTACAAAAGGGAAACAAAGAGTTTACATTGTAATCTCGGTGGGACCGATTACGAAGGGGAAACAGAGAGATTACAATCCCATCTCGGTGAGACCGAGATCCCTATCGGTGAAACCGATTTGCCTAGGGTTTGTGGAAGTGGCCATGACATCTGAACTCGGTGGCGCCGGATAGAAAGAATCGGTAGGGCCGAGTTTGACTTTGGGTTTAGGTCATATGTGGATGTGAGAAAGTAGTAGAGGGTTTTGGAGCATATCACTAAGCACATGGAGCAAAAGGCTCATTAAGCAACACCTCATCCCTTCTTGATAGTATTGGCTTTTCCTATAGACTCAATGTGATCCTGGATCACTAAAATGTAAAATGTAGAGTCTTGAGCTTTTGAGCTTGAGCCAATCATTTGTCCTTAATATTTTGAGGGATCCACTTTCATCATCCATGCCATGCCATTCATCGAGCTTTCTTGAAATGTTTGTCTTGGAATAGCATTAGCTCAATGAGCTATATGTTGTTATGAATTACCAAAACCACCTAGGGATAGTTGCACTTTCACCCATGTCCTCAGGAACAAACGTAACTACTCACAAAGCATATTCATGTTCATAATCAGAGGGGTATTAATATGCATAAAGGATCTGAACATATGATCTTCCACCAAATAAACCAACTAGCATCAACTACAAGGATTAATCAACACTACTAGCAACCTACTAGTACCAATCCCGGACTTAGAGACAAGAATTGGATACAAGAGATGAACTAGGGTTTTGAGAGGAGATGGTGCTGGTGAAGATGTTGATGGAGATTTCCCTCTCCCGATGAGAGGAGCATTGGTGATGACGATGGCGTTGTTTTCCCCCTCCGAGGAAGTGTCCCCCGGCGGAACAGCTCTGCACGGAGCCCTAGATTGGTTCCACCGTGTGGCATGAGTCTCGTCCCAAAAGGTTGCTTATGATTTTTTCCTTGACGAAAGACCTCATATAGCAGAAGATGGCCATCAGAGAGCCAACAGGGGGCCCACGAGGCAGGGGGCGCCCCCACCCTCGTGGCCAGGTGGGTCCCCCTCTGGTGTACTTCTTCCGCTCAATATTTTTTATTATTTCCAAAAATGACTTTCGTGGAGTTTCAGGACTTTTGGAGTTGTGCAGAATAGGTCTATAATATTTGCTCCTTTTCCAGCCCAGAATTCCAGCTGCCGGCATTCTCCCTCCTTATGTAAACCTTGTAAAATAAGAGAGAATAGGCATAAGTATTGTGACATAACGTGTAATAACAGCCCATAATGCAATAAATATCGATATAAAAGCATGATGCAAAATGGACGTATCAACTCCCCCAACCTTAGACCTTGCATGTCCTCAAGCGGAAGCCGATAACGATAAATATGTCCACATGTTTAGAGGTAGAGGTGTCGATAAAAATAAAATACGGACATGAAGGCATCATTATTATTTTCATAACAACAACATAGATGAATATTACTGTATGATTACTTATGCTCAAGTAATAATTCATTCACAATGCAAAAGTATGAATCAAAAACTTTATTGAGAACCAACAAACTATAATATCAGTCATTGAAGCAATTGCAATTTATCATAACATCAGAAAGAGCCTATGTCAGAGCTTTATAGCAAGTCCACATACTCAACTATCATTTAGTCTTTCATAATTGCTAACATTCACGTGATAATTGTGTTTACGGAGTTTTAATCGGACACAGAGAAAGATAGGGGCTTATAATTTCGCCTCCCAACTTTTTACCTCAAGGGTAATGTCAACAATAATAACTCATGCTCCCTTACATCCAATTAGATATATCTATCAGGATCTTTCCAACACACTGTGCTTGCCAAAGGATAAAATGTAAAAAGGAAAGGTGAAGATCACCGTGACTCTTGCATAAGGTAGAGAATAATAGTAAAAGATAGGCCCTTCGCAGAGGGAAGCGAGAGGTTGCCATGCGCTTTTATGGTTGGATGCACAAAATCTTAATGCGAAAGAACGTCACTTTATATTGCCCCTTGTGATATGAACCTTTATTATGCAGTCCGTCACTTTTATTTCTTCCACATCACAATATCGTATAAAGCTTATTTTCTCCCACACTAATAAGTCATACATATTTAGAGAGCAATTTTTATTGCTTGCACCGATGACAACTTATTTGAAGGATCTTACTCAATCCATAGGTAGGTATGGTGGACTCTCATGGCAAAACTGGTTTAAGGGTTTTTGGAAGCACAAGTAGTATCTCTACTTGGTGCTGAGAATTTGGCTAGCATGAGAGGGAAAGGCAAGCTCAACATGTTGGATGATCCATGATAACATACTTTATCTCGGATATAAGAAAACATAACCCATTACGTTGTCTTCCTTGTCCAACATCAACTCTTTAGCATGTCATATTTTAATGAGTGCTCCCAATCATAAAAGATGTCAACGATAATATATTTATATGTGAAAACTATCTTTCCTTATTACTTCCTATTAATTGCAACGATGACTAAAGCTATGTTTGCCAACTCCCAACAACTTTTAATCATCATACTCTTTCTATGTGAAGTCATTACTCTCAATAAGATCAATATGAACTCTTCATTTATTTCTTTTTCTCTTTTCTTTTATTCACTCAAGATCATGGCAAAATAATCAAGCCCTTGACTCAACACTAATCTTTATTATATAGCTCACGGACTCGATTACATAGAGAAATCATAAAGAAAAACTCAAAACTAGATCATGCCATAAACTTTATTCTACTAGATCAAGATACTACTAATAGGATCGAACTAAGAAAAACAGTAAAGATAGGAGTGTGATGGTGATACGATACCAGGGAACCTCCCCCAAGCTTGGCAGTTGCCAAGGGGAGTGCCCATACCCATGTGATTATATCTCCTTCTTTGTTGGTGAAGAGGGTGGAGGTGTTGTTGGTTTAGTTGATGGCATAGGCTTCTCCCTTAATTTTCGCTTGAGGACAAAATTTTGGTCCCTCAAATCATCAATCTCCCGCTCCAGGGTTAATATCTTTTTGCATAGGTCCTGCTTATTTTCCTGCAAGAGACGAAAAGGAATAAACTCAATCTTTAGTTTCTTTGCGCTATCAGGGAGACTTGACTTTTGAACTCCACATGCATGTCCCCAGGTTGAGGTATTGGGGATTCGTCTTCATCTGAGCTCATCTCCTCCTTCCCCTTGGGTTCATAGTCCTCTTCTTCCTCCCTAGTCCAACCATCGTGCTCCACATCTCCATAGACCTTAGGATTTTCTAGGTAATCATCCACATAACTTTCTCCTTCCGAATCCTGGGATGACATTATCGGTGTCATAACCGGCGGATCTCGGGTAGGGGGTCCCGATTTGTGCGTCTTAGGCTAATGGTAACAAGAAGCAAGGGACACAATGTTTACCCAGGTTCGGGCCCTCTCGATGGAGGTAAAACCCTACTTCCTGCTTGATTAATATTGAAGATATGGATAGTACAAGAGTAGATCTACCACGAGATTGTAGAGGCTAAACCTGTAAGTGCATCTAGTGCCCCTTAGTGATTTTGGTGTATTGAAGACTTATAGGTTAAGGGACTAATGTGTTTATGAGTGTACACAGGTCTATAAGTCTATGAGGAGTTTGATATTTACAGTGAAAGTCGACCCTAAAAATGAAGTTCTTCGATGAAGACTTTGATATTCGAAGACTTTGAAAGTGAAGAAATTGGTGTGACCTTGAAGACTTGGTATTCACTTGAGGAACATGAAGCGTGAAGACTTTTGTTTTCGTAGTTTCGCTTTTCTCTTTCTTGAGTCATAGGAAACACCGTCTTTGTTAAAGGGGGTCGAGGAAATACTAAGGAAAAATTTCCATGTGATGCTCAACTCAAAATCCTACACCTACCAATCCTTCGAGTGAAGCCTTTGGAAATCTCATACGATTCAGTCAATTTCTTGATGTGAGACGAAGTTCTTACATTTCACGAGGAATTTGTTCTGACCGAGGAGTTAGGAATTCGCCGGCGGGGTTGCCTACGGTGAGGAACATGATAGCCCCGAGGAATTTGAGAGTCAAATTTCCGACCGATTCTTGTCTTCTTGGCGCGGATGTCCCAAAATATCTTATCCACCTAACGGTCATATCATCGAAGGGCATTTATGTCTTACCATGTCGAGCTGCTCCCTAGGCTATAAATAGCCGCCCCCTACAACCACTAGCTGGTTGGCTGCTCCGAGAGAAACTTGACACTTGTCATTTGAGAGCAACCCATCCTCTGAGGACTTTGAGAGAAAATCATCGAGTGAGGAAAACCCAAAAACCAAACCCCTACAAACCCAAAGTGGTTGAGCATCATCAAGAGATTGATCCTGCGTGGATCCGATGCTTGTTACCTTTGAAGACTGTGCTTCTTCCAGACGGTTAGGCGTCATGGTCTAGAGCATCCAAGAGGAATTGTGGATCGCCGAGTGACCAAGTCTGTGAAGGTTTGGAAGTCGCTTTGAAGACTTACCACGAGTGATTGACGAGGTCTGTGTGACCTTAGTTCAAGGAGAATATGATGAGGACTTGGTGTCACGAGCTGCGTGCTTTCGGCCGACTGGGTGTCCGGGACTGTGTGTCCTTGAGTTTAAATACTCAGCCGCTCCAACCAGACGTACAACTGAGACAACAGTTGGAACTGGTCTACCAAATCATTGTCTTCACCAACCTAACTGGTTCTATTTCCTCACCCCTTTCAGTTCCTCATTACTGTGTTGAGTGTTCATTCATATCTGTGTTTGAAGACTTTGACTGAAGACTTTCTCAATTTCCTCAGTTCAATTACTTTAGTCTGTTTGTCTTCATCTTGTGCTATCCTGTGTTTACGCTTTATGTACTCTTTGTTTGTCTTCATTTCATCATGATGACCATGCCCGCATTCTCTTATGCTTACTTTTGAGTACTTATTCCGCTGCAAGTAGTTCTTCGCTAAGGAATTTCCTCACCGGCAAATTCCTCAGTGAAGAATTCATAAAAATCGCCTATTCACCCCCCCTCTAGTCGATATAACACACTTTCAATTGGTATCGAGCAAGGTACTCCTTGTTCTGTGTGATTTTAGTTTAACCACAGGAGTTTTAGTTATGTCGACCGCAGTATGAAGAAAGTGACATGCCCTATCTTTGACGGTCATGACTATCCCAAGTGGAAGGCCATGATGAGGAAGCGCCTCATGGAAATGGACAGCAGCTGTGGACCGTCCTTTGAAATTGGTCTTACTGATCTATGCAAGACGGCGAACGCAGATGATATTCGCAAGTATACTCGACTTGACATCATGGCGAAGGATATCATCTGTTCCAGCCTATCTAGAGATGAATTCAAGCGTTATGCATCTTTGCAATGCGAAGCTTATCTGGGACCGAATCTCCGACGTCTATGAAGGTCATCGAACCCGTCATGATCCCTGGTTTGAGGACTTCAAGGAATCTCTCAAAACGATGACTTCGGACGAATCATCATCTTCGCATCATGTCTCATGGCAAAGGGTGACAAGGTAACCGAATGTTCCTCATCCGAGTATAGTGATGATGAATCTGATGATGATGGATCTGATGATGATATTGAACCTAGCTATACCAAGCTTGTTTGTATTGCCACCAGACAACAACATGCCTTGGAAAAGGTTCAAAACATGCTAGACAAAAGTGATGATATGTTGGGTGAAGAAATGGATCGCACTAAAGCCCTGACTGAAAATATTCAGAGACTTAAGTCTAGGTTTGACAACCTTCAAGGTCATCATAACACTCTCTTGTCTGATCATGAGAAACTTTCTTATGAATTTCTTCAAAGAAAGCAAGATCTTGAGAAGCTAAGAGTGAGTTATGAAGATCTTCGAAGGAGCGCGATTCATTACTTGCTCAACAAATCAGCGCTTCTCGGAAGAATTTGTTCCTCCATGCTTAAAGTGCATTGAGCGTGAATCGCTAATTCTTCACTGAATGTTCAAATGCTTCAAGCTGTTACAAATTCTTCACCTGCCTCTGCTATCACTAATTCCTCATCCGAGGACATTGCTAGTATCACTTGACGATGTAGGGCTGAATGATTTGTACTTGACAGTCATGTACAAAAGCCTCAAATGGCATCAGACTCTTTGTGATGTGCTTAAAAAGCAGATCCTCAACAGGAACCCTAGGAAAGAGGGTATTGCCTTTGAGAGGAAACTCAATGCTGATGGAACATATTGGAAGCCTGAGCAGTACCCCAAAACCTCATGGGGTTCTGCAAAGGGACCTCCAGTTGATCCATCTAACTTATCTGGCTTTACATGCGAATCTCCTCATTCTTCTGATGAATCATTTGACTCCAACTATAAACTGTTCAAAAATCAGAATGGTGAAGTATTTGCTAGATATGTTGGCACTAAGCTGAGAGCAGTTCCCCTATGAAGAAAATCTGGGTTCCCAAGAAGTGCCTTGAAAGTCTTCGGTGAATGTCCTCATGACACCACCTGTGAAGAATAGGAACCCCAGTTCAAACTCTTCATATGGACCAAATTCTTCATATGGATCAAAGTCCTCATACGGACCAAATTCCTCACGTGGATCAAATTCCTCAAAAGGATCAAAGTCCTCATATGATTATCATCGTGCTAACAACTCTGTTTGTGAGGGTAGAGCTAAGGGCTATGAATATGTGCATTATTCTTCAAACCAATATGTTCATAAGTCCTCGAAGAATTTCTCCGCTTATTCATATGCTTACCCTAACCCCTCTTATGTGAAGCGAAATGGATTGGCCTCTATGCCACCATTCTCATATGGTGTTCGCAGAGTGATGAACTCTTTGCCACCCCTTGAGATGTGGGTGGTGAAGAAAAGAACTAACCTCTTCTGCAGGGCAGGTCTCTAGACATGCTTTAAGCGTCTGAAGAATTTCTTTGGGGCACGACAAAAATGCACGAAAGGGCGAGGCTAATCATGAAGAAATGAACTTTCATTTCACACGTCCTCATACCGGTTATCTGTTATACTGTCTGATGAAATTCATCTGATGAACTTGATATCGTATTCTTCACTGATGAAGTATATGAGATCGTAAGTTGCACTAATTCATCTGCAGGATGATCAACCCAAAGCCAATGAGTGGGTCCTTGATAGTGGATGTACAAATCACATGGTGATGACAAGAATCTATTGATGGATACTCCCTTATCACCGTCACATCTGAAGCATATCATCTTTCTTGACAAAGGCAAAAGTCGGTATTGGGTCTTGGTAAGGTTGCGATCTCTAAGGACATACACATGGACAAAGTCATGCTTGTTGAGTCCTTAGGATACAACCTCATGTCAGTCTCAATGCTTTGTGATCTTGATATGGTTGTTATCTTTGGCAAGTATCGTTGTGTTGTGATTATGGAAGCTGGAAATTCCAAAGTCTTCGAAGGCTTTAGGAGAGGAGACTTGTATATTGTTGATTTATCTACAGGACCACAACCAGCCGTGTGTCTACTTGCAAAAGCTTCAGAAGGCTGGCTATGGCATCGGCGACTTGGTCACGCAGGCATGAGGAATTTTCACACGCTTGCAAAGAAGAAGCATGCCATTGGCATTGAGAATGTCAAATTCCTCAAGGATCACTTGTGTGGAGCCTGTGAAGCTGGAAAAATGACCAAGGCCAAGCATCCAGCGAAGACTATCATGACCACTACTCGTCCATTCGAATTGCCTCACATGGACCTCTTTGGTCCTAATCATACTCAGCAGTCACTAATGATGCATCTCTATATGGCTTTGTTATTGTTGATGATTACTCTCGTTACACACGGGTACACATTGTTACTTACAAAAATGAAGTGCAGGAAGTCTTCAAATGATTTTCCTCGAGGGCTTCAACTAACTTTGGTGTGAAGATCAGACACATCATGAGTGACAATGGAACTGAGTTCAAGAATTCCGGTCTTGATGCCTATCTTGATGAACTTGGTATTACTCATGAGTTATCTGCTCCCTATACTCTTCAGCAAAATGGCGTGCGTGGGCGCAAGAACAGAACTCTTGTTGAGATGGCTTGCACTATGCTTGATGAATACAAAGCGCCTAGTCGTTTTTGGATTGATGCAATTGATCTGGCGTGCCACATCATCAACAGTGTATCTTCACAAATTCTTCAAGAAGGCGCCTATGAACTCCTCAACGACAAGAAACCCAATGTGAGTTATTTGAGTCTTGATTGCTAAATGCTGGATTAGAGATCCTCATCACAATTCTAAATTTGCACGAAAGCACATGAAGGTTTTATGCTTGGTTACGGAAAGGACTACACCTCTGAGTCTTCAACATCGCTCTTCACAAGATTGTTGATCTTGTAGATGTGCGGTTCGATGAAACTAATGGCTCACAAAGAGAGCACCTACCTACGTGTTAGATGAACCAACACCGAGGAATCTATCAAGTTCAAGGCAAGCGAGGATGTCATTCCCTCTTGAAGAATACTGCTAAAGAATTCATTCCTGTACCACGAAGAATGTCGAGTGATGCACACGAAGATAATCTTTTGAAGACAATGGTGCTTGAGGAAAATGATCAAATTCCTCGGCTGACAACCAACTCATCCTCGCATTGCAAAGAAGTGCAAGTTGACAAGATCATCGATGACATTGAAGCACCGGGTCCTCTCCTGCGCTCAAAAGCTTCACATTTATCTAACTTTTGTGGGCACTATGCTTTTGTCTCTATCACAGAGCCCACTAAGGTAGATGAAGCATTCTGAACTGAGTGGATTCAGGCCATGCAAGAAGAATTACATCGATTCGAGCTCAACAATGTCTGGGAGCTGGTTGACGTCCGGATCCTCGCATAAGCATAATATCATTGGCACAAAGTGGATCTACATAACAAGCAAGATGAAAATTGCCTTGTGGTGAGGAATAAAACACGACTTGTAGCTCAAGGCTACACACGAGTTGAAGGAATTGATTTCGATGAAACTTTTGCACTGTTGCTAGACTTGAGGCTATTCATATTACTTGCTTATGCTAACCATCATAACATCACTTTATATCAAATGGATGTGAAAAGTGCATTCCTCAATGGTAAGCTTGAGGAAGAAGTATATGTTGCTCAACCCCGGGTTTTGAAGATCCAAAGAATCCCGACAAAGTCTTGAGACTCAACAAGGCCCTCTATGGTCTCAAACAGGCCCCACGGGCATGGTATGATACATTGAAGGAATTCTTCGTGAAGAATGGCTTCACACCAGTTCACTCGACCCTGCTCTCTTTACTAAATCATATGATGGTGAACTGTTTGTGTGCCAAATATATGTTGATGATATTATCTTTGGCTGTCTTGACCAACGTTATAGTGATGAATTTGCCTATATGATGAGTGAAGAATATCAAATGTCTATGATGGGATTGTTGAAATTCTTCTTAGGTCTTCAAATTAAATCAACAACACAATGGCATATTCATATCTTAGGAGAAATACCTCAAAGATGTCCTGAAGAAATTCGACATGCACGATTGCAAAGGTGTCAAAATTCCTATGCCCACAAATGGCCATCTATGCACTGATGAAAATGGTATTGACTTCGATCACAAGGTATACCACTCCATGATTGGTTCTCTATTGTACTTATGTGCATCTAGGCGGATATAATGCTTAGTGTTTGCATGTGTGCCCGATTTCAAGCTACAGAAGGAATCACACCATAAGGCTGTGAAGCATATTCTTCGATATCTAGCTCACACACCAACACTAGGATTATGGTACCCCAAGGGCTCTACTTTTGATCTCATTGGATATTACGACTCACGACTATGCTTTGGTGATCGTGTGGACCATAAGTCAACATCTGGTACTTGTCATTTCCTCGGACGATCTTTGATGCATTGGTCCTCGAAGAAAGCAGGCTGCATATCCTTTGTATCTTTGCGGAAGCTGAATACATTCTTCTGGCTCTTGTTGTGCTCAATTGTTGTGGATGAAGCAAACTCTCAAGGACTACGGCATCAACGTGAAGAATGTGCCTCTCTCTTTGTGACAATGAGAGTGCCATCAAGATTGCTCACAACCCACTTGAGCACTCAAAGACAAAGCACATTCAAATTCGTCATCATTTTCTTCGTGATCATGTGTTGAAGGGCTTACATCTCCATCGAGCATGTGAAGACTGAAGAACAACTAGCCGATATCTTCACAAAGCCCTTGGATGAGAAGAGATTTAGCAAGTTGCGGTGTGAGCTAAATACCTTAGAATCTTGAATGTTCTTTGAAAAGGACACATCCACGACACTTATGCAAAATTGATGACTTAGATGTGCAACACATGAAGAAGCGTTTTCTTCAATCAATGAAGAATAACACTCTAAGTGTGAAGAAATTAATGAAGAATTTGATTCTCGAACCCTACGACAATTATGCGGTGATTATGCGAAATCATCATTCTTATCTGATTGGAGTCACGCCACCACCAAAGTTGAAAATCTTCAATTTGAGTTTTTCCTCAGTTTTTGAAATTCTTGAGTTTTCAAATTCTTCAACTTTTCAAAATCTTCCTTTGTTTCGTCGTTTTTCTTCATTAGCTATGTATATATATGGGTTTATGTCCTCTCTGACATTCACTTATGGCTATTTCTTCAAGTCGCTTTTTACGCTAAGTGAATGTGATCGGACCCTTCCCCTCTATGCTATACTCAACCCAATCTATTCACAAATTCTTCATATGCGTTCTATTTGAAACTTCGTTCAAAATCTTCACTTTGTGTCCTAGTCAATTTGAAGAAATTGCGAGCGGAACTTTAAAACTGATCTTATCCAAACTTTTGTTTTTCCGCTCAAACCGTTCCGCATTCCACGATAGATTTATCTATTCACCCACGATCTAACACAATCTCCACTTCCCGATGCGTGGGTGACACATGTCAAGCGAATGAGAAGGGTCGAGGCACGTTAAATCCCAAATCTTGACGAACAGTTTTTCACCGTGGCTATATATACCTCCTCTCCCTTCCTCACTTCCTTTACTCCATTTCGACCGCTCTCTCTCGCTCGAGCTTCTCAAACCCTAAGCGCCGCCGCTACTCCATCGTCGCCGGTGAGGAAAAGCTTCACTGCCTCGACCACGTCGCCGACGTACTTGCGCCGACCGCGGAAATCTTCACTCCGCCTCCGCTGTAGCTGTCTTCCTCCGCCAAGTTAGGGCGTGGAAGATCTAACCTGACGAACTTCCCATCTGTTCTTCTCAGTTCGTCGTGTTCTTCACTTTGGGTAATTAAAAGTTACTTTTGTTACTCGCTTTGATTCTCAAACCTTCCTGAAAATCTTCAAAGGTGTTTATTCTTCAAATCTTCACGCATATGAACACCTCAAACAAAATATGCTCTTGATTCGTTTCTCTAAGCAATGATTTTCTTCAAGATTCCTCAATTGTGTGGATCCTCGATCTATACAACTCTGGAACCTAAGACAAAGATCGCTTAGTGAAATTCTTCAAAACTCATCTGGTCAAATTCCTCAAACTAGTTATTTTTGAAAAACCTTACGAGAACGCATATGACCTCTCCAAATTCCTCTCAACTATACTCTCTTCACGGTACTCATGTCCATTCTTTGAATCACTAGGTTCTCATCAACTTAACTCATTTGCAGCGTTCCTCGAAGAAAAGTTGCATACTTCTTGGAGAATTCGTTTGTTCAAATTCCTCACACGAAGAATATGGCGAAGGAAAGAAGCCACGAGAAAGGAGGAAAGAGGCTGAGGTCATGACTACGTTTGAGATCCACGAGGAAATATATGCGTGATTATTGCACACTGATGAAGCCGAGTTCGCAAAGAAAACAAAAATCAGCGCAAAAGCGCATTCAAAGGATTGAAAGGAGATGGGCAAGGGAATGGAGGGAGTACAGATATGTAACTCCAAAGTACATGAAGAAATTCGCTCTCAATCCTCCATGCCCAAGAGCTCCATTGGCACCTGGTCAAGAAGCTGACCCCACCATTATCAAGCGTGGTGAGGACCTTCCTGAAGAATGGGCCAAGCGCCAAGCCAAATTGGCAAGACAAGCCAATGAGGCTGTGAGGAAATTTAATGAGGACTCACATCTGCTGCTGCCACTGAGGCCTCTGTCAAGCCAAGAAAATCTATGGCAAAGAAGCCCGCACACAAGCCAAGTGCTTCACCAACAGTGCCCTCACGGCCAAGTTCCTCAGCTGTGCCCTCACGACCAATTCCTCATGCTGCTCCTGCTCCTCCCAAGTCCTCAGCTGCTCCTACAAAGTCCTCAGCAGTTCCGACAAAGTCCTCAGCACCTGTGTATCTGGCCACGTGCCAAAGGACTGCAGGCATCTCCATTGCCTCTGGGGTTTCAGCAAGTTCCTCAGCTGCACCAAATTCTTCATCTGGCCCGACTCTGCTGAAGACTAAGGCCACAGCTAGACGAGGTCCTCGGCCAAGTCCCAAGAAGAAACAGGTCGCCTTCCAAGAGCCACACGAAGATGATGAGGCGATGATGATGAACTTGCGAAATCATCGAGACCGCCAAGAAAGGGCCGCTAGAGCCAAAGGCACACTGTGCCCTTCTGTTGGATCCAAGAAGCGATCCTAGACTACATTGATCTCTAGCACAAGGACCCAAACACTCATGTGCACGACTTCAAGTTGACACTGGCCAAAGTCACATCTTGACTCATTTCATCCAAGAGGAGCAATGGAAATATGATACTGGTCGAGAGATCAAGAAACCGCATGATCTGAGAAAGGAAAAAGCTTGAAGAAAAACGTTGTCAAGATGACAACTGAAGAACTTGTCAAGATGCAGGCTGACATCAAAGCCCTTAGCAACAAATTTGACTCATATTATGCTGATTGGCAAGGAGCCAAAGTCAGATTCGTCAACCTGACGAAGAAGTTCACCAATGTTGCTGCTGAAGGAAATATGCCCTAGAGGCAATAATAAAGTTATTATTTATTTCCTTATATCATGATAAATGTTTATTATTCATGCTAGAATTGTATTAACCGGAAACATAATACATGTGTGAATACATAGACAAGCAGTGTCACTAGTATGCCTCTACTTTACTAGCTCGTTAAATCAAAGATGGTTATGTTTCCTAACCATAGACATGAGTTATCATTTGATTAACGGGATCACATCATTAGGAGAATGATGTGATTGACTTGACCCATTCCATTAGCTTAGCACTTGATCGTTTAGTATGTTGCTTATGCTTTCTTCATGACTTATACAAAGTTCCTGCAACTATGAGATTATACAACTCCGTTCTGGGAGGAACATTTTGTGTGCTACCAAAGCGTCCTGGCGTAATCGGGTGATTATAAAGGTGCTCTCAGATGTCTCCAAAAGTATATGTTGAGTTGGCATGAATCAAGATTAGGTTTTGTCACTCCGATTGTCGGAGAGGTATCTCTGGGCCTTCTCGGTAATACACATCACATAAGCCTTGCAAGCATTGCAACTAATGAGTTAGTTGTGAGATGATGTATTACGGAGCGAGTAAAGAGACTTGCGATGCTTGAGATTGAACTAGGTATTGGATACCGACGATCGAATCTCGGGCAAGTAAATTTATACCGATGACAAAGGGAACAACGTATGTTGTTATGCGGTCTGACCGATAAAGATCTTCGTAGAAAATGTAGGAACCAATATGGGCATCGAGGTCCCGCTATTGGTTATTGACCAGAGATGTGTCTCGGTCATGTCTACATTGTTCTCGAACCGTAGGGTCCGCACGCTTAAGGTTTCGTTGTATGTTTTATTATGAGTTTTTGTATTTTGATGTACCGAAGGAGTTTGGAGTCCGGATGTGATCACGGACATGACGAGGAGTCTCGAAATGATCGAGACATAAAGATTGATATATTGGACAGCTATATTCGGACAGGAAAGGTTAGGAAGTTTCGGAGAAAGGCGGAGTCTTGGGAGGGGTTACGGAACCCCGGGAAGTAATGGGCCTTATTGGGCCAAGAGGGGAGAGAGAGGGCTGCGCCGGGGAGGTGGCGCCCCCCATGGGAGTCCGAATTGGACAAGGAGGCGCGGCCCCTTCCTCTCCCTCTCCTCTCTTTCCTTCCCCTTCCTCCTTCCTAGTTGGACTAGGAAGGGAGTCCTACTCCCACTAGGAGGAGGACTCCCCCTCCTGGCGCACCTCCTAGGGCCGGCCGGCCCTCCCCTTGCTCCTTTATATCACAGGGCGGGGGGCACCCTAGAACACACAAGTTGATCCTTGAGATCGTTCCTTAGCCGTGTGCGGTGCCCCCTCCACCATATTCCACCTCGGTCGAATCGTAGCGATTGCTTAGGCGAAGCCTGCGTTGGTAGAACATCAAGATCGTCCTGCACGCCGTCGTCTTGTGAAACTCTCTCTCTCCCGGAGCTTTCTGGATCGGAGCCGAGGGCGTCACCGAGCTATCGTGTGCCAAGAACTTCCGGAGGTGCCGAGTAACGGTGCTTGGATCGGTTGGATCGCGAGGAGAGCGTCGACTACTTCCTCTACGTTGTGATTGCTTCCGCTTCGGTCTCTGACGATGCGTAGACAACACTCTCCCCTCTCGTTGCTATGCATCACCATGATCTTGCGTGTGCGTGGGAAAATTTTGAAATTACTACGTTCCCCAACGGTGGCATCCGAGGCCTAGGTTTTATGGTTTGATGTTTTGCACGAGTAGAACACAAGTGAGTTGTGGGCGATACAAGTCATCTTGCCTACCGACATGTCATACTTTGGTTCAGCGGTATTGTGAGATGAAGCGGCCGGACCGACATTACGCCAGACGCTTACGCGAGACTGGTTTCACCGTTCTGAGCACTTTCGTGCTTAAAGGTGGTGGCGGGTGTCTGTCTCTCTCACTTTAGTTGAACCGATTGTGGCTACGCCGGTCCTTGAGAAGGTTAAAAGCGGAGTCTATTTGTGAAATATCGTTGTGGTCTTGTTGCGTAGGTGAGATTGGTTCTTGCTTAAGCCCGTAGCAGCCACGTAAAATTTGCAACAACAAAGTAGAGAACGTCTAACTTGTTTTTGCGGGGCATGTTGTGATGTGATATGGTCAAGGCGTGATGCTATATTTTATTGTATGAGATGATCATGTTTTGTAACCGAAGTTATCGGCAATGGCTGGAGCCATATGGTTGTCGCTTTATTGTATGAAATACAAAGCATACATAATTGCTTTACTTTATCACTAAGCGGTAGCGATAGTCGTAGAAGCAATAGATGGCGTGGCGACAACGATGCTACGATGGAGATCAAGGTGTCGCGCGGTGACAATGGTGATCACGACGGTGCTTAGGAGATGGAGATCACAAGCACAAGATGATGATGGCCATATCATATCACTTATATTGATTGCATGTGATGTTTATCCTTTATGCATCTTATCTTGCTTTGATTGACGGTAGCATTATAAGATGATCTCTCACTAAAAATTATCAAGAAGTGTTCTCCTGAGTATGCACCGTTGCTAAAAGTTAGTAGTACCTAGACACCGCGTGATGATCGGGTGTGATAAGTTCTACGTCCATCTACAACGGGTGCAAGCCAGTTTACACACTTGAGAATACTCGAGTTAAACTTGGCGAGCCTAGCATATGCAGATATGGCCTCGGAACACGGAGACCGAAAGGTCGGCGTGAATCATATAGTAGTTATGATCAACATAGTGATGTTCACCATTGAAAGCGACTCCATCTCACGTGATGATCGGTTATGGATTAGTTGATTTGGATCACGTAATCACTTAGATGACTAGAGAGATATCTGTCTAAGTGGGAGTGATTTAATATGATTAATTAAAACTTAAATTTATCATGAACTTAGTACACGATAGTATTTTGCTTGTCTATGTTTCTTGTAGATAGATGGCTCGTCTTTGTTGTTCCGTTGAATTTTAATCGTTCCTTGAGAAAGCAAAGTTGAAAGATGATGGTAGCAATTACGGACTGGGTCCGTAACTTGAGGATTATCCTCATTCTTGCCGGAAGAATTAAATCTGGAAGCACCGGCGAGTGCGAACTTCTTTGCAGGAGCAACGCCGAAGTTGTGAGCGTCTGGCGAGCAAAAGCGATGACTACTCTATAGTTCGATGTGCCATGCTTTACGGCTTAGAACCGGGTCTTCAACGACGTTTTGAGCGTCATGGAGCATATGAGATGTTCCAAGAGTTGAAGTTAATATTTCAAGCAAATGCGGATTGAGAGATATGAAGTCTCCAATAAGTTCTATAGCTGCAAGATGGAGGAGAATAGTTACATCGGTGAGCACATACTCGGAATGTCCGGGTATAATAATCACTTAATTCATTTGGGAGTTAATCTTCCGGATGATAGTGTCATTAATGAAATTCTCCAATCAACGCCACCAAGCTACAAGAGCTTCGTGATGAACTATAATATGCAAGGGATGACTAAGACAATTCTGAGCTCTTCGCAATGCTAAAAGCAGCGGAGGTAGAAATCAAGAAAGAGCATCAAGTGTTGATGGTCAACAAGACCACTAGTTTCAAGAAAAAGGGCAAAGGGAAGAAGAAGGAAACTTCAAAAGAACAGCAAGAAAGTTCTTGCTCAAGAGAAGAAACCCAAGTCTGGACCTAAGCACGAAAGCGAGTGTTTTCTTGCAAGCAAAGCTGGACCTTTGAGCGGAACTGCCCCAAGTATTTGGCGGATAAGAAGGATGGCAAGGTGAACAAAGGTATATGTGATATACATGTTATTGATGTGTACCTTACTAGAGCTCGTAGTAGCACACAGGTATTTGATCTTTGGTTACATTGCTAATATTTGCAACTCGAAGCAGGGGACTACGGAATAGGCGAGCAGCTGGCAAAGGGCGAGGTGACGATGCAGCGTGGGAAAGCGGTGCCAAAGTCAATGTGATCATGATCGACACGCTACCTCTACATCTACCTTCGGGATTAGTTTTAGACCTAAATAATTGTTATTTGGTGCGGCGTTGAGCATGAACATTATATCTGGATCTTGTTTGATGCGAGGCGGTTATTCATTTAAATCGAGAGAATAATGGTTGTTCTATTTATATGAGTAATATCTTTTATGGTCATGCACCCTTAAAGAATGGTCTATTCTTGTTGAATCTCGATAGTAGTGATACACATATTCATAATGTCGAAGCCAAAAGATGCGAGTTGATAATGATAGTGCAACTTATTTGTGGCTTGCCGTTTAGGTCATATCGGTGTAAAGCGCATGAAGAAACTCCATACGAGATGGACTTTTGGAATCACTTGATTATGAATCACTTGGTACTTGCGAACCGTGCCTCATGGGCAAGATGACTAAAACACCGTTCTCCGGTTGTATGGAGAGAGCATCAGTTTATTGGAAATCATACATACGAGATGTATGTGGTCCGATGAATGTTGAAGCTCGTGGCGGATATCGTTATTTTCTCACCTTCACGGATGATTTAAGCGGAATACGGGTATATCTACTTGATGAAACATAAATCTGAAACATTTGAAAAGTTCAAAGAATTTCAGAGTGAAGTTGAAAATCATCGTAACAAGAAAATAAAGTTTCTACGATCTGATCGTGGAGGAGAATATTTGAGTTCTGAGTTTGGTCTACATTTGAAGCAATGCGGAATAGTTTAGCAACTCACGCCACCGGGAACACCACAGCGTAATGGTGTGTCCGAGCGTCGTGTCGTACTTTACTAGATATGGTGCGATCTATGATGTCTATTTCCGATTTACCGCTATCGTTTTGGGGTTATGCATTAGAGACGGCCGCATTCACGTTAAATAGGACACCGTTAAAATCCGTTGAGACGACACCTTATGAACTATGGTTTAGCAAGAAACCAAAGTTGTCGTTTCTGAAAGTTTGGGGTTGCGATGCTTATGTGAAAAAACTTCAACCTGATAAGCTTGAACCCAAATCGGAAAAATGTGTCTTCATAGGATACCCAAAGGAGACAATTGGGTATACCTTCTATCACAGATCCGAAGGCAAGACATTCATTGCTAAGAATGGATCCTTTCTAGAGAAGGAGTTTCTCTCGAAAGAAGTGAGTGGGAGGAAAGTGGAACTTGATGAGGTAATAGTACCAGCTCCCTTATTGGAAAGTAGTTCATCACGAAATCGGTTTACGTGACACCTACACCGATTAGCGAGGAAGATAATGATAATGATCATGAATCTTGAGATCAAGTTGTCCTTGAACCGTAGATCAACGAATAAAATCCACACCGAGTGAATGCGGTAATCCTATTACGGAAGTCATGATACTAGATCATGGTGAACCTACGAACTATGAAGAAGCGATGGTGAGCCAGATTCCACAAAATGGCTTGAAGCCATGAAATGCGAGATGGGATCCATGTATGAGAACAAAGTATGGACTTTGGTTGACTTGCCCGATGATCGGCAAGCCATTGAAAATAAATGGATCTTTAAGAAGAAGACCGGCCGATGGTAATATAACTATCTATAAAGCTCGACTTGTTGCGAAAGGTTTCGACAAGTTCAAGGGGTTGACTACGATGAGACTTTCTCACCGTAGCGATGCTTAAGTCTGTCCGAATCATGTTAGCAATTGCCGCATTTTATGATTATGAAATTTGGCAAATGGATGTAAAAACTGCATTCTTGAATGGATTTCTAGAAGAAGAGTTGTATATGATGCAACCAGAAGGTTTTGTTGATCCAAAAACCGCTAACAAAGTGTGCAAGCTCCAGCGATCAATTTATGGTGCAGTGCAAGCCTCTCGGAGTTGGAATAAGCGCTTTGATAGTGTGATCAAAGCAAATGGTTTTATCTGAGACTTTTGGAGAAGCTTTGTATTTACAAGAAAGTGAGTGGGAGCTCTGTAACATTTCTAATATTATATGTGGACGACATATTGTTAATTGGAAATGATATAGAATTCTGGATAGCATAAAAGGATACTTGAATAAAAGTTTTTCAATGAAAGACCTCGGTGAAGCTGCTTACATATTGGGCATCAAGATCTATAGAGATAGATCAAGGCGCTTAATTGGACTTTCACAAAGCACATACCTTGATAAAGTTTTGAAAAAGTTCAAAATGGATCGAGCAAAGAAAGGACTTTTACACGTGTTACAAGGTATGAAATTGAGTCGAGACTCAATGCCCGACCACAATGAGAAGATAGAGAGAAAATGAAAAATGTTCCTATGCTTCAGCCATAGGCTCTATCATGTATGCAATCTTGTGTACCAGACACGGCGTATGCTTAGCAATAAGCTTGGCGGAAGGTACCAAAGTAATCCAGAGTGGATCCTTTGGACAGCGATCAAGAACATCTGAAATACACGAAAAGGACTAAGGATATGTTTCTCGTATATGGAGGTGACAAAGAGCTAATCGTAAATGGTTATGTCGATGCAAGCATTGACAACGATCCGGATGATTCTAAATCCAAACCGGATCGTATTTTTATTAAGCGGTGGAGCTGTCGGTTGGTGCGATTCTAAACAAAGCGTCGTGGCGGGATCTACATGTGAAGCGGAGTATATAGCTGCTTGGAAGCAGCAAATGAAGAATGCGGATGAAAGAGTTCATTTCCGATCTAGGTGTCATACCTAGTGCATCGGGACCAATGAAGATCTTGTGACAATCTTTGGTGCAATTGCCTTGGCAAAGGAATCCAGATTTCACAAGAGGACCAAGCATATCAAGAGGCGCTTCAATTCCATTCGGGACCAAGTCCAAGTGGGAGACATAGAGATTTGCAAGATACATACGGATCTGAATGTTGCAGACCCATTGACTAAGCCTCTTCCACGAGCAAAACATGATCAGCACCAAGACTCCATGGGTGTTAGAATCATTCTTGTATAAACTAGATTATTGACTCTAGTGCAAGTGGGAGGCTGAAGGAAATATGCCCTAGAGGCAATAATAAAGTTATTATTTATTTCCTTATATCATGATAAATGTTTATTATTCATGCTAGAATTGTATTAACGGAAACATAATACATGTGTGAATACATAGACAAGCAGAGTGTCACTAGTATGCCTCTACTTTACTAGCTCGTTAAATCAAAGATGGTTATGTTTCCTAACCATAGACATGAGTTATCATTTGATTAACGGGATCACATCATTAGGAGAATGATGTGATTGACTTGACCCATTCCATTAGCTTAGCACTTGATCGTTTAGTATGTTGCTTATGCTTTCTTCATGACTTATACAAAGTTCACGCAACTATGAGATTATACAACTCCCGTTTATCGGAGGAACATTTTGTGTGCTACCAAAGCGTCACAACGTAATGGGTGATTATAAAGGTGCTCTCTGAGATGTCTCCAAAAGTATATGTTGAGTTGGCATGAATCAAGATTAGGTTTTGTCACTCCGATTGTCGGAGAGGTATCTCTGGGCCTTCTCGGTAATACACATCACATAAGCCTTGCAAGCATTGCAACTAATGAGTTAGTTGTGAGATGATGTATTACGGAGCGAGTAAAGAGACTTGCCAAGAATCTAGATTGAACTAGGTATTGGATACCGGCGATCGAATCTCGGGTAAGTAACATACCGATGACAAAGGGAACAACGTATGTTGTTATGCGGTCTGACCGATAAAGATCTTCGTAGAAAATGTAGGAACCAATATGGGCATCCAGGTCCTGCTATTGGTTATTGACGGAGATGTGTCTCGGTCATGTCTACATTGTTCTCGAACCGTAGGGTCCATGCAGCAAGGTTTCGATGGCGGTTATATTATGAGTTTGTGTATTTTGATGTATCGAAGGAGTTCGAGTCCGGATGTGATCACGGACATGACGAGGAGTCTCGAAATGATCGAGACATAAAGATTGATATATTGACGGCTATATTCGGACACGGAAAGGTTCGGAAGTTTCCGGAGAAAGGCAGTCTTGGGAGGGTTACGGAACCCCGGGAAGTAATGGGCCTTATTGGGCCAAGAGGGAGAGAGGGCTGCGCCGGGAGGTGGCGCGCCCTCCCCATGGGGAGTCCGAATTGGACAAGGAGGCGCGGCCCCCTTTCCCTCTCCTCTCTTTCCTTCCCCTTCCTCCTTCCTAGTTGGACTAGGAAGGGAGTCCTACTCCCACTAGGAGGAGGACTCCCCCTCCTGGCGCACCTCCTAGGGCGGCCGGCCCTCCCCTTGCTCCTTTATATCACGGCGGGGGGCACCCTAGAACACACAAGTTGATCCTTGAGATCGTTCCTTAGCCGTGTGCGGTGCCCCCTCCACCATATTCCACCTCGGTCAAATCATTAGCAGTGCTTAGGCGAAGCCTGCGTTGGTAGAACATCAAGATCGTCCTGCCTTGCGTCGTCTTGTGGAACTCTCTCTCTCCCGGAGCTTTGCTGGATCGGAGCCCGAGGAGCGTCACCAAGCTGTCGTGTGCCAAGAACTTCGGAGGTGCCGGAATGGCAGTGCTTGGATCGGTTGGATCGCGAGGAGAACGTACGACTACTTCCTCTACGTTGTGATTGCTTCCGCTTCGGTCTACGACGGTACGTAGACAACACTCTCCCCTCTCGTTGCTATGCATCACCATGATCTTGCGTGTGCGTAGGAAAATTTTGAAATTACTACGTTCCCCAACAGCTGCCCCAACGCAACATGAAATTCCTCAGGCTGGAGCCTCAGCTCAGCAGACTGAAGAACATGCCAGCACCGCTGATGAAGTTCAGGCTGCTGAAGACAATGCTAGTTCGGTGATGATCCCATTCCATTTGAAGAAATTGCGGGGCATCCACTAGTGGCGGCGCTGAAGCCCGAACAAGTCGAGCAAGCTGCATCGATTGCGCTGAGGAAAATCAACCAGATTCCTCGGCTCCTCCTGCGCCAACACCAACTCCAATTCTTCCATCTGCCTCGATGTGAAGAAGACCAAGGCTGCAGCGAGCAGCTGCGGTGAAGAAATGGAAAGCATCGGTGCGTCCAAATTCTTTGGCTGCAAAGAAAATGAAGCCAATGACCAGCTCCTTTGGAAATCCTATTGATCTTTGTTCCAATTTCCTCAATTCCATCAAAGGACCTTGTTCCTTTTGGTGAAGATTATGAGATCCCAAGGGATCGATGAAGAAAGATCATTTTGCTTTGCTTCGTCGAGCAGATTGATGAAGAAATTGAAGTGGAAGCAATCCCTTCAACCCCAATCATTTCCTCGCCTATGCCTCGGTTCACGGTGAAGAGGCGGTGTTGAGGAAATTAAAGAAGATGTGGATATTGGGAGCACAACGCCAGTGATGAACGATGACTTTTGGGAAAGTCAGCATCCAAATTCTCCACTCTTCACCCCAATTCAACAGATTCCTCAGTCCCCTGCTCCAACAGTTCTAATGGGCTCTGAAGAAACTCATCCCACTTCATCTATCCATGAAGAAATTCCAGCCACTAGCGCTGATGAACCTGCTGCTGCTGATCCTCAGACTGCACCTGTAGAGGAACAAGAAATTCCTCGACTGAAGAACACGAGATTGCGATTCCAGAGGTCGTGATGCAACTCAGCGACACTCCTTTGCCAAAGCAGAGAATCCCTTCTCAACAAAGCAAAAGTTCAAGGCTGAAGATTTCTTCGACGAGCACGTATTCTTCGCGATTACAATCCATATGATTACGCTGCGCATAAGGAAGAGGCGTTTACGGACTGCCGGTCAAGCCAATTTCTATTCCTCGGTGCTCTTCAACAAAGACAAAGTCTTCGATCATGCACATATTCCTCATGTGGACATGGAGTCTCTGCCAGCTTCGAGCCGGTCCTCGGTGTTCTTCACGATGCGGGACTTGAATTTCTTTGATATACGTGATTGGAATGAAGAACTCATTCTTCAATTCTATGCAACGCTGCACATCACGGAGATCTTTGAAGACGTGAACTCATGGGTGTTAGGCTGGATGTGCGAAAACACTCACTACAAGGCACCGACAAGCTGAATTGCTTCGTGCCCTACCACTCGATCCTCCCTTGATGGTGCTCGTTGTATCTACAACGAACCTGAGCTTTCAAATCACTATATGCAAGTCTTGATGAAGCCTTTGAAGCCGAGGCAGGGCCCCAAGAACCAAATTTCTCTTCAAGGAATTATTGTATGTGCCTCGGATTTGTCTATCGGATTACGGCGAAGAAAATGAGTCCTATCAAAGGCCACGACTCAAATGATGAAGAAGTCGTTGGCATCATGAAGAATATGCTTTTCAATATCATTCATGGCGTTCCGTCAACTTCCATGATTTCTTCATGAGGACTCTGGCGAATATTGCTATGTCACCTTTTGATTTGAAGCCTTATGCACCATGGATTATGAGGTTCATCGGGACAAGGTCTTCACTCAATTACAAGGTGATACTACGAACGGTCAGACTACTTGTCCCTGATTGAAGTCCTCAAACGGACATTTACCTCAGCTGATGACAAGGGAAAGGCAACTACTGTGACCGATGAAGGCACTCGTCCATTGGATGGTCAATTTCGCAAAGCTGCATCCTACTCCACCAATGATGACTCTACCACACATGACTCTGCCGCAAATACCTCAGCCAAGCAAAGTCCTCAAGCCACAGCACCAGGTGATGGTGATCGTGAAGTTACTCCTCGGTCTTCATCGGAAGGTTGATCGCAATCATAAATGGGTCAAGCGTCGGTTTGGTTCAATTCTTCACAACATGACCTCTACACACAATGCGGTGAAGAAAAACCACTACTACCTCCATGAAACCTTCAAACACACAGGCTGTTCTTTCAAATGTCTACTGACGGAAGAACCGGCGACAATGGGTCTCAAGGAAGAATTTGACTGATGCACCTCCTCAGAAGAAATACAAGAAGGTCAAAGTTCCTTCCTTGGTGGCCAGCTCCTATTCTTCATCACGAGACAATCGATGAAAATGAAGACTTGGACAACAACTGCGGCGAGCCCCACTACAACAACCGACCCCAACAACGCTGGCGCTCCTTCATCAACTTGAAATTCTTCAGGGGCGTTAGTCCTCAGTTTCGATCCTTTTGGTCATTCGATGACAAAGGGGGAGAAATTTGAGTTAGTCTTCAAGCGGGTCTATTATATGGGCATTTTTTTAGTTACAACTCTCGTTCTTCTGAATCTTTTATTGGATCGAGTTGTAATCTTAAACCCGATGGCGCTCTGATACTTTTGATGCACTGTGCTCTGGCACTATGCTCTGATACTCTTGATGCATTATTTTGCATGCTTGTTCCTCATTAATGTTATCGCACGCATGATGAAATCAAGCACCATACTTCATCATGCATTTCAAATTCTTCATATTATATGTCAAATGCGTGTATGAATTACAAGATATAGGGGGAGATCTCCATGATTCAACTCTTCAAATGTGCACCGCCTCAAAAGCAAATTCCTCACTATGCACATGTTCAGGGGGAGTTCTTCTATATCTTGCAATCAAATTCCTCAACATCAGTATTTACACTTCATATTTTTATCCCCGTTGAAAACTTAACCTATATTGTCATCAATCACCAAAAAGGGGGAGATTGTAAGTGCATCTAGTGCCCTTAGTGATTTTGGTGTATTGAAGACTTATAGGTTAAGGGACTAATGTGTTTATGAGTGTACACAGGTCTATAAGTCTATGAGGAGTTTGATATTTACTGGTGAAAGTCGACCCTAAAAATGAAGTTCTTATTTGAAGACTTTGATATTACGAAGACTTTACGAAGACTTTGAAAGTGAAGAAATTGGTGTGACCTTGAAGACTTGGTATTCACTTGAGGAACATGAAGCGTGAAGACTTTTGTTTTCGTAGTTTCGTTTTCTCTTTCTTGAGTCATAGGAAACACCATCTCTGTTAAAGAAATTAGGAAATACTAAGGAAAACTTTCCATGTGATGCTCAACTCAAAATCCTACACCTACAAATCCCTTGAGTGAAGCCTTTGGAAATCTCATACAGTTCGGTGAATTTCTTCAAAGGATGAGACGAAGTTCTTACATTGTTGAGGAATTTGTTCTGACCGAGGAGTTAGGAATTCGCCGGTGTGGATTGCCTACGGTGAGGAACATGATAATACGAGGAATTTGAGAGTCAAATTTCCGACCCGTTCTTGTCTTCTTGCCACTGTCCCAAAATATCTTATCCACCTAACGGTCATATCATTGAAGGGCATTTATGTCTTATCATGTCGGGCTGCTCCCTAGGCTATAAATAGCCGCCCCCTACAACCACTAGCTGGTTGGCTGCTCCGAGAAACTTGACACTTGTCATTTGAGAGCAACCCATCCTCACGAGGACTTTGAGCGAAAATCATCGAGTGAGGAAAAACCCAAAACCAAACCCCTACAAACCCAAAGTGATTGAGCATCATCAAGAGATTGATCTGCGTGGACCCGACGCTTGTTACCTTTGAAGACTGTGCTTCTTCCAGACGGTTAGGCGTCATGGTCTAGAGCATCCAAGAGGAATTGTGGATCGCCGAGTGACCAAGTCTGTGAAGGTTTTGAAGTCGCCTGAAGACTTACCACAAGTGATTGGACGAGGTCTGTGTGACCTTAGTTAAAGGAGAATACGGTGAGGACTTGGTGTCTGAGCTGCGTGCTTTCGGCTGGGTGTCCGGGCTGTGTGTCCTCGAGTTTAAATACTCGGCCGCTCCAACCAGACGTACAACCGAGACAACAGTTGGAACTGGTATACCAAATCATTGTATTCACAAACCTAACTGGTTCTATTTCCTCATAACTTTAATTTCCTCATTTCTGTGTTGATTGTTCATTTATATCTGTGTTTGAAGACTTTGTTGAAGACTTTCTTAATTTCCTCAGTTCAATTTCTTGATCTGTTTGTCTTCATCTTGTGCTATCCTGTGTTTACGCTTTACGTACTCTTTGTTTATCTTCATTTCATCATGATAACCATGCCGCATTCTCTTATGCTTACTTACGAGTACTTATTCCGCTGCAAGTAGTTCTTCGCTAAGGAATTTCCTCACCGGCAAATTCCTCAGTGAAGAATTCATAAAAATCGCCTATTCACCCCCCTCTAGTCGATATAACGCACTTTCAAAACCCTAGAAGCTAGCCTATGATGGTATGATTGTAATTGTGATCGGCCTTCTAAGGACCAACCTCTCCGGTTTATATAGACACCGGAGAGGGCTAGGGTTTACATGGAGTCGGTTACAAGGAAGGAAATATAATATCCGGATCGCCAAGCTTGCCTTCCACGCCAAGGAGAGTTCCATCCGGACACGGGATGAAGTCTTGAGTCTTGTATCTTCACGCTTCAATAGTCCGGACGATGTATACAGTCCGGCTGTTCGGATACCCCCTAATCCAGGACTCCCTCAGTAGCCCCTGAACCAGGATTCAATGACGATGAGTCCGGCGCGCTGTTTTGTCTTCGGCATTGCAGGGCGGGTTCCTTCTCTAAGTACTCCAAAGTAATTATCGAACACTTAGATCGTTTCCGGATCCGTGAGGTGATTCTCACACACCATTATAGCATAAATCTGATCTGCCAACAAGCTATGTACGTCGTGTATTCGCATCGTGGCCCGGTTCAACATGAACCGGTGTTTTTTGCCCTACCTCGACCCGAGTTGCGAAGCGGTTTTATTGGTACGCCCTGTCGAGGCAGAGATTGTGTTCCTATTATTACGGGATGCTCCATTAACGCGGGCGGGTAGCCCCACGACGACTGTTGGCATGACTCCGTGTGCCGTTGGGTAAACCTCAAGTGGTCAACCTAAGGACTCTTGATATTCACCCCCTTTATAAAAGGGGCTGAGGCCTACTCCTCTTTTCCACCTCCCTCGCGCCTTCTCGCACATCGAGTTCTAACACCCGAGGCCTAAGCTCCAACACCCTAGATCCTCCAATATGTCCGGATCCAACCTTTTAGGCCGGTGGGTGGCCTCCTCGATTCAAGAGGAGGACATTGTGAAGCTTAGGGCGGTTGGATATTTAACCGCCGACATCCAGCACAGGCTTCCTGCTCCAGGGCAGGTCATCCCTACACCGGAGCCCAATGAGAGCGTCGTGTTTGTCCCTCACTTCCTCCGCGGCTTGGGCCTCACCCTCGATCCTTTTGTGAGGGGCTCATGTTCTATTATGGGTTGGATTTCCATGATCTAGCTCCGGACGCTATCCTCCACATCTCATCGTTCATTATAGTGTGCGAGGCCTTCCTCCACGTCACCCCACACTTCGGCTTATGGCTCAAGACCTTCAATGTGAAGCCGAAGATGATCGAGGGCAACACCTTGGAGTGCGGAGGCGCCATAATAAGCGAGAACGCCGATGCCCCATGCCCGGAAGGGTTCTTTTCTGAAGTATCCGATGTGTGTAGCGGAGGTGGTTTTATGTCACGGCTCCCGGAGGCACAAAGTGGGTGGCCGCCCCGAGTTCCGCTCGGGCCCTCCGTCACAACTAAGCGTCTTGGACCGGCGTGGGGCGGAATTGGGGGCCGGTGATGTACCGATCTTGTAGAGCCGCATCCGAGAGCTTCTTGAGAGGGACATTAACCTTATCAGCATGATGCAAGTGATGTTAATCCGACGGATGTTGCCGTGCCAACGCCGGCCTCTCTAGATGTGGGAGTTCAATCCAGAGGGTTCGCGGCCTGTTAAGCACTTCTTCGGCCTGAAGCTCGAAGGGATGTGCAAATTATTCTTCGGACCGAAAGTAGAGTGTCCGGACACCACCGAGGATGCGGGCCTAAGCTGCAATCGCCTAGATACCCAAATAAGTAAACTTGATGTCGGACACCTTGTTTTGTATTTGTCATAATTGTTTATTCTGAAAATCATCCGTGGCCAGTAATGGCTCAGCAAGGCGGAGAGAATCAGGTGTCCGGCGCCACTTCCCGAAGGCTCGCCTGGTCCCACCATGGCCAAGATGCTTGACCGGTACTCGTGAGAATGCCCTCAGGGAAAGACAAGGGGAAGAACGAAGAAACCGAACTTCACACGCTACGTATCCGAACCGGGGGAATTGTTTCCTCCCCTAAGGAGGATAGTCGGGAAGGGGAGGCTAAGGCCTCCTCCCTGCGCGGGAAAAAGAGGACTGCCTCCGAAGACCCGGAGATGGAAATTCCCAAACCAGGGAAAAAGATATCACCAGGGGGCTCTGCCCCGACGGGCACCCTCACCGCGTCGTGCCCACCAATGGGCCAGCCCTCCACCAAGCTATAAGTTAATTTTTAATTCGAAGGTACTGCGTTTCTCCGGGATCCATGACCAGGATTCGTCCTTTGCAGTCTGGCTAGCAGCTGTTCTCAACAAAGTTCGTCTTCGGGGGATCTTCCTCCGGAGAAGATGGAGAGCGAGACCCCACACACCTCTCCACCTTATGAAGCGGGCGACACCGAATTGTCGTCACGGAGGAGTCCGGATCTGCCGAAGCCGGAAGCCAATGCGTCAGCCGCCCTGAGCCCGGAGCATTTGGCTCCCACGAGGGGCGATGGGAAGGGTCCGGCGATTCGATGTCGGCCCGGATGTCTTGGCAGGCCCTCTTTGGGCGAGCTGCGCTCTCGGAGCACCGCTCTTTAATGAGCGCGGTGCTCAAGAAGATTTCATCCGCTACAAGCGGTTTGAATGAAGCATTTACAAGCCTGCTCAGAGGCTTTGAGGTATGTAGTGAAGAATACACAAGTTTTGGCTGTGAGGCACGCGTTAGGTGTGCTCCATATAGATAGTAGCCACGAGACTCTGGTTGCCCGCCCTAGGCGTAAGCGGGGATCATAAATCAATGATTGCTTTGTAAATACGTGCGGTACACTGTGGGTCCGGCCACCCGTCGATCCGTTGAAGTTGCCGAACTAACAAGGCAGATTGGATCGATTGATGCCGATATCCATTTGGTGAATGGTAATTTGGAGAAGTTGCAAGGTATGTGCTCTGCCTTCCCTATTATGTTGTATAGGAAAATATGAGAGCGGCATAATGTAATATGTTCGGACTGCAGATGGTCCTGCTACCGTGGAGGCCCTGAGGGCGGAACTTGCTCAGGCCAAGGAGCAAGCTCGGGTTAGCAATGCGGCTGCCCTAAAGGCGGCTGAAGAGTTGAGAGCTGAACAGGCTGCTCATCGCCGAAGCGAGGAAAGGATAGTCGAAATTGCTGTGGAGTTAAAGAATGTCGCCGACCGTTATGAACTCCTTGAAAAGGAGAATAAGGCTAGTTCGGCCAACCTGAACAAGGCACTTAATGACACCAAGGAAATACGAACCGAGCTCAGGGGTGCGCGGGAGGAGCTTCAACAGGCCGGTAAAATCACGACTGGGGGCTCCTACTTACTGCGGACGAAGTTTTTAGATCCGTAGTATGTTCCCCTGGATGGACGCTGGAGTCCTGCAGATGTGTATGCGGACTTGGCGAAGAGTACAGCTGATGCAGCCAAGTTTTTCAATGATCAAGTTGATAAAGAAGTGGAGAAGCTTTTCTGGTCGCAATTCAATGCTCCCGCGCGCCCGCTGCCGTTAAATGAGAAGATGGCTGCTGTGGCGGAACTTCACAGATTGTCCGGGCTTGCAATGCAGTCTGTAATAGACCATCTTTGGCCAAAGGGGCCTAAGCCGGACAGTTACTTTGGATTGGTGCAACAGTTCCTTGGGACCGTACCTCAGAACGATGCTATGAGAAGGTCGGGGTGCATAGAAGGTGCACGGATGGCCCTTGCCCGCGTTAAAGCATATTGGACAGATATGGAGGCCACCATTGTGGCGACCCAGAATCCGGAGGGAGGCCAATATCTGGCCGAGCACTATTTAAGCGCGAGTAGCGAAGGTGCCCGCCTAATAGAGGCGATGCTTTCGAAGGATGTCTTGTTCGAGTGACAAATCATATCATTGTAAAAACAATGTTATTTTGGTTATAAGGCTATATTTATAGTTTGTGCCTGAAAGTATTATTGTGTCCCCTGTGCGGCCATTTGTATATATATACACATTTAATCCGAAAGTTAGCAGTCGTTGGCTTCAGCCCCCACGCATATAATGCGGGGGTGTTCGAGAAAAAATATGCATAATCACACTTGATCCAACGTCTTGGTCTATTAAGGAGGTGATCGCACGTCAAACTAGGCAACCAGACTATATAGCTGTAACACTTTCGCTTAGCCATGGGAGTCTAATGATGGGGCTACTATGTAGCCCCTGGTACCTTCGCTTGCATCCGGATACGGGCGCGTGTGTACATGACTGGGAAATGGTCCTTCATTAATGCGGAGGGATCCTAAAGATTCCGATAAGTCTTCGAGTGGTTGAGCAGGTCTCTCATTTGTATCATGATGATCGGTTTTCGGCTTTCACGGAGGTGCTAAATGCAGAATAACCAGGCACAATCGCAGTAGTTCTCCTTTAGCCACCTTAGCCGATAATAGCAGGGCGTAAGGCGGCAAACCAGAGCCGGGCAAACCCAACATTTGACCAAAGACATGATTCGGAGCTGATGCATATAAGGCCAAACTCGTGACGCTGAACACTCCCAAAGGTATTCGGACTTTATGACAGACGATGGGCTCAAGAATGCCCATTCATTATAAACCCTGTGTTTCCAGGTATGTGCGTTGATCTGTCGTGGCGAAATGCCAATAACGGCAGTATCCTCTGCGGGTATGGAACCCCTGGGATTGTTAAACAACAAGAGGCAATAGAAAAGGTTTACACAGGGCCTTAATCTAAAAAGAAACCTATTGAGCAGGGCCCTGCTGCACGTCTGCGCCTTTGTCTCCGTTGTGCCGTATCCTGGAAGGGTATCGCGCGAACATTGTCTGTGAAAAAGAGAACTCGTAAGTATGCGATGGATAATAAAAGTGTAAGATGTTGGCCTACCAATAAGGTTGAGCCAAGTGTGGGGCTGTATTAAATATTTATAGCCCCTCGTGTCCGCTATGGGATTACATATACGGTGCCCGATTCAATTTTATCCGGGCGACCGGACTCGTCTAACCGTGTCTGTGGTCTTAATGACCAGTCGTGTTTTCTAATATTGGAGGTCGCTTATAGTCCGGCCGCTAGGGCCATCGCGTGTTCCTCTACGCGTGAAGAGCGCTCTGTGATTCCGTTAACGGTGATGACGCCACGTGGACCGGGCATCTTGAGTATAAGGTAGCCATAGTGCGTGTCGTTGAAGCGGGCGAAGGCCGTTCTTCCAAGCAATGCATGATAGCCGCTTTGGAAGGGTGCGATGGTGAAGAGTAGTTCTTTGCTTCGGGAATTGCCTGGGGAGCCAAATGTTACCTCCAGTACGACGGAGCCCCTGCCGTAGGCTTCAATGCCTGGTATCACCCCTTCAAAGGCGGTGTTGCTTTGGCTAATTCTGGATGGGTTTATCCCCATCCTGCGGACAGTGTCTTCGTATATTAAATTGAGACTACTGCCGCCGTCCATGAGGACACGGGTGAGATGGTATCCGTCGATTATTGGGTCAAGCACCAAGGCCTTTGATCCTCCGCGCCGAATACTAGTTCGACCGTCCAAGTGATCGAAGGTGATCGGGTAAGACATCCAGTAGTTAGATGTGGGTACGATGGGTTCTATATCGCGCGTGTCTCGATGCGCGCGTTCGTGCCTTCTCATGGATGTGTGAGCCGCGTGGATCATGTTGACCATTTTAACCTCTGGCGGGAATTTTTTCTGTCCCCCAGTGTTCAGCTGGCGAGGTTCATCCTCGTCTTCACTTGGTGTTTCCCTTCCCTTGTGTTCGGCATTAAATTTGCCAGCCTGCTTGAAGACCCAACACTCTCTGTGCGTGTGGTTCGCAGGTTTGTCAGGGGTGCCATGAATTTGGCACAGTCTGTCTAGGACTCTATTCAGACCGGACGGTCCCTCTTTACTGCCTTGAAATGGCTTCTTTTGCTGATCAGGTCGAGAGCCCCTGAATCCGGCATTAACCGTTGTGTTATTCGGGCTCTCTTCCTTGTTTTGGCGTTTGTATTTATTACGCCGTGGCTTCCCGTTGCCATCCCTTATTTCGGATGTCTTTGGGGTCATTTGGTGCCTTTACGGGCTAGCCAGCTATCTTCACCCGCGCAAAAGCGGGTCATGAGGCTTGTTAAGGCTTCCATTGTCCTCGGCTTTTCTTTTCCGAGGTGTCTGGCGAGCCACTTGTCATGGATGCTGTGCTTGAATGCCGCTAAAGCTTCGGCGTCCGGACAATCGACAATTTGGTTCTTCTTAGTGAGGAATCTGTTCCAAAGCTTGCGGGCGGACTCTCCGGGTTGTTGGATTATGTGACTTAAATTGTCGGCATCCGGAGGCCGGACATAGGTCCCTTTAAAATTGGCCTGAAAGCGTCCTCGAGTTCCTCCCAACTCCCAATTGAATTTTCGGGAGGCTATTCAACGATGTCGAGCTAGTCCCTTCGGTTTGAGGGAAGGTATTTGATGGCGTGGAGGTCATCCCCACGAGCCATGTGTATAAGCAGGATAAAATCCTCGATCCGGACACACAGTGCAATAGTTACGTCGTATGCCTCTATATTCACAGGTTTAAAGCCACTGTGGAAATTCATAGTCGATGCTTCTTCGGTAAAGCACGGGGGTGAGCAGCCCCTACGTGTCTGAGCGTCTTTGTGGCATGTCGTCGGCTGTTGCTGTGTCCGGTGTTTATTTCGAACTGGTATTCGATTGGCATAATCGTTTTGGTGACCATAGTCCCTCGCCGGGGTGTGTCCTTTAGATCTATAAATGGACCTGGCCGCGCTAGCTTTCTTATCCAGGTGCTCACGTAGATTGTGCGCGGCGTCGGTAGCCGCTTTGTTGTGGTTATGAAGTGGTACGGCTTCGTCGTCGAGTTCTGGCAGTAGCTTGCGTTTTGGATAACTCTTTGTGTGGCGATCGTCGCCGTAGCTTTCTTCAGTGTCTAGCACTTTATTCCATCTACGGTTGTGCGTTTCCTGTGCGGCTTTGAGCCGTCGCTTCTGCTTCTTTAGACTTCTTGCGGTGGCCATAAGCTTTCTGTGGAGGTTATCTCGTTCCACGCATTTTTTCGGGATGATGAATGCATCGTCATCCGGACTGTTTTCTTTTGCTGGTTCGGTTTGATGACCTCGTCCGTCGGGATCATTATCCTCGGGCGTCTGCTCTGAACTGTGTTCGGGGTGGCCTGGTTCGCCCTGCTCCATCGTTGGGTCCGTATGGTCGTTGTTGCCTTCGGAGTTGACTGTAGTATCGACCTTTCTGGTACTCTTGTCGCTATTTTTACTGTTGCTGGACTTAGAACGGCATTTGCGCCGTCGCTTTGGCTTTTGCCCGGGGATTTTATCTTCCGGTTTGTCGCCTTTGTCCTCTTTGGGCGTATCCACCATGTATATGTCGTGTGACGATGTAGAAGTCCAGCGCCCCATAGATTCCGAATCTTCTCCTGCATCATCGTCCATACCGTCGATGCCTCCGGAGTCGAAGTCAAGCACGTCGATTAAATCATCGACCGTGGCTATGAAGTGGGTGGTGGGTGGGTAACGAATTTCTTCTTCGCCTGCTTCCCACTCGAGCCGGACATAGTTCGGCCTAGAATTTTCTGTTAAAGAGAGAGTTTTTAATGAGTTCAGCATGTCGCCAAAGGGCGAGTGCTGGAAGATATCCGCAGCGGTGAACTCCATTACCGGAGCCCAACTTTGGCTCGGGCTCGAGTCTGTGAATTTGGAACCAACATCTGGATACTGAATCCGGGGCTCGAGTCACGAGCCACCATGCAGGTAAGGCCGTGTTCGGCTCCACCGCCGATGAGTGTGCGACCTGCGGGCGAGGTCCAGCCCTCCGTCCTTAGGTAACGCATGCTTTCCGGATTTAGGTCCGAGGCTCTGCGGGGTGATACCCCGAGCTTTGTCCGACATCAGGTCTAAGCCGTGCTCGTCGTGACTGTCCGGTGCTCCTGGCATAGGCCCGAATAAGTCGAAGATCCAGTCTCTGCGGATGTCCGCCGTGTAGTTCAGGTTTCCGATCCTGATCTGGTGGCCAGGGGCGTAGCTATCGATCTGCTCCAGATGGCCAAGCGAATTGGCCCCTGGGCGAAGCCGCCGAACACGAAGATCTGTCAGGGGAGAAAGGTCTCACCCGGGACCGTGTTGTTGACAATGATTGAAGGAGCCATCGAGCCCTGTAGCGACGACAAAGAGGAACTCTCAATGAAAGCACCAATGTCAGTGTCAAAACCGGCGGATCTCGGGTAGGGGGTCCCAATCTATGCGTCTTAGGCTGATGGTAACAGGAAGCAAGGGACACAATGTTTACCCAGGTTCGGGCCCTCTCGATGGAGGTAAAACCCTACTTCCTGCGTGATTAATATTGAAGATATGGGTAGTACAAGAGTAGATCTACCACGAGATCGTAGAGGCTAAACCCTAGAAGCTAGCCTATGATGGTATGATTGTAATTGTGATCGGCCTTCTAAGGACCAACCTCTCCGGTTTATATAGACACCGGAGAGGGCTCGGGTTTACATGGAGTCGGTTACAAGGAAGGAAATATAATATCCGGATCCCCAAGCTTGCCTTCCACGCCAAGGAGAGTTCCATCCGGACACGGGATGAAGTCTTGAGTCTTGTATCTTCACGCTTCAATAGTCCGGACGATGTATACAGTCTGGCTGTTTGGATACCCCCTAATCCAGGACTCCCTTAGACATGTTGATCTAATCTACAACAGGATAGCTCAGAACGAAAACAGAGGATAATTGCGTGATACAGGGGTCAAAACCTTCGGGAGAATATATAATGAATTTTAACCAACCAAAATACGTATCGTGCAAGAAAACGGAGTCCGGAAGGCACACGAGGTGCCCACGAGGTAGGGGCGGCGCCCGAGGTGAGGCGTGCCCTCCACCCTCGTGGGGCCCTCGTGTCCTTCCCGGACTGCTACTTATTTTTTCTATTTTTCTAAATATTCCAAAATGGAGAAATATTGCCTGAAAAACTATTTTGGAGTTGGTTTACTTACCGTACCACATACCTATTCCCTTTTGGAGTCTGAAACGTTCCGGAAAGTGTCCCTTATGTATTCCTCTGGGGTTACGGTTTCAATAATATTTTTTTCAACATTTATGGGATTACCTGAGATATAATGTTTGATTCTTTGACCGTTCACCAACTTCGAATTTGTGCCTTCGAAGTTGTTGATTTTTATGGCACCGGAACGATAGACCTCCTCGATAACGTAAGGACCTTCCCATTTAGAGAGAAGTTTTCCTGCAAAAAATCTTAAACGAAAGTTGTATAGCAACACATAATCACCTACATTAAACTCCCTCTTTTGTATCCTTTTGTCATGCCATCTTTTAACTTTTTCTTTAAATAACTTGGCATTTTCATAAGCTTGGGTTCTCCATTCATCAAGTGAGCTAATATCAAATAACCTCTTCTCACCGGCAAGTTTGAAATCATAATTGAGCTCTTTAATATCCCAATAAGCCTTATGTTCTAGTTCGAGAGGTAAGTGATATGCTTTTTCGTAAACCATTTTATACGGAGACATACCCATAGGATTTTTATATGCAGTTCTATAGGCCCATAATGCATCATCAAGTTTCTTGGACCAATTCTTCCTAGATCTATTGACAGTCTTTTGCAAAATTAATTTGAGTTCTCTATTACTCAATTCTACTTGACCACTAGACTGCGGGTGATAAGGAGATGCAATTCTATGATTAACATCATATTTAGCAAGCATCTTTCGGAAAGCACCATGAATAAAGTGTGAACCACCATCAGTCATTAAATATCTAGGGACTCCAAACCTCGGTAAAATAACTTCTTTAAGCATTTTAATAGAAGTGTTATGATCAGCACTACTAGTTGGAATAGCTTCTACCCACTTAGTAACGTAATCAACAACAACTAAAATATGTGTATATCCATTAGAGGCAGGAAAATGTCCCATATAATCAAAGCCCCAAACATCAAATGGTTCAATAACAAGTGAATAATTCATAGGCATTTCTTGGCGTCTACTAATATTACCAATTCTTTGACATTCATCACAAGATAAGACAAACTTACGGGCATCCTTGAAGAGAGTAGGCCAATAAAAACCAGATTGCAATACCTTATGTGCAGTTCTGTCTCCAGCGTGGTGTCTCCCATAAGCTTCGGAGTGACACCTGCGTAGGATCTGTTCCTGTTCATGCTCAGGTACACAACGTCTAATAACACCATCTACTCCTTTATAAAGGTGTGGGTCATCGCAAAAGTAATGTCTCAAATCATAGAAGAATTTTTTCTTTTGTTGGTATGTGAAACTAGGTGGTATAAATTTAGCAACGATGTAATTAGCATAATCAGCATACCATGGAGTACTACGAGAAGTACTTATAACATTTAATTGCTCATCAGGAAAGCTATCATCAACAGGTAGTGGGTCATCAAGAACATTTTCTAACCTAGACAAGTTATCTGCAAAGGTGTTCTCAGCTCCTTTTCTATCAACAATATGCAAATCAAATTCTTGTAACAAGAGAACCCATCTAATAAGTCTAGGTTTAGCATCTTTCTTTTCCATAAGATATTTAATAGCAGCATGATCCGTGTGAATAGTTACTTTAGAATCAACAATATAAGGTCTGAACTTATCACAAGCAAATACAACTGCTAAGAATTCTTTTTCAGTAGTAGCATAATTTCTCATTGTCTAGAGTCTTACTAGCATAATGAATAACATTTAATTTCTTATCAACTCTTTGCGCTAGAACAACACGTACAGCATAATCACTAGCATCACACATAATTCAAAGGGTAAATTCCAATCAGGTGGCTGAACAATAGGTGCAGACATCAATGCTTTCTTAAGTATTTCAAATGCTTCTACACAATCATCATCAAAGACAAATGCTATATCTTTTTGTAATAAATTAGTCAGAGGCCGAGAAATTTTTGAGAAGTCCTTAATGAACCTCCTATAAAATCCGGCATGACCAAGGAAACTTCTTATACCTTTGATGTCCTTGGGACATGGCATCTTTTCAATAGCATCAACCTTGGCCTTATCAACTTCAATACCTCTTTCAGAAACTTTATGCCCCAATACAATACCTTCATTAACCATAAAGTGACACTTCTCCCAATTCAAGACAAGATTAGTTTCTTCACATCTCTGCAAAACTCGATCAAGGTTGCTCAAGCAACCATCAAAAGAGGATCCATAGACGGAAAAGTCGTCCATGAAAACCTCACAAATCTTTTCACAAAAGTCAGAGAATATAGCCATCATGCATCTTTGAAAGGTAGAAGGTGCATTACATAAACCAAAAGGCATACGTCTATAAGCAAAAGTACCAAAAGGGCATGTAAAAGTAGTCTTTGATTGATCCTTAGCTGACACATGTATTTGAGAGAATCCAGAATAACCATCTAGAAAGCAATAGTGTGTATGTTTGCATAATCTTTCTAGCATTTGATCGATAAAAGGTAAGGGTTAATGATCTTTCTTAGTAGCTTTATTTAATTTGCGGAAATCAATTACCATCCTATAACCTGTAATAATTCTTTGCAAAATCAATTCATCTTTATCATTAGGAACAACGGTAATACCTCCCTTCTTAGGGGCACAATGGACAGGACTTACCCACTGACTATCAGCAACGGGATAAATTATACCTGCCTCCAGAAGCTTTAGTATTTCTTTTCTTACCACCACTTTCATTTTAGGATTCAGCCGTCGTTAATGATCACGAACTGGTTTGGCATCTTCTTCCAAATTTATTTTAAGTTGACATAGAGTGGGACTAATGCCCTTAAGATCATCAAGAGTATATCCAATAGCAGCACGGTGCTTCTTCAGAGTTTCCAATAATCTTTCTTCTTCATGCTCTGAAAGGTTAGCGCTAATAATAATAGGATATATCTTCTTTTCATCAAGATAAGCATATTTAAGATTATCAGGCAACGGTTTAAGCTCAAACACGGGATCACCCTTGGGTGGAGGAGGATCCCCTAGGATTTCGACAGGCAAATTGTGTTTTAGAATACATTCCTGTTTAAAGAATACTTCATCTATTTCCCTTCTTTCATTCATAAACATATCATTTTCATGGTCTAGCAAATATTGTTCTAAAGGATCACTAGGAGAATGCGGCAATAGAAGCAAGACCAATAATTTCATCTTTACTAGGCAATTCTTCTTCACGGTGTTGTCTACTAAATTTAGAGAAATTAAACTCATGAGTCATATCACCCAAGCCAATAGTAACAACATTCTTTTCACAGTCTATCTTAGCATTAACAGTGTTCAAGAAGGGTCTACCAAAAATAATGGGACAAACTATCTTGTGGGGAACCAAGAACAAGAAAATCAGCAGGATATTTAGTTTTCCCACACAAGACTTCAACATCTCTAACAATTCCCATTGCTGATATAGTATCTCTATTGGCAAGTTTAATTGTAACATCAATACCTTCTAACTTTCGTGAGGTGTAATTTCGTGGTTAATTTCTTCGTATAAAGTATGAGGTATAACACTAGCACTTGGCACCCATATCACATAAGCCATGATAACAGTGATCTCCTATTTTAACAGTAAATAGCAGACACGCCTACCACAGGTCTATGTTTATCTTTAGCACAAGGTTTGGCAATTCTAGCAGTTTCGCCACAGAATGAATAACATGCCTATCAATATTATCAGCCAAGAGATCTTTAACAATAGCAATATTAGGTTCTACTTTAACTTTCTCAGGAGGTGTATAAGTTCTAATATTGCTCTTACGAACCACAATTGAAGCTTTAGCATGATCCTTAATTCTAACAGGGAAAGGTGGTTTCTCAACATAAGAAGTAGGAACAATAGGATCATTATAAGTGAGGATGATATCTACTTTTACTTCAACTTTAGTAGGTGTATCTACTTTTACTTCTATGGGAGGATGATATTTAAACCACTTCTCCTTGGGGAGATCAACATAAGTAGCAAAAGATTCAAAGAAAGAAGCTACTATCTCAGAGTCAAGTCCATATTTAGTGCTAAATTTACGGAAAATATCGGTATCCATAAAAGATTTAACAAAATCAAACTTAGGTGTCATACCTGACTCCTTACCTTTGTCGAGATCCCAATCTTCAGAGTTGCGTTTAATTATATCCAATAAATTCCATCTGAATTCAATAGTCTTCATCATAAAAGAGCCAACACAGGAAGTATCGAGCATGGTGCGATTGTTTTCAGAAAGTCGAGCATAAAAATTTGAAGAATTATTTATTTTGAGAGCTCATGATTGGGGCATGAATATAACATTTATTTAAGCCTCCCCCAAGCTTGAGCGATGCTTTCTCCTTCGCGAGGCCAAAAATTATATATATAATTGCGATCACGACAAGATGCATAGGATAATACTTCTGATGAAATTCCAATTTCATTCGTTTATAGTTCCATGACCTCGTATCATCACATAGCCTATACCATGTCGATGCATCTCCCTTCAAAGATAAAGGGAATACCTTCTTCTTAACAACATCATCGGGTATATATATATTAGGTGCTCATCAGGATGCTTTGTTCCATCTCCTAGAAAAGGATTATCTAGCCGTTTTTCTAACATACCCGAAGGAACTTCAAAGGGAACTTCAAAGGTTGAGGGGCAATTCTTTGCTCTACTGGTCAAGGTGAATATACCCCGAACAAGCCCCTCAGAGGATTACTTTCCATAGTAACAAGTGACAGTAAATTTCAGCACACTCTATAAATTTTTCCTTACCAAATTCCACCTACCAAAGGCGCTTCACTCCCCGGCAACGACGCCAGAAAAGAGTCTTGATAACCCACAAGTATAGGGCATCTATCGTAGTCCTTTCGATAAGTAAGAGTGTCGAACCCAACGAGGAGCAGAAGGAAATGATAAGCGGTTTTCAGCAAGGTATTCTCTGCAAGTACTAAAATAAGTGGTAACAGGTAGTTTTGTGATAAGATAAATTGTAACGAGCAATAAGTAACAAAAGTAAATTAAGTGCAGCAAGGTGGCCCAATCCTTTTTGTAGCAAAGGACAAGCCTGGACAAACTCTTATATAAGGAAAAGCTCTCCCGAGGACACATGGGAATATCGTCAAGCTAGTTTTCATCACGTTCATATGATTCGCGTTTGGTACTTTGATAATTTGATATGTGGGTGGACCGGTGCTTGGGTGTTGTTCTTACTTGAACAAACATCCCACTTATGATTAACCTCTATTGCAAGCATCCGCAACTATAACAAAAGTATTAAGGTAAACCTAACCATAGCATGAAACATATGGATCCAAATCACCGCTTTAAGCAACGCGCATAAACTAGGGTTTAAGCTTACATCACTCTAGCAACCCATCATCTACTTATTACTTCCCAATGCCTTCCTATAGGCCCAAATAATGGTGAAGTGTTATGTAGTCGATGTTCACATAACACCACTAGAGGCTAGACAACATACATCTCATCAAAATATCGAACGAATACCAAATTCACATCACTACTAATAACAAGACTTCTCCCATGTCCTCAGGAACAAACGTAACTACTCACAAAGCATATTCATGTTCATAATCAGAGGGGTATTAATATGCATAAAGGATCTGAACATATGATCTTCCACCAAATAAACCAACTAGCATCAACTACAAGGAGTAATCAACACTACTAGCAACCTACTAGTACCAATCCCGGACTTAGAGACAAGAATTGGATACAAGAGATGAACTAGGGTTTTGAGAGGAGATGGTGCTGGTGAAGATTTTGATGGAGATTGCCCTCTCCTGATGAGAGGAGCGTTGGTGATGACGATGGCGATGATTTCCCCCTCCCGGAGGGAAGTGTCCCCGACAGAACAGCTCTGCCGGAGCCCTAGATTGGTTCCGCCAAGGTTCCGCCTCGTGGCGGCGGAACCTCGTCCCGAAAGGTTCCTTATGATTTTTTCCTTGACGGAAGACCTCATATAGCAGAAGATGGCCATCGGAGAGCCAACAGGGGGCCCATGAGGCAGGGGCGCATACAGGGGTAGGCGCGCCCCACCCTCGTGGCAGGTGGGTCCCCCTCCGGTGTACTTCTTCCGCTCAATATTTTTATTATTTCCAAAAATGACTTTCGTGGAGTTTGGGACTTTTGGAGTTGTGCGAGAATAGGTCTCTAATATTTGCTCCTTTTCGGCCCGAGAATTCGGTATCGACATTCTCCCTCTTTATGTAAACCTTGTAAAATAAGAGAGTATAGGCATAAGTATTGTGACATAACATGTAATAACAGCCCATAATGCAATAAATATCGATATAAAAGCATGATGCAAAATGGACGTATCACCTGCCTGAAAATTCCATAGGCAGCTGGGAGGACTTGGAAGAAGCCTTCCTTGGCAACTTCCAAGGAACATATGTCCGGCCACTAGATGCCGATGACCTAAGCCACATTGTCCAGCAGCCCGGGGAGTTAGCCAGGGAGCTCCGGACTCAGTTCTTATTCAAAAAGAACCAAATCATCGACTGTCCGGACGCGGAAGCCCTTGCGTCCTTCAGACACAGCGTCCGGGACGAATGGCTGACACGCCACGTCGGCCAAGAAGGACTAAATCCATGACAACCCTCACTGCTCTATTGACCCGCTTTTACGTGGGAGAAGACAACTGGCTTGCTCGCAGAAGCAATAGCGCCAGCGACCCGGGCACTTCCGAAATCCGAGACGGCAACGGCAAGCCATGACGAAGCAAATACAACAGCCGCAATGATAATGAAAGATCACGCGACACTGCGGTCAACGCTGGATTCAGCAATCCCAAGCCCGGTCAGCGGAAGAACCCATTCAAGGCGAATCGCGACGAACCATCCAACCTGGATAGGATATTGGACCGACCCTGCCAGATTCATGGCCACCCCGATAAACCAGCCAATCATACTAACAGAAACTGCTGGGTCCTTAAGCAGGCCGGCAAGCTCAATGCCGAACACAGGGGAAGGAGGCCGCCAGGCGACAGGGATGACGGAGAGGTTCACCAATGAAGCACCGGGGGTAAGAAGTAATCTGCACCGGAAGATCAACTACTCCCAGAACCGAAATAGCAACCCGGCTTCCGCCGCCCACTTCGTACGCCTACAAAATTTGTACCGCGCATACATCATTATGCACTCAAGATACCATGGGCATTGGCGGAAGCACAATACGGACAACCCTGCAAACACCCTAGTAACATTTTTTTATCTATTTTCCTTTTTATTTTTTCTTCCTTCGCTATCCTTTAAAAACAGGTGACGATCAGGACAAACGTCGGAAACTGGCTCTATCGGAGTCTGGATCCGTATACTTACCTAAGGGGCTATTTCCATCAAGGATTCCCCCACCGAGGACGGGCGGCGCAAATGTGTGACAGGAGGTCCAAAATAATTTTTTTGTAGATCGCACTCTCTATTTCCCGAGCCTGTACTATGCCTTTTCCTCCACCTCCAACCCCGAGCATGTCAAATAGCCGGGAGGATGGCTTACATATATATCATAAGTAATCATTGGCATACCGCTCAGTTCCCAGTAAAACATATCCGAACTAATCATCCGTTTTGTCTCGCCACGGAATACGGCTGCCATGTTTGCTTCACGAATATACCCTGGCATAACCTGCCAGGGGCTCGGTATGGGAACAAATAAGTTGCCAGCAAAAGCCCGAACAACTCTACAACGCACTTCAGCGTCGCAAGTTTGGCCTTGTATGCATCAGCTCCGAATCATTGTCTTGGGTCAATAGTTGTGTTGCCCGGCTCCTGTGCTTGCTTCCCTACGTTCCGCTCTATCGGCTAGGGTAGTAAAGGGACAACTACCGCGATTGTGCCCTGGTCTAAACCGGATGAGTACCTCAGTAGAGAAAGCCGAAAACTGACTGTCATGATGCGGCGAGAGCTGGTCAACCACTTGACGACTTTTTGGAATCTTTAGCGATTCTCCGTGTCACACGAGGGATCTTTTTCAAGATCAAACATGTAAGGCGCCCTATGCCGCATACATACTAGGGGCTATGCCGTAGCCCCACAATAAAACTCCTATGGCTAAATGAAAGCGTTAACGCCCTATAGTCCTTGCCGCTGAGGGAGTCCTGGACTAAGGGGCCCTCGGGCGTCCGGCCTGTTATCCATGGGCCGGACTGATGGGCTGTGAAGACATGAAGGCCGAAGACTGTACCTGTGTCTGGATTGGACTCCACTTGGCGTTGAAGGCAAGCTTGGTGATCGAAGATTCCTTCTTATGTAACCGACTCTATGTAAACCCTAGATCCCTCGATGTCTATATAAACCGGAGGGGTTAGTCCGGAAAGGACACACACATTACCATAGCCATACAGGCTAGACTTCTAGGGTTTAGCCATTATGATCTCGTGGTATATCAACTCTTGTAATACTCATATTCATCAAGATCAATCAAGCAGGAGTAGGGTATTACCTCCATAGAGAGGGCCCGAACCTGGGTAAACATCGTGTCCCCCGTCTCCTGTTACCATCAATCCTAGACGCATAGTTCGGGACCCCCTACCCGAGATCCGCCGGTTTTGACACCGACAGCCGCGGCGACCCCCTTAGCCGCCACGCTTCTTGCCGGACCCTTCGGCACCATCCTGACCCTTCTCCTTGTCCCGCCTCTCGTACTCAGCCTTTTGCTTCTCAGCAAGTAGCTCAACCTGTCGGCAGTTCTGGAGGTCATGGCCCTTGGTGCGGTGGATCTTGCATTACTTCTTGTTGGAGCCTCCTGGCTTGTCGGCAGCCGCCAAGGCCCGGCAAGTGGCGCACCCGGCAATCTCCTTGCCGGGGTCGTCTGCCTTAGCCTTCTTGGCTGCGCCGGTGTCGTCGGATCCCTCGACGGCAAGCACGGCCTTGCCCTTGCGCTTCCTGTTGCGATGCCGGCCCTTCTTCATCGGGGTGGTGGTATCTTTGTCCGTAGAGTCGGTTTCCGCATCAGCGTCCTCGCCGGGGTACTTCCTTCCCTCTTCAACTCGAGCGCATCTATCGGCCAGAACATAAAGTTCGGCGACATCTTTGACCTTGTTCATCGCCAGCTCTTCATGCATCTTGCGGTTGCGCACATTCTGATGGAATGCACTGATCACAGCGGCGGGATGAACATCTGGGATGTTGTATTGCACCCGGCTGAACCTTTATGCGTACTTTCGCGCAGTTTTCCCTTCCTTCTGGGGAATGATATGCAAGTCGCCTGCCTGGCCATGAGCTTGGTGGCCGCCAGTGAAGGCACCAACGAATTCATGACACAGATCCGACCTAGAAGAAATGGATTCCGCCTGCAAGTGCATCAACCACGACATGACATTGGGTTTTAGTGCCAGCGGGAAGTAATTGGCAAGTACCTTGTCATCGCGAGCCCCAGCGGCTTGCATTGCGATGGTGTAGACGCTGAGGAACTCCGACGGGTGGGTCTTCTTGTTGTACTTCTACGCCGGCGTTGGGCTTGAGCGTGTGGTGGGGACGGCCATCGAATCGCCGCAGCTCACGGGTAAAGGTCGGGCAACCCACCTCGTAGGGTAGGCCACCGGAGCTTCCCGGTGCTGGGTGGTCCATAGTGGGCCCTGCCCGCCTATCTGGCTAGTGGCGTGCATCGCGCCGGAGCTCGATGGTGGTTCGAGCCTCTTCATGGGCTCGCCCCCGAAGAACTTGTCGCTGATCGCAGTGGGTCCATGGGTCGGATGACGCTATGGAAATGTTATCACAAGCGTCATCACGACGGATCAACACCCGCGTTGGCTGGCGTGGAGGAGGAGAGTGCACCGTGGCCGCAGCACCCTCGGTCCTTCCACGGCGGCATGCGGTGGCTCGACGAGCGCCGACTCGAGGGCCCCACTGGTCATGGCTCATCTTTGTTGGCGGCGCCGACGAGGCTCCGGATGGTGGCTCTCCATTCGTCGAGTTTTTCCGTAGCAGGAGGAAAGTCGAGGAGCAACTGCACGTGCGCCAAAGCTTCTGCTGGCGTGGGTGGCGGCGAAAGCTACATGGACCGTGACGCGCTCCAACTTCTAACCACGTTAGAAGGAGCTCTATCACGGCCTGGCGGCTGTGCGCCATTTTCGCCAGTGTCTCGGCGTGCATGATGGCCTTCTACGCCCCGCGAATGAGGCGCATGACTCTTCCCACGGCGGTGCCCAGGGTCACCGGTGTGGTGACGCTGCCCATCGCGCACAACTTGGGGGGAGCGCGTCGTGGGCGCTGGCATAGGCGTCTTGGAAGTCGCCGCGCCGCCCGCAGGCGGCACGACGCCGCCCTTGGAGGGCGTCGCGCCGCCTGCAAGGGGCCCCTGCTCCGTCTTTGGATCTGGCGGCGTGCGGCTCGTCGTCTCGCGCACGAGCGATACTGCTCGCCCGACTTTGACTACCAGAGTGATGTGGGTGTTCGCGGGCCGCACCTCGGCTTCCGTCCGTGACTGACCGCCGCTCGCGCGCACTGGAACGGGCCGTTCGGCTCCCGACGAACCGATCGCCATGATCGTCTTCTTCTTGGGAGCCATGGCGACGAAGAACTGCTAAACTAGCTACTAGACCGGATTTTTACAACTGCGCGCCCCCTACCTGGCGGGCCAAAGATGTCGGTGAGAACGACACCTATGGGATCACTGGGGTCCCTTCTACGGTTGGTGGGCGCGGGGTTGTGTAAAGAGCGGGTCTAGGAGCCAGCACAAAGATCGTTTACCCAGGTTCGGGCCGCGAGGATGCGTAATACCCTAGTCCTGCTTTGGTGTATGTATTTGAGTGTTCTTGATTTCTTGAGCTAGCTACGATGTGTGTCTAGTCCAAAAAATCCGAATCCTTCTCCTGGACGCCTCGGGCCTCCTTTTATAGACAAAAGGGGTTGCCACAGTGGCACACATGAGGTGGAAAGGTCTACATTACACAAGCTTATCGCCTGTCATTACGAGACAAGACACATTAAATGCACCCCTTAGGTGTCCCGTTGCTTTATTGGGGATGGTAACGAGGCCCGTCCCATCCATCGCCGCCCCGCCCTGCTCCGACAGCGTCCAGGCCAACGATGCATGCGGCGCCATGTAGGTCGGCAGGCTGCTGAGATGGCATGGTGGTAGGGTCTTCACGAAGACCTACATACCACCATGAAGGTGCTTGCTGAGCTGGCCTGGAAGCTGCATGTCGCCACGCAGGTGCCTGCCCGGCTGGTCGGGCTGGCAGCTGCATGGGAACGGCGGTGGAGCCTTGGCAGACGCGGGCCTAGCTGCGGCCCCATAGGTGTCTTCGGCAAGGGCCTTGCCGGGGCCCCAACAAGGGTCTTACCGTGGCATCGTGGTCATCCCCGGCAAGCGTCTTGGCGGGGGTCTCATGGATTTCCTCGGCTAGGATCCCGCCGAGGATCGTCGTCTTCTGGTCCTCATCTGATCTCGTGTGTTTATGATCTTGACAAAGATCTGCATGCCACCACGGAGGTGCCTCCCGAGCCTCGGTTCCAATGTGGTTGTTGGAACACTTGGGCTCGAGGGTGGCGCGCCTCGCTGGCGTTGAGAAGTTGCCCCGTCAAGGCTCTTGCCGGGGCCACGGAGGCCGCCTGACAAGGGTCTTGTCGGGGGAGTCCGCCTCGCCCCTTTGCTCGTTGTGGTCTCTAGTCTTGGCGTTGCTTTGATTGCGTGTGCTCCGGCTTCCCTCTTACGCCTGCTTTCGGTGTGGCATGGTATGACTCACTGCCGTGCACAAGTAAAGGGGTCAAAAGGAGAGCCCCTACTTTTGTACATCGACAATAGAAATATATTTTTATAATCTGAATAAATAAAAAACAGCAAGGTAGCAAATAGTAAACGGGAACAAAAACGGTATTGCAATGCTTGAAAATGAGGCCTAGGGTCTGTACTTTCACTAGTGCAACCTCTCAACAATGCTAACATAGTTGGATCATATGATTATCCCTCAAAGTGCAATAAAGAATCACTCCCGAGTTCCTATTAGCGGAGAACAAAAGATAGAAATAGTTTGTAGGGTACGAAACCACCTCAAAGCTATTCTTTCGGTTCGATCTATTCAAGAGTTCGTACTAAAATAACACAAAGCTATTCTTTCCGTTTGATCTATCCTAGAGTTCGTACTAAAATAACACCAATGCAAATTCATATTCAGAATACTCAATCCACACAAAGAACTACAAAGAGACCCCAAAGTTTCTATCGGAGAAAATATAATAAAAACATGCATCAACCCCTATGCATAGATTACCCCAACATTACCTCGGGAATCCGCAAGTTGAGTGCCATAACATACATCAAGTGAAGAGATATGATACCCCATTGTCACCTCAAGTATTCATACCACAAGGCATACATCATGTGTTCTCATATCTGAGTATTCAATCCGACAAGACAAAACTTCAAAGGGTAAAGATTCAATTCATCACAACAAGAGTATAGAGGGGAGAAACATCATATGATCCATCTATGTTAACAAAGCCCATGATATAGATCACGAGAGAGAGAGAGAGAGAGAGAGAGAGAGAGATTAAACACATAGCTACTGGTACAAACCCTCAGCCCCGAGGGTGGACTACTCCCTCCTCATCGTGGTGGCCGCCGGGATGATGAAGATGGCCACCAGAGATGATTCCCCCCTCCGGCAGGGTGCCGAAACAGGGTCTAGATTGGTTTTCGGTGGGTACAGAGGCCTGAGGCGGTGGAACTTCTGATCTAGGTTAACCCCAAAGGGTTTTGAAATATTTGGGAGTTTACAGTGCAAAGAGGGGGTGCAGGAGGCCACCGAGGTGGGCACAACACACCTGGGCGCGCTAGGGGGCCCTGGCGCGGCCTGGTGGGTTGTGCCCCCCTCGGGGCACCCCCAGGTGCAGCTCTGGTCCAAAGAAAATCTCCATAAAGTTGTATTGCGTTTGGATTCCGTTTGATATTGATTTCCCATGATGTAAAAAAAAGCAAAAAACAACAACTGGCACTTGGCACTTGGCACTGGGTCAATAGGTTAGTCCCAAAAATTGATATAAAGTTGCTATAAAATGATTGTAAAACATCCAAGAATTATAATATATTGGGATGGATACTTCATAAATTATAGATACGTCAGAGACGTATCATTTACCCAGGTTCGGCCCCTCTCAACGAGGTAAAAGCCTACGTCCTGCATCTAGTTGTATTGCTTGAGTTCCGATTACAAGGGAGCGAATACGCTTGACCTAATTCTCGAGCTATTGATTCTTGAGTTAACCCGCCGCCGAGTCTCAAATTTATATACACAGGTCGAGACCCAGAGGCTTGCAGAATCCCGACTGGCTCACACAACATGACCGGCCCGGTTTCTAACTAATCATCCCTTACTGGGCAAGTCTTCATACAGCAGTTCATAGGCCCAGGTCTTGGCACTACAAAAAGAAGACACATCCGTGACATTTTGGGCTGAACAATTTTTTTCTCTGTCATGCTTTTATGACACTTCTATGACGATAATTATGACAAAACTCGGTATCATCATAGATGTGGTGGGCTCCTACTTCTATGACAAAAAATCATGACAGAAAATGGGCTTTTCGTCCTGGGCGGGCTAGAGACGCAGCTGCATGATTCTTTGGGCCGTCCATGATGGAAAAACTGTGGTGGAAGCGAGGCCGAGGAAAATATCGGGGAGTTCCCGGTTACGGTGGGTGGTCGGGGCCGAGCGATGCGCGTTTCTCTCATACATGTACGCGCGTGGGTGCGAGGTGTTGGGATCTAACTGAACCCGAGCGAGGCATTCGCCTACTAAACCCGAGCGATTGCACTGCAGGCTACGCGTTACTGAACCCGAGCGATCGATCTATCTAGCTGTTAACTGAACCCGATCAAGTGACTCCTTCGCTATTGCTGCTAACTGAAGCCGATCGAACCTGATGCCTCTTGATGAACAATGAGCGTTGTTGGGGGTTGGATGAATAGTTTCTGATGGGCGTTGGATGAACAGGACCCCGTGGTAGTAGAGGCCGTTGCCGCTGGATGAACATGACCCCGATTGATCGAGCCGGTTGGGGGTGGATGAAGAGGACCCCATGGAGGGCTGGTTGAATAGTAGCCGGTGGAGGGCTGGATGAACAGTAGCCCATGGAGGGGTGTTTGAACAGGACCCCGTGGAGAGGACTGGTTGAACAGTAGCCGGTGGAGGAACGGTGGAGGCTGGATGAACAGGAGCCCGTGGATGAACAGTAGCTGGTGGAGGCAGGAGGGAGACGCCGTGGATGAACAGTCACATGTGGAGGCTGGAGGAGGTCGACGGTGGATGAACAGTAGCCCGTGGAGGCACTAGATGGTGGATAACCAGTAGCCCATGGAGTCCCATTTTGCGGTACGCCACACCCCTCCCAATGAACAGGACCCCCGTTTCGACCGTAGGAGGTCGAAGATAAGTCCGTTTCCTCCGTTTTGCGGTATGCCACACCTCCCCCAATCAACAGGGCCTCATTTCGACCGTAGGAGGTCGAAGAGAAGTCCATTTCCTCCGTATTGTGGTACACCACACTCCTCCCGGTGAACAGGATCTCGTTTCGACCGTAGGCGGTCAAACACAAGGCCATTTCCTCCATTCCGCGGTACGCCAGGCCTTGTTTCGGCTGTTCCGTCCAAGCTGGTTGGCTCCCGATGAACAACACGCATTCTGTTGCCTCCTGATGAACATGACAACGCAGTTTTTCTGTTCCGACCCAGCCGGTTGGCTGCCGATGAACAGGACGTCGTCGCTGCCTCTCCATGTACACGAGCCCTGGCCATACGTATGCGTGAGTAGGCGTTCGAGACCCCGCCCGTATGTACGTACGTGGCCATATTTACTTTCTTGCACCTGGCTGTACATACGTGTACACGATATTGACGGGACTGCGTGACATGCTACGTGCGCGCCTCTACTACGGCATGTACCCTTCCTTACTCGGCCACGGTTCATCGCTGCAGCCTGCAGACAAACCGAGCGTATGTACGTACACGTTCACGACTAGAATGACAACGCTACATACGCTTCGACCAGGTGGGTCCCGACTGTCAGGGAGGATAAGGGGGCACTTCCTTGCGTGAGAAGATATAGCTGGTGGGTCCCAGATGTCAGGGGGAGAATCATATTTTTTGCCCGCAATATGGACGCACTTCCTTGCGTGCGAAGATGTAGCTGGTGGGTCCCAGCAGTTAGGGGGAAACATTTTTTCGCGAAATACGGTGGCCCATCTGGTGGGTCCCTGCTGTTAGGTGGAGGAATCATTATTTTGCGTGTAATAAGGAGGAACTTCCTTGCTGCAGTCGTGGACCCAGCTGTCAGCCTCTCAATGTACAGTACTCTTCCGATGGAAGTCGTTGCTTGACCACATTGACCACACCGCGCCGAGAGCACCAAGGCGATGGACGAGGCGAGGCCTAGGAAGGGGACGACGCGGAGCCGGGGAAGACGCGGCAGTGGATGCCCACACGGAGAGGAGTATGAGGGTTCACTAGTTCGGTTGCGGTGTGAGGCTGCCGTCGCTGCAGAATAACAGGGGGTGTGGGTGAGTAGAGGGATGGTTTGGCTAGCGATGGGAGTAGTAGGGGGCGGTGAGGCCTCCGCGACAGCACTGCCTGCCACGGGAGGCAGGAGCAAGCGACACGACCGGCGCTGGTTTGGGCGGCTGGAGCAACAAGACCAGAGGTTGAAGAAGCACTATGGCCGTTGGATTGACATCGTACGGTCACTGGAGCTAGAATCGTTCATATTGACTAAGTTGACAAGCCCTCCGTCCCCGTCAACTTAATAGGCCCACAAGTCAGCCTCCCACTATGGTGGGTCCCAACTAGTAGGGGGAGTATTCATTTTTTGTGCGTAATAAGGAGGCACTTCCTTGCGTGCGAAGATATAACTGGTGGGTCCAAGCTGACAGTGGGTGGAATTTTTTTTATGAAATACAGAGGCCCTTCCGATGGGTCCCAGCTGTCAGGTGGAGGAATCATTATTTTGCGCGTAATAAGAAGGCATTTACTTGCGTGGGACCGTGGACCCAGCTGTCAGCCTCTCCACATACAGTCCACTTCCGATGGATGTCATCCGTTGACCACCACGCCATATTTGAGAGCACCAGGGCGGTGGACGACGGCGAGGCCTAGGAAGGGAACGACACGGAGCCAGGGAAGACTCGGCAGTTGTTTCCCACGCGGAGGAGTATGAGGATTTGCCGTCCCATGAGAATAACAACAGGTGTGGGTGAGTAGAGGGATGGCTAGGCCAGCGATGGGAGTATAGTGGGGCGATGAGGCCTGCGCGGCAGCACAACCGACCGTGGGAGGAGGGGGCAGGCAGTCCCGCCGGCGCTTGTTTGAGCGGCTGGAGCAGGAAGAGCAAAGATTGAAGAAGCACGATGGCCGTTGGATGGACATCCAACAGTCACTGCTCTCGTGTGTTGACTAAGTTGACACGACATTGCATGTGTGTCAACCTTTTTTAGGAAAGCGTACGCGTCAACCTATAGTAGGCGCACAAGTCGGCCTCAAATGTGTGGAAAACATCATACAACCCATCTGCCATTATTTCTAATAATTTACAACCCATTTACTAATTCTTAAGGATTTTTTTGGAGCCCATATTCTTTTTTGTTAGCATTACAGCCCATATTGTGGCCACGGTTAAAAATTATAGAAAATTTTGCATATTTCATTGCTGTCAATTGTTTTTAATCCCAAAATTTCGAGTCACATTCAAACTAATTAAAAAAATAAATTTATATAAATATAAAATCCAAATAATTTTCCACGCATAAAAATCAATGGAATTTAAAATCTTGTAATGAAAAAAAATTGAAACTAATTCCCGGTTTGATGTGTTTTAAAAATGTACAGCCCATTTCTCATTACTGATAGCCCATTTTCTGGGCAAAACGAATGAAACTCTTCTCGTCTTGAAAGATTTGCAGCCCAGCAGGGCTGACAAAGCAAGTAGGCCTCGTTTGGGTATTTCTTTAAAAATGCAGAATTGGGCTAGGCATTTTCAGCACGAAAAAAACACAACTGGGCTAGACGGGCCACAGCCCCCACACAACCCTTTTGTTACCCTGATCCGTCGCTAAAACTAGTATAAATAACAACTGCTTGTTCCTAAAAAAGTAAATAACAATTGCGCGACCTGCTGGGTCCCTGGTGTCAGCCGCTCGTTGTGTAATTCTCTCGTTTATTGACTATGTTGACAATGATGTGAGCCCCAGATGTCCAACCATTAGGAGGAACTATTTTTTGGGCTTGTAATAATGAGGCACTTGCTTGCGTACTTCCATGACCCTGGTGGGTCCCTACTGTCATCTCCTTGTTCCTCTCGGTTGTTGACGACGTTGACAACGCAAGAGGGAGGCACACCGCGCATGGCAAGCGAACCAAGGCGGAGGACAACGGCGAGGCCTCGGACGGAACGAACATGAGCCGTGGAAGATGCGCCGACCCAGTCGCAGGCAGAGGGGAGTATGAAGGTTGACTGGTTTGGGTGCGGGTGCATGTTGGGGCTGACGTCGCCGGAGAATTACATGACGTGTGGGCGAACAGAGGGAGGGACCGACCAATGTTGCATGGTATGGTAGGGCGGCGGAGGCGCAGCCAGCCATGGGAGGTGGGAGCAGGCAGAACCGACGGGGTGGTTTGGTTTGGGCGGCTGGAGGAAGAAGACAAGAGATAGAAGATACACGACAGATGTTGGATGTCAATCCAACGACTGGTAGGCAAAATCGTTTGTTGACTATTAGCTAGTAAGTCGACACCAGCTTGGATAGGCTTTTTCCTCATGGGTCCCAAATGTCAGAATCCAAATCTGTCTTGGTCATGCAGCCTTTTTTATGTAAATTTATAGCCCATTTGGTGTGCTAGTTCAAAATAAGTTTGTGGGTGCTGGTGGGGGCTAATCACTTGGGTTCTGTAATGCACAGTGAGCTCAGGCAGCCAGCGAGAGTGATGTTATTTCCCTTGGTTGGGATTTGTTACAGTATTTCACTCTTAATTAAACAAATGGCAAGCCATTTGCCTTGTTTCAAACAAAATATGACAGTCATAGCCGAGCTGAAAAGGGCAACAACATCTAACTCCAGCTTACAAATTGTACAAAAGCATGAGGGTTAATTGTTCATCAGGTTTAGACAAAACCCATATTGAAAAGGGCAATAACATCTAATTCTAGCATTATTTTCGGTAGTCACAGTCAAATGGATCGGTCAGGTCCATAGAATGAACATCCTGGGTCGTAAAATTTACTGGATTATGACCACAAGATGTTGTAAATAGTAGCCCGGCACGTTCAGAAGCTCTTTTGTCCACCTTAAACTCCTTTTTTTGCTCTTCGACATACCCACCCGTCAAAACCATGCTGCTGATAAACTTAAGCCTGATGGACAATAGTAATCTCACATTCAGCAGGAAGAATGTGACAAATCTAGTGTTTGCATGGTGGGCTACATATCGTTCTACCTGTATTGTCTTCAATCGAATGTCGTGAGAAGTGAGAAAATTCCGGTTCTTATGAATGCACCGATTGGTTATAACTTTCTTACCCCCTCCTGTTGCCTAAATAGACATGAAGATCGAAAACAGTTAAGGTGTAAAAAAATAGTGTCGAAAGAGCAACAACTGAACGGTTAATTCTAGTACACTATATGCGGGCTTCCAATGTGCGTGAAATTATCACCTTTATATACAACTTCTCTAGACATGGAAAGCATTGCAGCAAGCCAATAATCTTGTTGAAGCGAAACTATTCATTTGGATATATAAGATCTTGACAGAATCCAAAGCACCATTGATAGGCTATCCATGGAGAAACTCTTCATTGAGCATAGAACATAATATTAGTACAAAATGTGTACTCCAAGATGATATATAACTTATGCGCGAGAAATTTAAAATGCAGCTTACGGTTACAAGTGTAGATGATAATATCTGATGCACGAAGAAGCTGTGGAGCCAAACACCATCTTGAAATGATCCACGGAGATCATGTATTACACCCAAGGTCTCCAGTTTAGGCGCAGAGAGGACGGTTATTTGTGACGGTGAATAACTAGAATCAAGGATCAACCTTTGAAGTGAAGGGGCATCTTGGATGATGAGCTGCCTTCCGTCAAAAGAAACTTCAATTCTTACAAGGTTAGGCGACTTTATTTGGAGACAACTGATTCTAACTATGAAAACAAGCACCAAGCACTCCAGGGCAAGGCAACTGGAGTGGATGATGCTGCGCAATGAGGCCTCCGATATACAAACCCGCACAAGTGAAAGTTTTTAGAGATATGGGAGTCAAGGTTCAGTACCAGATTGCCTGGTAGGTAGCACAACACAAAGGTGGCGGTGTGGAGAGAGGAGGAAAACCGCGAGATGGACATCGGTGCTGAGGGCACAAGTACATGGCGTTCGGTATCTGGTAGGTGATTTCTTGGGAAATAGTAGAACTCAAGAAGCTGTAGTTCTGTGAATTCAGGGGATTTCAGCTAGGCGTCCACCATGCAGGGCATGGTATGCTTACTCAAGTAGCATGACGGGATGTAGAGGCTTTGAACGGAGCCCTGGTGGGAGGAGATGATGGCTCTGGGGAGTTCAAAATCATTGAAGAGAGATAGCTGATGACAGTTGAGATTAAGGGGCACGACACGCCATAGAGGGAGCCACCGAATTGAGAGGACTTGGGTGCGGCAACAATCCTTGGTGGGGATAAGAGAGATGATCTCCCTAAGGATGGCGTCCGAGAGATTGCTGATGCGGTCCACCCGAGATTCTACGGGTTCCTGGGATCCGGTGGGGGCGGGCTCGCTGCTTCTCCCCATGTTGCCGGTGAGGGATCTACAACAGGCGTCGCCGCTGGAGGGAGCCTCATGTTCTTGGCGCTGGGGTCAGCCGACTCCATTTTCCTCGAGGGCGTCGCGTCGAGCTCACGAATTTGAGCAGAGTAACGAATGACGAGCCTAGTTGTAGTGCGAGTGAAGAAGAAGGGGAGCTGGGGTTTTTCTATAGTAGTGAGGAAGAAGGGGAGCTGGGGTTTTCTGTAGAAGTGAGATGAGAAATTTGGGGGTATGAGTGGAGCGAGCTGACGTGAGGTGGGTGGGAGTGAGGAGGAAGAAGAGCACCTGTGTTTTTTGGGGTGGTGTCTTTGGGTGTGGGTAGCGCCTCTCATTAAGTAAATATATGGGCTTTTGAATTGATTTTATTATTTACTAGGGTGGATGGGCTGTTTTGTCTTGGGCCCAGAGAAACAATTACTACTAGTACAGCGGAGACACTCTACAGCTACGCAGAAAAACAATTACTACTAGTACAGTGGATACAGTACCGCTTCTGGCTCCTCCGAGGTCATCGAAACGTCTCCGTCTACTGAATGCCGTTTTAGTTTTGTTCACCGACATGCGGGCCATGCAGCGCGTGGACCCAAATGCCATCCACCAAATTAGAAGGCAGTATACAGGTGGAGAGTCACCCCCGTCGTAGCGCGGCGGTAACGAGCCGTCATATCACAAAACCCCACCTCCCCGCAGTCTAAGTTTGACGGACAAAGCAACCATCATTTCATTCGTCGCTGAACCCCCTTCTCCCTCACCGTCTTCAAGAAAGCCAACACTTGCATCTGCCACTATTCTTCTCTCCCAACGAAGGGAAGGTAAGCGGATCCGTGATGTTGTTATATTTTTGTTCAGAGAAAAAAAAGAACTTTTGCAAAGCAGTAACCGATCCTCACTCTCTTTTTTGTTTCATTGTCACTACGATTGTGTTTTCCTTTCAGTGGTCTCCTAGCGTTCGTCAGTTTCATGATGGACCAAGGAGAATCAGGCAAAGATCTGCCGATTTGGAGTAGACGCAGGAGGCTGATCCCTACGAGACAGAGAGCTCCAAGAAGATGGGGGCAGCCACCGAGCCGACCCCAGATACGCTCATGGCCACTACTGAGATGGTCAACGCCCGAGCTGTTAGCGTGGCTATTGTGGTGGAGCTCAAGGAGGCCGGGAAGGAGTATCCGGTTCAGTGGCCGGTTTATTATATCAGTGAGGTACTTATTGAGTCCAAGCAGAGGTACCCGCATTGGTAGAAGCTGGTGTATGGAGTTTTCATGGCAAGCCGGAAGCTTAAGCAATATTTCCAAGGTCATCCTATCACGGTGGTCAGCTCTGCTCCTTTGGGGGATATAATCCAGAACAGGGAAGCAACTGGCCAGATTGCTAAGTGGGCTATCGAGCTTGGGCCTCACAGATTAAAATATATGCCCGGGACGGCGATCAAATCTCAGGCACTTGTGGATTTCATCAATGATTGGACAGAACTACAAGCGCCAGTGGAGAAGCCGGATCATACTTATTGGACTATTCATTTTGATGGGTCCAGGAAATTGGAAGGCTCGGGGGCTGGAGTCATATTAACTTCCCCACGAGATGATAAGTTTTGTTATGTTCTCCATTTAATGTTCCCTTGCACTAACAATGCAGCTGAATATGAGGCCTTACTCCATGGTCTTCGGATGGATAAGGAGATGAACCTAAGCAGAGTTAAGTGCTTCGGTGACTCAGACCTGCTGGCTCAACAGGTGTCTGGCACTTGGGATTCCAAGGACCCACTCATGGCGGCATATCGTCGTGAGGTGGATATTTTTGCAGGTCACTTCAAAGGTTATCAGGTGGATCATGTGGACTGGCGGAAGAATGAAGCGGCGGGCGCTTTAAGCCGCTTGGGTTCCCAACGTAAACCGGTTCCACCGAATGTCTTCCTGGATGTGTTGCATAATCCGCCCGTCAAGCTCCCTGGTGAAGAGGATTTGGCTATTCCTGATCCGGAAGCTCAGTTGGTGGCGGCTCTTCATGTTGTTCCGGATTGGACGGTTCCATATTTGGCATATATGAACCGGGGCGAGTTACGAGAGGATGAAACTTTGGCCAGGCAGATAATCCGGCGGTCCAAGTCCATGACTATTATCAATGGAGAGTTACATCATTGCAGTGTGATAGGGGCGTTTCAACGATGTGTGTCTCCTAAAGAAGGCCGTGAAAGTTTGCGTGAGATCCACGAAGGAGATTGTGGTCACCACACCGGTTCAAAGTCTTTGGTGGCCAAGGCGTTTCGTCACGGTTTCTATTGGATGATAGCTCATGCTGATGTTGAGGACTTGGTCAAAAGATGTGATGGCTGTCAAAAATTCTCAAGGCGCGCTCATGTACCGGCTCAAGAATTGAGGATGATTCCAATCATCTAGCCGTTTGCAACTTGGGGGCTGGATATGGTTGGGCCTTTTAAGAGATCCAAGGACAAGAAGACCCACCTCTTGGTGGCAGTTGATAAGTTCAGGAAGTGGGTGGAGGCAGAGCCAGTTAGTAAGTGTGATGCAGCTACGACGGTTCAATTCATCAAAAAGGTGATCTTCCAGTTTGGCTTTCCACACATCACTATAACAGACAATGGTACCAATCATCAAAGGGTGCCATGAAGGAGTTACATCAGCGTGAGCACATCCGGCAGACGTGTCATCGATGGCTCACCCCCAGTCCAATGGTCAAGTGGAGAGGGCCAATCAAGAGATCTTGAGAGGCATCAAACCCCGGCTTATGGTTCCTTTGCAACGGACACCGGGTTGTCGGGTTGAGGAGTTACCTTCTGTGTTATGGAGCATCAATACCACACCCAACATATCAACAGGATACACACCATTCTTCATGGTTTATGGAGCGGAAGCGGTTCTTCCTAGTCACATCCGTCATGACTCACCTCGTGTAGCGGCATATGTTGAAGCTGACAACGAGAAGGCACGGCAGGAAGCTCTTGACCTGTTAGATGAGGAGCGTGACATGGCAGCAGTCCGTTCGGCGATTTATCAGCAAGATCTACGTCGTTATCATAGCCGCCGGGTTAGAACCAGAACCTTTCAAGAAGGCGATTTGGTGCTTCGACTCATCCAGGATCAGACGGATATGCACAAGCTATCCCCCCCTTGGGAAGGACCCTTTGTGGTCAGCAAGAATCTGTACAATGGGTCATACTACCTAATCAATGTTCGAGAGTGCAAAGGCTCATGTAAATCGGAGGAGGAGACCAACCAGCCGTGGAATATTGCTCATCTTCGGCCCTACTATACTTGAGCCATAGGCTCTGCTTATGTACATATTATGACATTGTATATATTATGATCAATATAATAAACCGGAACCTCAGCTAAAGCGCGGTATCTGTTGTTTTTCTTACATCCTGTGTGGTTACATGGAGCTTCTATTTATAAAGCAGCGTCCGGTTTACCCCTTGATTCAGCTTCTCAAAGCTTTATGATCACTTGGGGGCTTGGTCGTATCCGAACCATAGCTACACCTTTTGATCGGCGCAATGCCACAACATCACTTGGGGGCTTGGTCGTATCCGAACCATAGTCAAACCTCTTGATCGGCTCAAAGCCAAATCAATCCGGGGCCAAAGAGAGTGTTGTAAAACAACAACTCAAACATAGGCACCATCGAGCCTGACTCAAAATGTTACTTGGGGATTCTTTGTTGTCGAAATGAACTAAGAATCTACACTTGTAATAGGCTATCAAGCCATATTGGAAGCTTGGTGTAAACACCTAAAACCCCGGGTTAACCTGCCTATTTAAGTAAGTCACTCTGCCCAGGTAAACCTGGTATGACCCTTCGAACTTTGACAAGTTACTCTAAAATAAAGACCCTGAACTTGTCAAGTTAAAATGATGATTGGTTAAGGATTGAGGACCATCTTAAAAGGCTTTGCAAAAATGGTTTAATTCAGTGGCCTGGCAGCCCATGAAAAGCCTCGAATTTGGGGCCTGGCAGCCCATGAAAAGCCTCGACTACAACGGTTTTTATTTGCCTTCTGCTAAGTTTTTCTTTCTTTTGATAAGATTTGTGATGTTTTCAAACCGGTGTTTATCAACCCTGTTAGGCTATCAACTGCAAGTTGTCAGTACATGATCAAGTTATAATCCGGAGACTATCAGCCCGGTCTGGTTTTGACTCGAAGTCACCAGTATGGAATAAACCGGTGTTTATCACAACCCGGAACGATTTTATTGTAAACCGGCATCATATAACAGGAGTTACTTATACTCCGGATTAGGGTTATTACCCTCACTACAAAGTTGGTCAACCAACACCATGCCTAAAGGTCACATGTATCATATATTTCCATACTTGGTTACCTTTTACAACCTTGGTTATTAACCTTGGTCATATATATATATTTGGGTATCATGACCCGCCCGGTGGTAAACCACCAGGGTACTTTAAGCTTCTTATCTGCAGGAACAACTTGAATAAATGGCTATGGATTATGAACATCATATCTTAAGCATGGCGGATTAACACGAATCAGTTGCAGATAAATATGCATGACGGCATAACAGACCAAGTGTTTTAACTAGCCTATTACAAGGCGTTTCAGTTCCCAAAAGGATAATTGTTTCTCAATAAGCATTGCAGCGCGTGGAAGACTAAACCGACCCACGGATTATGATTGCTTATCAGCTTGACCTCACGGCTGCGGGTCATCTTGCATCGGTTCATCTTCTTCGTCTCTACCCAGCGGCTGGAAGTCAACAGTTGTCCAGTCGATCCCAGTTAAAGCTTGGAACACAACTTCATCGCTTATAAGGGTTAACGGTTCAATATCAGGGGCATAAGTGTGCTTACGGATTGGAGGGATCAGATTTTGCGCTTCAGGAGTCGGTGCAGCAACCCGTTTGCTATTGGTGTCATAGCTCGCCTGGTAAAAAGAAAGATCAGCCTGTTCAGCCAGTTGACAAGCCAGTGGACGTACTTCCCAGTTTATGGCGCGGAGATCCTCCTGATCAAATTCTGATCCGTCTTCTTTTAAGCTGGGATAGCCTTTAGCCACTTCCACCGGATCAAGGTCAGGTACCCATGCTTTTGCCCGGGTTAGTGCGGTCAAAGCACCAGCCCTTGCAGCAGATCTCTTTAGTTCATCCACCCGGGCAGGCAGCATAGACAACCTTGCTAGGGTTTCCTTAACTAAGGTGGGGGGGGGGAGGCTTGTTGTGTGAAGCAGCACATATGATCCGTTGTGCACCGGTATATAACTGCTCTATAAGGGTATAGGCAGCCTTCAGCTTCTTTTGAACATCAGAGCCCAGATGGCTAATGCGAGTTCCTGCATCATTTGACGCATCAGTAAACCGACACACATGGGAAGATGTGATTGAAAGTATAAGGAACAGATGTTTACCGAACACAACAGCAATCATGGCATGAATCTGCCGCTTTACGCCAGTCAGCTCATCTACCACCGGTTTAAGAGCTGCTTCTGCGTCTTCGGCCCTTTTTCGCAAAGCGGATTTTTCTGTTTCCCAATCCGCCCATTCTTTGTTGAAGCTCTCTTTCGCTTTTTCCATAGCATTTAAATTTGGTCAACTCTTCCTTGGCCTTGGAGGTTTTGACTTCTTTGGGACTCAATGTTCTCTTGTAGATCAGCGGTTTGGCTTTCCTTCTTGCTCAAATTTCACTGTAAAGAGACAGATGGATAATGAGTTGACATTACATATTTGAAGTACCAAGCACATAACAAGTTATGCCCTTGATACTTGGGGGCTAATGCATATTTGCTCCTTATCAGAAACTTCTACAAGTCCCAAGCACAATACAAGTATTAACTTGGCACTTTGGGGCTAATGTGTGTTTGCTCAAAAAACTGTTGGTATGGGAATTCTTCTACAGTCCCGGTTCATCTTTATAAAGTTAAACCGGCCCTTGGGGGCTATACCGGTGAAAGAGCAGTATGGCAAAATTTAAAGGAACCGGTTCAGCTTAAAGAGGTAATCCGGTCCCTGGAAGTTAAATATGCAAAGTTAAGTTATAACAAAAGTCTCGGTTTAGATTGGTATCATAAACTGTCACTTGGGGGCTACTGGAGTTGATAAGCTGCAATTGAACGTAAGAGAGAAACAGTTATGTGGTTACCTCATATCGCTCCTTCATCAAGTTTACCAAACTAGCTTCATAGTCACGGCTGGTATGCAGACGGTTCAAGAAGCCAGAGTGAATGTCTTGAGCATTGAGATGGGCGTAACTTGATAAATTAGCATTCCATTTGCCTTTGCCGATAGCAGAGAGCTCATCCTTGGCAATATGCTTTGACAAAGCGACATGATTGCCAGGAGTGGTGTGGCCAGTGCCAGTAATCATAATGTCATCATCTTTGTCATCAGCAGCTGAGGGAGTCCTGGATCAGGGGGTGTCCGGATAGCCGGACTATAGCCTTCGGCCGGACTCCTGGACTATGAAGATACAAGATTGAAGACTTCGTCCCGTGTCCGGATGGGACTTTCCTTGGCGTGGAAGGCAAGCTTGGCGTCTGGATATGTAGATCTCCTACCATTGTAACCGACTGTGTAATCCTAACCCTATTCGGTGCCTATATAAACCGGAGGGTTTTACTCCGTAGGGACGAACAACAATCATACCATAGGCTAGCTTCTAGGGTTTAGCCTCTCACGATCTCGTGGTAGATCTACTCTTGTACTACCCATATCATCAATATTAATCAAGCGGAGTAGGGTTTTACCTCCATCGAGAGGGCCCGAACCTGGGTAAAACATCGTGTCCCTTGTCTCCTGTTACCATCCGCCTAGACGCACAGTTCGGGACCCCTACCCGAGATCCGCGGTTTTGACACCGACATTGGTGCTTTCATTGAGAGTTCCTCTGTCGCCGTCATCTTTAGGCCCGATGGCTCCTTCGGTCATCAACAACGATGCGCTCGTGGTGAGACCTTTGTCCCCGCAGATCTTCGTATTGGCGGCTTTGCCGCGGGCCAACTTCGCTTGGCCATCTGGAGCAGATTGAAAGCTACGCCCGCCATCGTGTCGATTTGGAAGTTTGAACTACACGGCTAACATCCGCGGAGACGTGATCTTCGACGGGTTCGAGGCACAGCCAAGCGCGCGCCCGCTTGTCGAAGGCATGATCTATCTCTGCCGCCGGACAGTGTCCTGGAGGCCGCACCAGAGTCCGCTCCGACCTTTAGCTCGGAGCCGACCACGCCGATCAAGGATGGGTGGCTGGACACCGCCTCGGGGGCTGTGATCTCCACGGTGATTGAGCCGTACACCTACCCCGTCCTTTGCGAAGCTCATGACTCCAAGGCGCCGGACTCCTCTCTGGACTCCGAGCCTTCCGCGCCCCTGCCAATAGAATCCGATTGGGCGCCGATCATGGAATTCACTGCCGCGGACATCTTTCAAAGATTTTCGCCCTTTGGCGACATTCTGAATTCACTAAAGTCTCTCTCTTTATCAGGAGAGCCCTGGCCAGATTATGGCCAGGAAGGATGGGATGGGGACGACGAAGAAAATCAAAGCCCACCCACCACCCACTTCGTAGCCACTGTCGATGATTTAACTGACATGCTCGACTTCGACTCCGAAGACATCGACGGTATGGACGACGATGCAGGAGACGACCAAGAACCAGCACCCATGTGGCAATCGGAAGGCCACCTCGTCATATGACATATACATGGTGGACATCCCAAAAGATGGGATTGGCGATGGAACAACGGAGGATGACCCCTCCAACAAACAGCCTAAGCGCCGGTGTCAGTGGCGCCGCTCTAAATCCCGCCACAGCAAAAACGGTGATTCCGACACGGGAGATAATAGCACCCTCGACAGTGCCGAAGACAACCCCCTCCAGCAAGATTCAGCGCAGGAGGATGGAGAAGCCAGCCCTCATGAGAGAGCGGCAGAAAAAGAGGTAGAGGACGATAATTACATGCCTCCCTCCGAAGATGAGGCAAGCCTCGACGACGACGAATTTGTCGTGCCCGAGGATACTGTCGAACAAGAGCGTTTTAAACGCAGGCTCATGGCCACGGCAAGCAGCCTGAAGAAAAAGCAGCAACAGCTTAGAGCTGACCAAGATTTGCTAGCAGACAGATGGACTGAAGTCCTTGCGGCCGAAGAGTATGAACTCGGCGCCCTCCAAGAGCTACCCAAGACGCAGGCTGCTACCCTGATTAGAGGAGGAAGCACCTAAACCTACATCACCGGTGCATGATATGGCTGACCGGCCACCTCGTGGCCGCAACAGAGAGGCCTCTCGGCCCTCAATTCAAGCCGCACCCCGTCGCCACTCAAAAAATAGAAAGGCACGGGGAAATGCGCCAGACCCGCGAGATATATTGGAGGACAAGGCAAGGCAGATAAGATCGATCTATGGATCGTGTGGGCGCCCCACAACACGTGACGATAACCGTCACGCCGGATATGGCAACTCCGGCCGGGCCGAACACGATGACAAAGCTCATTTGAGCTGCGCCGTGATATAGCCCAATCTGAGGCGCCAAGACACCCACTATGCTTCACAGATGAAGTGATGGATCATCAAATCCCTGAGGGTTTCAAACCCGCAAACATTGAATCATACGATGGCACAACAGATCCTGCGGTTTGGATCGAGGACTATCTCCTTCACATCCACATGGCCCGCGGTGATGATCTACACGCCATCAAATACCTCCCACTCAAGCTTAAAGGACCAGCCCGACATTGGCTTAACAACTTGCCAGCAAAGTCAATTGGTTGTTGGGAAGACACGGAAGCCGCATTCCTCGACAATTTCCGTGGCACATATGTGCGACCACGAACGCCGATGACCTAAGCCACATAATTCAGCAGCCAGAGGAATCGGCGGACAATTACGGACACGGTTCCTAACCAAGAAAAATCAAATCATTGATTGTCCGGATGCCGAGGCCCTTGCAGCCTTCAAACACAACATCCGCGACGAGTGGCTTGCCCGACACCTAGGACAGGAAAAGCCGAAATCCATGGCAGCCCTCACAACACTCATGACCCGCTTTTGCGCGGGAGAGGACAGCTGGCTAGCTCATAGTAACAACATGACCAAGAGCCCTGGTAATTCGGATACGAAGGACAACAGTGGCAGGTCGCGTCGCAACAAGCACAAGCGCCACATTAACGGCGATAATGCTGAGGATACGGTAGTCAATGCCGGATTCAGAGGCTCTAAACCCGGTCATCGGAAAAAGCCATTTAAAAGAAATACTCTCGGCCCGTCCAATTTGGACCGAATACTCGATCGCTCGTGCCAGATACATGGCACCCTCGAAAAGCCAGCCAATCACACCAACAGGGATTGTTGGGTGTTCAAGTAGGCAGGCAAGTTAAATGCCGAAAACAACGACAAGGGGCTGCATAGCGATGACGAGGAGGATTCCCGGCCGCCGAACAATAGAGGACAGAAGGGCTTCCCCCCGCAAGTGCGGACGGTGAACATGATATACGCAACCCACATACCCAAAAGGGAGCGGAAGCGTGCACTAAGGGACGTATAGGCGATGGAGCCAGTCGCCTAAAGTTCAACCCGTGGTCTTCCTGCCCGATCACTTTTGATCAAAGGACCACCCACTAGCATCCGCCATGGCGGATTCGCTGCATTGGTTCTAGACCCAATCATTGACGGATTTCACCTAACTAGAGTCCTAATGAATGGCGGCGGCTGAACCTGCTTTATCGGGATACGGTCGCAAAATGGGCATAGACCCATCAAGGATTAAACCCACGAAGACGACCTTCAAAGGCGTCATACCAGCGTAGAGGCCAATCGACGAGCTCGATTACACTTGAAGTGGTCTTGGATCCCGGATAACTTCCGGAGCGAAGAGTTAATCTTCGACATAGTCCCGTTCCGCAATGGCTATCATGCACTACTCGGACGAACCGCATTTGCAAAGTTCAATGCGGTGCCGCACTATGCATATCTCAAGCTCAAGATGCCAGGTCCTCGAGGAGTCATTACAGTCAATGGAAACACCGAACGCTCTCTTTGGACAGAGGAGCATACGGCGGCCCTCGCGGAGGAAGTGCAAAGCAGCCTCTTAAGGCAATTCTCGAGTCCGGCTATTAAACGTCCGGACATCGCTGCCGCTACCGAGTAACCTACAACAAGACCGCCTGGCACGTTCCGAGCACGCATAGCAATGCGGCCCAAGCCCCAGCCCTCGTGAAATCGCGAAACCTTTATTACGCGTACATAATTACGCTCTGGAAATACCATGGGCATAGGGGAAGGGGCACGACCACGACATGCCCAGAATGCGGCTCAACCACACCAGGGGCTCCCGATTGTGTCATTCTTTTTTTCTCTTTCTTTTTACTTTCAGGACTCTGTTCTCAGGAAGCCCTGTCCGGCATTAGAATCGCCGAACACACGATGCAACAGCCAGGGAAGCAGAAAGCTACGTCGAGTGTCCAGGTGGTCTCTATTACGAGCAATATATCTGTTTACAAAACATCCTGCGGCTTACCCCTGGAGGGAGACATGTTAAAAAGTCCCGTCCCTTGCTTATCGCACTATTTTTATCGTTCTGCTCTTACAGCAGCCCTTTTGAATAAACAATATATAGCTTCTGCCTATTATTGATTTCCCTTTTTTTATATATATATGTTCATTTATGACATTGTGCAACCGTACACTTTGGTACGGGCAGTACACCAGGGGCTTAAGTACCCCATAACATGGTGTGATGAGTCCGAACACTTTCACAAGTGCGGCACCCCGAACTTATAGCATTATAGGCATCGGCTCCGAATCATGTCTTGGGTCAATAGTTGGGTTTGCCTGCTCCCATGTTTTGGTACCTTACGTTCCATTATATCGGCTAAGGTAGCGCTGGGAGAACCACTGCGATTGTGCCCGGTTGAGCTGGGTTAAGCACCTCGGTGGAGAAAGCTAAAACTGACCGTCATGATAGGGCGAGAGCCGGTCGCTGTTCGAGAGGTTTTCGAGTCCCTAAAGACTAATGCCGCTTAGAGCGAGGAGTCGGCATTGTCCGACCTAGGCGTGGATAGCGCCCCGAACTCGGCTTCCAAATACCAGGGGCTTCACCGAAATTTAAAATTATAGAATTCTATGGCTAAGTGAGAGTGTTCAAGCATCATAGTCCGGTTGCCTTGTTCGTTGCGTTGAGCGCCTCCCTCAAAGGACCCAAGAATGGGAACAAGAGCGCTCAAGTTCATCCCGAACACCCCAAAGACTGTGGCATGGGGGCTGAAGCCAACGACTCGCCATCTCTCAAATTTAATACACGGCCGCGAGAAGGTAATATTTTAAATTAAAAGTGTTGCTTAGCGCATATGAACAAGTTTTCAGCGTACAGGATAACAAATGCGAGTCTATTAAAAATTATATCTTTGGAGCATTCATCCGCTATAAGGCAGGCACCCTTCAGGACGCCCTCATAATACATTTCAGGCTTGTGATGCTCCTTCTTCGGTGATGGTCCGTCCTTCACAAGCTTCTCAGCGTCCATCTTGCCCCAGTGCACCTTAGCAAGGGCAAGGGCCATACGGGCACCTTCGATGCAGACGGAGCGCTTGATGACTTCAACCCATGGACAGGCGTCCACCAGCCGCCTCATCAGCCCGAAGTAGCTCCTGTGCATGGCTTCCTTAGGCCACGGCCGAACTATGAGGCCCTCATGGCCTGTTCGGCCACCTTATGGAGCTCGACCAGCTGCTTCAACTGGTCGCTTAAGGGCACCGGGTGTCCGGCCTCAGCATACTGAGACCAGAACACCTTCTCCGTCGAGCTTCCCTCCTCGTCTCGGTAGAATGCGGCAGCATCAGCCACACTGCAGGGCAGATCTACGAATGCTCCTGGAGAGCTCCGGATTCGGGTAAGTAACAGATAATTCACTTTCACATGCTTGCTTTGCATATAGAATGCCTTACCCGCCGCTATCTTCTTCATCGCCTCAATCTCCTGGAGGGCTTTGCTTGGACTCCCGAGTCTTTGAGTCATGCTCCAAACTCTCGTGTTTTTCCATGAGAGCCTGGAGCTCTTGCCGCACCTCCGCCACCAGCGCCTCCTGCTTTTCTTGCTTGGTGCGCTCCGCGGCCGCATTGCTTTCGGCCCGGGGCACCGCCTCCTTGTGGTCGCCACCTCGTTCGTGGCCCCTGCAATATTCATGTTATTCCTGTCATTTTTTGCAAACACATCTTTTAAATACTCCCATAAGGTATTACTTACCTTCCTTGTCCTCGAGCTGGCAAGTATGAGCTCATTCTCGGACTGCTCGAGGCTCTGCTTCAATGCACCAACCTCCGCAGTCAGTGCGGCAGAGGTCAGCAGCGCAACCTGCATTCCCATATTGACATACTTATGTTAGACTCCTGCGTATATCTTTTTAGATCCTCAGTTCGGCTTTTTCTTTCCGAACACCAAACTGAGCATCAGGGGCTACTGTCTATGCGGTAATATTTTTATATATCTTAAATGCATACCTCAAAGCTTTGTTAGAAAGGCGCACAGAGCTTGATCCAGCCCGCTCTTGGCGGATCGAACCTTCCGGATCACCACACTCATAACAGTGCGGTGCTCCTCGTCGATGGAAGCGCCGTTAAGCGCCTCCATCAAATCATCCGGTGCCTCCGGTTGGGCGGAGGTCACCGGCGTCGCAGTCTTGCCCTTCTTACGAAGGGGTCACCTATCGGACTCTGGAACCACTGAAGGTTCCGATACGGAGTCTGGCGCAGGGCCATACTTGAAGCCCTTCGGGGTTTTATCCCCTTTGAGCCCGGATTCTAGGAGGTCGCCTTGCGGCGCCTCCATAGCCACCTCCTCCTGGCTGGGCCCCTTTTGGGACTCCACCCAGGCATCATCCGCGGCGGGAGGAGACGAGGCGGTCGGAAGTGAGGTGCTATTCACCTCAGACGAATCCAGGGAGCCGCTCGACGAAACGTCGAGCCCATCCTTGGGCGGGCTGCATGGTTATATCCGGCGTTATAGGATCTTGTGCGAAAAAATGAAACGCCACGAGTTATTACGGTGTCCAGGACACTTACGATTTCGCCAGGCTTGGTCCTTGAGCCCACCCCTCTTCGCCGTGCCGACATTGGCGGTGTAGTCCGGAGGAAGGGTCCTTCCTTCTTGGACCCTTCGGCCTCCCCGGTGGGGGCGGCCTTCCTTTTCTTCTCTCCCCCCGCTGGGGGAGAGGCCTCTTTTTCCTCCTCCTCGTCTTCACGGGAGGAGTCCGCCTCGGCGTCATCGGACGATGAGTCTGATAACACCTGGCGCCGGTAACTCCTTCGAGTTCCCGTGGCCTTCTTCTTGGCCTTCTTTTCCGGCACCACGTGAGGTGCCGGAACCAGCAGCCCCATCAATTGGGCGTCCGCTGGGTCTTCTGGCAAGGGAGCCGGACAGTCGATCTGTCCGGACGTCTTGACCCGATCTGTCGAAAGGTGAGGGAGTTTTAGATCCGCATAGAGTCAAACTATGAAAAAGAGTCCGTAAAGGGTAAAATAACTTACCTCGCTGGCTTGATCTTGCGAGCTGAATCGCGATCTTCCATCGCGGATGCTTTGGAGCTTTCGGCGCCCTTGAGCGGCACCTTCCAGGCGTCTTCGTGCGTAGTGTCGAAGAGCCGGTTCAAGGTTGATCTTGTGCAGATCAAACTCCCACAAATTGAAGGCCCGTTCTTTGGCATGGGAGAATCCGGTGGATGAGCATCACCGGATTACGTTGACAAGCTTGAGATTCTTGTCCACTGTGTTTGAGACGCAGGTTTGGAGTCCGGCCAGCTCTTCTGAATTACCCCACGTCAAGCCCGTCTCTTTCCATGAGGTGAGCCGTGTGGGGAAGCCAGATCAAAATTCGGGGGCCACCGCCCATTGAGAGTCGCGCGGCTCGGTGATATAGAACCACCCCGATTGCCACCCCTTTATGGTCTCCACAAAGGAGCCCTAGAGCCATAGGACGTTGGCCATCCTGCCCACCATGGCGCCTCCGCACTCCGCTTGGCGGCCGCCCACTACCTTCGGCTTGACATTGAAGGTCTTCGCCATAAGTCAAGTGGGGCTGAATCTTGCAGAGGAAAGCCTCGCACACGACGATAAACGCCAAGATGTTGAGGATGAAATTCGGGGCCAGATCGTGGAAATCTAGGCCGTAGTAGAACATGAGCCCCCGAACGAATGGGTGAAGTCGAAACCCTAGTCCGCGGAGGAAGTGGGGGAGGAACACCACCCTCTCATGGGGCCTGGGGGTGGGGATGAGCTGCCCCTCGTTGGGGAGCCTATGCGCGATGTCGCTGGACAAGTATCCGGCCTTCCGCAGCTTTTTGATGTGCCCCTCCGTGCACGGAGGCCATCCACTTACCTCCTGCTCCGGACATAGTTGGAGAAGGTTGAGGTGGGATGTGCGGACTTGGGCGCTGGAGCTCGAGTTTGCGGAAATGGATAAGCAAAGGAGGAAGAAGGCATGTGTGAAAAAGCGGATCCTTATCCCCTTATATGGACGGACAAAGCTATGCGCCCCACCGGCCTGATAAAACTCGCTTATCTCCCAAGCGCCGTAATCAATGGCGCGGTTGGGTTACCCACGCCCGTATTGATGAGAATCCCGGAATAAGGGGACACGATCTCTGCTTTGACAAGACGTGCCAAGGAAACCGCCTCGCTAAACGCGCTAAGGTGGGACAGTGAAAATGATTCGAATAAAGGCTTGGCCGTGGTGTGATGTCATGCTGCGGAGTACGTCAGCAGATTGAACTTGTGTAAATGTTATTCTCTCTACGGTGGTATGTGGAACTTATTTTGCAGAGCCGGACACTATCCTTGTGTTCAAAATCTTCTATGAAGTATTCGGAGGAGGAACCCGCCTTGCAATGCCGAAGACAATATGCGCGTCGGACTAAATCGTCAATGAAGCCTGGTTCAGGGGGCTACCGAGAGAGTCTGGATCGGGGGTGTCCGGATAGCGGACTATAGCCTTCGGCGGACTCTGTACTATGAAGATACAAGATTGAAGACTTCGTCCCGTGTCCGGATGGGACTTTCCTTGGCGTGGAAGGCAAGCTTGGCGATACGGATATGTAGATCTCCTATCATTGTAACCGACTCTGTGTAACCCTAACCCTATTCGGTGCCTATATAAACGGGAGGATTTTAGTCCGTACGACGAACAACAATCATACCATAGGCTAGCTTCTAGGGTTTAGCCTCTCTCTCGTGGTAGATCTACTCTTGTACTACCCATATCATCAATGTTAATCAATCAGGAGTAGGGTTTTACCTCCATCGAGAGGGCCCGAACCTGGGTAAAAACATCGTGTCCCTTGTCTCCTGTTACCATCCGCCTAGACGCACAGTTCGGGACCCCCCTACCCGAGATCCGCCGGTTTTGACACCGACAACAACCTTTACTGGATTTGGCGGTTTGTTAGTATCCTTAACTGGACTGACCGGTTTGTCATCAGTTCGGACAGGGCTGGTTGGCTGGTCTACATGGCTTGTAGTGTCAACTTGCACTTGTTCAGCAAGGAAGTCAGGGTCTTGAGGCGGCGGATCATTAAGCATGGTGTCAGCGTTGGTTTCTTCCGGATCTGGAGTTTTTTCTGGTTCAACAACTACATTATCATCAGCCGGTTTACTTAACTGAGCCTTCTTGCTGGGTCTCGGTTTGGCGTTGAGAAAAGATAAACATGAGGATCAGTACAGTATGTAAAGATAACACATCAAGAATAAAGACAAGTGCATAGCTCACCCATGAACTGTTTTGAGGGGTGGAAGTTGTGTGGCCGACGACTCGCCAGAAGATGAGTGAGAAGTACCCTGATAATTTGAATCAGACGGGTTAAGAGGCTGGCGGAAACAACCCTCTTTGGGGCATGAAGTGTCAAGGGTATAAGAGACCTCTGATCGGCGTTTCCGAACCGGAGTGTTCGGTAAACTGGCGGAGGTAACTACCTGGCCGCTGTGCCGGGTTGTGCAACGAGCCTCATGTTGCTGCGTCGTCAAAAGAAAGTTTGGGTCCAAGTAAGCAAGGGGGTGAGAAAATTTTACTTTCCGGTTTGCTCGACGGATTTTTGATGTGGGCAGAGGATCTGAATCGGAGGAAAGAATGATTACCTCTACGTCGTCAGCGTGACTGCCTTTAGCGTCGTCCTGATAATAATCATTGTCAATGAGGTGTACGAAAAATGAACCAAGAGAGTCAAGTTCTACCTCTGATTCTAGGTTACCCACATCGTCATTAGCATTTAACTCGGAGGATGCAGTGGTCCTCTTGTTGGCAGGTTTCTTGACAACTTTGGTCTTTGGGCAAAGTGGCTTGGCCGTTTTGTCTTGCGGCTTTGCCGGTTTGTCCTGTGGTTTCTTGTTCCAGAACGGATCATCACCTTGCCAGAAAATAATCATACTTTCAGAGAATATTTGGACAGAAGCAACTTAAGATAAAAAAATTATATGATTCTTACAGCTGGCGGTTTGTTGAAGGTACAGAAAGGGAGTAGTCCGGTCTGGCTACAGACAGCCTCCGGTTCATTCAACATCTTGTTTACGGCCTCAGTGACTTTCGCATCTGTAAGCTGAATATCAGTGTGTCGCTGAGCATCCTTCAAACTCCCTGTGTACTCACACATCAAACCAGAACACCGGCTTAAGGACAGAATACTCTAGCTTATCCAACAACGAGCAAGGTCAACTCCTGTCAAACCATTCGCCATGAAGGCTCTAAGATTTGATAGCTGAGGGGCATAGTTGGCCCTTTCTTTTGCAGTCAACCTCTGGGGAAAAGGATGCGTGTTATTAAGGTGGTGAGGGCGGTAACCCGGCAAGGGGTTCTCATCAGTTGGAGATGTGTCTTTGCAGTAAAACCAAGTCTGGTTCCACTCTTTGGGGTGACTATGGAGCTTGGGATGAGGGAAAGTAACTTCCTTCCTTTTCTGAATTGCCATTCCACCCAATTCCATATTGGGTCCATCCGTGAACTCTGTGTGACGATTTAAGTGAAAGAAGTCCCTAAACAATTCAACCGTGGGCTCCTCTTGTAGATAAGCCTCACAGAAGACTTGGAAGTGGCAGATGTTGGTCACAGAGTTTGGACCGATGTCTTGAGGGTGCAGCTGAAAGCTGCCCAGTACATCTCGGAAATTTTTTGAACCGGGAGGGCTAAAACCTCGACCCAGGTGATCAGCAAACACAACTACCTCTCCATCCTTGGGAGTAGGAGGATTTTCCAGGCCAGGGACCCTTCAGTGGATGACATCTTTCTTGGCTAAAGCGTCCGTTTTAACACAGTTGTTTAACTGCTCTTCGGTTACTCGAGAAGGAGCCCAATTACATTCATAGACTTGCTTGGCCATGGCAATGAAAATCTGAAACATGATCATTGCCGGTTTAGGATTTACAGTGGACAACTATAAGGCAGTATAAGGATCTAAGCATATTGTTAAACCGGAGCTGGTTATATATAGACCGGAGTCTGACAATGGAGACAGTACAATGGTGAATGCAGTGGCGGTTCAACATGGGACTAATGGTATCTACTGGGTCATCATTTTTTCTATGAAGTTAAACTGCTTAATCTGGTATTGAAGATACAAGTTTAACGATGCGTAAGTGAAGGAAAAACAAGTTTCACAGCTTGGCATGGTAATTTCAGATCTGCCGTGCGTTGGAAAATCAAAATAAATTCAGACCTAATTTCAAGTGTTTGGACAGTTCAGCAAGGTTCAGATGAGTTTGTGTAAAGGAACAGATCTAACAAAAAGGGGATTATGGCTACGGCCGCGTAAGAAATATCGGATCCAGCTAGTTGTTTATGCTAATGAAAAGAACAGGAAAGAACAATGGCGGAGATTGGATAGACTCCGATGAACATTGGAACCCTAATGGTGAATCTAGAGCAAAATAAAAGAAGAACTCACTGATGATGAGGGAACAGCGGAGGAGCTCCGCACTTTTCTGGTTTGGTCAGGTTGATGCAGCGGCCGTTGCGGAGGCAGAAACGAAGGTCGACGGTGGTGGCGGAGCTCCAAAGGTCGGGCAGCGCGAGGAAGAAGATGATGTGAAGAGGTATGGGGGGGGGGAGAATGGAAAGACCCCTGGCACTATTTATAAAGGCAAAAAGATAAGTGTCAGACACGAAAATCGAAGAGCCCAAAATTTGGATATGAGGCGGAGCTGTCGCCTCGATTGTCGGAGGCTCATTAATGAAGGTGGGTTATACACAGTTTTAAATAACAGATGACGTCACGACGGTTTACCATGGTCCTGGAAGATGACGTCATGGCAGTTTACAAGATTACGTGAAGATGTTGAAGAAGAATTTTTCTTAAGTATTGAGGATTGACATGAACCAGTTCAAATCAATCTGGGGCCTAACATTGGGGATATTACCACTGGGCGTAAACCGGCCAGGAGAGGCCGGGTTAACCCCATGGTAGTTCACTATATCTGAAGCCCATGAAGACAAATAGTGACGCTTTATGAAGGCCTAGGTCCCAAAGCCGGTTTAAGGCCTGTAGACATAAACCGGTATTGATATGTAAACTTGTGTTGTAAGATAGAAAGAGCAGAGACCGAGCCGGACACGTTTATGAGCCGGCCTCGGGATTCTGTAAACCGACAGGTGTCATCCCATGTATATAAGGGGATGACCCGGCAGCGGTTCAAGGACAACAGACAACAACTCGAGACTCAGGCAAAGCGTATTCGCTCCCTGGTCATCGAAACCCTAGAAATTCCACAACAACTGGATTAGGCTTTTACCTTCACCGCAAGGGGCCGAACCAGTATAAACTATCTTCGTCCCTTGTCCGCTTTAACCCCTTTAAGCTAACCCGCGCGATGGCTCCACGACTAAGTCCTTTCCTTAGGACATCTGCCGTGACAAAACCACGACAATGGATGAACTGGTAGAAAGTGCATCCCGGACTATGATGCAGTTGTTTTCGCTCGTCCTTGCATTGCAATCAGGAAGTAAAACGTACGAATCAGCTTCTTTTAGATTGCGTTGGTCATTCTACCTAGTTACTACCAATGTAGGAATACCTGGAAGACGGGTGGTTAGAGGACGACAACTAGGAATAGCCATCTCATTCTGTGCAGTTCTACTAAAACTGAGGTGTGTACTTTTGATTGCGCAGGTAGAAACGATATGGAGACAGACATCCCTGTTTGCGCAAATATGAAATACGGTTATTTAAACAGTGAAAGGTATTTGCAGTGGCACTACATTGACACTATGAAAGTGCCCTTAAGTAAGTAGCATCACATCACATGAACACCACCACTAGATTAACATGCAGAACAATAGCATTAGTATTACTGTCATGAGAGTAGCACATGGTCAGTAAATGTGCAATCAAATTTGTGCAGTTCCACTGGGATGAAGCAATGTTAGCGGTGTGAGATATAAGTGTAACTGCGAAAACACAATTCATGGGAAATAAAGAAAGATGGAAGCACTTCATAAAATGGTGGTGGCATTGCTTCAATTTATCGACGACACTAGACCATTACTTAATAAGGTGGCATTGCTTAATGCTTCATGTGATTTTAGATTAACAGTAGCGATATGGGCGTAGGGACAGTACGGGCATAAAGTGGTGAGGCAGATGTGGTTGCGCCGAGCGGCAAACACTTAGGCAACATGTGTGCATTTGTCCCATTTTTTATCTCCTCTGCGACATTTTCCTATGTGAGCACGGGAAATATAGACCCACTCGTTCTCATTTGCGTTGTCCCCCAACACCCCTCACTTTCTTTCCTTTTTCGACCAAGAGACAGGTCCACTTCCCCCACCCTTCGCCATCCACCATGCTTTCTTCGCCTTTTCAACCAAGAGACCGGTTGGGTAGCCAGTATCTACTACTTCCCCCCCGTTTCCTCTTACAACCAAGTCCTAAATTCGTGCTACAGTTTTCGCACTTCCTTCCCTGTTTGAACCAACTCTTAGATTCGACTGTATGAACTAGCTTTACCTCTAAAATAGTAAAAGTCTAGGTGGCTTTGGAACAACTGACAAAAGTAGAAAAAGATCCACATGCAGCCTGGGGCAGTAGAGCAAGGTAGGTTTCAAAGTAATATATACATGAGGGTCGTCGGCATTTTGCAAAGACGGCGTCGGGAGGCCGCATCTTGGCCACACTACTGTAGGCAGGAAGAAGGGGTCGGAGGCCCTCCCGAGCCGGCGCTGTCTCCGAGAGAACGACACGGCCGCCGATCGGGATGCACGAGCAGCTATTGGTCTCCTCCCTCGTCGCTGATGACCGCGTGAATGATGCACCTACACCCCTGGCCCTGTGGAAGTGGTCCGCCGGATTTGTGACCAGCCATGAGCAGAGAGAGTACAATATACTGCCCAAAGAACATTCGCCACAAGAGTAACAATATAAGTGTGTGACATGTGAGTTAAAATAAAAGGTGCGCGATGTCTTTTATTTTTTAGAAGTTCTGAGGGTAGGGTGTGAAGAGCACATATGTGTGTGACGTCTATCTACAGATAGACGGTGGGTGCGAGAGGACTCGAGACAGTCGTGACTCACGAGGTTGCATGTGTGCGTGAGAGAGAGGGGGGCACATATCAATGCAATGCATGTGTCTGTAAATCATATCTGAGAAACGTTTGCCACAAGCCGTTTCCTGACGAACACCGTAACAACCATTAGATCGGCATCCGACAGTGTCAGTTTTTCCATGTCATTTAACAGAACAGCCACTCCTCCGACACACAAATCTTCCACGTGAGTGTTAGCAATTGCCGTATGCTCCTCCCTCTGTTCCAAAATGCAGTGCATATAGCTTTATTGAAAATTCGAACCAAGCAAACTTTTATCGAGTTTTCGTGTACCAAAATGCACATATAGAATACCCATTATATATCATTTCATTCATCTTCGAGAGGTAACTATAAAGATGGGGGAGGAGTGTACAAAGAAAGACCGTCGTATCGCCTACAACAATTTCAAGCATCCTTTGGTGTGGAGGAATATCAAAGGAACTCTTATGATATTATTTTTATAGTTATTTTCCTTTGGAGCCAATTGGTTCATAGGAATAGATTCATATACTCCACATTTCAAAGGAAAATAAACATGATATCGTTTTTATAGCTTTAGAGCCACTTGGTTCATATTAATGGATTCCTATACTCCCACAATTTCAAAGGAAAATAAAGATTAGCGTATATTCAATAGAAAAGTTACTATGATGTGAACCAAATGACATCTCTTTTCTAATCCCTCCTCATAGGAATTGAGATACATGTCATCTCTAGATTCAGTAGAGAAGTTCCTATGATGTGAACCAAATGACATCTCTTTTCCAATCCGTACTCATAGGAATCGAGATACATGTCATCTCTTTCCCTACAACTTCCATGTATACATCTTCTATTCCTAAATAGCTAGTACAACCACTAGTAGCTTTTTTCCTGGACATGCAACTGTTGCACAAGAACACGTCATGCATGCAAGTCATAAATCACATTGTTTTTGTACTCTATGCATGCAAGCACCACATCATCAATTCGTGCATGTTACTCATAAGTTATTTCTTGCATTAGATTTTGTATTGACAACGTATGTGTTGGTAACGTGCACACATATGTAGTTCACATTCACATTTTTGTTAGAAATGTCATTCTTTTAACTGCAATTCATTTTTTCCCTTTGTACTTATTACATTTTCATTTTAAGCATACATTCACTTCCCATTAGTTATAGATGTTTTTGGAGGAACTTTTATGCATTATTTTGAGTAGCAAACTTCACGCGGCCGCGGGTATCTCAAAATGCGGGCCCATGCATCATTGCCTTTCGACCGAACCTACGTCCACAATTTTTTGTACGTATATCTCCACTGGTCCCCGAACCCAAAATGCTACCCCGTTCCCGTAAAACCAAGCGGCCCACACATATTAAGGTGTCGACTCGAACTCAATCCCTCTCCCGTGTACTATTCATGGCCCCGCACGCCGTAGTACTCCTACAAACCCTATCGCCGCACACATAATCTGTTTTCTTCAAGAGGACGAGGGAGAAGCAGATTTGTAGTGGAGGCGCTTTAAAAAGGATTTGTAGTGGAGGCTCCTATCCTAGGGTGCCCTAGGTAGCTGCCGCACGCATTATTGGTTTTCTCTTTTCTTTATGCTCTTGCGCCCTACAGTGAAATGATGGTTACTTCGTCTGGCCCAAATTTTAATGCGGGAAAGGTGGGGCTTTGTGATTTGACCCCTCATCGCTCATTTACTACTACCACGACGCTACGACCGGGGTGCCTCCAAGTCAAACCGCTGCTCTGAACTGTAATTTGGTGCATCACACGTGGAACAAGACGGTGGATGAGCCACATGTCGGCTAAAGGGGTCTTGTTAAGTGTGTCACCATTTTGTGTGCGGACTGACCCTGCTTGAGTTGCTACACCAACACAATAGGAGTAGCCTACCACTTGGTTTTGCTCCTTGGTGAATCCCGACTATGATTTGTAACCCTAGGACCGGAATATGTTATATAAGTCCGGGGGCTAGTTCGTCGATAGTATACACACACGCACAATTCTGGTATTCATGTGTACTTTGTACACATCCCTATCACAAATATACAGTACCAGGAGTAGGCTTTTTCCTCAACTGCAAGGGCCTAGACTTGGGTAAAACTTTGCCTCGTATTACCATCCAGCCTAATAGTCAGGCTACCGAATGATCTGGTGGGATCATATCTGCCAACTACTAAGAGAGAGGTGTGGGGGGGCAATGTGTGCGAGAGAGGCCTAAAGATAATGTGTGTGCGGGAGACACGTAGGGCACATATATGTGCTTATAGAGGGCTAGTAGAGACCGTGCATGTGCATATATGCATGTGAGAGAAATAGTGTTTTCCAACTGAGATAAGTGAAAAGAGTGGCACATAGTAGTCAGAAAGAGAGAGGGAGATATATAGAGAGTGTGTGCGTGAGACACCCCGTCACCCCGGGAGAGAATGCGAGCATGTGTGAGAGAGAAATGCCGAAGTATATAAAGTGCATGCACTTATCCGTTAGATAGAGAGATATATAGCACGTGTGTGAGAACGGGCCGAGGCATAGTGCATCTACGTGTAAAAGGCCGTTCTACACATTAAAAAAATATAAATGGCATTATTATTTTTGGATGAGATCGTGAATTTTGCAATTTGCGTATGAACGAACATCGGTCTATCAGACACCCATACTCTATTGAATTCTAGCATGTGCATGTTATTATTTCATATTATGGATCCATAGAGCGAGAGTGGTTTGAAATCCAGACAATGCTTTGCTTTTGCAATTCATATATAAACATTAATTAGTGCACTCCATGTTGTTAGTGTGAAGCACTTTAAACATTTGTCACTTACATGGATACATTCCAAATTGCTAGCTATGAAATAGAATACATGTTGAATTCAACATAAAGGGGGTTTCGAAGATTCGAATTCATAGGAACTGCATTCATTTATTTGAATATGAGATAATGGCATCTGTAAATCAGATCTAAAAGGGGGCATCAATCTTTGTTGTGCGTTTGAACATGCTATATATTCAGACGCATGTCTAATTTTTTTTTTCAACCAAGGAGATTATATCTGGAACCATACATGAACTGAGGTAAGTTGCATATTTTTTAATATATACGCGTGTACAATGTATATTCAAATGTACCCCCTTCATTCCAAAATAATCGTAGTTTTAGGATTTTCAGGAGTCAAGATTTGTGAAGTTTGACAAATCCTGAAAGTTCAATTCAAGAGAACCGAAAACGTTAATGCTTCTGCTCCCAAATATTGGACGAAGCGCCAAATAAGCCTCTGCTCACCCCAAACCGCGCGAGACTAATGTTTGGTGGTAGGAAATTACTCCCCTAATCTGGCCCGTGTAGCCTATCAGCCCGATGTCCAAAGGTCTAAACCGGGGTAGGTTTGTAACTTCACCAAGACGCTAGTCTCAACTGCCTCCGAGAAGCATTCATACGCCGTGGGCGCCTAAACACCCATGCGCTCGGCCAAAATCTATCCCGCTCACCATTTGGGACACTCGAGATTACTGTCCTACCCCAACCCACAATATGTCCGAAATTTTAGATGGCGGCAAAGTTTGTAACTTTCCCCAAATTTCAAACAAGCGCGTCCCAAACCGAAAAATTGTTCCCCCTTAGCTCCCCCTCCCTCCTTTTCCCCGTTCATACTCTGTGGGCGCCAAAACGCCCTCTCCACCAGCCACAAAACCCCAGCCTCCTCCGTCCTCCACCGCATCGCGCCCAATCCGCCGCTCCCTTCATTCATCACGCTGGAGCCGGTACCCCGACGTCGTCGTCCAATGCAACCGCAACCACAACGCCCTCAAGGACTTAGTAGCTGAAGCCGAGGCAGAGCTGCCTCCACGATGCTGACGCTGATGTGCGCCGTACCAGAACCACTTCGACCATGCCGTCCTGCGCCTCACCGCTGCCGCTCCACTGTCACAACCATCCACCGCACCGGAGATGTTCCCGCTATGCCGTTGTTTGCCGCCTCGGATCTGGTTCCCCGCCGCCGATAGATGGCCACCGCACCACACTCAACAACTTGGCCGTGGGGATCATCAAAGGCTCCACCGTCCTCCACAACTTCTCGTTTCCAGCGAACCACAAGCAGATCGTTGGAAAAATAGAAGGAGGACACAACACTGCTAGCAGAAAGATGTACTCCTCTCCCCTTATTCGTGCAAATCTTATGTCTCTGCTCACACCGTATTCATCCCATGAAATAAACTAGTTGAGCGCTTCTTACTGCATCTTCTTCGTGATACTAAATGCACAAGGTTTCCTCCCATTTACTATTTCACCTTGGCTAGAGGTCAGTATCCCGCCTGGATATCAATTCAGGGTCAGTTGATTCGCAATTAAAAGAAGCATCACCCGCTTAGGCGCGCAGAGCACCTAGTCCGCCTGTTCGCCGGGGAAGCGGCGCATCGGTGTCTATCATAGAGGTGTGGGGCGCAGGAGCTGCTTGCACCAAATCTGGAGGTCGGTGGGTCTTGAAAGGATGGCTGGGGGGTGGTGCCAAGCACGGCGGTGCGATGAGGTCGAGGGGAGGGCAGAGTAGGGAACTGGGCCGGTGGTCGCTAGCATTCCGAGGAAGATCATCAACACTGACTGGCTGGAGGTAGATGAAGGTGATCTGCCTGTTCTTTGTACATCGGACGGTGCAGAAAAAATGGACCGACCTATTTGTTTTCAGTCGACTCTTATTTTCATAGGAGCACACCTTGTGGTGTGCTGGAGGAGCATCTGCATTTCCCAGCCATCCCTGTGCTCATATTTCAAAATCCCAGAATCTAGTAATTTCGTGTGCCATGCATGTTGTAGAGCTATCATATGTCTCCCGTCATTTATTTCTCGCCGACCTGCTATCTGCTACTTTTACACTGTACTACTTGTGCACACACTTCACCCATACTCACACTATTGTTTTTTATGCATGGGTATTTCTGACTCTGACGCAATTTTGATGAATACACAAAAAAAAGACAGAAGTTGCTCCAGTGTAATTCAAAGATAAGCACTTAGCGTTTCAGCGCTCTAAATGGTGAAGTGTCAGCAGATGGAGTCAGTAAAAACTACAAAAAAAATACACTTCCGTGATGATACATTTTTGTCATAGTAGGTCACATTTTCTATCATGCATGTACATCCATGACGATTTTATGACAGAATCAAGACACCATACTGTCTTTGTCAGAGAAGTGTTCCATGACATTACCAAAATTATCATCACGGAAGTGTCTTCCATGACGATAAATTGCGCGCCACAGAAGTGCTTTCGTCAATGGTGACCGACACGTGGCATCCACCATAACGGGCCGCCGTTAAGCTATCGGGTCCGATTTTGGATCCGATAACCCGTTAACAACCCGGACCAATGAGGATTTTCCACATGTAAAATTCTCATTGGTCGGAGGAAAAACATGTGTTGGCTCACCGTTGGGATAGATGTCATCCATTCATTAGACAGGAGGCGCCTATGATATGTCAACACGTGGCACGACCCAACAGAGGCCCATTCTGGTGAAAAGGCCGGCCCATTTGACTTGGTCAAAAGGTAATGGGCCGGCCCACGGAAAGCCTGTTAACGGCCTGTTTGTATATAGCCCATTTACAGCCCGCTAACTCACGGCCCGTTACGGCCTATCGGTATTAAGCCCAGTAGCTTCATCTGGGACGTCTAATATGATTCTAGCCCATTGTAACTTCCGGCCCATGTATGGCCCATGATGTCTTTCGACCCATATGAGGCCATTTGTAACTCTTGGCCCATTAACGGCCCGTGGTGTATTTGGCCCGCAATGAACAGTGTACCGCTTTATACCCATGAATGACCCATTATTCCATTGGGCCGTTTCCAACCCGTGTTATCTTTCGGCCTTCTCAAGGCCCATTTATTCTTGGGCTCATTTCCAGCATTCGGTTACTTACGACCCATTACTGGCCTTTTCTCGCCAGGGCCAAATTCAGCCCGTGGTTACAATCGCCCGCTTATGCCCGTCAATCCGCTAATGTTCTCATAGCGTCATCAAATACAGCCGATTAACGACAGCTCGTTATGGTCGGCCCATGAACGAATGATTCCAAATCTAGCGCGTATACGACCCATAATGCAGTCTGTTATTGGCTCATGTTTGGCCGATAGATCACGGCCCGTAGAAGGCCTATTTGTGCTATGACCCGTAGAAGGCCCATTGTTTCTACGGTCCTTAGAAGGCCGATTGTTTCTACAGCCCGTAGGAGGCCCATGGTAACTATAGTAAATATGTAGCCCATGGTTATTGTGGCCTAGTTTTAAAAATAGGTTATTGCGACCACTAGCAAACCGCAGAAAAAGAAATGCACTGACTACAAGAAAACAAATAAACAAGACAACAAGGAAATAAATAAGCAAGCAACTTACGCTAGGCTATCATGGCTATTACACATATTACACCCACTGGGCATGAAAGTTCGCCACCAGTGCAAATATAGGGAACAGAGCAGCATATCATATACACTGGTTTTCAAAGTTGGCGACCAGTGCAAATAAACGCCGCAGCAAAACAAGTCCAGAACTAAAACCACTTCAGAAGAGCTCAAGAAAAATATCACAGGTACCCATAATCTTTGGAAAGATGCTTAGCAAGCTTATTAACATTCTCTTGTTTGGCGCTTAAATCCTCCAAAGACTTGTCATTGCACCGTAAAGTATGCATCTGAATTTCGCAGGACTTCCTCGGTCCTCCCGGCTTCTGTCGCATAGCATCCGATCGATGTCTTTCAACTTGAAGTTGAGACTCAAGAAGTTTAACTAATTCAGCAAAGGAGTTCAAGAGTCGGTGCCGCAGTAGTAGCTAGTACCTCGAACACTACATCAAGATAGGACTTTGGGGTTGTCTCAGTGTCTTCAATATAGTTTTATGAGCTTTCTTGGAAACCAACAAGGATGTCTCACTATCTTTAACCTTATCTGCATTACTTCCTTTACCATTGCATAACAGGGTACTCTTCTCCAATATTTTATCCACGTTCTAAAACAAACAAACAAATCACAGGTTTACCATGTTGTATATGAAACTCATTTTGGTAAACCAGTTCAGTAGTAAGGTGGACATGATAACAACATGAAAACAACATATATCTATGTAGTATGGTCACTGTATGGTCTATATCATTCTAGTTTATGTTGCCAAGTCAAGATACAGACAGTTCGAATCATATCTATTTAAGGTAAAGCAGCATAGACATAATATAAGTGTGGGAAACTACACGGCAATAACAACACTTGTAATGTGCAGGGCATGAGAAAATACTGTTTATTCAATTGAAACTGAAATCAACATAGAGCAAGTTACAACAGCAAACACGTTAAGAAACATGTTTAAAACATACATGTTGTGCCATTGGAGTTTCAATTGCATCCTTCAAATTTGAAATTAGTTGGTATGAGTAAATACAGTGATGCAAGAGCAAAGTAGTATGAAGCATAGCTACGGAACCTGACCTGAGAACAATCATAACTGCCCAAACTTTTTTTCTAGTTGAATTGCCATTATTTGTTTTTACTTTATGCTTTACAACGCACAATTCCAGGAACCATAAAATGGATTAAGGGCTTCTTTGATTCAAAGGATTCTCAAAGGAATTTTGGAGGATTCTAATCCTTAGGAATTTTTTCCTATCTTGGTTGTTTGATTCGTAGGATTGTAAACCATAGGAATTTTTCCATGGGATTCATTTGCACTAGATTTCACAGGAAACATTCCATCCACTCAAGCCTCTTTGAAAGAATCCTATATTTTTTCTATGCACAATCAAACACTCGTACAATCCTGTAGGATTCAAGACGACATTCCACTCTAATCCCATGTTTTTCCTATTCTCGCGTTTTGGAAATCCTACGAATCAAAGAGGCCCTAGCTTTTTTTTAATAAAAACTAATTGATTTTGAATGAGATGAACTATAAGAATTAAACGAACGTCTACATCATGCATATATGACTCAAAGTTTACATGCTATAGTGTGGTATTTATTCATAATTTGGTTGCGAAATCTGATGCGTGCAATGCACGTGTACCTTACTAGTACTTCCAATATGTGCAAAACACGTAAATTAGAATTCCAATGGCACACTACACAGTGTCTCTCTCTTCAGTTCATGAAGCCACGTGGCACATGTGGAGGCGTTGTCGCGACCTCCTTGTGTGGATTGATCACAGTGACGTGCTGCTGGTTCCAGAGCAATGTACTCATCCTCTCTGAGGCACGCCGGCAAAGACATGCACGGTTTAAGATGTGCACGCACGCCACACACGCACTCATTCCTCGCACGCACACGCTGGGTACACGGGGACGCATTTTTGTACGAAGATCCACCCCATGTGATAATTTGACGCGTGTAAAGTCCTTCACTTCATTGATGGTCAATTAGTACAGCGCGTGCAAATTGAGTGGACGTGAGGGAGGAAGAAAGACATTACTACTCCACTGCGTGCATGCGAGTAGTTGAATCATGGTTGCTACTTCCATTGGTCTCCTTCATATTTTCTGCAAATTTTTGACCATATTTTCAGGTAACATAATATTTATACATGTCATAAGAAGTGGCACAAAAAAGGGGGGCCAATAAACCAGGACGCAGGCAGCATGATCAATTTTTGCCAGGGCTACTGTTCGTGGCCTTTGTATTTAAATATGGACAGAGTGGACACTACTAGGAAAAGGCCTACTAGTGGCGCACCAGTTTTGCCTACTAATGGCGCACTACTGGTGCGCCACTAGTACCACGCCACTAGTATTATATACTAATGGCGCACCACCGTGTGCCATTAGTATCACGGTATACTAATGGCGCATCACGCCAGGCGCCATTAGTATAGACCAACATGCGCCATTAGTATGCCTTCCGTGGGGCCATATTTACCCATGTGCTTTGGCATACTAATGGCGCATCATGGGTGATGCACCATTAGTATCTCATGCGTACTAATGGTGCAATCGTGTAGTGATGCGCCATTAGTATCCTTTGGCATACTAATGGCGCACTTTGAGGTGATGCGCCCTTAGTATGAATATTAGGTTTTATTTTTTTACTTTTCTGATTTTTACACAGGTTACAAAATATATTATTGGACAGAATATAGAAAGCACCACACAACAATAGCAGATTCATCGAATACAATAGAAGATTAGTCTCCGAATACAATTCATCATATTAGTCTCCGAATTCAAAAGACCAAACTAAGATAGAACATTACAAGTCTCGAGACCGCGAGTAGCGAGTTTGTCTTCAGATTACAAGTCGATATCGATCATCTAAACTACCATCACATAGAAGAGAGCTGTGGTCATCACGATGAGCATCATCACGATGAAACTGGTCTTCATCCGGTTCCTCCAACGCCCTCCTCTCTCCCGCTAGATAGCGGGCGATATAGATTCCGCCTCCGCCTAGTGGTGTACCCTTTGTAATCATATCGCTGAACGGTGAACCTGTCTCCGACACTCCTCCCGCCGTCAGAGACTCCGGGAACCTTACCCTTGTACACGACATACGACGGCATCTCTATGCACAAGCCAAACAACATACAATACATAAGCAATATATAAGTATGCAACAAAAGGATCGGAAGAGAAAAGCAAGACATTAATAACACGATTCATGGTCCTACTAATAAATAGCATCGATTACATCTAAGTTGAACGACTGTCCAAACCAAAGAGACACACAAGTTCATTAAAGTTTAATTACAACATGAGCCAATCAAAGTTTCAGAACTACACATAGCATCACTACTTTTGACTCGACTCATGGGACCGGAGTGTGGATGAAGCTGCCGTCTGTCGTGATGGTCATGAAATCGCGGGCGTTGTCAGCCTGCATTTGTAGCGCCAGTGTCTATCTCACTGTTGGACGGTTGATATCTCGAGGTAGAACTGCCCCGAGGTACGAAGGACATCTTGATGGATAATTTCCGCAAACTCGATCGGATGCGAAAGAATTCTTGTCCGATGTGTGGCCCCTGGATTGGCCGACAAGCTCGCGCCCAATCTTTGAGATTATCTGCAGCGTAAGGTGATGATGGTCCTGCACGATCGCCCGCATGTGATGGAGGGCGAGTAGGCATCCTTCGACCGCCAGCGGCTGCTTGATGCGTGAGAACGTTGTATTGTGGGCTAACACGCGCTCGCTGTACCTACGAACCGGCTCGGTGAAGGTGCCTCCAGATGGCCTAGCTGGGAGAACATCATCAAGAACTTTCTTGATATTTGTGTAGTCTATATTGAGTCAGTCCGGGTCGAAATACGTGGCCATGGAATATTTCGGGCTTAAGAGGATGAGTGTGCAATGTGTGTCATCGCACAAAACATGTAATGTTAGAAAAAAAAGAACGATCGAAATCTAAGAAATCATATGTGACGGGGCGGTTAGGGATGACTTACTCGGGAAAGTAAGGCACGAGGAAGTTATCCTTATGCGGGTTTGCCAGAATTACGCCTTCGAGGTAAGAACTCGCGACATGCCGGTCCCCAGCGCTGCCCAAGATCTTGGCACGCATGTAGAAGGGGTCGACTATCACGATGTCTGCCGAACGAAGGTGTAGTGCAGCGGATGAAGGTTAAACATAGCAAAGATGTCATCAAACCGCAGGACGATCGTACCCCCGATGGCGCCATCCACAAAGCCCTTGCCCTCTGGCACCTTGGCCATGAAAACCGAGTATGCCACATCATTCTCTCTGAGATGCCGCTTCTCCAAAGAAAGAACACTGTCATGCAGACTCCACATAGCACCGGTTGCAGCATTGAGCATATTTGTCGGTAGCATCGCCCTACCCGCCACATGCACCCTCCACGAGATATCCATAGGTGAAGGTGGCCCGTCCTGAGCACGGATCGTAGTCGGTGCTGGGCTGGCTCAGACCGGGCGCCTCTTTTTAGTCTTCGCTTCCGCCCTTCTTCTTGATCTGCTGTAATGGGACCGAAGTTACGCTCCACGCACCGCCTTCTTGAGCGTGTTGGGGCTGATAATATTTCGCACCTCAGCTATCTCGAGGCTTGGTGAAGGCGGCTGGAGGCGCCTCTCGAGAACCGAACACCGCATTTACGCCTATTGCAATTGGGTTTCTCCGCCGCATCAGCCTAGATCGCGGTCGTCTTGGTTGGGTTCTTGAGAAGGTGGCCCACGTAACTCGCCACCGCACTCCATGTTCGCAAAGTACTTATCGATGTTTGTAAATGTACCGTCGTCGTTGTCGTCGTCGTCCGGATCCTATGCCATATGCATGTCCGGATCCTGTGCCATAGGGATGTCCGGCATGTCCGGTAGCGTCGCGGAGTTCTTGCCATGGTTTGGCGCCGGCACGACTGTCGGTCTTGTCTGTGGGGTGGTGTCCCCCGCCCCCAAACGAATCAGGATCTTCAGCTAAAGCAGGGGCCAGCTTACGCAGGCGCTGAGGGTCATCTCATCATCTTCGTCGGCCCCAACGGGTCGAATCAGAGGTAACAACTCATCGCAGCCTGGCAGCACCCGAACCAGTTCAACACTATACACCGTGGGTGGCATCGGATTACCGTGGAACACGGGGTTGCCCGGTTGAATGATTCTGCCCTTGGCGCCATCGACCAACTCGCCGCCCACGAAGTGCAGGAGAGTGCAAGGAACGTCGGCGGTGCCCTGTGAAAACATGTAGGGCGTCAGGGATGCCCAGTCAAAGGCAAGGAGATGAAGTCATCGGCCGAGAGGCTTAGTTACCGTGATGCCGTCGAGCTCGGCTAATGTCGAGGCACCGCCAACAAAGAAGCGGTAATCGACGGAGGGGCCACTTGTCGGGCGAGGTGCCGGTCGGGCGTACACCGGTGCATTAAGCTCCAATGCCGTGCGGCGCCGGAGACACGAATACCGCCCGCCGGAGACACCAATGGCGCCACGGAGACACCAATGGCGCTACCAGACGCAGCGAAAGTTGCTGGCCGTGAAGCTAGGAACCGGGAGGCCTCGTTGGCCGCCTGCAATCCACGCCATCGCCCCATGAATCACGTTAGGCACCATGGCGGTGAGCGCTGCTCCCAGCTTGTTGTTGCACTTGCTCTTGGACAATCTCCGGAATCCGCGCCACTTGTGCCTTGAGTGCTTCAACCTCGCGCTGACCGGCTTTCTCCGAGCTGGTCTTTTGTCCTTTCACCCACCAAATGTATAGTATGACAACCATTTTGTGGACAAGCCTTTGCCGGCCACACGACCAAATTGACGACGGCTTACTAAGCTTATCCTTGTTTTTCATTACGCTCAACGCCCTATTTAAAGGGGTGTCGAAAGGGGAGCTCCGAGACTAATTCCCACGCTACTACTTTCAGTGTCCTGCGGAAGGAACGTGAACCATTTAGAAATATTGGGGATTAATTAGAATGCAACCATATGGAGCTAATTACGCGGGGGTGTATTCCTTACGAGAACAAGCTCAAGAGCCCTGGTCTTCGGATCCGTGGTAAGCTCCTTTGTTACCAAGTCCTCCTTGTACCGGGCCCTGAGAAAGTTCCTGGTCTGCTTGTCATGGTATTTCTCGAAGCGGGGTGGTAGGCCTTATTGGCACGCCCGGCCCTCCTTGTCCCATATCGGCTCCGCCACTCTGTATCCGCCGTGTCCGAGTTGGTGGACCACTAAGTTCTACTGCCGCCTTTCTTTCCCCCACTGACTTGATTCGAAGGTTGAGCTGCTCTCGCACTTGATCTTAAACTCCTTGTAGTCATCTTCGCTGATCAAAGGATATTTCGCCTTGATCTTCTCATAACTATCACCTTTTTCAATCATTGCCTTCACCGTGCTTCTCCAAGTAGACAGGGCCATGCTCATCCTCGTGAGGGCGGCACTGTTCACTTTGTTTCCTGAGAGGCATGTGTTTGCAAAGTCAGCGGGGAACTTGTATTGTTCGTGCAGCTTCGTGAAGAGGAGGCTGCGCAAATTCTGATGCGGAGCATCCTTCGGTCATCCCCATGGACCTTCCATCAACTATCCAAGCTCCAAGTGGACCCATGACAAGAGCAAGAGCTCGTGCTATTCAATCCGAGGTGACATCACTCCTATTCGATTTGGTTCTTTCCTTCGAAAGTGAGACATGGCTACTACCTAAGTCCGAGACACTATGCGTGATCAGGTACAACGTTCAAGCCAAGGAACCCGAGTCAAGAAGAAACGACAGCGTCAATCCTTCGACAGCCCGAAACTTCCGGCCTCAGCCTGAACTTCCGCCCCGAACTTCCGGCCGCCCGGAGCTTCCGCCCTAACGACATCGAACAGCCCGGCGTGCTAACATTCTCGTTAGCCGGAACCAGCCCGAACCCGGCCCGGACCTTCCGCCCTAAGCCAGCCCAGCTCCACCAAGGCCAACTCTCGGCTTAGGCCGGACTGCGTTCGGACCTTCCGGCCCGAACTTCTCGCCTAGCCCGAACTTCCGCCCTGCTCATGAAAGCAGCCACCTGGGTCGAGGCCCGTGTACCCTTTCGTCCCGTAAACTATAAATACTCTCCCACCTCCTCCTGGTTAGGGTTAGCATTGGTTTTAGCTCATCTTTGGTGTGAGAGCCCTTGCTCATCCACTTGGTACTTCTCCTCGGAGTTCACGACCTCTTCGGAGAAGATCCCCCAAGCGGATTCAAGACCCCCTCTAGGGTGGATCCCATCAAGACCTCCTCACGGAGAAGATCGGTTACTCGTGTATCTTTCCTTTGTTGATTTTGAATCTTGTGCTACCTTATGTGTTCGGTGATCTAGCCCTTGTGTAATCGAAACTTGTCGGTTTAGCGTTCCTCTTTTGTGTTTTCCCTTGTGTTCTTCCACCCGTTCGTCATGTTTCCTCCATAGGATCCCCTCCAAACGTGAAAGATCTCCGATTAGGGTTCAACCCTACATCATCTTGGTATCATAAGCCACGTTAATCACGTTTTTGGAGCCCCTACCCCGTGTTTTCTAGCTTGATTTTGTTGTTTTTGTCCTAAATCCAAAAATTCCCCACCAAAAATAGCCCCATTTTTTTTGTGATTTGTTTGTGTGATGAAGTTTTGTTGGATTTGATCCGTGGATTTGCTTTGCTTCGAGTGGATCTAGCATCCCTACCCTTCTTCCCTTCTAATTCCTTCTTTTTCCCCACAGAATTTGGGTTTTCCCCCCAATTTTTCTGCCCAAACCCTCGATCCCAAAGTCCCTGTTCTTGGCAGAATCACGACCACCGGAACTTCCGCCCCCCGGACCTTCTGGCCCAGCCCGGAACATCCGGACCCCGGACCTTCCGTCTTGCCCGGAACTTCCGGCCTAGATAGAAAGGTCGCACATCTTCGGTGACCCCCGCTTCTTCGGCAACTTCGACCACGGTGCAGCGGCATCTTCACCAACGTACTGAAGACCATGCATCACATCATTGTCCACATTCGCATCCGTCTGGAACCTCTAACGTAAGCAAGGACGGTAATCTCGACGACATCTTTGTCCAAACCTTGCCATTGCATTGATAAACATCATACCCATCTTTTGCGTTGCTTACCCATCGAGACTAGCCATTGAGTATTGCAGGCAACGTGACTTGTGCGCATTAGTGATCATACTCCATAGCATACATACCATACCACCTGGTGCATATCTTGGGATCCATTTGTGTGTCACAAAGTTGTCATAGCATACACAAGTACTATCTTGGTTCGTGAAGTTTTGCATGAGAAAAGATCTCAAAAGTGAAAGAGCCACCCAAGCTTTTAAGCAAAGAGGAAAGATAAGCAAAGAGCTTATGAGCAAGAACCATAGCATCATACTACATTAAGATTGTCATATTTGATCATCTTGGATCATCGCACCGAAATACCATACATATAGCATACGTGGGATAGAGATAGTTACATTTTTGCCTACTAGGTTGTGCACAAGTTCCGTATCCACCTATTGTGCAATCGTGCTAAGCGCCTCTCTAGTATTGTGCAACAAGAGCATTTTCGTGGATTCCACATTTTGGCTCACTTTTGGTTTGCACAATCCCACTTATCTATTTGCGTGTGTGTTTCCGTGTACCCCTACTTGCTTGGTCTACTTGTTACATTTGCAAATTTGTGAATCTTTTCCAACATTATTGAATCTCACTTACAATTGCATCAAATTTTGTTCCTCCATCCTCACCAAGCTCCACCATAAGCTTTTTATTTGTGTAGGTATGAGAACCGACAAGGATTGGTACCAATAGTGCTATTTCATTGTCCGCATTCGAGTGAACTTGATTCATCATCAACATCGGTCAAAGGTACATTGGTATAAGTTCTTCTCCTTCTACCACTCACATCTTTTGCTTGGAATGATGGATAGGCCAAGTACCTCTACCAACCCACTCTTCATCGAGCAAGATGACGACATGTCTTCATTCGTCACCAAGAGCCACCTCTTTGGTGCACAACAAGCGTTACATCAAGAGCAACAAGCAATGAGCGACCGCATCGACAACCTCGCCACCGACTTGCGACTCTCCGAGAAACGTACAAGAGACTACTTCGACAACAAGTTCGACGCTCACAAGCAAGAGAATGATGCAAGAATGGACGAGATCCGCGCCTTGATGAGGAACCAACATCATTCCACTTCGTCATCATCAAGACGGAGCCCTCGAGTTGACACTCCGACGACACCTTCTACGACTCAAGTACACCGTTATCGAACACCCTTCGACGAGCCGCGCGTCAAGACCGTCATGCATCTCGCAACCTGATACATGACAAGCATTCATAAGAGCAAGTCGATGAACACGTCCCTCGTCCTCAATCAAACCAAGCCGCTTTTTCCCAAGCTCAAGAATGACAACGACTAAGGCGCCAACTGGAAGAACGAGCGCGTCTATATCAAGACGAACAAGACGCCAAGGCTCAACGTCTTCAACAACAACAACGAGAAGCGCAAGCTCTTGAGGTGCAACGTGCCCTTCAAGATTCAAGTCGAGCCATCGCCAACCGCAATCGTGAATGGCACAATCAGGAGGAAGCCCTTCGAGAAGAAATCCAAGAGAGGAACTACCAACCACGTGTGCAACGTCAAGTTCCTCAAGATCCTCAACAAGCTCGTCAAGCTCCACCTCAACCTCAAGTTCAACAAGAGCAAGTTGGTCATGGACTTCCTCCACACCAAGAGCAACAAGAAGATGATTGTTATCCACGTCAAGGGCGTCATCATCCTCGACCACAACAAAATGAAGAGCACCGATATGGAAAGCTCAAATTTACCATGCCCAAGTTCAATGGAAGCAATGACCCCGAAGACTATCTCTCATGGGCATTAAAGGTCGACAAAATCTTTCGTTTGCACAACTATGAGGAAGAGAAGAAGATCGCTATGGCCTCACTTGAGTTCCAAGACTATGTGCTCATATGGTGGGAACAAATCATTGAGCGATTTACAAGCAAGAGGTGAACCTCCAATCACCACTTGGGCTCAAATGAAGGATGTCATGAGAGCACTTTTGTGCCAACCTACTACAACCGCGACCTCTTCAAGAAACTCCAACTTCTCAAGCAAGGAACAAAGAGTGTTGAAGAATACTACAGGGAAATGGAGATAGCCATGATTCGAGCCAATGTGAAGGAAGATGATGAGAAAACAATGACACGTTTCTTGAATGGACTCAATCATCCCATCAAGAAGATCGCCGACTTCCAACCCTACTCCTCTCTCATTGAGCTCGTGCATCAAGCTACAAAGGCGGAACGTCAAGTGCAAGATGACTTCAAATGCACGCCAAGTACTGGCCCAAGACGTACGGCTTCTCCAACAACCAATCTTCAACAACTCCTCCAACATCTACATCAACCAAACCTTCTACAAGCAACGACGACAAGTCAAGTTACAAGAAAACTTCGGAAAGTTCAAGTCGTCTTCCTCCTACTACAAGCAACTTCAAGCCGCGTGCTTCATGGTCTACTCCAAACGATGAGACCGTCAAGACAAGCTCCTTCAAGTGTTTCACTTGCGGCGGCCGAGGCCACAAGTCCTATGAATGTACCAACAAGCGCACCATGATCCTCAACGATGATGGCACCTATGACTCCATGAGTGAAGAGGAGATGGAAGCTCTTGAGCAAGTGGCCATGCACCGGCGAGTGAACGACAATGAAGATGATCAAGTCTTTTGTGATGAGGATTCGAGCCCCGCTCTCGTGGTCTCCAAGGTCTTGACTCTTCAACATCAACAAGAATACGACCAAAGATGCAACATCTTCCACACAAAGGCCGGCATCAACGGAAGGTCCGTCAAGGTCATCCTCGATGGAGGAAGTTGTCACAACTTGGCAAGTGAAGAACTATGCTCCAAGCTTCAATTGGTCAAGATGAAGCACCCGACTCCATACAAGGTTCAATGGCTAAGTGACTCTGGCACTATACGAGTTGAGCATACGGTCCAAGTCTCCTTCAAAATTGGTGCATACGAGGACACTTTGGAATGTGATGTGGTCCCAATGACGGTTTGCCACCTCCTTCTTGGTCGACCATGGCAATTCGACCGTGGTGTCTTCCACAACGGGCGCACCAATCACTATAACTTCAAGATGAAAGGGAAGGAATATGTGCTACGACCTATATCTCCTAATCAAATGATAGCCGACAAGCAAGCCACCCATCATAGAGACAAGAGTGCGAAAGTGATCCACCAAAAAGTGAGTGAGAGCCACAAGCCAAACTTGAGCGCCTCTTCGCCTAGAGAGAAAAACCTCATCCTATTTGCCACCAAAAGTGAGATGAGAGAAGTGTGTGAGAACCCATCTAGTGTGATGCACTTTGTTCTTGTGTGCAAGGATGGAGAGCCAACAACTAACACCTCTCATGAGTTACCTTTAGTGTTTCAATCTCTTTTGCAGGAATTCCAAGATGTTTTCCCCGATGAGCTACCTCCGGGTCTACCTCCTCTTCGAGACATTGAGCAATTCGATCCCCGGAGCACCTCTCCCAAAAGGTAAGTACAACAACTCATCGACAACGGTCATGTACGTGAAAGCCTAAGCCCATGTGCCGTTCCCGTTATACTTGTGCCTAAACCCGATGGAAGTTTCCGCTTGTGTTCCGATTGTAGACCTATAAATGCTATTATCATTCGCTATAGGCATCCCATTCCTCGCTTAGATGATATGCTTGATGAACTTAGTGGAGCCGACTTTTTCTCAAAAATTGATCTTAAATGTGGCTACTATCAAATCCGCATACAAGAGGGTGATGAATGGAAAACTGCTTTCAAAACCAAATTTGGTTTATATGAGTGGTTAGTGATGCCTATGGGTCTTTCGGAGGCTCCCGGTACTTTCAAAGGCCTTATGCGTCATGTGCTTCGTCCTTACATTGGAGTCTTTGTTGTGGTTTACTTCGACGATATTCTTGTGTTTAGCAAAACCATGAAAGAACATCTTGATCATGTTAGGGCTGTTTTGCAAACCCTTCGCAAGGAAAGTCTTTATGCCAACATGAAAAAATGCACATTTGGTGTTGACAAAGTGGTTTTCTTGGGTTTTGTAGTATCCTCAAAGGGTGTCCATGTTGATAAATCTAAAATTGAAGCAATTAAAACTTGGCCCCAACCAACCAATTTGCAACAACTGCGTAGCTTTCTTGGTCTTGCGGGTTTTTATTGTCGCTTTGTGAAAGATTTTAGCACAATTGCCGCTCCTTTGCATGCTTTGAGTAAGAAGAATACTTCCTTTGTTTGGGGAACTTTGCAATCAGCCGCTTTTGATGAGCTCAAGTCTTTGCTTACTCATGCTCCGATTCTTGCTTTGCCCAATTTTGACAAAACTTTTGAGGTCCATTGTGATGCAAGTGGTACCGGAATTGGCGGAGTTTTGATGCAAGAAAAACGAGCCATTGCTTATTTTAGTGAAAAGCTCTCCGGTGCTCAACTTAACTACCCCATCTATGACAAAGAATTGTATGCTTTAGTGCGTGTGCTACATGTTTGGGAACATTACCTTAGACCGCATGAGTTTGTCATCCATAACGATCATGAAACGCTTAAGTACCTAAAAGGTCAAACTAAGTTGAACAAGCATCATGACAAATGGAGTGAATTTATTGAATCTTTTCCTTATGTCATCAAGTACATCAAGGGTAAGGAAAATGTAGTTGCCGATGCACTTTCACGCATATGCACGCTTTTCACTAAACTTGAGTTGAATGTTATTGGCTTTGAGAACATAAAAGACTTGTATGCTAACGACCCATTTTTTGCTATTCCTTATGCTAAGTGTTTGACGCATACTTCTTGGGAACAATATTACCTTAAGGATGGTTATCTTATGAGAGCTAACAAACTATGCATTCCTAGTCTTCTCTTCGCTTGCTCCTTTTGCAAGAGGCTCATGGAGGCGGACTCATGGGACACTTTGGACGCGACAAGACATTCGCCACGCCTCCCGTAACTACTTTTGGCCCAAGATGTTTCGAGACGTCTCACGCTTCACCAACCGATGCACTACATGCCGCAAAGCTAAGTCTAAAGCTCAATCTCATGGTCTTTACATGCCTCTTCCTATCCCTTATCAACCTTGGGAAGACATTAGCATGGATTTTGTACTTGGTTTGCCTAGAACTCAAAATGGAAAGGATTCCATGTTTGTTGTTGTGGATAGATTTTCTAAGATGGCACATTTCATTCCTTGCAACAAGATAGACGATGCTTCACATATTGCAAATCTCTTTTGTAGGGAAATCTTGCGACTCCATGGAGTACCAAAGACAATCGTCTCCGATCGTGACGTCAAGTTCTTGAGTTACTTTTGGAAGACCCTATGCACCAAGCTCGGAATCAAGCTCTTGTTCTCATCTGCATACCATTCGCAAACCGACGGCCAAACGGAGGTGACGAACCGCACACTCTCCACTCTACTTCGCGTCTTGATCAAGAAGAACATCAAGGAGTGGGAGGCATGTCTACCCATCGCCGAGTACGCCTACAATCGTGCAAGACACTCGACTACCGGCAAGTCCCCCTTCGAGGTCGTCTACGGCCTCAACCCGTTGTCACCATTGGACATTCTACCACTTCCTCTACAAGAGCGCACCAACATGGATGCGAGTGCACGGGCAAGCTACATCAAGAAGATGCATGAGGATACAAGACACACAATCGAGCGCCAAGTACAACGACTAGTGACCAAGCTCAACGTCAACAAGCAACCCATGGTCTTCAACATTGGTGATCTAGTGTGGCTACACCTTCGCAAGGACCGCTTCCCCATTTAACGCAAGTCCAAGCTTCTCCCTAGAGCCGATGGACCTTTCAAGGTGCTAGCACGCTACAACGACAATGCCTACAAGATCGACCTACCACGAGACAAGTACAATGTGAGCGACATCTTCAACCTCAAGGACCTCGCTACCGCACCATGGTGATGAAGAATCTGATCCGAGGTCGGATCTTCCACAAGGCGGGGAGATGATGCGGAGCATCCTTCGTCATCCCCATGGACCTTCCATCAACTATCCAAGCTCCAAGTGGACCCATGACGAGCAAGAGCTCGTGCTATTCAATCCGAGGTGACATCACTCCTATTTGATTTCCCCTTTCCTTCCAGTGAGACATGGCTACTACCTAAGTCCGAGACACTATGCGTGATCAGGTACAATGTTCAAGCCAAGGAACCCGGAGCTGAAGAAGAAACGACATGCGTCAACTCTCTGGACAGCCCGGAACTTCCGGCCCCCGGAACTTCCGGCCGGCCCGGAGCTTCCGGCCCCCGACGACATCGACCAGCCCGGGCGTGCCAACATTCTGGTTAGCCCGGAACCAGCCCGGAACCCGGCCCAGACCTTCCGTGATGAGGACATGACTACCTTCGATAAGACCAAAAATATTGTGTACATGCATATTTGTCAGGTGATTTCTAGTGCAAACTATTCAATAATCTATTTATGTTATCCAGAACAAAAATACTTCACATACTTTTGTGTTTTGTCTAATTGCAGGTGTATGGGACATTTGTACAATACACATATGAAGATAAGAGAAAAGGAGAAGTTTAGGTGCTGTTCAAAAAGTCCTCTCACGTCACTTTTGGGCCAAGAGAAGATAGAGTCCAAGTCTCTCACGTTCTGGATTCAGATTCGGACTGCAAAGACATACGTGACTAAAAACGCCAACAACATTTTCATAGGGACTCCGAATTGGGTGATTCTTTTTTTGTTGGAAAGTAGATTTCATGCTCTTTCCAACCCAATTGAAATCACCTTAAAATCCGTCCGGAGCGTTGAGTTATGGACGAAACAATCTGACATCTTGCACCAGAATCCGAGTCAAACTACAAGTCCAAAGGTGTTACGTCACCTCCACTTGGGCCCATTGGCCTTGTATGACCTAGGGTTAGTTTTAGGCTGCCTTGGGATGTCCTCCCACCTCCTTGGCCGCCACCCCTTGCTCCTATATAAGTAGATCCATCAAGTAGTTTTTCCCTTGGGATTTGTTTAGTTAAAAGTTAGCCATTGCAACTTCGTGTACTTCGTTTGTGTCCAACGACCAGACCAAGGCCGCTTACGGATCCCCACTGTCGGTGTCAAAACCGGCGGATCTCGGGTAGGGGGTCCCGAATCAAGGCGTCTAGGCGGATGGTAACAGGAGACAAGGGACACGATGTTTTTACCTGTGTTCGGGCCCTCTCGATGGAGGTAATACCCTACCCCGCTTGATTAATATTGATGATATGGGTAGTACAAGAGTAGATCTACCACGAGATCAAGGAGGCTAAACCCTAGAAGCTAGCCTATGGTATGATTGTTGTTCGTCCTACGGACTAGAACCCTCCGGTTTATATAGACACCGGATAGATTAGGGTTACAAAGAGTCGGTTACAATGGTAGGAGATCTACATATCCGTATCGCCAAGCTTGCCTTCCACGCCAAGGAAAGTCCCATCCGGACACGGGACGAAGTCTTCAATCTTGTATCTTCATAGTCTTGGAGTCCTGCCGTGACGATAGTCCAGCTATCCGGACACCCCTAGTCCGGACTCCTCAAGAGCCCCCGAACCAGGCTTCAATGACGATGAGTCCGTAGCGTTGATTGTCTTGACATTGCGAGGCGGGTTCCTCCTCCGTATACTTCATAGAAGGTCATGAACACAAGGATAGTGTCCGCTCTGCAAAACAAGTTCCACATAACACCGTAGAGAGAATATTTATTGCACAGATCTGCTGACGTATTCCGCGGCGTGACATCACACCACGGCCAGGCCTTTATATGAATCGTTTTTTATTGTTCCACCTCATCGTGTTTAGCGAGGCGGTTTCCTTGGCACGTCTTATCAAAGCATAGATCATGCCCCCTCATTCCGGGATTCTCATCAATACAGACGTGGGTAACCCAACCGTGCCCGTTGGCCTGCCTTCTCTATAAAAGGCGAGTCCTAATCGACCACGGGGTGGGCTCTTGGTATTCAACCTCTTTATACTGAGACCAAGGCCCTTTTCTTTTAACACCCTCCATCGAGTTAAGGCTCGAGTTCCAACACCCAAAGCTTCAGATTCAGCGCCGGACTTTCGACGATGTCCGGATCCGACCAAAGACGGCCGATGGATGTCTCCTCCATCACGAAGAAGATGTGATAAAGCTGCGCTGACGCCAGTACCTAACGGCGAGATCTCGATAGGCTGCCTGCTCCAGTGGCAGGTCATTCCCACTCCTAAGCCCGGCGAGAACGTGGTGTTCGTGTCCCACTTCCTTCGTGGTTTAGGCTTCCGATGATCCCTTTGTGCGGGGCTCATGTTTTATTATGGGCTTGATTTCCATGACTTGAATCCGGAGTCCATCCTCCATATCTCGTCATTCATTGTCGTATGTGAGGCCTTCCTCCATATTACCCCCCACTTTGGATTGTGGCTCAAGACCTTCAAGGTCGAGCCAAAGATGATCGAGGGGCAACAAGCAGAGTGCGGAGGGGCGGTCATAAGAAAATGTGCTGATGCTCCGTGGCCCGAGGGCTCTTTTCAAGAGGAGCTTGGTTTGTGGCAACGGGAGTGGTTTTATATCACCGCTCCCAGGGGCACCAAATGGGCGACGCTCCCTGCCTTCCGCTCAGGTCCACCACAGCGGCTGGCATCATGGGTCGACAAGGGGCTCGACTGGGGGCCGTCCAAGGGCGTTCCTTTGCTGCAGGGACGTATTCGAGACCTCCAGGAAAGAGGGATCAATCTGGTCGCAGTGGCGCAGGTTATGGTGATCCGGCGCCTTCAGCCCTGCAAACGTCGCCCCTCCACCTGTGGGAATTCAATCCAGAGGGACCACGAGCTCTCCAAAATTTTATGGGCACGACGCCCGTGGAGATGTATAAACTGTTCTTCGGATCACAAGACAAGTGTCCGGACTTGACCGAGGACGCAGGACTAAGCTGCAATCGCCTGAGATACTCAAGTAAGTAGTCTTTTATGTAACCGGACAAGCTGTTCATTCATTTATTTTATATACATGCCCTTTAAAGGAGCCGTTTATTGAACAGGGTGGATAGCCAAGGCAAAGTTAATAAGGTGTCCGGCTCCTCCCAGAGACCACGCCGGATCCCATGCTGACCAAGATGTTGAAGGTCGCGCCTTTTGAAGAAGGCGAAGGGGTGAGCGGGGAAGCAACTGCCTCTACGAAGGAGGCTATCAAGGAAGGAGGGATTAAGAGTCCCACCTTCAGAGGAGAGAATATGACCGCTTCGGAAGATCCGGAGGTCAAGGCCTCAAAGAGGGGAAAGGAATCTTCGTCAGAGAGTCCGGCGCTGGGAAGTAACCCAGCCGCATTATTTCCCCAAGGGAATCAGCCCTCCAGCGAGCCGTAAGTAAAAAAGAAGGGGTCTTGTAAATAAGGAACATCCCTGTATTTATTCATGAAGATAACCGAAGTTGTACCTTGTAGTTCGGACCTCAGCCCTTCTCGTGAGCTCGTCTTGAGGGGATCTTCTTCCGGAGATGATGGAGAGCTTAAACGCCTCCACATGTCGCACCCTCATGTGAAGCGGACGACCCAGAGGTGTCGTCGCGAGGGTTCCCCAAGTCCATGAGGCGGAAGGTCCGGTGCCAAGTGGTGTGCAATCGGAGGAGTCAAGGATCTGCCGGGCGAGCGGCTATTTTAGAAGATCACCGTGCTCTAATGGGTACGGTGATTGAAAGAATTGCATCCGCGGAGAGCGGATTGCATGAAGCCATCAGAAGCTTACTGACGGGGTTTGAGGTACGCAAAAATGATGTACCTTCTGACAGTTATGCATATAGAATGCGCTCAGATAGATTGTAGCCTCGAGACTCGGTATGTTGTCAAAATTGACAACGTGTCGAGGATCAAATTCTCAGTTATAACATATCGCCGCTCCTAAACAGGTGGCGGGGCGTCCGGAGGCGGACAACTTGACGAGGCGGATGCGGACATCGCGCTGGTCAATAAACGGTTTGACGAGTCACAAGGTATGCGACTTCTATGCGGACACTTGGTAAGGGGGCTTGACGCCCATGTATTACTATTTGTATGCTTAATGCAGATGGTGCCGCTGCCGTGGAGGAGCTGCAGGCGGAACTTGCCTGAGCAAAAGAGCAAGCGAAGTCGATGTCGGCCGCTTTAAAAGGCGGCCAAGAGCTAGAAGCCGAACGGGCTGCTCACTGCCGAAGCAAAGAGGAAATGGCCGATATGGCAAAAAAGTTAAGGAATACTACCGATCGTTGCGAGGTTCTTGAAAAAGAACGTCAAGCGGAACAAGAGGGCCTAAAAAAGGCCGCCGCCGAATCCCAGAATGCCCAATCTGCTTTGAGAGCTGCCAAGGAGGAGCTGAGTCGCCGGGCAATTGCGGCCGGAAAACCGCTTTCGCTGCGGAGGAAATATACAGATCCAAAGTATGCTCGCTTGGATAAGTTGTGGAGTTCGGAGGATGCTTATCTCGGACTTCGCGGCGAAGTGTCATGGACGCGTTGAGCACTTCCGGGGCCAGAAGGGGCACAGAAGGGAAGAGCTATAATGGTCGCAATTTCATAGTCCGGAGCGTCCTCTGCAGCTGACCGACCGGTTGGCCGAATGGGCCGAGCTGAATCGGTTGTCCGGATTTGCCATGAGTCATGTCTTGACTCACTTGTGGTCGGGCGGACCCCAGCCGAAGAGCTATTTTGGTTTAGTGCAACAGTTTCTTGGTGCGATCACAGACGACGCAATGAAGCGATCAGCGTGTATTGAGGAGCGCTGATGGCTCTTGCCCATGTCAAGACATACCGGGCAGAGATGAAGGCTACCGATGTTGCATCCCAAGATTCGGACAGGTTTAGTACCGCCGAGCACTATTTTGAAGAAGTCCTGCTGGGCGCTTTCGTTTAATAGAGATGCGGTTTCGAAGGATATTATGTTTTAGATGACATGTATGATTGGTGAAAACAATGTTTCAATATAATATATGAGCCTTTTATACTTGTGCGTTCAAGTAGTAAACTACTCCCTGTGCGGCCGTTTATGTATATGTGTATATAACCTGAAAGATGGCAGTCCTTGGCTTCAGCCCCCATGCACATAGTGCGGGGGTGTTTGCAAAGAAAGCGCTTTTTCAAACTTAATCCAACGTCTTGGTCCTACTAAGGAGGTGATACGCAAACCAGGCAACCGGACTATAATGCTTTATCACTTTCACATAGCCATAGGAGTTCGAGGGTGGGGCTACTATATAGCCCCTGGGGGCACCGCACTCTCCCGAATTCGGGGTGCGTATGTGCCCGAATCAAAACCGGTCCTTCGTTAATGCGGAGGAATCCTTAACATTCTAGTGAGTCATCGAGTGGTTGACTAGTCTCTCGCTATATCATGACGGATCGGTTTCGGCTTTCTCTCTTGAGGTGCTCGCCTACGAACCGGGCACAATCGCAGAGTTCTCCTGGTGCCGTTGCTAGCCGTGAAAACGGAACGTAAGGTAGCAAAACACAGGAGCCGGGCAACCCAACATTTGACCAAAGACATGATTCGGAGCTGATGCATATAAGGCCTAACTCGAGACGCCGAATAATCCCTAAGGTATTCGGTCTTTATGAAAATGGGCAGAATAATGCCCTAAGCCCCTGGTGTCCAGGTACGCGCAAAAATTCTAGTGCGGTCAATGCCAAAACACCAGCCTCCTCCTCGGTTATAGTAAGGAACCAGGGGATGTATATCAACAAGAGACAGTGAAAAAAGGTTTAGGCAGGGTCTTAATCTGAAAAGAATCCTTGCAACGGGTCCCTACTGCACGTCTGCGCCTGTGTCTCTGTTGTGCCATATCCTGGACGGATGTAGCACGTTGTTCATCTGTAAAAGAGAGGAACTTAGTTTAAAAGAAAAAGGATCGTGCGAAAGATGTACTTAATATTAAATAAACAGAGTACGGTTCAAAGAAGTGAATAAAATTGAGCTTTATTGTCTCTTGTTATACATGCATGCAGCCCTCGTATGGGGGTATGCCGCTAGTAGGCGCGGACTCGCCTAGCCGTGTCCGGGTTTGAATGACCAATTCGTGTTCTTTGCCTAGCGAGCTCGATAGCTGGGCGCTGCCAAGGCAGTCTCCCGTTCTTCCGTGCTTGAGTAACACTTAATACTTCCTTTTAACGAGATGATGCCGCGTGGACCGGCATTTTAAGTGTTAGAGATGCATAATGCGGTATTGCGTTGAAGCGGGCGAAAGCTTCGCGTCCCAATAGTGCTTGATGGCTACTTTTAAACGGGGCGACATGGAAGAGTAACCTTTCGCGACGGAAGTTGTCGAATGAACCAAACACAACTTCTAGCAGTATGGAGCCCGTACAAAGGGCATATGGGCCTGCCATTACTCCTTTAAAGGAGGTGTTGCTACAGAGAATTTTGGTTGGGTTTATCCCCATCCTGCGGATTGTGTCCTGATATATCAGATTTATGTCACTGCCGCCATCCATGAGGACATGTGTAAATTGGAATCCGTCGATTATAGGATCCAATATCAAGGCAGTCCATCCTGCATTCCGGATATTTTCGAATAGTCACGATGGTCGAAGGTGATTGGTTTTGACAACCAGGTGCGGCGCGCTTTTAGTGGGCGCCGCCTGCTTTTTCCCTTTGATCACGTGAAGTGAGTTTACTGTTTTAACCTCCCGTGGGAAAGTTTTTGTTTTCCGGGCTCGCTTGTGGTGCTCGTCGTCATCTTCACTTGGTGTGTCGAGCCCTTGTGTTCGGGCGCTCACCTGCACGGACTGTTTGAAGACCCAACAATTTCGTGGGTATGGTTAGCAGCCTCCCAAGAGTCTTGTGGATTTGACATATCTTGTCCAAGATTTTGTTGAAGTTGGATAGCTCATCGCTATTGTCCTTAAGGGCAGTTTTTGTTGTTACGCCGTGAGCTTTTGAATCCGGCGTGATCGCCGTGCTCTTTGGACTGTTCCTTTTAATCCGGGCGCTGGTCCTTGTTGCGCCGTGGTTTCCCATTTCCATCCCGATTTCGGATGTACTTGGGTCGCTGGTGCTGCATCTTGCTAGCCAGCTATCCTCTCCCGCACAAAAGCGGGTCATGAGGCTTGTTAATTCGGCCATTGTTCTTGGCTTTTCTTGGCCGAGGTGTCTCGCGAGCCATTCATCTCGGACGTTGTGTTTGAAAGCTGCTAAGGCTTCGACGTCCGGACAGTCGACTATTTGGTTCTTTTTAGTAAGGAACCTGTTCCAGAATTTTCGGCTGACTCTCCAGTTGTTGAGTTATGTGACTTAGATCGTCTCAGATCCGGAGGGCGGACATAAGTCCCCTGAAAATTTGCGAAATGCATCCTCGAGCTCTTCCCAGCTTCCAATGGTATTTTCGGGAGGCTCTTAAGCCAATGCCGAGCTGGCCCTTTGAGTTTAAGGGTAAGTATTTTACGGCGTGGAGATCATCTCCTCTAGCCATGTGTATGTGGAGGATGTAATCCTCAATCCGCACTCTAGGGTCTGTTGTTCCGTCAGATGCCTCTATGTTGACGGGTTTGAATCGCTGAAATTCATGATCCAAAGACCTCATCGATGAAACATAGGGGTGTGCGGTGCCCCTATATTTGGGTGTCTGTGATCTTGAATTTTGGCGTATTGCATTGCTTTGACGAGCATGCTTTCTTGGCCCATAGATGGACCTAATCGGGCCATCCTTGTGATGTGAATCCTTGCGCGGATCGCATATTGGCTTGTGCGGCACCATTCGCCGCTCTCTTTTTGCCGGAGGTCATCCATCCAACCGGGTGGCCTTCTTGCTTTGAATTATGGGGGCTCTAAGGCCTCCTCGTCAATTCGGGCAGTAGCTTTCTTTTCGGTAGCTCTTTGTTCGGGCGATCGTCGCCATACTTTGTTCAAGGGTGCTGAATACTTTGCTCCATCTGATCCCGAGTGCATCTTCCGCTGTTTTGAGCTTCCGCTTGCTTTTTCAGGCTACGCGCAGTGGCGACGAGCCTTTTCGGAGGTCATTTTGCTCCAATGGTTTGTCCGTCGCCGGATCGTTCGACTGTTGTCTTCGCCGGGACAGATTGTTTATCCAAGTTGTCTTGTTCGGACGATTGCTCGATAGCTTGTTCGTTGTCCACGGTTCGCCTGCTCTATGGCTGGATCTTTGTTGAGGCGGGACTTTGTTCGGCGTTTACGTTGCCGTTTTGACTGCTTTTCGAGGGATTTATCCTTCGTAGCGTCCCATTGTTCCTCGTCTTTATTTCCTTTAGGTGTATCCACCATCTATACATCATGAGATGAGGTGGTTGTCCTGCATCCTATAGGTGCTGGCTCGTTGTTGTCTCCTACATCGTCGTCCATACCGTCGATGTCTTCGGAGTCGAAATCGAGCACGTCGTGTAAGCTTTCGGCGGCTGGCTACTGAAGTGGGTGGTGGGTGGGCGTTGAATTTCTACGCCGTCTGCATCCCAACCTTCCCCGACCGTAGTCCGCCAGGCTCTCCGAATAAAGAGAGAGACTTTAGTGAATTCAGAATATCGCCAAAGGGCGAAAAGCCGAAAGATGTCCGCGGCCGTGAACTCCATGACCGACGCCCAATCGGATTCGATTGGCAGGGGCGCGGAGGGTTCGGAGTCCGGAGAGGAGTCCGGCATCCTGGAGTCGAGGTCTTCGCAAAGGACAGTGATGGAGTTCGGCTCGATCGCCGTAGAGATTGTAGCCCCCGAGGCGGTGTCCAACCACTCGTCATCGATCGGGGAATCCGGCTCCGAATTAAGGGTCGGAGCGGATACTGGTGCGAGCTCCAGGGCACTGTTCGGCTGCAAAGCTAGATCATGCCCATCGAGACAAAGGCGGCGCTTGGTTGCGGCTCGAATCCGTCGAAGATCAAGTCTCCGCGGATATTGGCCGATAGTTTAAACTTCCAAATCTGACTCGATGGCCAGGGCGTAGCTTTCGATCTGCTCCAGATGGCTGCTTAATTGGCCCGCGGTGCAAAGCCGCCGAATACGAAGATCTGTCCGGGAGAAAAGTCTCACCACGGACCGCGTCGTTGTTGATGATCGAAGGAGCCATCGGGCCTATCGGTGACGCATATTGCAGGAACTCTCAATGAAAGCACCAATGTCGGTGTCAAAACCGCGGATCTCGGTAGGGGGTCCCGAACTGCGTGCGTCTAGGCGGATGGTAACAGGAGACAAGGGACACGATGGTTTTATCCAGGTTCGGGCCCTCCGGATGGAGGTAATACCCTACCCCGCTTGATTAATATTGATGATATGGGTAGTACAAGAGTAGATCTACCACGAGATCAAGGAGGCTAAACCCTAGAAGCTAGCCTATGGTATGATTGTTGTTCGTCCTACGGACTAGAACCCTCCGGTTTATATAGACACCGGATATGTTAGGGTTACAAAGAGTCGGTTACAATGGTAGGAGATAAACATAACCGGAACGCCCAGCTTGCCTTCCACGCCAAGGAAAGTCCCATCCTGACACGGGATGAAGTCTTCAATCTTGTATCTTCATAGTCTTGGAGTCCGGCCGTGACGATAGTCCGGCTATCCGGACACCCCCTAGTCCGGGACTCCCTCACCCACCATTATCAATACTTCATATGTATTCGCAATATTCAGATTGCTTTATCATATTCTTCCTTGTTCTTCGATTGCGTGTAGGAATAGACCTTCGTGGTCAGGCTGATCGTGCTTCCAGCATCGTCAGTAACATCAGGAGATTGGTTTAGCGATTGCTAAGGTGCAACGTCGTGCACGTTTGTAGTCGGATCGTCAAAGTCGGCTCCACCAAATCGATAGTTATCATCTCATCGAAAGATCGGGACACCCTCGCCTCTATCAAGTGGTATCAGTTTTCAGGTTGCTCGGTGAGAATTTCCAATTATCCCTAGATTAGATTTATTTTCTTACCTATTGTCCAAGGAAAAGCCACAAAAAAGTTAGATCTATTCATCCTTTGTCCAAGCCAGTCTGAGCCTTTGCAGTTTTCTTTTCATTGTTTGCATTATTGAATTATCGGTTGCATCATCATGTCGAGTTGCTCGTCTTAGTGTCTAGTTCGTTTAGAGTTTCGAGTTCTGTTCACATTAGTCACGCCGCCGCTGCATCGTTATCCTTCCGTTGACCATCATCCATCCATCAATTTCCACCACGTGCTACCCACCATTCATTGTTATAATCATAGTTGAGATTGTCCACATCTTCACTTGATCCAATCTGCATCTTATCTAGTTTGTTTGGAAAGAGGGAGAGAGAACAAAAAAAGAGAAAAAAAGTAAAAAAAAAGTCAGAGAAAAAAAAGAGAGAAAGAAAAAGGAAAAAAAGTGTGAGAAAAAAAGAGAGAAAAAAAACAAAGTTCGGATCTATCTAGACTCAATCTCGTAGCTGAATTCGGATTGGAATCATTTTGTGCAATCGCTCAAGAAACAGGCATAACTTCCTCATAATGAAGTCCGCTTTGGCTCATGAGTACTCAAATTAAAGCTAGAGACGAGCCGCATCTAAATAGTTGCAGAAGCTTTTTCAATATTTGGCACAAAATCGGCTTCTAAATAGGTCTTTTTGCCCTCCGATGTTCGTGAACACAGCTTATTCCAGTTTTTCAAACCAGTTTTAGAATTTTTTGACTCCTCATATCAACTCGGAATTGAGTGATTCTTTTTGCATTGGAAAGCTTGAGTTACTAGCATTCTTTGAAAAAAGTTATCAGAAAATTGGCTCAAACTTTTCGAGAGGAAAATTGGAGAGAGAGTTGTTGTATATCCTGGTTGGCAGTTGTTTTTCATCATTATCTTTACTGCCATTGTGATCTTCACTTATATCTTGCTGTCCAGAGCTACTTATTATCCTTCATTGATGCTAGTTGTGCTACGCCGTGATCTCATTAGTGTTCTAGGCTCGCGTCTCTAGTCCGGTCTAGCCTAGTTCCGGCACAGTACCGTCGTTGAGCGTTTATTCAATATTGCATCTCTGAATTGATTATTGCTAATCTTTTGCTACCATATATAGCCAACCCAGCTCCACATATTTATACACCGTGTATACGTACGTTCCCCTAGCAATTGCTTTACACAATCTTCGGAGTTATTTGACACCGCTGGTTGCCTATCACCACCGCCGCATGGTAAGAACTTGTAAGATATTGATATTTGCTTTCTTGTGAGCACTTTACAACCACATCCTAGTAGTTCATCGGAACATTATTCTCGAATTTTGTTTCTTGTTTCTACTAATCATGACAGGTTCCGGATATAGAAATTTTTGGACGACGGACACATCTCCACCATCACGAGAGTTGGGGCAACATATACAAGCACATGGTCAGGTTATCTCTTTACCGTCATTTGAGGGTAGATTTAATCCTGCTATTTATCTTGCTTGGGAGCTTGAAGTTGAACAAGTTTTTAGTCACCATGACTTTTCTGAACTTGAGCGAGTACGAGCTGTCACTAGAGGATTTACTGGTTTTGCTTCTGTTTGGTGGAGTGTGCATTGTAAGAAAAACAATGATAACCAACCCACAACTTGGAAAGATTTAAAAAATGTAACGAGACAACAATTTTTCCCTCCTTACTGTCATTGTGAATTGCTTCGCAAATTGGAACAATTGAAACAAGGCAGTAACACTGTTCATGCTTACTACCAAGAGTTCAAATCTTATATGCATCATTGTGACATAGAAGAATCTGAGCATGATAAAATGAATAGAATTTTTGGTGGTTTGAACCATGATATCCATGCAAGATTTCACTATATTCCTCGTTGCATTACTGGTATGTATGTTCGCGCTTGTACCTTTGAGAGACAGATACTGGAGGATGCATTGGGTGACTACAACAACTACTATTCCAGTTCATGCTCACCACCGCCGGTTGGTTCCTCCACCGTTGGACCTACTAGAGAAGCACCACCTCAGATTGTGAGCGCGACATCATCTCAAGTGTATGGTGCATTGTCAATGCCCGTACCTACATCAGCTACGTCTTTGCGACAAGGTAACAGTAAAGGTATTGATGATACAACTTCACATGAGAATGATGCACCCCTAGTTAACTTGAATGCATCATGTGTTGAGTTACCCGGTGATTTGAGCACATCACCTATTTTAGAGAATCTTGATACTGTCATGAATGCGTCATGTGATCAAACAACTGAAATACCAACAATTTTGAGTGCACCCATTGAATTAACTGTTGATGCAAAAGAATCAATGTTTAATCATTTTGATATGACCTCTAATCTTGGTGATGATTCTGTGTCGAATGACTTATTGCATGTTTGCTTATTTAAGCATGTTGTAGCATGTAAATTTGATGCAAGTAAGGTTTATTCACCAATGTTGGGATGGTTTAATGATGAACATTGTCAATCTTTTGTAATGAATAAGAGCTTCACTTATATGTGCAAACTGAGTTGCAATATTTTCATGCCTTCTACTTCTTGTGATAATGTTTTGGCTTTAGATTTTATGAACTATGCAAGTTACTCATCTATTCATGTGTCATATGTGCAAAAATCAAGTGAAGTAAAATGGATGACATATACATATACAACATGTACACCTTGTCTCTTTTGTTAGCCACATTTCAGACTAAGCAACGCCGAGGACGGCTTTGTTTTCAAGAAGTGGAGGATGATGAGGACATGACTACCTTGGATAAGACCAAAAATATTGCATACATGCATATTTGTCGTGTGATTTCTAGTGCAAACTATTCAATAATCTATTTATGTTATCCGTAACAAAAATACTTCACATACTTTTGTGTTTTGTCTAATTGCAGGTGTATGGGACATTTGTACAATACACATATGAAGATAAGGAAAAGGATAAGTTTAGGTGTTGTTCAAAAAGTCCTCTCACGTCACTTTTGGGCCAAGAGAAGATAGAGTCCAAGTCTCTCACGTTCTGGATTCAGATTCGGACTGCAAAGACATACGTGACTAAAAACGCCAACAACTTTTCCATAGGGACTCCGAATTGGGTGATTCTTTTTTTGTTGGAAAATAGATTTGATGCTCTTTCCAACCCAATTGGAATCACCTTAAAATCCGTCCGGAGCGTTGAGTTATGGACGAAACAATCTGACGTTGCACCAGAATCTGAGTCAAACTACAAGTCCAAAGGTGTTACGTCACCTCCACTTGGGCCCATTGGCCTTGTACGACCTAGGGTTAGTTTTAGGCTGCCTTGGGGCGTCCTCCCACCTCCTTGGCCGCCACCCCTTGCTCCTATATAAGTAGATCCATCTAGTAGATTTTCCCTTGGGATTTGTTTAGTTAAAAGTTAGCCATTGCAACTTCGTGTACTTCGTTTGTGTCCAACGTCCAGACCAAGGCCGCTTAGGGATCCCCACCATTATCAATACTTCATATATATTCGCAATATTCAGATTGCTTTATCATATTCTTGCTCATTCTTCGATTGCGTGCAGGAATAGACCTTCGTGGTCAGGCTGATCGTGGTTCCAGCATTGTCAGTAACCTCATGAGATTGGTTTAGCGATTGCTAAGGCGCAACGTCGTGCACGTTTGTAGTCGGATCGTCAAAGTCGGCTCCACCAAATCGATAGTTATCATCTCATCGAAAGATCGGGACACCCTCGCCTCTATCATTCCGGCCCCCAGAACTTCCGGCCCGCCCGGACCTTCCGGCCCCCAGAAGCCAGCCCAGCTCCACCCGCGCCAACTCTCGGCTTAGGCCAGACCCTGCCCGGACCTTCCGGCGGTCGGAACTTCTGGCCTAGCCCGGAACATCAGGCCCTGCCTGCGAGCAGCCACCTGGGCCGAGGCCCGTGTACCCTTTTGTCCCGTAAACTATAAATACTCTCCCACCTCCTCCTTGTTAGGGTTAGCATTGGTTTTAGCTCATCTTTGGTGTGAGAGCCCTTGCTCATCCACTTGGTACTTCTCCTCGAAGTTCACGACCTCTTCGGAGAAGATCCCCCAAGCGGATTCAAGACCCCCTCTAGGGTGGACCCCATCAAGACCTCTTCACGGAGAAGATCGGTTACTCATGTATCTTTCCTTTGTTGATTTTGAATCTTGTGCTACCTTATGTGTTCGGTGATCTAGCCCTTGTGTAATCGAAACTTATCGGTTTAGTGTTCCTACTTTGTGTTTTCCCTTGTGTTCTTCTGCCCGTTCGTCGTGTTTCCCCCTAGGATCCCCTCCAAACGTGAAAGATCTCCGATTAGGGTTCCACCCTACATCAAATTCCCTCGGTCCTTATGCCTTAGGTTCTTGGTGTTGATCGAGACGGTGCTCCGGAGAATGCACCCGAGCTGAACCGAGTACCCCTTGACTACTTCTTTGGGCGCCGTTGGATGCCCGTCGGAGTTCACTTCAGTAAATTACTCCTTGACGGTGCCGAGCACGCTCGGGCGCTGGTCGTTCCATTGCCTCTTCGGTTGGCTGCCATCTGTGCGTGCGCCGCCATCATCAGTGGTGTCATCCTCGGCGGCACCATCAGTGGTGTCATCCCCAACGCCACTAGGGGTTGTGTAGTCAGGATCGGTGTCTTCCACGACGTCCTCATAGCGGTGAGGTTCTTCCTCCAACTCCTGATACAACTCCCAGAATTGCTAGCCGCCCGAACCGCCGGCCTCATCGTTGTGGGCCATGTTTCACTCTAAATAGGAAAAATGTTTGGTCAAAAAGTTGGTTATTGTCAAGGAACAAGATCATGGTCTCATCATTTAGGGTTTGTCGACACCGAGGCATCCTAAAAGCTAAGCTTTTATCATTTAGGGTTTGTCGACGCCGAGGCACCCTAAAAGCCCAAGCGTACATCATTTAGGTTCTCATCGACACTGAGGCACCCTATAGAAGCCAAGGTTTTATCATTTAGGTTGGGCCTAATCACTTGGCTCTATTGCCACCTATGATTTAATGCAGCAAGAATGGTGGAGCAGTTGATCCTACTTAATTAATTACTAAGATACCCCGGCCCATGCATTAGTCGCAAGTACCCCATATGTCCTATTTTTAGCAAAGTCATGATAAAATTCACGGAAAATTTCAGCATGACCTTTGCTGAAAATAGGACATATGGAGTACCCGAATTTGCCGGAACGGAAGTTAACCGACATTCCGGCAAACTCAAGGGCCTCTCGGGGTACCTGCAAAATCATCACGACACGATGGTTGGAGACAAAACCCAGCAAACTAGCAAAGTTACTGACGTGTTCAACAACTCCACTGAAAATGAGAGCTGAAGGATGCAGGGAGCACAAACAACTCAGAAAAATCAATCCATCTAGCATTTCGTGTTTTGCTAGAAATACCTTTAACATCGATGTCGATGATTATAGAGTCAACATCAAGATGATTTATAGAGTCAAATACCTTTAACGAGGGATACAAATAATTTTCATTTTCATATTTTAAGAACTATAAATAAACCATCCAAAGAAGTATAATCAAGGTAATCAACCATTCCCATAAAACAAGACAAGTTTTATTCAAGAGTTTTATTCAAGATCGCTAATATGGTTGGAGATTACTTAAAGTACCAGAATGTACTAATTACTAAATAGCCTAGTAGTGCAGAGAAGAAGAATAAGAATGGTAAGATCTGGGCATAATTCATGGACAGAAAATTAAGATATATGCAGGGCTGCAAACTTCAGTCCGCAATGGACAACTTTAGTCTTAACAACATTTTATCAGATATGTTCTTCAATAAGAATTTCTGGACGTGATGAATTAAAGTTGTATTTACAATCAAACTGCCCGTAGTGATGCAATTTCAGTATGTGTTGTTCAATAACTTGGCTTGGCATGTAGTGCCTAACCAAGTTCCACATTTGTTTAGCCACTAAGTAAAAGTAGTCACAAAACAAATGGCGAGCCTCAACTTCAGCATAAGATTGGCAATTTTTGCCAGCCACATTCTGACGCTCACTGTGATTATCCTCGGTGAGTGCACAGTTATTAACTGATTATATTAGCTCCGATCCAAGCTCATCTGCTCCGTGTGGTACAAACCCCCTACCAGCTGCGAGAAATACTATGAATTCGGTAACAAGTTGCTAACACTGGCCCTTCTGAACAGATCTAGGGCATTCAAGAGTGAGGCATCAGTTACTGTATGCTTAGATAGTTTAGTTACTCTGCTCATATTTCCATGGACACTCCAGAAAATAACATGCTTAAAGGACGAATAAACAGAGGATCATCAAAAGACAAAACGACTGTCTTAAGAAACTACTTTTTGCTGAACAAAACAACATTTTACAGTATATTAATGTAATACTAGTACTATGAAACAGATCACGGGCACTGGAATATACAACAGCAGTGCATCACACAAGCAGACAATATTTTTCACGAAAACAACGAGCAAATGTGGGGAAATCATAAAAGTGCATGTTGTTATGAAGAAAATGAGTCACTCACATCTCATCAGCTAGAGGCCTTTCTAAGTTCCCATAACCCCATCAACTGTAGGCTATCAAGAATGGGTCCTCTTTCTTTGTATTTGTTTCATAGATGTGCAACTGAACTTATTCAGTCATTAAGCAACATAGTACGTGTTCTAGAATCTAGTGATCTCGGCTGAATTTGGTTTGGTGGCACTTGATATATACAAATGTCTGAACCTGACCTGATACTACGCGACATGTAAAATACAGGTTGGGGATACTCCTTGGCTTCTTCAGATTCAACTGAGCAGTAAATACAATACGGAGGATTCATCCCACCACACAAATCTAAAACTACACAACATTGCAAAATCATGAACAGACGGAGAACAAAGCAAATAATTTACGGTAAGTCAGAGAGATTTCTGACATTTTCTTTCTCAGCAGAATAGAACACATCAACACCATTACCCAAACAGCGAACACTAATTCTATTAGGAAGCACTAGACAGTAATCGACTAAGCCTTCTTGGGGGACAGCAGGGGGTAGTGACTGCTTACATCGAGGCAGAGGTCGCGGGGCAGCATGGACATGAATTTGGGTGGGAGCAAGCAATCCTACCACCGGAACAACGCAATCAGAAGTTCAGAGCCCATCGAATCCACATGCTTCACCAAAATTTAAACTGAATGTACATACGGAGAGCCAGAGGAGAATCGGTGGCTTACTGCGAGTTCCTGGAGGAGGGGCAGGACGGGCTCCTAGTCGGGGTCGGCGCCGCCGCCGGTCGAGAAGGAGGCGAGGGGCTTGGAGGAGTCAGAGGAGACGGCGAGCGGGGGACCCGGGCACCTTCGCCGCCGTAAGTATGTGGGTGCGCGAGGGGCGGGAGTAGCCGGAGCACGAGGCGGCGGCGGACGGACGGCGAGGTCGGTGAAGAGAACGGCGACGACACCGCAACGAAGTCGCATGGGCTAGCGTTAGTCTGCAGCGGGGGCGGCAGGGGTCGGGGCGGAGGGGGTGGGGGCGCGGGGGCGGCGGGGGTGGTGTCAACGGGGGTCGGGGTAGCGCGGGGGTGGATCTGGCGAGGGAGAGAGGGACGAAGGGGATCTGGCGAGGGAGAGGGAGGAATTAGCTAGGGGGGAAGCTTACTAATGGCGCACCCCGCTGCGGTGCGCCATTAGTATGTTTTTTTAGATAGCAATGGCGCACCCCCCGTCGGTGCGCCATTAGTAATCTTTTTTTTATATAGCAATGGCGCACAAGACAAAGGTGTGCCATTAGTAATCTTTTTTTATATAGCAATGGCGCACCAGCCAGTGGTGCGCCACAAGTAATTTTATTTATTTATTTTTGTTGCATCTAATAATTTATAAGAAAATGAATATGAAACAGTAATAATTTTTTATAAAATATCATCAAATTTGTTATTTGAAAGTATTTATGAATATGAAAAAATATCATCAAATTTGTTATTTGAAAATATAATCAATTTTTTTTGCAATTTTAGTTGCATTCATTTGTGACGGTGGAGCGGGGGAGGGTGCGGTGGGTCATCGGTGGCGGTGCAGCAGGGGAGGGTGCGGTGGGTCGGCGGCGGCGGTGGAGCGGGGGAGGGTGCGGGGGGTCGGTGGCGGCGGCCGGTGGAGTGGGGGAGAGGGTATGGGGGCCTTGGCAGCGGTGGAGCGGGGGATCGAGGGTGCAGGGGTCGGCGGCGGCGGCCGGTGGAGCGGGGGAGGGGGTGCAGGGGGTCGTCGGCGGCGTGGGGGCGGGAGAGGGTGCGGGGGTGTGGCGGCGGTGGAGCGGGAAGAGGGTGCGGGGTCGTCGGCAGTGTGGAAGCGGGGAGGGTAAGTGGGGGCAGTGGCGGCATGGTGGAGCGTGGGAGAGGGTGCGGGGAGTGCTCGGCGGCGAGGGGGACCGGATCTGGCGAGGTGGGATAGCGATCGAGATGGAGGGGGATCGAGATCGAGTGTCCATGAAGTTTAAAAACATTCATGAGTTCAAAAAGTTCCCATGAAATACAATCGAGAAATGAAGGCTACAATTTAAATACAATCGATCTTAGCTAGCTATCTGTTCACAATCTTCTTGCCCTTATTTTTTGTAAATGGGGTTCTTCTCTTGAACGGACGTCCTTTAGGTAGGGTGGTCCTGCTTCTTCTTGTGGTGTATGCTGATACTTCATCGTCGTCGTCATGTTCCATCTTCGGGTCGCCGTACTTGTCGAAGTCTTGCTCATTGGCGACTCCATCCATTCCGATGATCTTCCTTTTGCCTCTCCTCACGACAACACGACTGGGCTTTGGCGGGTCGGTAATGAAGAAGCATTGGTCCACTTGGGAAGCCAATACCCATGGCTCATTTTTCACGGTGACGTTTGCGCCCGCGGTCTTGGATTTGGCTTCGGGTATAACCATGGTGGTGAAATGCCGGTCTTCTTTTATGACGTTCTTGGCGAATCTGACAAGGAACATCGGGACCTTCTCTCCAGCGTAGCTCAGCTCCCAGATCTCCTCGATCCTTCCGTAGTATCTGTCCCTGTCGTTACCGGTGTATGATTCCATCGTTACCCCGGAGTTCTGATAACCATCGCTCTTCATGTCCTTTCCCTCGGTGTAGAATGTGTAGCCATTGATATCGTACGCCTCATACGTCATCAGGTTGTGCTCGACGCCCTTTGACAAGGCGAATATGAGTTGTTCTTCCGCGGAAGAATCCTCATGTAAAGGGTACGACAGAAGCTTCTGCTTGAACCAACGCGTGAAACATGAGTTGTGCTCTTTGATTATATCTTCGTCCGTCCTCTGTTGGCCTCGGTCATTGTACATCTTCTCAATAAAGGTTTTGTGCTCTACCACCCAACGATCGACCACGTCTATGTGTTGTAGCGCGACTAGGTTTGCTCTTTCAAAGTCGGCGAGTCGACCCTCGAAGTCGACATGCATTTCGTGGCGACCCTCACGATGACCCCATCCAGTGAGCCTGCCGAGGTGCCTGTTGATGGGCAGACCAACGGGGTTCTCGATGCCTAGATAATTAAATGCGATGGGAGATGCACTCTTCGGTCAGAAAGCCCCTGGCTATGCTTCCCTCTGGACGTGACATGTTGCGAACGTATCCTTTGATGACACCATTCATCCTTTCGAACGGCATCATGCTATGCAGGAACGTCGGCCCGAGTTGGATGATATCCTCCACGATATGGACCAGCAGATGCACCATAACGTCGAAGAATGCGGGCGGGAAGTACATCTCAAGCTCGCATAGTATCACCATGATCTCTTCTTGTAGCCTTCTGAGTTGCCTCACGCCAACCGACTTCCGAGAGATGACGTCGAAAAAGTTGGATAAGCCAAATAGCGTTTCACGGACGTGCACGTCCATGATCCCACGGATTGCAATCGGAAGTATCTGCGTCATCAAGACGTGATACCGTGAGACTTCATCCCGCTGAACTTCGTCACTGGGTCTAGGTATCTGCTTATCTTCCCCGCGTAACCATAAGGAAGTTTTACTCCTACGAGGCAGGTGAAAAACTGATCGATCTCCTCCTGACTTAGAGTGAAGCACGCGGGAGGGAAGTCATTTCCGGTCTTGTTGACCTTTTTGCCTTTGCGACGACTTTCCGTGTCCTGCTTCGCCTCATCATCATCATCATCATCATCATCATCATCATCATCATCATCATCATCATCATCATCATCATCATCATCATCATCATCATCATCATCATCATCATCATCATCATTAGCGTGAAGCTCCTCCTTGATGCCCATGGATTTCAAGTCTGCCCTTGCTTTCGGCCCATCATTGGTCCTCTCTGGCATGTTGAGCAGGGTACCAAGCAGACTCTAGCACACGTCCTTCATGATATGCATGACATCAAGGCTGTGAGGCACACGGTGGATCTTCCAGTACGGCAAGTCCTAGAAAAAAGACCTCGTTTTCCATACCTTCAGCAGCGGCTCTGGCGCCTTTCGCTTCTTTCCCGGCTCTGGCGCCTTTTCCTTCTTTCCCGGCAGTGGGCAATCTTTCCAATTTTTCAACAGCTCGTCTATTTCCTCGCCGCTCCTCGTACACGGGCGTCTTCGGGGTTCGGTTTCACCATCGAACAGATCCTTGCGTTTTCTCCACGGGTCATTGTCGCTAAGCCACCTTCGATGTCCCATAAACACGGTTTTTGAAGACTCGGGATCTCTATCTAGCTAGCGATACGTTGTGTCATCCATGCACCTGACGCATCCAGAAAATCCGTGGACCACCTGCCCTGCGAGATATCCGTGAATCGAGATAGTCGTGCACCGTCGTGAGCAGTGCGGCTCTCATAGGGAAATATTCTTTCTCTGCGGCATCCCACGTATTGGCTGGCGTTTTCCACAGCGTGTCTAGCTCCTCTTTCAGCAGCCCCAGATACAAATTGATGTCGTTCCCTGGTTGTTTCGGCCCTTCAATTAGCATACTCATGTGAATGTACTTCCTCTTCATGCACAACCAGGGGGGAAGGTTGTACATCCACACAAACACATGCCAGTGCTATGTGTGCTTCTTCCGCTGCCAAACGGATTGACTCCATCGGTGCTCGCGCCCAAAGACGATGTTCCTTGGATCCTTCCCAAATTACGGGGTTCGAAGTTCAACGCTTGCCACTGGCTCCCATCCTTAGGGTGACTCAGCATCTTGTCTTTTTTATTTATTCCCGGATCATTTGCGTCATCTTCTCGCTTCTTCTCCTCCCTATCCGCGTGCCAACGCAGGAGCTTTGCTACCTTAGGGTCCGTGAAATACCGCTGCAGACGAGGAGTGATCGGAAAGTACCACACCACTTTTCGAGGAGCTTTCTTCCTCTTCTTGTATCGAGTGACGCCGCACACCGGACATATGGTAGACTCCGCGTGCTCGTCCCGGTAAATGATGCAATTGTTCATGCACACATGGTATTTCACGTCCGGTAAATCCAGAGGACACACGATTTTCTTCGCCTCCTCGAAACTGGTCGGCACTTGTTCCCCTTGGGAAGACGTTCGTGCCAGAATGACATGTTCTCGTTGAAGCATGCGTCGGTCATTTTGTGTTTTACCTTCATCTCCAGAGCCATGAGCGTTACTTTCAGGCGGGCATCCTCGGGCCTGCATCCTTCATACAATGGAGTAACCGCGTCTATCTCCAGTTGATCCAGCTTGGCTTTCTCTCGGGCGGCAGCTCTTGCGTTATCCGTCTGCTTGAGAAGCAGCTCTTGAATATGAGGGTCCTGAACCCAGCCCATGGATGGTCCATCATCATCTGCTCCGTCGGCATCTTCATCTTCATGATCATGCCCTTCGTCTGCTCCGGCATCTTCCTCATCATCATGTCCTGCATCTTCTACATGATGGCTGTGTACAGCATCACCGTCATGATCATGTCCTCGAGATTCTTCGTCTTCTCGCCCGCCCAAGCCGCGATGGTTGTCTTGTTGCCCTTCCTCATTTCTTGCCCGGCCCCCATGGATGACTTCATAGTCATCTTCATCACCTTGCCACTGATAGCCATCCATGAAACCACGCAAGAGAAGGTGGTCCCGCACCTGCCCGGAATCCGGGTCCGCAATAAGGCTCTTCAGCTTGCATCTTCGACACGGACATCTTATCTCCGTCTCGTTCTTTTGAAGCATCTCGGCCTTCATGGAGCTCAAAATCCTATTCACGATGCCTTCGGTCATCGTGTGGACCATGGTCACCTGCGGGGTACAGCAAAACGATATTTTAGAACCAAGAAAAAATTTGGCATGACTTCCCCTAAAAATAGGACCAAAAAGAATGCATAGTGCCAAAATTCTCGCCGAAACGGAAATGAATCAACATTCCGGCAAAATATTGGCAACTATCGCATTTCAAATACCGGTACCTGCAAACACACATATATGCAACACCACAAACATATGCAACACCACAAACATACATAGATCTAGCTAGGCCACAAAAAGTGCATGTGCACGTTGTTGGAGGGAGAACAACATAAAGATAGCTTCCCCCGTTACTTATCTATAAGAAAAAGGTAATTTAACCACTTAATTTGGATGAATCTATGGTGCAAATGAGGTGAGGGGGAGGAGGCAGCCGAGACAAGCTTGGAGGAGGAGGTGGAGAGAATGAAGTGGGGAAAGTGAGTGGGTAGGTGTGGCTGTCCAAAATATCTTGTTGGTCCCAGGTTACTAATGGCGCACCACCTGAAAATGCGCCATTAGTAACCCTGGTTACTAATGGTGCACCTGCTGGTGGTGCGCCATTAGTAATTTTGCAAAAAAATAAAAATAAAAAAATATATATACTAATGGCGCACCGTGGCATAGTGCACCATTACTAGTTAAACTAGCAATGGCGCACTATGCCATGGTGCGCCATTAGTAGTTTTGCAAAAAAAAAAATAATTAAAAAAATACAGTAGTGACGCACTATGTGGCTGGTGCGCCATTACTAGTTAGAACTAGTAATGGCGCACTTTGTCTGGGTGCGCCATTAGTATGTTAGGAAAAAAATTGTTACTAGTGGCGCACCATGTGTCTGGTGCGCCATTAGTGTCTTCCACACTAATGGCGCACCTCCACATGGTGCGCCACTGCTATATAGTAGTGGCGCACCACATGTCAGGTGCGCCATTAGTATCCATTTCATCTATAGCCCTTTTCCTAGTAGTGGGAGTAGCACTACGATCTTTATCTTAGCCTCGTAGTGCTCTCCTGGCGCCTAGGCCCGCCTTCCCGCCTCGCCCTCCATGGAGGATCCCGCCATGGATAATCCCTTAGATCCCAGGATCCCGTGGGCTGCCCTCTTGCTGCGGCCTTTGAGCGAAATCCACATGTGTTTTAGAGGGGATCCATTGCTCTGGAATCACAGATCAGTGGCGCCGGAGGACATGCCAGGGCTGCGTTTCAGGTGGTGGGCAGCAAGGGCAAATCAGATCGAGGAAGCGTCGCATCGATTAGAGAGAAGTTCCATGGAGCCGCACCCTGGCGCAGCACAAGGCAGAGGCGCAAGTCAATCTCAGGGGAGAGATGCTGAGGGATGTCAGCATCTGGCAGTGTCGCATTGATTTCTAGCTAGGGCTAATGGCAGAGATCATATTCACAGAGTCCACTGCGAGGGAAAGAACGCGCATGCCTGCGGAATGGCATGAACAGCCGGTGCAACTGTTCAAATGGGCGGTAGGAGAAGCCAAATCGTGGGACAAGCTGTGGCGGCGCCGCTGGGCATGCATCGTAGGCGAGGTGAGCTGCCCTCCTTCCCTGCCGGCAATGCAGTGACCTACTCGGTTGCTGCTGCAGTGAACTTGCGGCGCCATGGCGGTTTGCAACCGTGACAATCACTCCATCTATATGTATTATATTCCTATAAAAATACTTGGTCGTTGGAAAAATATGGTGATTGATTTATCACTAGTTTTTGAATGCTTGGTCGTGACAATCACCTGAAGCCACAACCAGAAGTCTCCATCGTGTAATACTTAGTGCCGCTAGCACCAATAGACGGTCAGTCGGACCCGCGACATGCATCGGCTTGGTCTGACATGTACAACCAGTTATACATCACTGACTTGTGCGACCGTATTTGACCAGTAGTATGGAGTACTTGAAATTTGTGTTCCAGGAAACTCATCAGGAGCCGTTTCGGGCCTCGAAACCAAAACCATCAATTAATCTTTAGCTTGTTCACATCACATTCCAAACTGTAGAGTATAATTAAGTGCAAACCTGCTCACACCTAGTACATATCAAACCTAAACGTGTTCCCACTTCCCACTATGTAGGTTTTACTAGTACTAGTGCTAGTACTAGGTTATAAAAAGGGGAACTAGTACCTAGCCGAAAATCACTCTACCTCTTCCTCCTCATAAGTCTTTCTTGTTCGACTGTCCTTGCCATGGCCGGTGTGCAGAGCTCTAGGGCGAGAACTACTCGTAACAAGGGAGTGGTAACCAAGGCCGTGAAAAAAAGAGGGCTCGCCGCCTCGCAGAGACCTCGAAAGATCTCTCACGGGCAGGCGAGGGCTCCCAGGAGCGCCCTAGCCACGGAGGCGAGGGCTCCCAGGAGCGCCCTAGCCGCTGATACGTCTCCAACGCATCTATAATTTTTGATTGCTCCATGCTATATTATCTACTGCTTTGGGCAATATTGGGCTTTATTTTCCACTTTTATATTACTTTTGGGACTAGCCTATTAACCGGAGGCCCAGCCCAGACTTGCTGTTTTTTTTGCCTATTTCAATATTTCGAAGAAAAGGAATATAAAACGGAGTCAAAACAGAACGAAATCAACTGGAGAAGTTATTTTTGGAAGGAAAGCTACCGGATGGACTTTGACCCCATGTCAAGGAATGTACGAGGAAGCCACGAGGGTGGGGGGCGCGCCCCCCTGCCTCATGGGGCCCTCGTGGCTCCCATGACGTGCTTCTTCCGCCTATATAACTCCACGTACCCTAAAACTTCCAGAACAGAGAATAGATCGGGAGTTCCACCGCCACAACCTCCAGAGCCACCAAAAACCAATTGGGACCTGTTCAAGACACTGCCGAGGGGGGGAACCTCACTGTGGCCATCTTCATCATCCCGGCGCTCTCCATGACGAGGAGGGAGTAGTTCACCCTCGGGGCTGAGGGTATGTACCAGTAGCTATGTGTTTGACCTCTCTCTCTCTCGTGTTCTTGATTTGGCACGATCTTGATGTATCGTGAGCTTTGAAATTATAGTTGGATCCTATGTTTCTTCTCCCCCTCTACTCTCTTGCAATGAATTGAGTTTTCCCTCTGAGGTTATCTTATCGGATTGAGTCTTTAAAGATTTGAGAACACTTGATGTATGTCTTGCCATGCGTATCTGTGGTGACAATGGGAATATCACGTGATTCACTTGATGTATGTTTTGGTGATCAACTTGCGGGTTCCGCCCATGAACCTATGCATAGGAGCTGGCACACGTTTTCGTCGTGATTCTCCGGTAGAAACTTTGGGGCACTCTTTGAGGTTCTATATGTTGGTTTGAATAGATGAATTGAGATTGTGTGATGCATATCATATAATCATACCCACGGATTCTTGAGGTGACAATGGAGTATCTAGGTGACATTAGGGTTTTGGTTGATTTGTATCTTAAGGTGTTATTCTAGTACGAACTCTAGGGCTGTTTGTGACACTTATAGGAATAGCCCAACAGATTGATTGGAAAGAATAACTTTGAGGTGGTTTCGTACCCTACCATAATCTCTTCGTTTGTTCTCCGCTATTAGTGACTTTGGAGTGATTCTTTGTTGCATGTTGAGGGATAGTTATATGATCCAATTATGTTATTATTGTTGAGAGAAATTGCACTAGTGAAAGTATGAACCCTAGGCCTTGTTTCCTAGCATTGCAATACGGTTTACACTCACTTTTATCGCTTGTTACCTTGCTGTTTTTATATTTTCAGATTACAAATACCTTTATCTACCATCCATATTGCACTTGTATCACCATCTCTTCGCCGAACTAGGGCACCTATACAATTTACCGTTGTATTGGGTGTGTTGGGGACATAAGAGACTCTTTGTTATTTGGTTGCTGGGTTGCTTGAGAAAGACCATCTTCATCCTACGCCTCCTACTGATTGATAAACCTTAGGTCATCCACTTGAGGGAAATTTGCTACTGTCCTACAAACATGTGCACTTGCAGGCCCAACAACGTCTACAAAAAGAAGGTTGTGTACTAGACATCAAGCTCTTTTCTGGCGCCGTTGCCGGGGAGGTGAGTGCTTGAAGGTATATCTTTAGATCTTGCAATCGAGTCTTTTATTTTCTTGTTTTATCACTAATTTAGTTTATAAAAGAAAACTATAAAAAAATGGAATTGAGTTTGTCTCATACGCTTCACCTTTTTAATATCTTTCGTGAGTATGATGGGAAGGAAAATTGTGCTCAAGTGTTAGAAGAAGAATGCTTAAAATGTTTGGCACTAAATCTTTGAATGATGAGCATTATTGCAATGTTGTTAGTATGAATTCCTTGAATATCCATGATGCTAATGATATGCAAAGCCACAAGCTTGGGGATGCTATGTTTGATGAAGATGGTGTTTTTTGTCCCCCAAGCTTTGATGAGCAAATTTACTATGATGAAAGCATGCCTCCTATCTATGATGATTATTGTGATGACACGTATGCTTTAAAGAATAATGATAACCATGAAACTTGTCATCTTGATCTTAATTTTCAATCACATGATAGTTATTTTGCTGAGTTTGCTCCCACTATTATTCATGAGAAGAAATTTGCTTACGTGGAGAGTAATAAATTTTCTATGCTTGTAGATCATGAAAAGAATGCTTTAGGTGCTGGTTATATTGTTGAATTCATTCATGATGCTACTGAAAGTTATTATGAGGGAGGAATGTATGCTTGTAGGAATTGCAATAATATCAAGTTTCCTCTCTATGTGCTTAAAGTTTTGAAGTTATGCTTCCTATGAAAGTTGATTCTTGTTCCCATAAGTTGTTTGCTCACAAAATCCCTATGCATAGGAAGTGGGTTAGACTTAAGTGTGCTAGTCATTTTCTTCATGATGCTCTCTTTATGTTTCAATCCTTATCTTTTATGTGAGCATCATTGAAATCATCATGCCTAGCTAGGGGCATTAAACGATAGCGCTTGTTGGGAGGCAACCCAATTTTATTTTAGTTTCTTGCTTTTTGGTTCTGTTTAGTAATAAGTAATCCATCTAGATTCCTTTTAGATGTGGTTTTGTGTTTTAATTAGTGTTTGTGCCAAGTAGAACCTTTGGGAAGACTTGGGTGAAGTCTTTATGATCATGCTGCAAAAAAACAGAAACTTTAGCGCTCACGAGATTAGCTAAAACATTTTACTAGAGAGTGATATTTAGTTGATTCTTTTGGCAGATGATTACTAGAAAAATTCCACAGGTCCACCAATTTATTTTAGAATTTTTTGGAGTTCCAGAAGTATACGTTTGATACAGATTACTACAGACTGTTCTGTTTTTGACGGATTTTGTTTTCATTGTGTTGCTTGCTTATTTTGTTGATTCTATGGCTAGTAAAATAGTTTATAAATCATAGATAAGTTGGAATACAGTAGGTTTAACACCAATATAAATAAATAATGAGTGCATTACAGTACCTTGAAGTGGTGTTTTGTTTTCTTCCGCTAACGGAGCTCACGAGTTTTCTGTTAAGTTTTGTGTTGTGAAGTTTTCAAGTTTTGGGTAAAGATTCGATGGACTATGGAATAAGGAGTGGCAAGAGCCTAAGCTTGGGGATGCCCAAGGCACCCCAAGGTAATATTCAAGGATAACCAAGCTTCTAAGCTTGGGGATGCCTCGGAAGGCATCCCCTCTTTCGTCTTCGTTCATCGGTAACTTTACTTGGAGCTATATTTTTATTCACCACATCATATGTGTTTTGCTTGGAGCGTGATGTCATTTTATTTTGTTTTTCTTGCTGTTTGAATAAAGTATCAAGATCTGAAATTATTAAATGGGAGAGTCTTCACATAGTTGTATAATTATTCGACTACTCATTGATCTTCACTTATATCTTTCAGAGTAGTTTGTTGTTTGCTCTAGTGCTTCACTTATATCTTTTAGAGCATGGTGGTAGTTTTATTTTGAAGAAATAGATGAACTCTCATGATTCACTTATTTTATTTTGAGAGTCTTAAATATCATGGTAATTCGCTTAAATAATCTTAATATGTAGGCATACAAGATTTGTAACAATTCTTATGAGTGTGTTGAATACTAAGGGAAGTTTGATGCTTGATGATTGTTTTGATATATGGAGGTAATAATATCAAAGCCGTGCTAGTTGAGTAGTTGTGAATTTGAGAAATGCTTGTGTTGAAGTTTGCAAGTCCCGTAGCATGCACGTATGGTAAACGTTATGTAACAAATTTGAAACATGAGGTGTTATTTGATTGTCCTCCTTATGAGTGGCGGTCGGGGACGAGCGATGGTCTTTTCCTACCAATCTATCCCCCTTGGAGCATGCACGTAGTGCTTTGGATTTTGATGGCTTGTAGATTTTTGCAATAAGTATATGAGTTCTTTATGACTAATGTTGAGTCCATGGATTATACGCACTCTCACCCTTCCATCATTGCTAGCCTCTTGATCTTGTGCATTGCCCTTTCTCACATTGAGAGTTGGTGCAAACTTAAGTGCATCCAAACACCGTGATATGATACGCTCTTTCACACATAAACCTCCTTATATCTTCCTCAAAACAGCCACCATACCTACCTATTATGGCATTTCCATAGCCATTCCGAGATATATTGCCATGCAACTTTCCACCATTCCATTTATCATGACACATTCATCATTGTCATATTGCTTAGCATGATCATGTAGTTGACATAGTATTTGTGGCAAAGCCACCGTTCATAATTCCTTCATACATGACACTTTTGATTCATTGCATATCCCGGTACATCGCCGGAGGCATTCATATAGAGTCATACTTTGTTTTAGTATCGAGTTGTAAATAAATAGAAGTGTGATGATCATCATTTTCTAGAGCATTGTCCCAAGTGAAAAAAAGAGAGAAAGGCCATAAAAAAAGAGAAGGCCCAAAAAAAGGGAGAAAGGCCATAAAATAAAGGAGAAGGCCCAAAAAAATAATGAGAGAAAAAGAGAGAAGGGACAATGCTACTATCCTTTGCCACACTTGTGCTTCAAAGTAGCACCATGTTCTTCATATAGAGAGTCTCTTGTTTTGTCACTTTAATATACTAGTGGGAATTTTTCATTATAGAACTTGGCTTGTATATTCCAACAATGGGCCTCCTCAAATGCCCTAGGTCTTCGTGAGCAAGCAAGTTGGATGCACACCCACTTAGTTTCTTCTGTTGAGGTTTCATACATTTATAGCTCTAGTGCATACGTTGCATGGAAATCCCTACTCCTTGCATTAACATCAATTGATGGGAATCTCTATAGCCCGTTGATTAGCCTCGTTGATGTGAGACCTTCTCCTTTTTTTCTTCTCCACATAACCCCCATCACCATATTCTGTTCCACCCATAGTGCTATGTCCATGGCTCGCGCTCATTTATTGCGTGAAGGTTTATAAGTTTGAGATTACTAAAGTATGAAACAATAGCTTGGCTTGTCATCAGGGTTGTGCATGATGAGAGCATTCTTGTGTGACGAAAATGGAGCATGACTAAACTATATGATTTTGTAGGGATGAACTTTCTTTGGCCATGTTATTTTGAGAAGACATAATTGCTTAGTTAGTATGCTTGAAGTATTATTATTTCTATGTCAATATGAACTTTTGTCTTGAATCTTTCGAATCTGAATATTCATATCACAAGTAAGAAGAATTACATTGAAATTATGCCAACTAGCATTCCACATCAAAAATTATCTTTTTTATCATTTACCTACTCGAGGACGAGCAGGAATTAAGCTTGGGGATGCTTGATACGTCTCCAACGTACCTGTAATTTTTGATTGCTCCATGCTATATTATCTACTGTTTTGGGCAATATTGGGCTTTATTTTCCACTTTTATATTACTTTTGGAACTAACCTATTAACCGGAGGCCCAACCCAGATTTGTTGTTTTTTGCCTATTTCAGTATTTCGAAGAAAAGGAATATCAAACGGAGTCAAAACAGAACGAAATCAAGTGGAGAAGTTATTTTTGGAAGGAAAGCTACCGGATGGACTTGGACCCCACATCAAGGAACGAACGAGGAAGCCACGAGGGTGGGGGGCGCGCCCACCCCCCTAGGGCGCGCCCCCTGCCTCGTGGGGCCCTCGTGGCTCGCCTGACGTGCTTCTTCCGCCTATATAACTCCCCGTACCCTAAAACTTTCAGAACGGAGAATAGATCGGGAGTTCCGCCCCCGCAAACCTCCAGAGCCACCAAAAACCAATCGGGACCCTGTTCCGCCACCCTGCCGAAGGGGGGAACCCTCACCTGTGGCCATCTTCATCATCCCGACGCTCTCCATGACGAGGAGGGAGTAGTTCACCCTCGGGGCTGAGGCTATGTACCAGTAGCTATGTGTTTGACCTCTCTCTCTCGTGTTCTTGATTTGGCACGATCTTGATGTATCGCGAGCTTTGCTATTATAGTTGGATCTTATGTTTCTTCTCCCCCTCTACTCTCTTGTAATGAATTGAGTTTTCCCTTTGAGGTTATCTTATCGGATTGAGTCTTTAAAGATTTGAGAACACTTGATGTATGTCTTGCCGTGCGTATCTGTGGTGAGAACGGGATATCACATGATTCACTTGATGTATGTTTTGGTGATCAACTTGCGGGTTCCGCCCATGAACCTATGCATAGGGGTTGGCTTTACGTTTCGTCATGATTCTCCGGTAGAAACTTTGGGGCACTCTTTGAGGTTCTATATGTTGGTTTGAATAGATGAATTGAGATTGTGTGATGCATATCGTATAATCATACCCACAGATACTTGAGGTGACAATGGAGTATCTAGGTGACATTAGGGTTTTGGTTGATTTGTGTCTTAAGGTGTTATTCTAGTATGAACTCTAGGGCTATTTGTGACACTTATAGGAATAGCCCAACGGATTGATTGGAAAGAATAACTTTGAGGTGGTTTCGTACCCTACTATAATCTCTTCATTTGTTCTCCGCTATTAGTGACTTTGGAGTGACTCTTTGTTGCATGTTGAGGGATAGTTATATGATCCAATTATGTTATTATTGTTGAGAGAACTTGCACTAGTGAAAGTATGAACCCTAGGCCTTGTTTCCTAGCATTGCAATACCGTTTACACTCACTTTTATCGCTTGTTACCTTGCTGTTTTTATATTTTCAGATTACAAATACCTTTATCTACCATCCATATTGCACTTGTATCACCATCTCTTCGCCGAACTAGGGCACCTATACAATTTACCGTTGTATTGGGTGTGTTGGGGACACAAGAGACTCTTTGTTATGTGGTTGCAGGTTTGCTTGAGAGAGACCATCTTCATCCTACGCCTCCTACGGATTGATAACCTTAGGTCATCCACTTGAGGGAAATTTGCTACTGTCCTACAAACCTGTGCACTTGCAGGCCCAACAACGTCTACAAGAAGAAGGTTGTGTAGTAGACATCAGCCGTGCAGGCGAACATGCCGAGCTGGCGGCGCCGGAGTAGTCCTTATTTCTCGACGACATGCCCGATCAACTCAATAAGCAGGAGTTCATCAACGGCTTGGTGGAGCTGCTGAAGGAGAGCCCTGACGACATGCCCGCTGAGCTCAGTGAGCAGGGCGAGTTGACCGCCGGCTTGGTGATGCTACTGAAGAAGAGCATTGCCTCGGATAAGAAGGCGACCGGCGAAATCCTGCAACTTCAGGAGGACAAGGCGAAGCTCTGCCACGAGCTCGACCTGCTGAAGGAGGAGAACGCCGCCTGGAAGAAGCTGCATGAGAATAGTAGTTCCTCGATGAAGATGCTGCAGGACCTCGTCATGGAACAGAAGGAGGAGTTGGTGAAGCTCCGCATCGAGCACCCGACTGCTGTAAAGGTATAATGCTGTCGTGGAACAGATGATGAAGGCTCACGTCGAGAAATCCTGCGTCATGGACAAAATGATGAAGATGGCGGAGGAGATGCGCAAGGAGATGGAGGGCGTGGAGGTGATGAAGAAGCAGTTACGACTCCGCGGCCAGCAACCCTTCATGTGGTAGAGAGCAGCGCCCCATACTTGTGTGTGCGTCTTCCTTCTTTTTTTGGGGTGATAATATTCCTTCTTCTTTTGCTCCCGTGTTTCTTCTTTTGCTTCGCGTGTTTCACTGCATGTGTCACGTTCTCTGTGAGGCATGCATAGAACAATGCTAATGATGAGCTGCGCCGTGGGATCGATGACTAGCAAATTAGATCATTTTTATCGCCATATGGCATTGGGCTACCGTGTTTCCTGCTCCTCCGTCATACTAGTACTCCAGTGGAAAACTTGAGTATACCGCACGGTTCTTTGCTCCTCCTTAGTTCGTCGGCAACATTTATACGAGCAGTCAAATCACAAGGCCCCGCCTTCCAGCAGTAATGAGCCATCAAATAAGAACAAAGGCCCTCGCCTCTAGTGAAACCAACCAAGCGAATTGCCCCGCCCTCTAGCCTTTTAAAAAATGTAAACTTTCATAAAGTAGTAGTATCGATGGATTGCGCCATGGAGCAAAACTAACAAGATGAAATTAAAGAAAAAAGTGGTACATATAGAGAGCGCTCGTCGCCAAATTATGCATATAGTACTATTAAAAAATCTAGTACGTGCTTAAATGGGGTGCTATATTCTATTAAAGAAATTAGGATAGCTATTTAATTCTCGGGTTCTTATTATTTATGCACTAGTTGTGTATCACTACTCAGTTTTTCCATTAGAAGTTACGACTACTCAAAAATGCCATCGATCCGTGAGATGCTTGCTCAAAAACGCAATTAGATATCTCAAAAATGCCGTCGTTCCGTTAGATGTTTGCTAAAAAATGCCATTAGACATTGTTATTTTCACGTCAAACCCGTTGACCATGTTATATGACAAAAATAAGCTGATTCTCTCTATCTCACAATGATACGTGTGGCCCCACTTGTTAGGAGTAACCAAGCGAATAGTTTTACAGGAAAATAAGAACATTGTTGGGATCAAGTAGGCCCCACACTTTATTGTACTGTAGTGAGATAGAGGGAGATCTGTCATGTTCGTCCATAGGTATTTATGTCATTATAACATGGCAAAAGAGATTTGAGTCACAATAATGATGTCCAGCACAACACACCCCTCAAATAAAACTAAGCACCCTGAAATTCTTTGACAACTAAACTGCTAGCTATATGATGTTGGCCATATATACTGTACGTATATAATGTGAAGAAACGAGTGGTTGTACTACCAATTAAAAGATGAACTGTATGCAATACTAGTATGTACGTACTGGAGAGTTAAAGTAACGAGAAGGAACATACCATAGTTCTACTGGGGGCTCAGCACAACACACCCCTCAAATAAAACTAAGCACCCCTGAAATTAAACTAAGAACTAATCTGGTAGACACTGCATTAGAACCACCTTGAGCAATGACACTGCCACCTTACTCGGACTCCTCGTCCATGTGCTTGACTTTGTCCTTGTCCCTCTTCCTCTTAGCCGATACTTCTTTGCTTGAACCGCACACTTGGCTCTTGCTCTTCATCCAACCCTTGTAGATATTGAAACAAAGGTAGGCATCCATTGCAGTGTACTGGATGTGGTCTATATCTAGTACATTCCACTGGCATGCATGATGATGAAACTTGGGCGGAGGTTTCTTCAGTTTGCCATACGAAGGATGAACCATGGCTCCTGCCAGGGTCAGCATTGAAGGCTGATCACGGGAGGGCACCAGCCCATTCTTCTGGAGGTCGAAGGGCTTGCCTACAACGAGGCCTATCCGACCCAGGACTCTTTTGTCAATAGTAAAGTCTATAATAACGAATTTGACTAGGTCACCCATGAGGAACTTCTTAAATTCCTCGCACTCAACGTTGGCATGGCATATGTGGTAGACCAAGCACAAGTTATGCATGCAAACCTGGATCACAACGGGCTTCATCTTCTCTTCCTCCTTTAGATTCTTCTCTTTGCCCAGGGCTATGGTGTACTCAACATCTAGCCCAGCGACCCACTCATCATTTGAGTTTTCGAACATGCGTCTGAAGCGAGCAAGGCATCCTTACACCGTCGCGAAGAACGGGTGTAGATGACGTCAAACTCATCACCGGTGATGGTTCTAACCTTGTACTCACTGCCTATCATGGAGATTTGGGACACCATGGATTTGGGAGGAGGGTTAGGATTAGTGGAACTGCCGTAATGTGAAAGGACGGGACGACTAGGAGCGAACTGCCGTAATGTTAAAGGACGTCCGGGGACGAGTAGGAGCGAACTGCCAGCGGTTTTTCGATTGTAAAAATGCTGAGTGGGGCATGCGAACGGCAGGGTAGTGGCTTGCCTGGTGGATAAATGGATTCATGCACAATACTATGGGGGCCCAATTAGATTTCATGTCTAGTCAACGCCGAATTACATGGCTTTCGATGTCATGTCAAGCGTCGGGAAAATTACAGGTGATACGAAGCTTTCCATTCTCCCATGATACGGGCTTCCCAGAGCCCTTCGATCTGAGATCGAGCGGTTACATGGTGCGATTCTAGACCTATGGCTGAATATCCTATCCTGGAGGGTTATTATGGAAATTTTAAGCAACTTAGCATGCGATCGTTCGATCTCAGATTCAAGGGCTGCTAGCAGCCCATATCATGGTCGCGCCTACCACGACTGTCGCCTTGCTCACGCGGTCGCGCCCTTGGAGATTTAATACGGTGCGTTAGGCTATCTGATGTTAGCATGTCATACATAGTCATCACTTAGTCACTCATACAACAATGTTAGCTATAAGGTTGGCTATAAGAGTATTTTTTTTACTTCTCTCTATCTCTTTCTTCGTAGTATTTATTGCATTTGCCAAGGAGTGACCTCTTCCAATGAAATGGTGCTTAGATGAGGTGCTAAGGGCATTAAATGGCTTAGCAACTCAAGTCCCTAATGCATAGGTGCTTAGTTTTTTGTTGCTAAGTTTGCTTCATTTAATTAGCTATAGACTCAAAAATGTCTTTTCACCTAGGTACACGCGCTTAGCACCATTTATTCCTAGGGTCACCAAACTAGTCTCTCTCTTCTTAATTAACTTGCCACATCAGACTTTATGCCTATGTGGCAGGCTTAGCACCTGTACGAGCAAGTACAAAAGTGGGCTATAAGCCCGTTTACATGGTATTTTTGCATATGTGGAGGAAAGAGGCAAGGAAAAAGTGGAGGAGTGGGCTCTCATGCAAGAGCCAGCCTCTACATGGTGGAGCATTGGGAGAGGCACCTGTATACCATGGAGGTGGTCAGGAATTGGGAGTCTCACGCCGGTCATAGCACCGCAGTTAAAATGATAATGGCAAGTCAAATCACGGGGCCCCACATCCCGTGAAGTAACTTCATTGTCAAATCACACAACCCTACGTTTGCAGCAACCTACTCCCTCATCTTCCCGCGTCTCTGTCGAACCGACTAGGCGGAACTACCCCAGCTACCGCGCGGGAAAAGCCCTGCCCTCGACTTTTCTCTATCTCTACTACTATAGTGTAGCAGTTTTGAATTTGGATTTACCACTTCCCTGCCAACTTCCCGGCAAAACGCTTTTGAGGTGCTTTGAGCCGTTGATTTCCCACATTACATTGACATCTACCATTCATCAATCATCAGCGCTACGTATCCAACAGCTAGCACGTGCCGAATTCGCCTCTCCTGCCGTGAGTCGCAGGTCCACACTGACCCAGCCGCGGGAACCACCTAGAAGCTATACGATATTTCCCTTAAAATATATAGAAGCTAGAAGGCAGTTCTAGAAACTTACCCGTCTGCGGTCTGGTTGGTCCCAATGGATGGATTTTTTTAGCTTGACCGAGCCAGTACCTGTCTTGTCACATCACTAGTAGTATGATTCACCTGCCATAGAAAAAGGGTATGCAGGCAATTAATCTAGCTAGCGTGTACAAGTCACATTTTTCTAAGAAAAGAGAGAGATTTCTACCAATCCATAAACATAGAAGAAACTAAATAGATGCTTCACATTATTCTAATATGCTCACCATCTCATACTTCCTCCGCTCCTAAATATATGTCTTTTTAGAGATTCCAATAAAAACTACATACAGATGTATATAGACATATTTTAGAGTGTGCAATCACTCATTTTGCTCCATATGTAGTCCACATTGAAATATCTAAAAAGACTTATATTTAGGAACTGATGAAGTATTTTAGATGGTAAAGGTTTTATTAAGCAAGGCTAAAGCTTTGCCTTTTCATTAAATGAGCAAGGAGTAAAGAGAAAGTACAAGGTCATATTCAAAAAGGAGCAAACATATTACTCTCCAGGAAATTCGCAAATAAAACTACTCTCCAGGAATGATTGCCCCTAAGTGTTTCACCCCAGTGATATACCACAACCTAGCCTCTCTCTTGATATTGCCAAATACAGACGTAGGCAAAGATGCAAAATTGCGAAAAACTCGAGCATTCCTCATTCAAAATCTCCCATGACACGCGCTTAAGAAGATAAGCCATGGCATCATTTGGTTGCTCATTTGAGTCGACCACTTTGGTCCACCAAAGGTGGGTGGAGTTGAATGATGCCAATTTCGGGGTGGAGGTCCTTTTTTCCAAGCCAATCTTTAATCATGCACCAAATTCTTTGTGTATATTTGCATTGGAATAGGATGTGTCCCAAGGTCTCCATGTGACATTTGCAAAGATGGTAAAAGCTACAATTAGGCTATCCTCTTTTTTACAATTTATCATTTTCCAAGAAAAAAAACTGCACTTCGAAGGTGCTCAAGCTTTCCAAACTGTGAGCTTGATCAAAGATGAAGGCAAACCAAGAAAATGGGCATTGGAAGCCGAGACAGTGGAGTAGCAAGCATTGGAGGTGAGCTTCCAAATGCAAACATATAAAACTCTCCAATGTGCTCTGTGGATAATCCATCAGTCAAGCGCGTGCTTTACAGGTTCGCGTGCAAAGCACGTGCAACTTACTAGTAAATAGTACAATATAGTAGTTTTGTATCCATGGATTGCACCATGGAGCAAAGCCTCAAGAAAACGGCGGTACACATGTACGGAGTATACATCACGCCCGTCGCGTTTGCGTCGCACCCCAGACAGTCGGTCGGTCTGGTACACCGCTCTCCGAATGGAACGTGCGTCATATTGCATTCGCACACACATGTGGGACCGTATTTGAGAACCGACCATAGGCACACTCCTCGGTCCCGCAAGTCGGGTGAGTTAATAGAAGAGAGAGACGAGTGATAGTACAAGATAAGTGTTGTACAAATGTTGGTGCCTGGACGATCCCTGCATGACAAGAAGATCAGTTTGTCCATGCATGTGACCAGACTCCAGCAGACATGGCTGGATTGGCTATCGTATACATATCATGTAGGCTGTGTTGTACAGGGCTGTAGTTCTGATGAGAAATCTAAAAAAAGGTTTCTTGTCATCTCGTAATATTAGGTGTCATGTGATTCGGATCACTGCGAGGGTTAAACAGCGACAACTGAGTTCCTCCAAGGCGCTGGTCATTGGGGGCACATGCACGAAGACTACTCAGCTGCCATCTAGGTCAAGCCAACTATGTTAATTAGGACATCTATCGATGGACCCCTTTTCTACGAGTTTATCTTTAATTTGAGCTTTGATCCTCGTCTAGTTTGTCCGTCGGGATTCATGATGTCTCCTTGGGGCAGTGAGGTTATGGTTTCTTGTCATGTGGCATTTTTTCATGTTATATGTTATAATCCGGTGCTTCAGATCAAAATGACGACAACTGCGCCTCCAGGGCACGTGCATGAAAACTTCTCGACAGTCATTGACGAGGCCAAGCGGGCTCCGGTAGACAAAAGAAAACTACTCCACTATATAGGCAGGAGCCTCCGCGCTTGCTTGCTAGTGTTGCTCTCTTCACACTGTCTCGTCCTCTCCAGATCTAAGCACGACAGCGGTGACCACTCTCTCTCTCTCTCTCTCTCTCTCTCTCTCTCTCTCTCTCTCTCTCTCACTCTCTCTGCTCACCGCTGGTCACAGATCCAGCCGGATCCTCTCCGTCGGGGAAGGTGAGAAGGTGCAACGTTCATGCAGTCGTCCTTGGCGACGGCTCTTACCCATTGCCGGCGCATCCCGATTATCATGCCTTGCCGTTCTCTCCCAAGCACCGCTGGCTAGGGAGGGCCTCCGACCCCTTCTTCCTCGCTGTCGTAGTGTGGGCAGATCCGGCCTCCCGGAGCCCACCTAGCGACATCCCAGCGACCCTCAGGTATAACTTCCATTGAAACCGACCTTGCTCTACTTATCGAGCTCCTGACGTCGCTGCATTTGTATCTTTTAATATTTCTCAGGCCCCCTCGTAGATACGATCGATCGGCTGTTTGAAAGCCACCTAAATTTTTACTATTAATAGGTAAAACTAGTTCATGCACTCGAATCTAGTACTACTTGGTTCAAACAAGGAAGAAAGGGAGTGGGGGTGGGGAGGATTTGTTACCTGAATCTAGGACTTGGTCGAAAGAGGAAATAATGGGGGCGAAAAGTAGTAGAGACTGGCTATCCAACTGGTCTCTTGGTCTAATAGGGAAATAAAGGGAAACACAGTACAAAATCAATATAAACCCGATCTATTGGTTGAAAAAGGAAAGAACATGGGGACTGGGGGACAAGTCAATAGAGTAAGTCCAGCACTAGATTTGCTAGCCTCACACAGTATAAGGTAGCTATACCGAAAAAAATGGGACCAAACCAGATATCCTATTCTGATGTTTATTGCCCCGAGCCACTCTTATGTAATGCCACTGGTAAAATGTAGTAGTCGCACTGTTAAAAGTAAGGAGACGTTAAACCAATGTTGTTTTCAATGTAATGCCTCCAGTAATATGAATCAATGGCACTTTTTTTCATGTCCTGCTAAATTTCCCATTAAGATAAGTTGCTTCTTTTCGTTACAAATGCAACTGTCCTGGTCCGCCTACTCTCCCGTGCCCAAATACCAACTCTGTAGTAGCCGTTAATTTAATGTTGCTGGTAAAAGGAAGCAATGGCACCATTAAAGTAATATCGTATTTAACGGTTGTCATAGTTAATCCTAATGCCCACACTAGTATCTAGCAATGCTGCTGCTTTAGAAATAGCTACTGCCCTTGTAGGATTGCCATTCAGATGAGGAACATGCTTCTTTTCATTTGATGTATGTTTCATCACTTGCTAGTCACCCTCCTTTCCACCTTTTTTATGCAAACATAGATATACATTTCACGCTTGATCTTAGTTGAACTGCACAAATGATATCCAAATTATAGTTGAACATTCTAGGAGCTTCACAACCAACCTTGATGTTGCTCAATTTTATTGCAACTAATGAAGAAGAAGCTCTGTGGGTTTCATTTTTTGATGGAAATAGAACCGGGGCTGGAACCCTTTTTCTTAAAAAAATGAAGAAGCTGCTAGCTCATGGGACATTGCTTCATTTAGGTGAACTGCACCAAAAGGTCCCATGAATTGAATCATCCATGTTGGTGACTGGTGTCATCCCTTCTATGATGGCGTTGACTGCAGATATGGTTCCCATCACGAGGTATATTCCTTTTTGGTCTGATCGTTTGCCAAAAATCCTACATGTTGAGTCTGCTCTTGTGCTACTGTTTTGGCACTGCCATGATAGAGCAGTAATGTTATTATTTTGCACCTTAATCTAGTGGCACTATTAATTTGAGGCAATTTGGCAATGCCAGTGCCACCGTTTTTTTATATATCGAATGAGGGGGTTTCCTCCGATTTCATTAAAGAAACCTAACCATAGAGAACCATTATCCGACAACATCTCAGTGTAAATGGGCAGCTATGCAACTACTACTAGAATGGGCTGAGTACTAGCAGGAGACAAATTCGCCACATAGGCTAGGAAGGTAGGGGGACGCAGCACCAGCTCGACCAAGTTTGGATTACAAACCAAATGCTACCATAGAAACATCAGGGGGGAAGATAGGGACTGAAAGAGCCAGCTTCAACATCCCAGTGTAAGCACCCCCGGCCTCCATCCTTGCGACGCACGGTACACCTTGTTTGCCACCTGCTCGAACCTAGTGCCACTGATAAAATGAAGTAATAATATAGATAAAATAGAGTGAGTGTCCTCTCTATCATTTCATTTCCAATGTAAATAAAGAAAGTGCTTCTCTTTGTTAGTATATGTTTCATCAACTAGTCCCATTGTTAATGTTTAAGCGTTTTTGCAAACTGGGGTGCTTAATTTTAGTTGATCTGCACAAAAATAGAGATTGGAAAGTCCCAAGGCCCCTCCTTGTACTACCGCTATACACTGATTTCATCACTAGCAGAAGGTGTATCGGGGAGACTTGGGTCGATTTCCAGTATGAGGCCTACCGATGAGGCGTCGCAAGGCCCATCTCGCCCTCGCAGCATGGCATACTATGATACTATCGCAATATTTTCTTCTATTTATTAGTGTATATGTTTCATCAACTAGTGCCACTATAATGTAATCACACTTTTTCATTATGTGTGCGAACAGGGTTATACAGCTGCATTTTGGTGGAACTGCACAAATGTATGGACAGAACCGACATATATGCAGAGTGCAAGGTGTGCCAATAAAAATTACTGACACCAACCATGCTCCATGCACGCATTGGCATCCTCCACCACCAGTGGGATGTGTGGCGCACAACTTTGACCCAGAGATCCAGAGCTATTTTAGGGTGATTGGCGTAGTACTCGGAGACTGATTGCAAGCATGATTTTCATTAGCTGTCACACTGATTGTAAGCATGAGCAGTTGGAAGATTAGGTTAGTACGAAGATTACCTTAAACCCTACCACTGTCGTTGAAATGAGGCGAGTGTCGAGGGAACCATGGAGAACGGCAGGGAAGCGATGTCGCGCCATCCGGCCTCCTCTTGCGGTTGGAGAGCGAATATTCCTGTGGCTCCGGCTGGCTATGCACCCTCACGAACGGCACACCATACTCTATCGATTCGTTATCCTCTGGATGCTGGACCTCGACCTGTACGCCCACCACCTCCGCCTGACTTTCGCCTCGGGCAAATCTGTCTGCTCCATTGCCCAGAGGAGATACTCGATGAACTCGAAGGACCGCGGCGTGACTGCCGCCGAGGATTACATCGCCGCCCTCATCGCCGCTGTCTTGCTCTTTCGCATACATTGCCACATGGCCCTCACCGTCCTTGAAATATCCTACTCATTATCAAACCAAGTAAGGATCTCCTTCAACATGGCTAACTTTGCCTGGTCGCCGCCGGCGATCTGCCCTATTCGCTGCTCCATCCTCTCCATAGATGTCCTTCTGAGAGGTCCGGTGCTACCTTAGGAAGATGGGAGGAGAGACGATGGTCTTGCAATAGAGAAGTGGCAGAGGTGAGACGGTGGTTCTGCAATGGAGAAGATGGAGAGGAGAGGGGGTGGTTTTGCAATGGAGAAGAGGGAGAGGCGAGACAGTGGTTTTGGAATGGAGATGATGGAGAGGAGAGGAGGTGGTTTTGCAATGGAGAGGAGGGAGAGGAGCGTGCGGCAGCGATTTAGGATTGGACGAGAGGGCCGGCCACAGGATCGGATCAAAATCAAAATAAATTTACCCTTCAATTAAGAAAGCGACTCCACATTAACTAGTCTCCCTTTTATTCAGGGTCATAATTGACCATGATTTTCACAAATAAAATATATGTTATACGTTGCAAAAATAATATAATTTGAAAGTACATTCAGAATCTGAACCAAACGATACTATTTTTGGTGACATGCATTCACATTTTGCTTCTCAAATACAGTACATGGTCAAACTTTGACCCAAAATACGCAAAACAAAAAAAAACTTCCAAGACCAGCGCCGCTCCTCCCCTCTTAAACCACCACCGCTCCTCTCCTGTTCCAATCTAAATCCAGTGCCGCTCCTCTTCCGTTCTAATCTAAAACCAACGCCGTTCCTCTCCCATTCTAATCCAAAACCAGCGCCACTCCTCTCCTCTTCCATTCAAAAACCACCGCCCGCGAGTGAAGGTGCTGTGCAGAAGTAGATCGATGGAGGAGTACAATTGATACATGAGGATCGCAGACGGCGACCCTGTGAAGCTAGCTAGGATGTTGGAGATACAGTCTTGGTTTGACAACAAGGACCAACTAGCAGCGATGGCGACATCTACGGCCTAATATCTGCAACAGAGCGAAAAGGCGGCGATACTCCCGAAGGGAGTCACGCTGGAGTACATAGAGCTGCTCCTTTGGGCCATGGAGCAAACAGATTCACCGAATCCGATCGTGAGGTAGTGATGGTGGGAGTATCGATCCCAGATGGAGAATCCACCAGAGATAGAAGGATCGAGCATCTACAAGGTGCCGTTTGTGAGGGTGCCGTGCCAGAGCAATCCAGTGGAGTCTTTGTCGACCGAACCCAACTACAAGAGGAGAAAAGCAGTTAGCCCGAGGTCGCTTCCCTGCCATCCTCTCCGTCGCTGTTCACATCGTCTCACGAGGTGGCTGTCTGCCATCGAGGAATAGGAGGGGACTGCCCCCCCCAGCCCAATAGTCGGGCGGGTTGTGAATTGTCAGGAGGAGCTTAGGGTTGTCAGTATTTGCAGGTTGCGAATTGTGTTTTGTGTTGTGTATTTTGAGAGTACTTTCAGATATGAATGTCTTTTGAATATCAGATTTGCAGTATTGAGCATATGAAGTATTTTATGAATTCTAGAGATCTATTTTTAGCACTTAAAAAATGTAGTTTCATAGGTGTATAAAAGTGTAGACAATGTGATTCTCAGAGAAGAAAATCCAAGTTTCAGTTTACAGATAAGAAAGTGCAACTTTCAGAGGCAGAGCATTTATATTAACATGGCCTTTTCAAACAGGGATAACATCATGTTGGAAATTTTATTCATGGTCGAAAATGGAACTACCAGCCAGTTAACATCATGATGATCAACATTCATGCATAGCACATCTTCATATGATGCACAGTCAAAAAGATATGCTATTTTCAAAATGCCCACACAATGTCGAGTGTGCGAAAAACAGAGAAAACGAGGGACGAAGTTTTGGCAAGTGTTGGAGGTGGTGTGCATAGATGACAATGGGGACCCGCATGTAAATAATGGCAGAGGTAGAACATTTGGAGATATTTTCCCTGCATCAGGTGGAATTGAACCCGAGGGGAACAGCGGTCGGGTAGTGTCACTTGGCCACTGGGCTAGTTCAGTAGTTTTGGTACAAATAAGGCACTGCCTCAGGTGGTCCGATCTCTTCCTGCGCCTTTGTGCGCTTGCCACGACGCCGCTGTTTGCCATTGTGAACATGCTGAACAAACGAGAGGAATCTAGAGAGGACTGTACGTGGAGAGGCGGATAGTCGGGACCCATGAGGTCTATGGCCGTACACAAGCAAGTGCCTCATTGAAAAAAATACTTTCTCCTAATGCTATACTGACGTTGGGGCCCAAGGGTTTGTCAACATACTTACATTTTTCTGGTGCTTTAACGTAGTTACTGAAGGAGATAAATTTACAACGAAGCCGGAGAGCTGGCAGGTATCAATTATTATCACTGGGGCAACAAGTATCAGCTGGGTTCTGGGCTGCCCCATCTAGGCTTCCATTTTTAACATGAGCAGACCACGACATGCCGGTTTGTATTTTCTTGAGAGTCGTCATGTATCGACCGGCCTATGGACCTCCCATCCGAGGTTTTATTTTTCCTGAAACATGGGCAGCCCAACTTATGTATTTTTTTTGAAGAAAACGCAGAGGTCTGTTCTATTTTTCTATATAAGAATAGGAACGCCTGGTCCAACTTATGTTTCCTTTCTAACTATATTATATATATTTATTTTATTTTATATGTTATTATATATTATTGTTATTATTATCATCATCATATATTTAACATATACTTACATATGTAAGAAAACAATATCCCACATCTTATTAACTTATAAAAATAATTTCTTAACAATAAAATCCTGGATTTTTTTGGCAACGAAAATCCTGGTGATTATGTACAAAAGCTTGGTAAGATTTAAGGAACAATGTAATAATAAATCACTTATTATTTAAATATATTTATAACAAAATGCTCAGCCCCTATTTATTTTGTGATAACATTGCTGCGCCCAACCCAACATTATAATTAGAATCAGCCCAGCAAAATCGTGTATTTCGAGAAAGTGCAAATGGCCTGTAATTTTTTAGGAAAATATAAATGGGCCGCATGGACGCTACATTATAAGTTCATCCAGCCCGGCAAATGGACTATAATTCTAAAAAAAAGAGATCAAATTGACTGTAAATTCTGAAAAAACTGGTTGAATATGTGCCACAGTTTTTGAGGCTGAAATGTGGGCCAATAGGTCGAAGCCAATGCAAGTCGTTGTCAACTTAGTCAACAAATATTTCTGACATTGTTAGCCGTTTGATTTACATCCAACGACCGACATCCATCTTCAATCTCTCGTCTTCTTCATCCAGCACCGTTGGGACCACCTGCTCCCGCCTCCTGCTGCTAGCAGCTTTGCTTAGCACACTTCGCTGTGAAGTGCTACCCCACCACCGGCAAGGCCATCCCTCCATCTCTCCACCAATTGCCGAACCACACCACACCAGAAGCAGTTAACCCCCGTACACCTCTCCGTCTGTGAATCCACTTCTGCGTCTTCCCATCTCCGGCTCGTTGCTATCCGGGGCCTCGCCTTCGTCCACCACCTTGGATGCCCTCTGCGCGGTGTGGTCAACGTGGTCAACAAACGAAATCCATCGGAAGTGGACTGTACGTGGAGAGGCTGACAGCTGGGTCCACGGTCGCACACAAGGAAATGCCTCCTTATTACGCGCAAAATAATGATTCCTCCACCTGACAGCCGGGACCCACCGAAAGGGCCTCTGTATCTCGCGAAAAAAATGTTTCCCCCGCTGACAGGTCGGACCCACCAGCTATACCTTCGCACACAAGGAAGTTCCTCCTTATTACGTACAAAAAATGAATACTCCCCCTGCTAGCTGGGACCCACCATAGTGGGAGGCTGACTCGTGGGCCTAGTAAGTTGACGTGTACGAAGGGCTTTGTCAACTTAGTCAATATGAATGATTCTAGCTCTAGTGGCCGTACGATGTCCATCCAACGGCCGTACTGCTTCTTCAACCTCTGGTCTTCTTGCTCCAGCCGCCCAAACCAGCGCCAGTCGTGCTGCCTGCTCCTGCCTCCCATGGCCGGCGGTGTCGCCGCGGAGGCCTCACCGCCCCCTACTACTCCCACCGTTCGCCAGGCCATCCCTCTACTCACCCACACCCCCTGTTATTCTGCGGCGACGACAGCCTCACACCGAAGCCAAACTAGTGAACCCTCGTACTCCTCTCCGCGTGGGCATCCACTTCCGCGTCTTCCTCGGCTCCGCGTCATCCCCTTCCTAGGCCTCGTCGTTGTCCATCGCCTTGGTGCTCTCGGCGCGGCGTGGTCAATGTGGTCAACGAACGACTTACATCGGAAGAGTACTGTACATGGAGAGGCTGACAGCCGGGTCTACGGACGCATCAAGGAAGTGCCTCCTTTTTGTGCGGAAAATAATGATTCCTCCAACTGACATTAGGGATCCATCGAACGGTCCACCGTATTTCGCAAAAAAAAATGTTTTCCCCCTGACTGCTCGGACCCACCAGCTACATCTTCGCACGCAAGGAAGTGCGTCCATATTACAGAAAAAATGATTCGCCCCCTGACTGCTGGGACCCACCAGCTAAATTTTCGCATGCAAGGAAGTGCCTGACAGTCGGGACCCACCTGGTCGAAGCATACGTAGCGTTGTCATTCTGGTCGCGAATGTGTACGTACATATGATCGGTCGGTCTGCAGACTAAAGGTTGCAGCGATGAACCGTGGCCGTGTAAGGAAGGGCACGTGTCGTAGTATAGGCCCGCACGGGTCGTAGTACAGGTGCGTAGCATGTCACACAGTCCCGTTAATATCGTGTACACATACATACAGCCAGGGTGCAAGAAAGTAAATATGGCCACACACGTACATACGGGTGGGGTCTCGAACGCCTATTCGCGCATACGTACGGCTAGGGCTCGTGTACATGGCTGGGTCGGAACGGAGAAACTGCATCGTTGTGTTCATCGGGAGCCAACCGGCTTGGACAGAACAACCGATCGAAATGAGGCCTGGCGTACCGCAGAACAGAGGAAAACGGCCTTGTGTTCGAGCGGCCACGGTCGAAACGGGATCGTGTTCATCGGGAGGGGTCTAGCGTACCGCAAAATGGAGGAAATGGACTTCTCTTGGACCTCCTACGGTGAAACGGGGTCCTATTGATCGGGAGGGGTGTGGCGTACCACAAAACGGAGGAAGCAGACTTGTGTTGGAGCGCTACGGTCGAAATGGGGGTCTTGTTCATTGGGAGGGGTGTGGCGTATCGCAAAACGGGACTCCATGGGATACTGTTCATCTCCACTGTCGACTGCCTCCACGGGCTACTGTTCATCCACTGTCTACCTCCTCCAGCCTCCACCTGTGACTATTCATCCACGACGTCTCCCCTTCTGCCTCCACCAGCCACTGTTTATCCAGCCTCCACCGCTCCTCCACCGGCTACTGTTCAACCAGCCCTCTCCACGGGGTCCTGTTCAACCACCCCTCCACCGGCTACTGTTCATCCAGCCCTCCACCGGCTACTGTTCAACCAGGGGTCGCCCTGTTCATCCAGCCCTCCACGGGGTCCTGTTCATCCACCCCCAACCGGCTCGATCGGGGTCCTGTTCATCCAGTGGCAACGACCTCTACTACCACGGGGTCATGTTCACCCAACCCCCCACCGGGAACTGTTCATCCAAACCCGCCCAACAACCCTCACTGTTCATCAAGGGAAGGGGGCAGCAGGGTTCGATCGATTTCAGTTAGCAGCAGTAGCGAAGGAATCACTCGGGTTCAGTTAACAATAAGGGATTGATCGGGGTTCAGTAACGTAGCTAGTGCAATTGCTCGGGTTCAGTTAGAGCGCAACGCCTCACACAAACGCGGGTACGTGTACGAGACAAATGCGCAAACCTCTGTGCATCGCTCGGCCCCGACCACCCACCATAACCGGGAACTCCCCGATATTTTCCTCGCCCTCGCGTCTACCACGATTTTTTCTGTCATGGATGGCCCAAAGAATGTCATGCAGCTGCGTCTCTGGCCCGCCCAAGACGAAGAGCCCATTTTTCTGTCATGATTTTTTGTCATAGAAGTAGGAGCCCACCACATCTATGATGATACTAGGTTTTGTCACAATTATCGTCATAGAAGTGTCATAAGCATGGCAGAAAAAAATTTGTTCGGCTCAAAATGTCACGGATGTGTCTTTTTTTTGTAGTGAAACGTAGCTCTGTTGTTGATGATCTCAATTGCCACACACAACCATCCCAAGTGCTTGCTTTAACTTTGCGCTGTAAAATGTGGTTGCATGTTGCATATGACGTCTAACTTGTATTGCTTCCAATTTGGTTAAATTGCATCTGCTTACTTTACACATTATACCTTTGATAATGACATGCCTTCCTATTTTTGATACATACTACGTATGTCTATTAACCATGTTCGTACATCAAGCTAATGCTCTTTTGTATCCCTCATCAATCACTTATGATGAGATAGTCAACCCAGTGGGTTACTCTAAGACGCGCTACTCGTTTAAAGAGTGCAGTGTCATCCTCCCCACATGATTCTCAAGAAACAACAAGGCTAAATGAAGATAGTCAATGTAGCTCTCTAGTTGATGACTGCAATTCCCCTACACCACCATCGCATGTGCTTGATCTTACTTGGCAGTGTGATATGTGGTTGCATCTTGCATATGGTGTCTAGCTTGTAATGCTTCTAATTAGGGTAAATTGCATTTGCTTAGTTAACACACTATACCTGTGAATATGACATGCCTTCCTGTTTTGGTACATACTACGTCTTTCTATTAACCATGTTCTTACAAACTACTTTTCTTGTGTATCCCTCATCAATCACTTCTGACGAGACACCTTCAAGTTGACCGTGTAATATTGGCTCCATCTTGCATATCATTTCAAGCATGTATTGCCTCTAATTTGTTGAAGTGCCACTTATAATGAGACACATATGCCTTGGTAGAGTGATTTTGGTTGGATCTTTCATATGGTGTCTAGATTGCATTGCTTCCAATTTGTTGAAATGCCTTCTGCTTAGCATTTTCCATACATATTCCATCCTCCTACAATGTGGTTGCCATAAATAAAAGTTTTGTTCGTCAGTATCATGCATCAACGAATTTGGAAGTGCGAATTTCATTCCTTTTTCTTGTGTGTTTACTTGACAAGGCAAAATCTAAAAGGATGAAGGCATGAAATGATGGTGGTCCACTGGAACAAGCGAAACAGATGATCTCTCCAGATTCTCCTGCTACTCCTACTGAAGTGCAAGTTCCAAATCTCATCTCCCCTACTCCACAACCCCAGGTGCTTGCTCTAACATGGCAGTGTGATATCTGGTTGCATATTGCATATGGTGCCTAGCTTGTATTGCTCCTAATTTGTTAAATTGCATCTCCTTAGCTTACACATTATACATGTGAATATGACACGCCTTCCTATTTTTGGTACATACTACATGTGCCTATCACACCATGTTCTTACATCAAACTAATGTTCTTGTGTATCCTGTATCTATCTCTTATGATGAGACAGTCACGCCCGTGGGTTAGTATGAGACGCGCTACTCTTATACAGAGTGCAGTTTCATCCTCCCCACATGATTCTCAAGAAACAGCAAGCCTAAATGAAGATATTGAATGTAGCTCTGTACTTGAAGACCGCATTTCCCCTACACCACCATCGCAGGTGCCTGCTCTAACTTTGTAGTGTGATATGTGGTTGCATGTTGCATACGGTGTCTAGCTTGTAATGCTTCTAATCAGGGTAAATTGGATCTGCTTAGTTTACACATTATACCTGTGAATATGACATGCCTTCCTATTTTTGTTACATACAACATCTATCTGTTAACCATGTTCTTAGATGAAACTACCTCTCTTCTGTATCCTGCATCAATCACTTACGATGAGACACCTTTATTCGTTGCATATTGCATATTATTTCTATCCTGTTGCCATGTGTTGCTCCTAATTTGGTCAAATACATTTATGAGGTCACCCTTTTAATTTGGCAGAGTGATATTGGTTTCATCTTTCATATGGTTTCTAGCTTGCATTGCTTCTAACTAGTTCAAACACCTTGTGCTTAGTTTACACTTTATACATCATACATGTCAATATGTCATGCCATCTTGTTTTTCATACATATTCCATCCTCCTATCATGCGGCTACCTTACATGAAAGTAGTGTTCGTCAGTATCATGCATCAATGAGTTCTGAAGAGAAAATTTTATTCCTTTTTCTTGTGGGTTTGAATTGACAAGGCAAAATCAAAAAAAAGGAAGGAAAAGAGTAAGGATGGCGATGATGGTGGTCCTCTTTAGCAACGTAAATGGAGCATCTGTACGGGTTCTCCTCGTACTACTAGTGCATTACAAGTTCCAACTCTCCGCTCCCCTACTCCACCATCCAAGGTGCTTGCTCTAACTTGGCAGTGTGATATCTGGTTGCATGTTGCATATGGTGTCTAGCTTGTATTGCTTCTAATTAGTGTAAACTGCATCTGCTTAGCTTACACATGATACGTGTGAATATGACACGCCTTCCTGTTTTTGGTACATACTATATCTGTCTATCACACCATGTTCTTATATGAAACTACTCTTCTTGTGTATATAGCATCAGTCACTTATGATGGGACACCTTTAAGTTGGCAGTGTGATATTGGTTTGCATCTTGAATATGATTTCTAGCATGTAGTGCTTCTATTTTGATGAACGCCACCTATGACGAGACAGTTTTAACTTGGCAGAGTGATATTGATTGCACCTTCCATATGGTGTCTAGCTTGCAGTGCTTCTAATTTGTTGAAGTGCCTTCTACTTAATTACCACATCATAGGTGTGAATATGTCAAGCCGCCAGTTTTTTATACATATTCGATCCTCGTATCATGACTTTGCCTTTCGTCAGAGTAGTGTTCGTTAGTTTGGTGCATGAATGAGTTCTGAAGAGCGAATTTTATTCCTTTTTCTTGTCGGTTTGACCTCACAATGCAACCAATAAAGCGGAAGGAAATTTGTAAGGCACTGGATGATGGTGGTCCTTACGAGCAACTGAAACAGAGGGTCTCTACAGATTCTACTCCGCCATCCTCCCAACAAGATTCGCAAGACAACGCAAGGCTAGACAGTCAATATAGTTGTGTAGATGATGAGCACATCTCCCCAACTCCACCATCACATGGTGTTTTCTCTAACTTGGCACTATTATATGTGGTTGCATGTTGCGTATGATGTCTAGCTTGTATTGCTTCTAACTTTGTTGAATTGCATCTGCTTACTTTACACATAATGCCTGTGAATATGACATGTGTTCTTATTTCTAGAACATACTATATCTGATCACACCTCTTACATCAGACTACTGTTCTTGCATATCCCGCATTAGTCACTTATGATAAGTCACCTTTAAGTCGCCAATGTGATATTGGTTGCGTCTTACATATGATTTCTAGCATGTACTGCTTCTAATTTGTTGAAACTCCAGACGGTTTGAACTTGGCAGAGTGATATTGGTTGCATGTTTCATATCGTGTCTAGCTTGTAGTGCTTCTGATTTGTTGAAATGCTTTCTGCTTAGTTACCACATCATAGGTTTGAATATGTCACGCCGTCCTGTTTTTCGTACATATTCCATCCTCGTATCATGTGTTTTCCTTTCATCCGAGTAGTGTTCATCAGTATCATGCATGAATGAGTTCTGAAGAGCGAATGTTATTCCTTTTTCTTATCAGTTTGACTTCACAATGCAAAATCAATACAGTTGAAGGAAATTAGTAAGGCAGCAGATGATGGTGGTCCTTCAGAGCAACTCAAACAGAGGGTCTCTACAGATTCTACTCCGCCATCCTCCCAACAAGATTCGCAAGACAACACAAGGCTGGACAGTCAATGTAGCTGTGTAGATGATGAGCACATCTCCCCGACTCCACCATCACAGGTGCTTGCTCTAACTTGGAACTGTTATATGTGGTTGTGTGTTCTGTATGATGTCTAGTTTGTATTGCTTCTAATTTTGTTGAATTGCCTCTGCGTAGCTTACAACTTATACTTGCAACAATCACTTACCTATAAGACACATTTAACTTGGGAGTGTGATGTAGGTTGGATCTTGTATTTGTCTTCTAGCTTGTACTGCTTAAAATTTCTTGAAATGGCACTTACGACGAGAAACTTTTTACTTGATAGTGATATTGGTTGCATGTTCATATGGTGCCTAGCTTTCATTTCTTCTAATTTTGTTGAAATGCCTTCTGCTTACTAGTTTCCATACATATTCCATCCTCTTATCGTACGTGTGAATATGCAATGTTGTCTTTTTTTGCATATATTCCATCCTCCTATCATGCGCTTGCCTTATATCAAAGTAGTGTTCGTCTGTATCATGCATTAACCAGTTATGTAGAGCTAATTTTATTCATCTTCTTGTGGTTTTGACTTCATAAGGCAATATCAGAAAAGAGGAAGGAAAAGAGTAAGTTAGGGGATGTTGGTGGTCCTGCGGACCGACGCAAACAGAGACTCTCTAGATTTGTCACTGCTACTGCTAATGCAGTTGAAGTCCCAAGTCTACATAATGAGTTCATGTCCCGTACTCCACCATCGCAGGTGCTTGCTCTAAGTTGACAATGTGATAATTGGTTTCATGTTGCATATGTTTTCTAGCCTGTATTTTTTCTATTTTGACTAAATTGCACCTGCTGAGTTTATACGTTATACATGTGCATATGACATGCCTTTCTGTGTCTAGAATACACTGCATCTATCTATCATACCATGTTCTTACATCAAAGTACTCCTGTTGTGTATCCCGCATAAGTCACTCATGATTGGACGCTTTAGCATGGCAATTTGATAGTGGTTGCATCTTGCATTGATTTCTATGTTGTACTGCTTCTAATTTTTCGAAATGCCACTTATGACAAGAAAGTTTTAACTTGGCAGAGTGATATTGGTTGCATCATTCATATGGTGTCTAGCTTGCATTTCTTCTATTTTCTTGAAAATCCTTCTGCTTACTTTACACATCGTAGCTGTGAATATGTCACGCCGTCCTGTTTTTCTTACATATTCCATCCTCATATGGTTCTCTTACATCAAAGCATTGCTTGTCTGTATCATGCATCAATGAGTTCTGAAGAGCGATTTTATTCTTTTGTGTTGTGGGTAAAACTTGACATGGCAAAGTCAAAAAGGAGCAAGGAAAAGAATATAGTAGGGAATGGTGTTACTCGTCGGGTGAAACAGAAAAGGATCTGCCCTCGAGATTCTGCTGGTACTTATAGTGCAGTAGAAGGTCCAAGTCCACCGGCTAAATCTACAAACACAGTATCACCTGCTCCACCAGCTGCAGCATCCGCTTCAACTATACCGGCATCTCAACGAGTTACTCATTCGTTTGCTCCGGAACTGGCCAGTTCCCAAGCTGTCTTCACACTAACACTACTTCCAAAGCACTGCTGACAGAACAGGACTTGGCAAGATCAGATGAACCTCATGAGCATCAACATGGTACCTGATCGAGTCAAGTTGCAGTTGCATGCTCCTTTATATGTACTCTCACAGTTTGATGTGCACTGACACTTTCCATATTTGTTGTTGAACTAGCATCACGGTGCAAGCGGAAACATACATCAGGGATAATGCTTGACAGAATAACAAAATCTAAATGAGGAAGAATGGAGATACATTTTGAGGCAGATTTTAAAAGGCCACGTGATGCTACATAGTCAGCCAAGTTAGTATCAGAGGCAGCCGTTGCCGTTAGGTTTCATGCACGTATCCTCCCAACGTGGATCCATTACAGGAATGAGAAAGACAACACCCAGTTTAACACCTTCCTTGACCATTTATCCGTAAGTAATGTTATTCATCGCAATTTGTAATATTGTCTTCCTCTGTCCCATACTTTCTAGCTTCCTCCTAATAAGACTCACATTCTTTTTTCATCAGATGAGGTTCAAGTTGGTTCCGAAAGACGATGCAACTAAACAAGCATGCACTCATGTTTTTCAGTCTGCTCTGCAACTGTATCGGTACCACCTTAGAAAAGCTCACTTTGAACGCAAGGCTAACAATGAAATCGCCCAAACATCTCCAGTGGAATATATTACAGATGAAGACTGGATAGCCCTTGTTAAACACTGATCTGATCCAAATATAGTAGGGAATATGTATTTGATCAGATCACATATTGAACTTGTATTTATGTATGTGCCTTACAAGTGTATCTTCTTCTAGGCTAACTGTTTGAAGAACAAGACCAACCGTTCTAAAGTGAAATTCCAACAGACAACATAATCTCGTAGCTATATTCCACACTGTGAGGCTCTTGTAAATAGCTGCTAGTTCCTTCTTTTTTCTGTGCCATATTATCGTATCTATATTGACTTGTTGCAGATACAGAGGAAAGCCCGTGCGGACCAAAAACGATCCTGAACCGAATGCAGTGCAAACCTTCATGGATTGCCACACCAGCAAGATGAAGGGCATGAGCACACCAGTTCAAGCCGCTGTTGTAAGTCCTTACTCCTCCTGCCTTTGAACTGATTGGTACTGTGATGTGTTCATTTAAATTCTTGGTTTGCAGCCAATGTCAGTTACTCTATTCACTTTTATACACAATTGTCTTAACGTATCATTTCACCTTACATGGTTTAAAACAGATGAAGGATATTCTTTTGGTCTTGATCTGTATCTAGTTGTAATGTTCACGTGCCCACACAATGATACAATAGCCTATTTGTTTTATATTTGTTTGCCTATGATATGAATGATGTCATACTATGTTCATCCTACTTTAAACCACGTCTCTTTATCCTTAGATGTCAACGAATGTGAGGAAATAGACAATACAGTAGGCATGCTACATGGACATATGCTCCGAAAGTGATTTTATTATGTAGTGGGCACTACAATACATGCTAAATGTATTACAGTAGTTCACCAAAATAAGTTATATATAAACGTGAAACCTACTTTTTTGTTTTTGTCTCATTAGTAACTTATCTCGTACACTAATCTACAAGTTCAAACTTTTAGCAAGTGATGTCTACTACGCAACTTTATTCTTGTAGACACGTGTTGGGCCTCCAAGCGCAGAGTTTTGTAGGACAATAGCAATTTTCCCTCAAGTGGACAACCTAAGGTTTATCAATCCGTGAGAGGTGTAGGATGAAGATGGTCTCTCTCGAATGACCCTGCAACCAAATACAAGAAATCTCTTGTGTCCCCAACACACCCAATACAATGGAAAATCGTATAGGTGCACTAGTTCGGCGAAGCGATGGTGACAAAAGCGTAATATGGATGGTAGAAATATATTTTTATAATCTGAATAAATAAAAACAGCAAGGTAGCAAATAGTAAATGGGCACAAAAACAATATGGCAACGCTTAAAAATGAGGCCTAGGATCTGTACGTTCGATAGTGCAATCTCTCAACAATGCTAATATAATTGGATCATATAACCATCCCTCAAAGTGCGATGAAGAATCACTCCAAAGTTCCTATCTAGCGGAGAACTTAAGAATAAATTGTTTGTAGGGTACGAAACCACCTCAAAGCTATTATTTCCTTTCGATCTATTCAAGAGTTCGCACTAAAATAACATAAAGCTATTCTTTCCGTTTGATCTATCCTAGAGTTCGTACTAAAATAACACCAAAAGAAATTCATATTCATAATACTCAATCCAACACAAAGAACTTCAAGATTGCCCCAAGATTTCTAACAGAGAAACAAAGACAAGAACGTGCATCAACCCCTATGCATAGATTACCCCAATGTCACCTCGGGAATCCGCTAGTTGAGTGCCAAAACAAATATCAAGTGAATCAATATGATACCCCACTGTCACCACGAGTATTCAATTGCAGGACATATATCAAGTGTTCTCAAATCCATAAAAGTATTCAATCCGGTAGTAACGAAATCTTAGAGGGAAAATTCAATTCATCACAACAAGATAGAGAGGGGAAAACACCATATGATCCGACTATATTAACAAAGACCGCGATACATCGAGATCGTGATATCTCAAGAACACGAGAAAGAGAGAGAGATTAAACACATAGCTACCGTTACAAACCCTTAGCCCCGAGCATGGACTACTCCCTCATCATTGTGGTGGCCGCTGGGATGATGAAGATGGCCACCGGAGATGATTCCCCCCTCCGGCAGGGTGCCGGCACGGGGCTAGATTGGTTTTCGGTGGCTACAGAGCCTTGCAGCGACGGAACTTCTGATCTAGGTTTACTTCTGATGGTTTCTCTATTTATAGGAATTTTTGGCGTTTTGGTTTCACGCGAAGATGGGCCTCGAGGCGAGCACAACCCACCGGGGCAAGCCAGGCCCACCAGGCGCGCCCTAGTGGGTTGTCCCCTCCTCGTGGCTCTTCTGGCCCTCCCATGAAGCTTCGGGGGTTTCTTTTTTTTCCAAATAAAATCGTCAAAAAGTTTTAGCTCATTTGGAGAACTTTCATTTCTGCACAAAAACAACACCATGGTAGTTCTGCTGAAAACAGCGTTAGTCCGGGTTAGTTCCATGCAAATCATACCAAAACCATATAAAATTGTTGTTAACATGGCATGAATACTTCATAAATTATAGATATGTTGGAGACGTATCAGCATCCGCAAGCTTAATTCCTACTCGTCCCCGAGTAGGTAAATGATAAAAGAAATAATTTATGAAGTGTGAATGCTAGCAAAGTGCATAAGTTTGATCAATGATAATTTCAATCACTTTTCCTAGCATCATAACAGCAACTCTTTCTCATAAAACTTATCATGATAAAGTAGCAATTGAAAATGGAATTTTTGTTGTGGAATGCTACCTATCATATTCATCATAAACTCTTTTTTGTAGCATGGGCATTTGGAGTTTTATATGGTTCAAAGCAATAGTGTATTTTTGACATAAGGACTTTAGTACTCAAGCATACCAACAAGCAACCATGTCTTTCAAAATATCAACGCTAAAATAAGTTATCCCTGGCCCATCATGCTCAATCATTGATCCATTCATGAAACACACTCGCATATTAGCTACACCCAATGCTCAAGTACGATCATAGTGCCCCTTAGTTGGTGCTCTATAAGAGAAGATGGAGACTCAAATAAAAATAAAAATTGCATAAATAAATAGATAGTCCCTTCGCAGAGGGAAGTAGGGATTTGTAGAAGCGCCAGAGCTCAAAGCGAAAATTTAGAGATAAAAACATTTTGAGAGGCATACTTTTCCCAACAACGAAAACGACTTAGAGCTCCCAACACTTTCCATGCTAGATATATCATAGTCGGTTCCCAAAAAGAAAATAAAGTTTATTCATTTTTCCACCATACTTTCACTTTCCATGGCTAACCGCATCCACGGGTGCCCTCCATACCAACACTTTCCAAGGAATTTATTATTTGACAACATAAAGTAAATTCATTTTTCATTTCGGGACTGGGCATCCCTAAAACCTTTGCCTTACTCTCGTGCAATGTCAAGTGAATAAACACTCATCGTGAGAATAACACATCTAGCATGGAAAATATTACCCTCACCGCCTCATGATGGTACGAGCACACAAAAGAGAAATTTATTTTGAAAATTAGAGATGGCACATACAAATTTGCTTAGAACGACAAAAGAATACCGCATATAGGTAGGTATAGTGGACTCATGTGGCAAAACGGTTTTAAATGATTTTGGATGCACAAGTAGTTATCATACTTAGTGCAAAATGAAGGCTAGAAAAAGATTGAGAAGCGACCAACCAAGAAACTAATAATCTCATAAGAGAGCATTGAGAATAATTAACAACGAATAATTCACCACAAGTAGGATGTAATTTTGACTGGGCTAGCCTTTTTAACCTAAATGGGCCGCTTTTGGGCCTTGCCATGTGTCGACGTATCATAGGCGCCTCCTGTCCGTTGGGCGGTTGACATCTTTCCTTTTGTGGTGCTAACACGTGGTTGCTATAGCCAATGATAATTTTACACGTGGAAAATCCTCATTGGTCCCAGCTGTTAATAGGTTATCGGATCCATACCGGAACCCGATAGCTTAACGGTGACCCGTTATGGTGGATGCCACATGTCGGTTACCCTTGACGAAAACACTTCCATGACGATATGTCATGGAAGTGGACACTTTCGTGATGATAATTTTGGTATTGTCATGGAACACTTCTACCACATCACAGGTATGACTATCTTGATTCTTTCATAAAATCGTCATGGATGTACATCATGACAAAAAACGTGACCTAGTGTGACAAACACGTATCATCATGGAAGTCTATTTTTTCTGTAGTGTGGGCTTTCACCAGGCCTGCCTCCATAAGCCGACGTCTTCACACTTCTCCTTGGGCCTCCTTGGACCTTCTTCATATGAAACTGCCAATGGTGTAACCCGGCCCCTCCCAGGTGGGTCACACCTCGGAGCTATATCCCTAACACCTGGGGAGCTCGGCTTCTGCCCATTCGGCAAGGAAATCGGCCAACACCTGAGATTTAATAGCTCGGCATGGTTTTTACATGATTTCGAGAGGAAGGAGCTCTATGGTCCGTTTGGAAATGCGGCCAGTGGCGTCCTGTTGTTGATGATGTCATTCAGTGGCACTTCGGCTTCGACCATGACCGAACACTCTCGAAAGTAGTGTCAGATCTTCCGGGACGCCATGAAAACTATATAGGCTATCTTCTGGTAACGAGGATTCCGAGATTTGCACGGTGTGAGTACTTCTGACACGTAATAGAGTGGCTTTTGTACCCAGAACTTGTGGCCCTTTGCTTCTCGTTCTACCACAAGAACCATGCTCACCACCCGATTCGTGGCCGAGATGTATATAAGAATGGGTTCGCCTACGCAGGGTGCTGCTAGTATAGGGTTGCCTGCTAATAGCATTTTTATTTCCTCCAGTGTGGCAGTTACTTCGTCGGTCCACTCAAAGTTTTTGGTCCATTTGAGAAATCTCTAGAGCGGTAATGCCTTTTCACCAAGGCGGGAGATAAAATGACTCAAGGCTGCCATGCAGCCCGTAGTTTTTGGACGTGTTTGAGCTCGTAGGGATTGCTAGCTGTGATAGAGGTTGGCTTTTGGCCGGATTGGCCTCGATTCCTCTATGGGAGACAATAAATCCGATCAGTTTTCCGGCGGGGATTCCGAAGACACATTTGTTCGGATTTAGCCGTATGTCATAAGCTCTCAGATTATCAAAGGTTTGATGAAGGTCGTCCACCAATTGGCTTACGTGTTTGGTCTTGATTACCACGTCGTCGATGTATGCTTCGACTGTTTTGCCGATTTGACTCTCCATACATGTTTGAATCATGCGTTGGTATGTGGCTCCTTCATTCTTTAGCCCGAAGGGCATTGTGTTGAAGTAGAATGGCCTGTAGGGGTTCATGAATGCGGTGGCGGCTTGGTTAGACTCTTTCATTGTTGGGGGTTGGGTGCGACATATGCCAAAGGATGGCTTATCATGGTGGGAGCGAGTAGAACGTCGCCGGTGCCCGGAAGCGGGATGAGGCGTAGACACGAACACCGGCGGACTTTACCTAGGTTCGGGGCTCTCCTAGGATATAACACCCCTAGTCCTGCTCTGCGGGGTCTCCGCATGATCACTAAGGCTGAAGTGAATACACGAGTACTCCTCGAGCTGTATGCTAGAGGTAGGAGAAGGCAAGGCTAGCTCTTCCCTTTCCTCTATGCTCTGGTCTAACAATCACAGGTTCGAACCCTTTGCATGGGTGCCCTGGGGGGTTTATATAGGCCTACCTCCCAGGGGTACATTGGTAATCAGGCCAGGTGTGGGGCCCGGCCGCCATTCTCTCTCGCGCCGGCTTCTCCGCCGACTGGCGAGGTATGGGCCGACAGGCAGTACCCGCCGCTCCCGGGCCTGTCGGTGGCTGATCATTGTAGCCGCGTTTCTAATGACCCGGGCTTGGTCGGCAGGTCATGGCTATAGCCCCGCCGCCCGGCGAGCGATTACTGTAGTCTGGTTGATGGCGCATGGGACCCGAGGGAGGGGTCGGCCGACTCCTGGAGGCCGACCTCCCCCGGGTCCGATTGGCGGGGCTCTTTGCCGTCTTTTGGACCCTTGCTGACGTGTGGGGCCCATCGTCCTTGGGCCGTATAGACATGCCGTCGTGGGAACATGACTCCGCCCATATGGGGTGACGTCCGGGATGCAGTGTCAATAGTGCCGCGCCGGGCGGAGATCTCCTTGATGCGGGCAATCGTGGGCCATGCTTGCCTGATTTGGAGGAGGGGATGGGCTATACTGTAGCCACTCCCCGTCTCGTCCTCCTGACGGGGACTCCGGCTCTATAGGTGTCGCGGGCCGACTCTCTGGAGCCGGCTTCTCTGAAGTCCCGGGCTGGAGTCGGCTTGACTTGGCCTCGCATCCAGGACCCGGCCGCCCACGGGAAGCCGGCCGCTCCTTCAGTCGGCTCCCAGAAGGCGGCACCTCGCCTCGTCGTCTTGAGGGGCGCAGTCAGCCCCGATGTCTTGATAGGTCTTGGGTTAGCCTACCCGTGGCCCATTACTCCGACAGTAGTCCCCGAAGCTGGTGAGGCGCCGCGGGTGATCGGCCGAGGAGCCTCAGCAGTTTCCTTCTCCCGTCGTCCGAGGTGGAGCTTTGTTCGTCTTCTGCCAAGCTGACTAGTTGGAGTCGGCCTCGCCCCAACCCGTCTTGACCATTCTTTCAGACGCCTTGGCGGGATCCAAGTGGCATACTAGCGAAGCCTTTGCGCCACCGCCCATCCCAGGCCTGTCACGTGGTGGCGTGCGGTCGGGCTAGCCTGCCTGCTTACGCACGCGATGGGACACGTCTTCGGACCGGGCCCGCCACTACCCTCCTTGGCTCTCGAGCGGATCCGCTATGGCCGAGGCGGGCGGTTGAGATTCCCACGGAGTTACTGCGCGCAGTAACTCGCGTGGTAAGGATCGTGGGGGCGTGGGGTAACAACGCAGTTAATCCCACGCTCGCCCCCTCGGCTTCGCAGCCCGAGGGCCTATAAGTAGGCGGGGGAGGGGGAGCGGCAGGGCACGCGCGTCCCCCCTCCTTATTGCTTCCTCTCTCTTGCCTTCTCTTTCTTCTTCCTCTCACCGCCGCGCCCCCAAGCTACATCGAGCGTCGCGGCGACCCGTTCTCAATGAGCTCCTCTTCCACCGTCACGCCCCCCGCGGTGCGCTCCGGGGAGTGGGACGGCTCCGAAGTGCATGAAGACCACATCGACTTCCTCCGCAAGACGCGTCGGCTACCTCGCGAGGAATTCGTGAAGGTCCGCCTCGCGCTGGAGAAAGAAATCTCGCCGGCGCCGGAGGAGGGCGAGCGGGTCGTCTTCCACTCGCACTGCCTGCGCGGCCTCGGTCTGCCGGCAAGCGGCTTCTTCCGCTCCTTCCTCGAGTTCTACAGACTCCAGCCGCACCACCTCACTCCGGACATAGTGGTGCTGCTGTCCGCCTTCGTCACTCTGTGCGAGGGCTTCCTCAACGGCCTCCCCACCATGAAGCTATGGGGGGAGTTCTTCTACACCAAGCTGGGAACCCATGTTGCAGGTGTGCCGGCTCAGTGTGGCGCGTTCATCGCGGTACGGAGGACGGGGGCCGACAACCCGTTTCCCCCATCACGCTGATAAAATCGTTGAAGATGTGGCAGCGGTCGTACTTCTACGTGAAGAGCGTCTTCGGGAGGGCGACAGGGTCAACCTGCCGGCCTTTGCAGCCGGCGCCGGTTGGGAGGCAGCCCACCTGGTCGTACCGCGCCAGGACGCTGACGCCTGCTGGAGCCGGCGCCGTCGTCCGACTCCAAGTGATGACGCAGTCGGAGGGCCTGACCGGGCCCGACTTGCTGGCCGCCTTCGTGGCGTGCGGGTGCTCCCGCTTCAAGGCCGTCCTCATATGATCTGTCAGATGAGCGGCCACCGGGATCCAAGCCGGCTGAGCATCAAGGAGATTCCTCACGAAGAGGTGGCCTACATGGTGAACTACCTTGCGAACTGCGAGCTCTCGGAAGAGTGGCAGTTCGGCAAGGAGCCGTATTCTCGCGCCCACCCTCCGCCCATGGTGAGTTGTTACTTTTTCCGGTTCCTCTGATTCCATGTTGCCGAGTCCGTCTTGCTAGATCTGACCGACCGGTCTTTGGTCAGAGCCCTCTCCTCCAGCCAACAGCCGACACCACGGGGCCGACCCGCGAGTTCCTCCCTGATAGGGCGGAAAGCGATGTCGACGACCCCGATTTGGGGGCGGCGGCCTTGGAAGACGACGCCGAGGGAGGAGGCGGTAGAGCGGGCGGCGCGAGGCTTGGGGCCAGCCTCGAGGACTTGCCCGACAACGATGCGGGGGATTTCGCCCCGCACCACCAACCGGGAGCCGGCCAGCGAGGCGCGAGCTCCGCAGCCGCGCCGGACGCCCAGGGCGGTGCGAAGAAGTGTAGGGCTGCACCGAGCCAGTTCGGCAGCCGACTGAAGAAGCCCAAGGGCTCGGCCGCGGCGACCAAGCGGGAAGAGGCGGCTGCGAAGGTCAACCGCTTCCGCAGGGAGGTGAAGACGCCGCAACTGCTCTCCACGTAAGTGCTTTCCTCCCTTGCATCCTTATCTTCTTTTCATCGATCTGTTCTGAGATTTCTTCTTTGCTTTCCTTGGGTCCAGGGCTCCCCTCTCTCTTGAGAAGGTAGCCACCGCCTCCATCATGGGGTCGGCTGAGACTTCCACCACAACTCAGCGGATTGACCGGGCCGCCGACCTTCGGGAGGCGAGGGAGCGGAACGCGTGGGAGGTGCGCGAGGAGCAGGAGGCTGCCCGCCTGAAGAAGGCGGAGGCCGAGAAGTCGGAGGCCGCCGCCAATGAGAAATTGGCGGAGGCCGCAGCTGCCGACGCGGCGAAGAAACGGGCGGAAAAAGCCGCGCATGACCACTCGGCGATCTTCGTCATTCCTCTGAACTCTGCTCCACCGCCCCCGGAGTTCTTGGCGCAGACCGGGGAAGCCGGCAGCGAGAACGCGATCAAGGAACGAGATGGCGGCGACACCTCCGTGCCGGACGTGCTCGTGCTCGGTGCCTCCGACTGGAGAGGTGGCGGCGGGCCTGGATCTTGGGGTCGGCGCACCAACGCATCGCCGTCTTGCAAAGGCGGCTTCTGCACCTCGCCCGCTGGAGACCGGCGCCACGAGCTCCTCGATCCCGGACACCGAGGCGACGAGTGAGGGAGTCCTGGATTAGGGGGTATCCGGACAGCCGGACTGTGTACAACGTCCGGACTATTGAAGCGTGAAGATACAAGACTCAAGACTTCGGTCCATGTCCGGATGGGACTTTCCTTGGCGTGGAAGGCAAGCTTGGCGATCCGGATATTATATTTCCTTCCTTGTAACCGACTCCATGTAAACCCTAGCCCTCTCCGGTGCCTATATAAACCGGAGAGGTTGGTCCTTAGAAGGCCGATCACAATTACAATCATACCATCATAAGCTAGCTCTTAGGGTTTAGCCTCTACGATCTCGTGGTAGATCTACTCTTATACTACCCATATCATCAATATTAATCAAGCAGGAAGTAGGGTTTTACATCCATCGAGAGGGCCCGAACCTGGGTAAACATCTGTGTCCCTTGCTTCCTGTTACCATCAGCCTTGACGCACAGATCGGGACCCCCTACCCGAGATCTGCCAGTTTTGACACAGGACATTGGTCCTTTCATTGAGAGTTCCTCTGTGTCGTCGCTACTGGGCTCGATGGCTCCTTCAACCATCGCCAATAACACGATGCCGGACAGCCACGACGAGAACGGCTTAGACCTGCTGTCGGACAAAGCTCGGGGTATCACCCCCGCATTAGCCTCGGACCTAAATCCAGAGCAGGCTGCGTTGCCTGAGGACGGAGGGTTGGACCCCGCCCCGCCGGTAGCGCACTCATCGTCGTTGGAGCCAAACACGGGCCTTACCTCTGTGGTGGCCTATGATTCCGGACCCCCGGATTCTTATCCGGATGTTGAGTCCAGTCCGCGCACTCCCGAACCGGTTGAGCCAGGTTGGGCTCCGGCAATGGAATTCACCGCTGCGGACATTTTTCGGCACTCACCCTTTGGTGACATGCTGAACTCGTTGAAAACTCTCTCTTTGACAGAAATTTCTGGGCCAAACTACGTCCGTTTCGAGTGGGAAGCAGGCGGCGAAGAAATTCGTTGCCCACCCACCACCCACTTCATAGCCACGGTCAATGATTTAACCGACGCGTGCGACTTGACTCTGAAGACATCGACGGTATGGACGACGATGCAGGAGAAGATGCGGAATCTATGGGGCGCCGGACTTCCCCCTCGTCACACGACATATACATGGTGGATACGCCCAAAGAGGACAAAGGCGACAATCCGGACGATAAAACCCCCGGACAAAAGCCAAAGCGACGGTGCAGACGCCGTTCTAAGTCCAGCAACAGTAAAAGTAGTGACAAGAGCGCTAGAAGGATCGATAATACAATAAACTCCGAAGGCAACAACGACCATACAGACCCAGTGTTGGAGCAGGACGAACCAGGTCACCCTGAACACAGTTCGGAGCAGACGCCCGAGGACAATGATCCCAACGGACGAGGTCATCAAAACGAACCAGCACAGGAAAATGGTCCGGACAATGATGCAACCCCAGAAAAACACGCGGAACGAGATAATCTCCACAGAAAGCTTATGGCCACCGTAAGAAGTCTAAAGAAGCAGAAGCAACGGCTCAAGGCCGCACAGGAAACGCTCAACCATAGATGGAATAAAGTGCTAGAGACTGAAGAAAGATATGGCGATGATCGCCATACAAAGAGCTATCCAAAACACAAGCTACTGCCAGAATTCGACGACGAAGCTGTACCAATTCATAACCGCAACAAAGCGGCTACCGATCCAGATGAACACCTAAATAAGAAAGCTGGCGCGGCCAGGTCCATTTATGGATCCAGAGGATGCACCCCGGCGAAGGACTACGGTCGCCAAAACGATTACGCCAATCGAATACCAGTCCGGAATAAAGACCGGACACAACAACAGCCGACGACATGCCACAGCACGTCCAGATACAGAGGGGCTGCTCACCCCCTGTGCTTTACCGATGAAGTACTAGACCACGAATTCCCACAGGGCATTAAACCTGTGAACATAGAGGCATACGATAGAACGAGACCTGTGGGTGCGGATCAAGAACTTTATCCTACACATACATATGGCTCGTGGGGATGACCTTCACGCCATCAAATACCTCCCCCTCAAGCTGAAGGGACCAGCTCGACACTGGTTGAAAGGCCTCCCCGAAAATTCAATTGGGAGCTGGGAGGAACTCGAGGATGCTTTCAGGGCCAACTTTCCAGGGACCTATGTCCGGCCTCCGGATGCTGACGACTTAAGTCACATAGTCCAACAGCCCGGAGAATCCGCCCGCAAGTTTTGGAACAGATTCCTCACTAAGAAGAATCAAATTGTTGACTGTCAGATGCCGAAGCCTTAGTAGCATTCAAACACAACATCCGTGACGAGTGGCTCGCCAGACACCTCGGCCAAGAAAAGCCAAGGACAATGGCAGCCCTAACAAGCCTTATGACCCGCTTTTGCGCGACAGAAGATAGCTGGCTAGCCCGTAAAGGCACCAGCGACCCCAACACATCCGAAATAAGGGATGGCAACGGGAAGCCACGACCCCAAAACAAACGCCAAAACAAGGAAGAAAGCCCGGATAACACAACAGTTAATGCCGGATTCAGGGGCTCTCGACCTAATCAGCAAAACAAGCCATCTAAAGGCAGGAAAGAGGGACCGTCCGGTCTGAATAGAGTCCTAGACAGATTATGCCAAATTCATGGCACCCCTGTCAAACCTGCAAACACAGAGAGTGCTGGGTCTTCAAGCAGGCCGGCAAATTAAATGCCGAACACAAGGAAGGGAAAACACCAAGTGAAGACGAGGATGAACCTCGCCGGCCGAACATTGAAGGACAAAAAAAATTCCCGCCAGATGTTAAAACAGTGAACATGATCCACGCGACTCGCACATCCATGAGGAGGCACGAACGTACGCATAGAGACGCGCTCGATATAGAGCCCATCGTACTCACGCCTAACCACTGGATGCCTTATCCGATCACTTTCGATAACTTGGATGACCGAACTAGTATTCGGCACGGAGGATCAAAGGCCTTGGTGCTTGACCCGATATTCAACGGATAGCATCTCACCCGCGTCCTTATAGACGGCGGCAGCAGTCTCAATCTAATATATGAGGACACTCTCCCTAGGATGGGGATAGACCCATCCAGAATTAACCAAAGCAACACCACCTTTGAAGGGGTGATACCAGGCGTCGAAGCAAATAGCAGAGGTTCCGTCGCACTGGAGGTAACATTCGACTCTCCGGGCAACTCCAGAAGCGAAGAACTACTCTTCATCATCGCACCCTTCCAAAGCGACTATCACGCAGTGCTCGGAAGAACGACATTCGCCCGCCTCAACGCATTGCCGCACTACAGCTACCTTACACTTAAGATGCCCGGTCCACATGGCGTCATCACTGTTAGCGGACTAACAGAGCGCTCGTCACGCACAGAGGAACACGCGACGGCCCTCGCGGCCAGACTATAAGCAGCCTCCAACATCAGAAAACATGACTGGTCCTTAAAGACCACAGACTCGGCTAGACGAGTCCGGTCGCGCGGATTAAATTGAACCAGGGCACCGTACATGTAATCCCATAGTGGACACTAGGGGCTATAAATACTTAACATAGCCCCACAGTTGGCTCAACCTTATGGGCAGGCCAACACCTTACACTTTTATTATCCATCGCATACTTATGTTGTACTCTTCTACGAGTTTTCCTTTTATCCACAGACAACGCTCGCGCGATACCCTTCCAGGATACGGCACAACGGAGACAAAGGCACAGTCGTGCAGCAGGGCCCCGTTCAACATGTTTCTTTTTAGATTAAGCCCCTGTGTAAACCTTTTTATTGCCTATTGTTGTTTAACCATCCCATGGGTCCCATACCCACAGAGGATACTGCCGTTTTTGGCATCTCGCCATGACAGATTAATGCCCGTACCTGGAAAAACAGGGTTTATAACGAATGGGCATTCTTGAGCCCATCGACTATTATAAAAGTCCGAATACCCTCGGGAGTGTTCGGCGTCAAGAGTTTGGCCTTATATGCAGCAGCTCTGAATCATGTCTTTGGTCAAATGTTGGGTTTGCCCGGCTCCTGGGTTTGCCGCCTTACGTTCCATTGCTATCGGCTAAGGTGGCCAAAGGAGAACTATCGCGATCGTGCCCGGTTATTCGGACGAGCACCTCAAGAGAGAAAGCCGAAACTGATCATCATGATACAAATGAGACCTGTTCAACAACTCGAAGACTTATCGTAATCTTTAGGATCCCTCCGCATTAACGAAGGACCGCTTTCCGGTCATGTACACAAGCGCCCGTATTCGGATGCACGCAGCGAAGGTACCTGTGGGCTACATAGTAGCCCCAACATTAGACTCCATGGCTAAGCGAAAGTGTTACAACTATATAGTCCGGTTGCCTAGTTCGACGTGCGATCACCTCCTTCATGGACCAAGACGTTGGATCAAGTGTGATTAAGCATATTTTCTCGAACACCCCCACATTGACTACATGGGGGATGAAGCCAACGACTGCTATCTTTCGGAATAAACATTCATATATATATATATATATATATATATATATATATATATATATATATATGTAAACGGCCACACGGACACAATAATACTTTCAGGCAAAAAGTATAAATATAGCCTTATAATCAAACTAACATTGTCTTTTACAATGATTCGATTCATCACTCGAATAAGACATTCTTCGAGAACTGCGCCTCTATTAGGCGGGCACCTTCTGTGACCTGCGCCAAGTAGTGCTTGGCGGATCATCGCCCCCGCCGGATCTTGGGTCGCTATAATATTGGCCTCCATATCCGTCCAATAGGCTTTAACGCAGGCAAGAGCCATCCGCGCACTCTCTATGCACGCCGACCTCCTCATGGCGTCGATCCGAGGCACGGCCCCAAGGAACTGCATCACCAACCAAAGTAATTGTTCGGCTTAGGCCCTTCCGGCCAAAGATGGTCTATCACAGACCGCATTGCAAGACCGGACAGCCTGTAGAGCTCTGCTACAGCAGCCATCTTGTCATTTAACGGCAGCGGGCGAGTGGGAACATTGAATTGCGACCAGAAAAGCTTCTCCACCTCCTTATCACTCTGACTCTCAAAGAACTTGGCAGCGTCAGCCGTACTCTTCGCCAAATCCGCGCTCTGGCGTCCGCAGGACTCCGGCGCCCATCCGAGGAGGCGTGCCGGATCGAAAAACTTCGTCCGCAGCAAGTAGGAACCTCCAGCCACGATTTTACCGGCCTGTTGAAGCTCCTCCCGCGCACCCCTGAGCTCAGTCTGTATTTCCTTGGTAGCATTGCGTGCCTTGTCCAGCTCGGCCAAGCTATCCTTATGCTCCTTTTTAAGGAGCTCATACCGGCCAGCGGCATTTTTTAACTCAATAGCCATTTCGGCCATCTTTTCCTCGCTTCGGTGATGAGCAGCCTGTTCGGCTCTCAGTTCCTCGGTCGCCTTTAGGGCAGCCGCATTGCTAACCGAGCTTGTTCCTTGGCTTGGACCAGTTCTGCCCTCAGGGCTTCCACGGCAGCAGCACCATCTGCAGTCCGAACATATTACATTAATATCATGCCGCCTCCATATTTTCCTACACAAAGGAAGGCAGAGCGCATACCTTGTGACTTGTCCAGTCGCTCATTCACTAGCGTGATATCGGCATCAATCGAACGAATTCGCCTAGTCAGTTCGGAAACTTCGACGGACTGGTCGGCGGCCGGACTGCTGTACACCGCAAGTGTTTATAGCGCAATCATTGATTTATGATCCCCCGTTTGCCGCCTAGGGCGTGCAACCAGAGTCTCAGGGGCCACTATCTATATGGAGCACACCTAATGCGTGCCTCACAGCCAAAAATAGTGTATTCTTCACTACCTACCTCAAAGCCTCTGAGCAGACTTGTAAATGCTTCATTCAGACCGCTTGTAGCGAAGGAAATCTTCCTGAGCACCGCTCTCATTAATGAGCGGTGCTCCTCCGAAAGCGCAGCTCGCTCCAGTAGGCCCGTCAGTACGTCCGGCCGGACATCAAACTGTGCTGGACCCTTCCTATCGCCCCTCGCAGGAGCCAAATGCTCCGGGCTCAGGGGGGCTGACGCATTGGTTTCCGCCTTTGTCAGATCCGGACTCCTCCGTGAAGACACCTCAGTGTCGCCCGCTTCATGAGCCGGAGAGGTGGGTGGGGTCTCGCTCTCCATCATCTCCGGAGGAAGATCCCCCGAAGACGAACTATGTTGAGTAGGGCTGCTAGCCGGACTGCGAAAGACGAATCCTGGTTATTGATCTAGGAGGAACGCAGTACCTTTGAATTAAAAATTAACTTACAGCTCGGTGGAGGGCTGGCCTGTTGGTGGGCACGATGCGGTGAGGGTGCCCATTGGGGCAGAGCCCCCCGGTGTTATCTTTTTCCCGGGTTTGGGCATCTCCGTCTCCAAGTCTTCGGAGACGGCCATAATCTTCCCACGCGGGGAGGAGGCCTTAGCCTCCCATTCCCGACTATCCTCCTT